>OX359191.1:1261464-2522929 GCA_947172415.1 Chondrosia reniformis | reverse complement strand
ATCTCGAAATAAATTAAACTTATTCTTTACTCAGGTTCCTCAAGCAGAAAAAAGTCCTACTGTAATTCCAGACAGCTTATGGCAGATGTTAGTCACTCATCGTCCAGATTGGCTCTCAAAGGATTGGAAGAGAATGCTCATCAATTCATTAGGCAAGGAATATCAGAGTCTACCAGGAGATGCTACAATTCTGGCATGAAAAGGTTTAAAAAATTTTGCATTCAGTTCTCGTTACCCTATTTACCAACATCGGATTATGCATTATTCCTTTTTGTGACATCTATGGGCAAGGAAAATGTATCTGTCAAAACTATTCGAATATATTTATCAGCTATTAGATATTTTCATATAAGCGAAAGCTTGTGGTACTGTGGTATATCACCTAGAATAGAATTATTGCTAAAGGGTATTGCTAGACAGAAACCACATATTCAGAAGGGACCGCTTATCAGGCTACCAATTACTCCAGCTATTTTAAGGTTAATTAAGAAACAATTAGCCAGGAATCCAAAAGAATTTGAGAATAGATTATTATGGGCAGCAGTTAATATTGGATTTTTTGCTTTTCTGAGATCAGCAGAATTTTTATTAGCAGATGGGGTTCAATATGACCCATCTAGACATTTATCATTGGGTGATATTACATTCAATAATCCATTTAAGCCATCTCAGATTGCTATTAAAATAAAAGCTTCAAAAACAGACCAGGAAAGGCAAGGTACAACGGTTTATTTAAATAGCACAGGGTGTGATCTCTATCCTGTGGCTGCTGTATTGGATTATTTAAAAATTAGAGGTCCCAGGCCTGGGATTCTTTTTATACATAAAAATGGCAGTGCTTTGACACGATCTCAGTTAGTGAAGGGTATTAGGAAAATGCTGGAGGCTTACTCAGATATCAACCCAAGGAACTATAATAGTCATAGTTTACGCATTGGAGCAGCAACTACTGCTGCTAGTACGGGAGTTCCCGAAACAGATATTAAAAGATTGGGACGATGGAAAAGTACGGCATATCAGCTATATATTCGTCCCCCTCAGTCAGAATTGGCTAATATATCTAACCAGTTACTGAAAAGGACTATTTAAGTGTTATTTATTGAATGGAGATATGTGGACAATTTGGAGGATATTAATTAACTGTTATTTATTTAATGAATATAGAATATATGCATGTATCTAGTTATTGGAGAATATTAATAATTGTCAATTTGATTTGTGTAACTATATGTATGATAATGGATTCGTCTTTGAATATGGGGTTAAAGCCTCAAGGAAAGTTAGCATTAGTAAATCATTTGGTTGCAGTTTTTGAAGTGAGCAAAGGGCTAGTTAGTGGAGTTTAGAGATCAGAAGTATAGTGGAAAATAACTCACGTTTTTGGTCAATGTTGAGATCGTTTTTTATACACATCTGTTTTGGGCTGAGGTGAAATGTTGCCTGGGTGTATTACCAGCTGTTGTCAGGGTCCGGTTCCGTGGTTTCGTTTTTTCTATGCTTTGAATGACGCGTTACGTGATAGGTCACGTGCCGCTGTCATTTTGTGGAAGTCGGCACCACCCAAAGCATTGAGGGTGTGGGTCTCCTCTTTGGACCGGACCGCCAAAGCCTATCGGCATCGATGATGTCGAGGGTAAAGGTTGGGGGATGGTATTAGCCGAAAGCGAACTATAGGAGAACTGAGAGTCAGGTTTAGGATTTAAGGTGAGATCGCAAATAATCACTATACACTTGTAACGTAACGGCTGTTCATTAAATGGAGTTTACGGAGGTAAACGGAGTTAATGGACGAGTGAAGGATGTACGCATATATATATATATATATAATTGTATATAAGGTATACGCTATATGAAATCTCCGCGAATAGTATGCTAAAATCGATAAGAGAATCAAGTGGATTGGTTAAGCTGTTACTAGGTGATGTTTGTGCATTCAACAACGTGAACCTACGGTGGAAACGACGTTAATTCTTTCAGTTTTTATTCCCTCCCTGATACTTCCCACCCTTTAATCCTTAATAGTTGTATGTTAGTCAATTTATGGGAGTTTATAGAGGCACCATAACATTCAATCAATGATTATGTTAGGTAGGGAAGTGGGTTTTTTAGTAGATGGGAGTATATAGAAGGGTAGTTCTATTAGGAATAGTTTTTGTCTAGATAGTAGAATTTGTGCAGGTTAGGTTGGGAGAGGCAAGTAGGCGAAACCGTTTCCCTATTCTCCATGGTCATTGGCCATGTGACACGGTCCAGGGATGGAAGTCGGCACCACCCAAAGCATTGAGGGTGTGGGTCTCCTCTTTGGACCGGACCGCCAAAGCCTATCGGCATCGATGATGTCGAGGGTAAAGGTTGGGGGATGGTATTAGCCGAAAGCGAACTATAGGAGAACTGAGAGTCAGGTTTAGGATTTAAGGTGAGATCGCAAATAATCACTATACACTTGTAACGTAACGGCTGTTCATTAAGCTGTACTACTAATTTTGGCTGATAATCACGTGACTATATCATTACTCGAAGGAGACAAATGGAAAATAAATGAATTATTACACAGTGGAGGATTGTATATCTAACCATTTTTTGACATCAATCTCTTCAGTAAGTAACAGCCTAAAAGTTGTACATATACTCCTGGAATATTCCCTTGTTTAACTGATATATGAAGTACTAGAGGCGCCCGATAAAGGTACGAAAATACGTTTTCGATTATAATTCAAAAAATAAACGGAATTTAAAAGGAGTATGCATACAATTATTAGATATCATTATCCTTCATAGATTGGCGTCACCATTTATAATATTTTTGTATTTTCCACTGCCTGGTAAAACATTTTTGCCGATTTGGCACCTCTCACTTACGGCCGCTTACCTTCTCCCTTAAGCCTGCAATCGTGACGCTCTTGTAACTAAAATATTAAGAAAGAATAGCGCTCCAATTCTATATAATTTGTTTAGCAATACGATGTTTCTACCGTAAAATAGAATAAATTAAACAAGTACAGGCCTGTCAAGTCACACGCATTACCCGTTTGACACACGCATTCGAAAGATTTCTCACTCTCACACTCATACAGAAACATTTCTCACGCATTAGCTGCTAAAGTGGCTGAGGCTTAATCACTCAGTCCTCGTTTATATGTTCCCGGTTCGAGACTTGAAAGTTGCACAATCAGTTGCCGTCCCTTGTAGCTGAACACATGTTCATGGGAAAATTCGACAACGGTTCGACTGGAAACCGAGTCAGAGCATAGATACACGAACAATAACGGGATAGGCAAAGTGAACTGGAAGCTGGAAGAGCCTCATGAAGATTACATAATCCCAATGTAGTTTAATGCGCACTGTAGTCTCATACCCAGCCCCAACTTCCGCAAAATGGTGGACGCTGCGGAAGGTGGCGTCAACCATTTTTGTGGAAGTTGGGGCTGGGTACTAGACTATACGCACTGCTGACTGATCTCACTCATTTTCATATTGTCAACTTGACACCCCTGCAAGTTTTTCGAAGTTTTAAAAACTCATGGGGCTGCTGCCCCTCGAATTAACTCGAACTACTTGGCCGCATTGTTGGGATTTAATATATTATATATAGTATTTGTAATACTAACGATTGAGAATGCTTAAGTGTCCTGAACTTTATAAATAACGATGGAAAAACTTCGTTAACTAAAGCTTCATTAACGCCGCCATTTGCAAAAACGATGTATTGACTTATAAATTAAGTGTTACAATAGTTGCATATGAACCTGTATTAAATATATATATATATTTTAAAGACAATCAAGTATTTACACAGTGCAAGTTACAAATTTATACACGGATGCAAGTGACTCCCAAGATAATCACACTGAGGTATATAATATAATACAGGTGCAAATGACTCCCAAAATAATCACAATCAGCTATATTAAATGCTACAAGACTTTAGCCGTGTATAAATTTGTAACTTGCACTGTGTAAGCCCTTGATTGTATTTAAACATGCATAATATATGACACTCCTTATTCCTACACATGGACAATTGCAAGTAAAAATATGAACAAAAACATAAGAAGAGAAGACAGAGCTTAAATTACCAAAGTTTAATACGGTCGACGAAACGAATTTCTTTTGCATCGGTATAGGAACAATTCTGCCTCAAACTTAATGGGAATGTATACAAATACGCTTTATCTAACCTTCGCTACAACTCGCTTATTCAGTAGGTCCTTTTCGTAGGAGAGCGTCGACTTGTCATAGCCGTTTTCGAAAGGATGATCTTTTTTAGCAACAAGGCGTGATGTTTTCGCAACGTCACATGATTCACAAAATGTGTGTACGGAGCGACATATAAACGAAGGTGATGATGACGCACTAGAGAAACATTAAAATACATCACCAGCTTGCGCAATCGTAACTTTGAATACTTCATTATATGTTGATTATTTTGCTCATTTAATTAAGCAAAACTTCGCCAGACGTTTCTTATACACATGTACCATGATATATGTGGATTTCACAATTATCCAACAAATTGAAATTTTTTATCAATGTAACACATGGTTTGCATATAAATTTCCCATAGGCTTTCTATAGTCCTATGGCCTTTTATATGCAGACTTTGTCCTTCGTTTTCTAACAAACGGAGACCTAATAAAGAAATCCCTTAATTTTAAACGAGTTTTATACCCTATACTTGAGTATGATATTCCCATTTTGTTTCTAGGTCCTTTCTTGGAGCCATATGAATTATTTAATTATTTATTTAGATTACCTTAGTATATTGTAACTTGCACTTTAAATATCTTTCCGTAACATGAAGCCGTACAACGTAATCGGCAAATGAAAACAATATAAGGGGCTGCCGGGAGTGTGGACATGTTCCACTAACGTTTGGATATATCACATTTTTGGATGTGCAAATTATATATCACTTAAATGATGGGCATCTTTAGAGATATATCCCCTTTTACAGGAATAAATTTAGTCGTACATCAGTTTTTTTGCTAGAACACTTTTTTATGAATATTTTTACAAATGGCACCCCATAATATATCCCCTTTTTCCAGGAATAAATTTAGTTATATCAGATTTTTTACCGTAACACTTTTTCTGAATACTTTTTCAAACGGCACCCCATACCTGATTGCGTACAGGAACTTCTCAAAGAAAGCTGTTTGTAATGACATGTTCATTTGAAGTTTATAGCTTTCGAGATATCATCCGGACGACTTCTGATTGCTTACTCTAAATGCTAAACCCACCTTAAGCAATATGAATTGCAGAATACTTCTCTCTATCAATTCTCCCAACAACATTTCGAACACGTGTAATATAAACACGTGCACCCTAATTGACAGGTCATCAGTTCTATTTCCATTCAGTGCCGAGGCTCCAGGAAGTGTTGACGTAATAGATTACTCACCTTTATGACATGTATATAAGACATCACAGCAGCATTATGCAATCCTTCCTATACCACTGTATTGCGAACACGTCAGCAGCTTTCGGAGATATATTTGGAATAACAAAATGTAGTAAGCACCTCGAAGTGTAAGTATACAATTTATATATATATCTGGCGTACTAAAACGCATAAAAAAGCACCTTCAACTATTATGACGTCCATGTAGGATGTAACTTCTGCACGTAAATCGTATCCGATCTTGTCTGTGATGTCTTTCAAAGCTGAAACTACAAAGAGGAAGTCTTTGACTCCAGTGAAAATTCTTGCTCTACCAGAAGGGGTACGTTATGATTATTCGAGAATGCCTCTGAAGAAAGCTAAACTGAGTGGAAAAAGTAAAGGTAAATCGGCCGCATCTTTACTGTCAGACGTTTTGCCCCAGAGTGACTCCCAGTGGATGTTAGGCTTTGAATCTCCTAGTGGTAATGAAGGGCAACACTCAGTACTAGATGATATCGATGAGAATGTGGTAAGAGTTATATAGCTTGAACAATTTACTGAATGGATCATTGTTTGACATTCCTGATTTAGTTAACAACTGCTGATGAAACTATCTACTCCAACCTTTTGAAGCAGTATTCAACTTGTGTGCCTGTAGATAACTCTTACCGAGAATTTTTAATAAAGGACTTTGATCCAATAAGAAAGAAGCTAATAGTGAGTTGAAGACTATATAGTTTTGACAATAGGTATGCTGTGACTTAATTCAGATGACTCATCCTAGTATGTTAATATTTCTTTAGAATAATAGGTATTTATGTATTCAGCGCCGTGCTTTTTGTCTGGAGGGTAAAAAACTTTTATATGGATGTATGCATGTAGTTGTTTACCCCAAGCACAAGTTCTATTGAATAAACTTGCAAGTAGTATAATTGGATCATGAGAAGGTACCACGATCAATTATCTTTACGTATATGCCATCTACCCTATTCTTTTTGCTTGGAGTATATATAGTCTTTATATATGTCTAGATGCCTTTTCAGAACTGCAACAGAGGTGCATTCATTTAGTTGTTCTGAAGCACTTACTCACAGTTGTGGACCGTGATTTGCAAATAACTGCAGCTGCATGAGAGTTCAGGTGATTACAGTTCTGTATGTGTATATCTATATGCATAAAAAGGTTGTCATCATTTCAGGGTTGATAGAAGATCAGGTGAAAGAATATATTTTTGAAGTCGACGACTTGTCAGCCGTAGTGGATGTTCATGTAGATGGTAGCAGTGCAGTGGTTGGCCTTGAGAAAGGTGTTTTAAAATGTTTTTCGTGCTGCGTACCTAAGGCATGTTGCCATGTGGTGTACATGTCACTACTCCTTGATGACAAAGAGCAGTTGGAAAAGTACGAACTGCAAGGTCTTCACAATATTATCCAAGGACTCATCAGTAAGCGGTTTGAATATCGTTCTAAGCCTGCTGATTTAACCACAGGAGTTGTGTCATCAAAAGCAATCAACTTGATTCCATCCAAGAAATCTAAATATCTCAGTCCATCCAATTCAGAGGACAGTTTGATACATTTGATACCACCTCCGTCAGTTTGTCCCAGACAATGTTCTACTGAATTAATTCCTGTGGTTGACGGGATTTATCCACTTTTACAATGGATACTATTGAAAGAGCTAAAGGTATAGGCTTTTAAGCTTTTTTCAATAATAGATCTTTAAGATTACTAAATACATTTTTGTCTCTCTGGACATAGTGTTTTGTCTCCAGTGCAACCAATGTTCACATCAAATTTCCTATGATGGAAATGAAGATGGAGTGTTGAACATGGGGAATCTATTAATGTCCCATTCTGTGCTTAGAGACCATTTATACCACTTTATACATGGAAGGTTAGCATATATATTATATAACCACATAAATCAATATATATATAGGGTACGTATATATATACATAATATACTGTAGAAGCTGATGGTATAACATGTCCATTTCTTAATTTAGAAGTACAATGTACCATTATTTTAATGTGTGGAGTAGTAGGCAGTCAGATTTAGAGGATCCATTGGCTACTGAATTTCACAAGAGAATTTCTTTTGCACAAACAGACATGTGTAGGAAGTCCAATTGCAGGCATCCAACCTTGCTACCTGGAATATTTACAATATTCTGTCCACACGGTAATTTCTTTTGATCTGAGCAATTTATCTGCAATTTATAATGTATGATTTATACTTTTTTGTAGGAGTATGTTATGGGTTTCAGGTAATGCGTCAGAATGAGTCGCCTGAAGTTCCTTTTACTCTTTTAATGACACGGTTTAAACAAGGTGAGAGTCTGCTTGGGAAAATATTTTGATATGCGAGTATGTCATTAATTGTATATGCATGTTCTTTACTTCTTCTGAATCTAAGCTCCAAAAACTGTTGTTTATGATAATGCATGTTTTCTGGAGGAGTATGCTCTGAACAGATGTCCCATGCATTTTAAAAGTACAATCTTCTTTGTGGACAGATTTCATTGGTATAATCATAAAGGTATATATAATATTGTTGATACCGTAAATCTTCTATAAATTCGAAACTCTAATTTTCGTAAACATTTAGCGATCTTGCACTGACACGCTCTAAAAATTCGAACTTTTTGCGAACTCTAAAGTTCGCAAACATCCTCTAATTTCGGCAAAGCGCGTGTAAAATGGGTATTGTAATACCAGATGTAAACCTTGGAACTTGTAGCAACGGTAATCGCACCTAGAAGCAGTGTTGCACTAGGAGATGTCGTCGGATGTTGAGATAACTGGTTACGAGGAGATCTCCAGAGCGCGTCGACCTGACGAAGGAGGTGAAAACTAGGCAGAGATCTCTGTTGGAGTTTGCCAGCGGCTCGCCAGGACCGTCAGGGTCATCGTCATCGTGGCCAGTGTTTCTGCAGAGGTTCAAGCCACTGAGTAACACACGCAAGAGGCCAGCACAGCAGCGAACAAGCAAAGAATCTCCTGGTGACTCTTTCTACCGCTTTCCTGTCATGAACGTTCTCTTCCTCGTCGAAGCACATGAAATTCACTCCAATATTGGGGCTCCAAACCTCTTTGTAGACATGATACCCACGAATAACGCAAGATATTGTGACAAAGAACGAGCCAGAGGCAGCCATTGTGTACCTCCATAAAATGGCGTCAGAACGCCTCTAATTTCGCAAGAAGTCTCTAATTTTCGCAAGATGCGAACGAAGAGGCGCGTATTTCCTCCTAAACTTCGAAAAGTAAGAATTGAAAAGTCTCAAAAGTTCACGAATTTATAGAAGATATACGGTATATAAATATAAAATGCCACACAGTATTTTGTATGTCCTATAGCTTGGAGTTCAGGTTATAATATTCAGCTATATTCCCAATTCTCATCCGTCAACACTGAGGTAGTGGAACAAGCAAACAGTGTATTTAACAACAAAAAGTCTTCATTGTCATATATGAGAAACAAAACTTTCTAGAACATCTAAAGTTATTCATTTTTTAGAAACAAGAAAGTGCTAGATAAATGTTTATAACTTTGAGTAAATATTAAAAAGTGCTTCCTTCCTGATAATTGGGCCTATGAAGTCTAACTTTATTCCGCCTGTGTTGACAGACTTGACCACTTCTTGTGTATTTTTAGGATTATCCTGTAATATGTATATATGTATGTATGTATACAATATATGTACATGGAGATAAAGTAACTCACCCGAAATAAACATCTAAAGAAATACATAGCAAAGGCCCAACAGTCATGATAGTTCTGCTGTTTGGGTACCAAAGGTTTGACCACCTTCATTTTTTGAGATCCGTTTTCCAATGTGGGTCATGTTGTAAGAACCTATTTTGTAATCATGATACAGTGGAAGTCACATATGTTAATGTCTATAGTCCTGCAAGTGTAATACCTTTTTATACATTGTGTGGTTTCAGTTGATTGAAACTTGGTCCCAGTGAGTGAATCAAGGTAGGTAAGGCTAAAGAGTAAACTGAATGGGCATAATACTGCATATGAAGTTAAGGTTTCATTACCTATTATCCTCCTTCATGACACTTGCTAAAATCCAATGCTGGCTATACATAATAAAATGCACTGGCATGTAATAGATATAATAATCCTGCTTGTGCAGCACATTATTCCTGTATACATACTGTGCAGCCTTTTACACCTAACCTTATGCAGAGTGGAAAGATATATCCTGTCACACATTCGGAAGTAGCTTCTGAGCTAGGTTTAGCAAAATTTTATGAATGCTGGCAACCATTTTCCCATGCTCCCTGTCAGCAGCTATTCTCTGCCAGGCTAGGTGGGTTAAGTACTTAAACCCCACTGTACCACTTTCGGACATTAGTCTATTCAAATAAATGGTAATCCAATTAGTCAAATAACAAAATTTGAAATACCACATCTAGAACTTACTGAGCATAAAAATCAATGATTTCTTCACTTATGTAATGTGTTGTATATAGGCTGTAAACATTAAGGAGAGTTTCTGGTTTGGCCCGTCGATGTGGGTAATAAATAAGCCTACATTCAGTTCAGGGAAGTGTGAAACATTCATGCCAGGCATATGGTACATAGTGCATGTCATGCATGGCATTAGACTGTTACTTACGGTGTATCCTGTAGGGTGTTTTCTGCAGAACAGCAGGAAAAACCAGCTTTTATCAAATGCTTCGGCAAACCAACACAAAGGCAGTGATAGTAGCTGTTGCATGTGCAGCACTGCACCCAATCCACCTGCAATGTTTCACCCACCAATTGCCCAATATTACACATATTGAATGGTTTCATAGCACAGAACCGTTTTGATAGGCCTGGAAGTGTGCAGCACTTTTAAGGGGCTTTAACATCTACTTACAGATAATGTATACAGTGGTATTAGACTGTATTATCCTGTTAATATATTTACCTTTGTTTGGTAATAGTGGTACAAAGTGGTTTGGTGGTAGGTCATGCTTCCTAGCATCACCACTTTGTACCATCATCAAGTGCAGAGGTGTTGACATGGCTTTGCAACAGGAACATGGTGGGACTAGTATGTCATATCCTGTAGCATGCTCCAGCTCACAGTACAATTGGATTTGTCTCTGGAGCATGCCAGCAACAAACAGTACCTGCAGTAATCCTATAGAAGTATTACCTGTATAGTGACATCATTTAGAGTGAGTTGAATATTTCAGTATTGCATACCACTCCATTCCCCAATCCTGGCTGTTTTAAGGATTTCCTCCTTTAAGCAATAGGAAATGATGTCTTTGGCACTACTGCTTTCTGGCTTATTTTTCCATGCCTTCATTGAGGATGTTGTGTACAGGAGGGCACGAGCATCATTAATATCAGATATGGATTGACAATACTATATAAAAATGTTAGAGATTGGAAATCAATATAAGCTGCATAAATGAAAATGGTGAGTTTATACCATGTCCACGTAGAGATCACAATGTATAACTGCCCATGTTGTTGTAGCCAAACGGAGCATGGTTGTTAGTGTTTCATTCCCTTCCATGCTAATTGAAACTGCATTAAACAGGCAGTTCCCATCACCTGTGCATTGTGCTGCCCACATGGCCTCAGGCACCTGATGTAGGGCACTGATTCTACATAAAATTTAATTATGAATTAAGCTAGTTTAAAATATATTTTTTTGAATGTAATACAAAATAGATACAAATCAATAATACATAATGATGTAATACAAAAATCCTATTATTGTATTCCAGAACAGATTTCAACCACACCTCTCTTCCTTTACAAGGTTAGTGGATGTCCTGAAGTCAACCACTTGGTTTTTATTAGAAGGTGTGTCTTTCTCCAGGTTACTCCATATTTTCAGACATGTCTTCAGTAAATCCTTACTGTTTGATAACTTTGATATTTCTCGTAGTTCCTTCTGTTAATATTGAATGAGGTACGTACTATATATTTCATATTTTGATAGCTACATGCAGGTGACCAATGCACATTATATACCTTATACTCAGTGCCTTTTCTTTGTGTAGACAATTGTGCCATCTTTTTCAATGGACCTTCCTTTGTATACATGGCATTACATATAAAAAGTATTTTTACATGGAATTAAAAACATATCCTATATTATAAAGATATAACAAAAAATATCTATACCTTTATCATTCCATAATGTTGTGGTCTATTTCTTTCTATGTCAGCTGAAAGAGTGGCATTGAGTGGAACCTATATACAAACAGTTTATACCTATACAGGTGCATGACTGTATTATATAGAGTATATACCTCATTTATGATGTTAGAAATTTCCATATTGGTTTCCTCAGGCCGTAATGATGATGGTTACATATATGCATACAATATAACATATACGTGCAATATTCAAAAATTATATACCTCTTCAAACAAAGTGGAGAAGCTGACCTGTCTTCATCACACTTACTGCTAACACTTGATACTACCTATATATAATTAAAAGTTTAATTACATATACCTTTAAATGAATCAGTTGATGCTGTAAATCTCTTCATGTACTTCTCTGATTTGGTCTAAAGCTGTTTCATTAGATAACAATTCTGAAAAATCCTGGACCTATATTATGTCAATACATAATAATTAACTCTCAGTTTTGTCCCAGACAAATAATGTGCTACACATCCATGAGTTAATTCCTTTGGTTGATAGCATTTTTACATTTTACAGTTGACACAATTACAAGAGCAAAAGTTACACCAGAAGCTATGAAGCTATAAAGTGCATGTTAACCTCCATTACATCCTGTTGACTTCCCCTGGATGTTCAATCAAATGTGAAGTCTTGTGGATTTGCCGCAATCATACATTCAGCTACAGCAACTAGACTATCATAAGTTGGTCTTACTTTTCCTAGGATGGATATTTCAATGTTATGCAATATATGTCATTTATATTATAGTTAAACTATATATTCTATAATACCTCTTGTTCCATTTGGTGAATAAAAATCAACAGTTGGAGGCCACCATACTGGTTTATTCCCCACTTGCCAAAAGTTTCTCTTTCCTTTATTCCTTTGAATGAATGTATAAGCTTGTTAATGTACATGCAATATAATATATTCATGCAAGCTTACTATAAGGATTAACATATTCTGATACGAGCTTCCTTAAGTCACACCTATTGCTGGGGAGGTGAAACTTCTTTTCTCTCCCCTTTCTGTTAAATGTGTGTGCTGTAATTGCAACATATACATGTGACAATGGTTTTGTATATATGTGCCCGCTATGGAGTATGTATATACATGAGCATATACCTTGGGAAGTTCTGTGTCCAATCTTCAGAGAGCGACTATTGGCATACTTCTTGAATAAACTAATAATAGATTTCTCCTCCATAAATGCCTTCATATGATTTGATTCTAAAAAAACAAATGCCAAATGCCAAAATATACCCTAAGCACCTTCTGATGGCTATTTACAGCAAAACGTGCTTAGGGTATATTTTGGCATAAGGTGCTTAGAATGCCAAAACATACCGCAAGCACCTTCTGATTTTATATACAGCAAAATGTGCATGGAGGTGCTTAGGATGCCAAAACATGCCGCAAGCACCTTCTGATGGTTATATACAGCAAAACGTGCATGGAGGTGCTTAGCATGCCGAAACATGCCGCAAGCACCTTCTGATGGTTATATACAGCAAAACGTGCATGGAGGGGCTTAGAATGCCAAAACAGACCCCAAGCACCTTCTGATGGTTATATACAGCAAAACGTGCATGGAGGTGCTTAGAATGCCAAAACATACCCTAAGCTCCTTCTGATGGTTATATACAGCAAAACATGCATGGAGGTGCTTAGAATGCCTAAACATACTGTAAGCACCTTCTGATGGTTATATACAGCAAAACGTGCATGGAGGTGCTTAGCATGCCGAAACATGCCGCAAGCACTTTCTGATGGTTATATACAGCAAAACGTGCATGGAGGGGCTTAGAATGCCAAAACAGACCCCAAGCACCTTCTGATGGTTATATACAGCAAAACGTGCATGGAGGTGCTTAGAATGCCAAAACATACCCTAAGCTCCTTCTGATGGTTATATACAGCAAAACGTGCATGGAGGTGCTTAGAATGCCTAAACATACTGTAAGCACCTTCTGATGGTTATATACAGCAAAACGTGCATGGAGGTGCTTAGAATGCCAAAACATACCCTAAGCACCTTCTGATGGCTATATATAGCAAAACGTGCATTGAGGTGCTTAGCATGCCAAAACATACCCTAAGCACCTTCCGATGGTTATATACAGCAAAACGTGCATGGAGGTGCTTAGGATGCCAAAACATACCCTAAGCACCTTCCGATGGCTATATACAGTAAAACGTGCATGGAGGTGCTTAGAATGCCAAAACATATATACCCTAAGCACTTTCTGATGGCTATATACAGCAAAACATGCATGGAGGTGCTAAGCATGCCAAAACCTACCGTAAGCACCTTCTGATGGTTATATACAGCAAAACGTGCATGGAGGTGCTTAGAATGCCAAAACATACCGTAAGCACCTTCTGATGGTTATATACAGCAAAACGTGCATGGAGATGCTTAGAATGCCAAAACATACCCCAAGCACCTACTGATGGTTATATACAGCAAAACGTGCATGGAAGCACCTTCTAATGGTTATATACAGCAAAACGTGCATGGAGGTGCTTAGAATGCCTAAACATACCCTAAGCACCTTCTGATGGCTATATACAGCAAAACGTGCATGGAGGTGCTTAGAATGCCAAAACACACCCTAAGCACCTTCTGATGGCTATATACAGCAAAACGTAAATGGAGGTGTTAAGCATGCTGTACTGTATGCTTAGTTAATTGTTATAAACTGATTGCTTAAACTAGTGGAAAGCAGTTGTAACACGTGTGTGTGTGTGGTTTATATAGAAGTGCTATTGTATTGTTTTTGTTATTAAAAATGGAGAATTGAAGTTCAACTGTTTTACTTAGCTAGTGAAGTTTGCTCGATTATTTGAACCCATAGAACATTACAAAGTTGGCGACGGGGGTGGGATGGCGACTATTGGCAGTATGCAAGAGTTTCAGCCTGAAGTTGACTCTATCTCTAGTTATTTGGAGAGACTTCAAATTTTTATCAGGGCTAATGGAATTGTGGTGCGCAACCTGAAGGCTTCTCTTACACTCAAGGAAGGTGCACAGCCCAAGTTCTTCCGCCCAAGAAGTGTGCCCTTTGCTATCAAAGATGCTGTAGGTCAGGAAATTACCAGACTAGCAAAAGAAGGTATCTTAGAGAAGGTGGATCATAGCGAGTGGGCAGCCCCTATAGTGCCAGTACCAAAGAAGGATGGAAGACTGCGCATTTGTGGGGACTACAAGGTTACTGCTTGCAAGTGGATCAACACCCATTGCCCACTCCAGAAGAGATATTTGCAACTTTGGCTGGTGGAAAAAAGTTCTCCAAGTTGGATCTGTTGCAGGCATATCAACAGATACCCTTGGATGAAGCAGCAAGGGAGTTGATCACCATCAACACGCATATGGGCCTATACCGCTACAACCGTCTTCCATTTGGAGTGGCCTCAGCACCTGCCATTTTCCAACGTACTATGGACATGGTGTTGCAGGGGTTACCTAGGGTAGTTTGCTATGTGGATGATGTCCTAGTGACCGGTACCTCAGATTCAGAACATCTGAGCAACCTAGCCAAGGTTCTGGACCGCTTGCAGTCATATGGTTTTCGGGTGAAGGAGGAGAAATGCGCTTTTATGGTCAATTCTGTGGACTACTTAGGTCACCGGATAGATGCTGATGGCCTTCATGCCACATCAGAGAAACTAAAAGCCATTACAGAAGCTCCAGTCCCCAAGAATGTGACTGAGCTGAGGTCCTTCTTGGGTCTGTTGAACTATACTATGGTCGATTCCTGCCCAATTTGGCCACTCTCATTCATCCTCTGAACCACTTGCTAAAAAATGGCATCAAATGGGTGTGGTCAAATGATTGTGATCAAGCATTTCAACAGGCCAAAACTGCTCTGACTTCAACACAGGTCTTAGCACACTACGATTCCAAGTTGCCCTTGAAACTAGCAGCAGATGCATCCGCTTATGGTATCGGTGCTGTCATCTCACATCAATATCCTAATGGTGCAGAGAAACCAATAGCCTTTGCTTCAAGGACACTTTCCAGCAGTGAAAAGAATTATTCACAGTTAGAGAAGGAAGCCTTGGCACTTGTATTTGGTGTCAAGAAATTCCATAAGTATATCTATGGACGTCAATTCACCTTGCTAACGGATCACAAGCCGTTGATGACCATTTTGCATCCTGCCAAAAGCATACCTCCATTGGCAGCATCAAGGATACAGCGGTGGGCTACAATTCTCTCCACTTATAATTATCAGATTCAGTTCCGGAATACCTTCCAGCACTGCAATGCGGATGGTTTATCCAGACTTCCCCTTACTACAGAGCTTGGAGGAGGGGAGACCTTGGAGGCTACAGAAGCGGCATGCTTTCACATTGGTCAGATCAATGCCCTCCCAGTGACAGCAATGCAAATAGAGAATGAAACCAGGAAGGATGTCATACTGAGCAAAATTTTACAGAATGTTAGGAAAGGGTGGCCAGGAAAAGACAAGTTGTCACAGGTTTTTCAGCCCTACCTAACACGTCAACATGAATTAACAGTGGAAGGGGAGTGTTTGCTTTGGGGTACCAGAGTTAGTGTACCAATAAAATTTCAGGCCAATTTACTAGCAGAGCTGCATCGTGAACATGTGGGTATGGTGAGAATGAAGGCTTTAGCACGGGGATACTTCTGGTGGCCAACACTAGACAAAGAGATTAAGGAGACAGCTAGGGGTTGTGTAGCTTGTCAATCAGTCAAGAATACACCTCAGAAGGCGCCATTGCATCACTGGCTTTGGCCAGCACAACCTTGGCAGAGGAAAAACGTGGATTTTGCGGGACCCTTTCAGGGCAAGATGTTCTTTTTGTTGATAGACGCACATGCAAAGTGGCCTGAGATCGTGGAAATGTCATCTACAACAGCTACTAAAACAATAGATGTCTTACGCCGTCTCTTTGCAGCATACGGTCTTCCAGAACAGCTCGTTTCTGACAATGGACCTCAGTTTGTCTCAGAGGAGTTTGCAACTTTTATGAAAAAGAATGGGGTGAAACACATCAGAGTGGCACCTTATCACCCAGCTTCTAATGGTGCTGTGGAAAGACTAGTCCAGACCTTCAAGCAAGCAATGAGGGCTGTGACGGGTAATAGTTTGTCGTCTCAGCACAATCTGAACAACTTCTTAATGACTTATCGAACCACTCCTCATAGCACTACTGGGAAGACACCTTCACAACTCTTCTTAGGGAGACACATACGTACCAGATTCAGTCTGTTAATGCCTGATGTTGCAAGTGGTGTGAGAGATCGCCAGGCTGAACAAAAGAAACATCATGACGTTCGGGCCAGAGAACGGGAGTTGCCCTTGGGTTCTACGGTTACTATTAAGGATTCCAAAAATCCGTCCCAGTGGCTTCCTGGAGTGGTCGTGAAGCAGCGGGGTCCTGTGTCGTACTTGGTCAAGTTAAATACTGGTCAAGTTTGGAGGAAGCACGTGGACCAGATTAGGCAAGTTGGCAATGATTCCAGTGAGAGTGAAGTTGCAACTAGCCCAGTGATATCACAGGAGCCAACGTCCTCATTGAGTGGCATTTCAGGTCCAGTTGATGGAATGAGGACTAATGTTACTGACACTTCTAGCCATGAGAACACTGCTGTTGAAGTTCGGAGATATCCGTTTAGAGAGCGTAGGCCTGTGGACAAGCTTACTTATTAGGTAGACTCACTCTGTTTTTGTGTACACGCTTTTCTTTGTCCTCTTCAGATTTAGAGGAGAGGAGTGTACTGTATGTTTAGTTAATCGTTATAAACTGATTGCTTAAACTAGTGGAAACCAGTTGTAACACGTGTGTGTGTGTGGTTTATATAGAAGTGCTATTGTATTGTTTTTGTTATTAAAAATGGAGAATTGAAGTTCAACTGTTTTACTTAGCTAGTGAAGTTTGCTTGATTATTTGAACCCATAGAACATTACACATGCCAAAACATACCCTAAGCACCTTCTGATGGCTATATATACAGCAAAACGTGCATGGAGGTGCTTAGAATGCCAAAACATACCCTAAGCACCTTCTGCTTGGAGTTGCTTAACATGCCAAAACATTCCCTAAGCATCTTCTGATGGCTATATACAGCGAAACGTGCATGGAGGTGCTTAGCATGCCAAAACATCCAAGTCATTGTTAAGTATTTATGCCTGTGTAGGGTTTCTGGGAATACCACACTCATCAGTAGCACTGGGAAATTCTACAACATTGTAATGCTGTGATTTTCAATGTGCTAGACCCCGTACAGTCATCAGTGTATTAACTATGTCTCTTATAGTGACCATGCAAGTACTTACCACAAAACTGAATTTGGCCACGAGGGCTCATTCAGATACAAATAATTGAGTCCATACTAGACCCAAGACTAAGTTTCCATTTCTCTACCTGCAGTATATAATTTACACATGTATAGATTTACAATTTCTATAAGTATAGAAAGAAGAATTTGCATGTACACATTTATATATATGTGAAACTAGTAAGTATCACGAAATTTCACCATTTGACCATACATTTCGCACACACATACATTGTGCAACATTACTATATGTGCTGAGATGAAAACAAAGTAGTAACTACCAATTAATTAGTAAACCATCTATCATTCCATAATTGCTGGTTAAGAATTGCAGGCTTCAGATTTGGGCAAGAAATGAATCTGCATTCGACTCACTCTGTTCGACATCATTCGCCATTGCTGTAAATTCTTCTTCCGTGCCTTTTTTGACTCCATCGCTGCAACGATCACTTCAGGCAAGTCCTTACGTTAACGCCGGGTTCGACTAGCCATTAGAGAGAGGAAGTTAGCATCTTACGTAATACTATTAAAAATGGCCGATATATGTAGATAATGGATGCTGTAGATTCGGTAGATACTATATAGATGTTGTAGATTTGGTAGATACTGTAGATTCGGTAGATGCTGTAGAATTGGTAGATACTGTAGATTTTGTAGATTCGGTAGATGCTGTAGAATTGGTAGATAATGTAGATACTGTAGATTCAGTAGATAATGTAGATGTTGTAGATGTTGTAGATGTTGTAGAATTGGTAGATACTGTAGATTTTGTAGATTCGGTAGATGCTGTAGAATTGGTAGATGTTGTAGATGTTGTAGAATTGGTAGATACTGTAGATTCGGTAGATGCTGTAGAATTGGTAGATACTGTAGATTTTGTAGATTCGGTAGATACTGTAGAATTGGTAGATACTGTAGATGTTGTAGAATTGGTAGATACTGTAGATGTTGTAGAATTGGTAGATACTGTAGATGTTGTAGAATTGGTAGATACTGTAGATGTTGTAGATGTTGTAGAATTTGTAGATTCGGTAGATGCTGTAGAATTTGTAGAATTGGTAGATACTGTAGATGTTGTAGAATTGGTAGATACTGTAGAATTTGTAGATTCGGTAGATGCTGTAGAATTGGTAGATACTGTAGATGTTGTAGAATTGGTAGATACTGTAGATGTTGTAGAATTGGTAGATACTGTAGATGTTGTAGAATTGGTAGATACTGTAGATGTTGTAGATTTGGTAGATACTGTAGATGTTGTAGAATTGGTAGATACTGTAGATTTGGTAGATACTGTAGATTTGGTAGATACTGTAGATTTGGTAGATACTGTAGATTTGGTAGATACTGTAGATTTGGTAGATACTGTAGATTTGGTAGATACTGTAGATTTGGTAGATACTGTAGATTTGGTAGATACTGTAGATTCGGTAGATGTTGTAGAATTGGTAGATAATGTAGATGCTGTAGATTTGGTAGATACTCTAGATTCGGTAGATGCTGTAGAATTGGTAGATTCTGTAGATTCGGTAGATGTTGTAGAATTGGTAGATACTGTAGATTCGGTAGATAATGTAGATGCTGTAGATTTGGTAGATACTGTAGATTCGGTAGATGTTGTAGATTCGGTAGATGCTGTAGAATTAGTAGATAATGTAGATGTTGTAGATTCGGTAGATAATGTAGATGTTGTAGAATTGGTAGATACTGTAGATGTTGTAGATTCGGTAGATACTGTAGATGTTGTAGAATTGGTAGATACTGTAGATGTTGTAGATTTGGTAGATGTTGTAGATTTGGTAGATACTGTAGATGTTGTAGAATTGGTAGATTCGGTAGATGCTGTAGAATTGGTAGATAATGTAGATGTTGTTGAATTGGTAGATACTGTAGATTTGGTAGATACTGTAGATTTGGTAGATACTGTAGATTTGGTAGATACTGTAGATTTGGTAGATACTGTAGATTTGGTAGATACTGTAGATTTGGTAGATACTGTAGATTTGGTAGATACTGTAGATTTGGTAGATACTGTAGATTCGGTAGATGTTGTAGAATTTGTAGAATTGGTAGATAATGTAGATGCTGTAGATTTGGTAGATACTCTAGATTCGGTAGATGCTGTAGAATTGGTAGATTCTGTAGATTCGGTAGATGTTGTAGAATTGGTAGATACTGTAGATTCGGTAGATAATGTAGATGCTGTAGATTTGGTATAGATACTGTAGATTCGGTAGATGTTGTAGATTCGGTAGATGCTGTAGAATTAGTAGATAATGTAGATGTTGTAGATTCGGTAGATAATGTAGATGTTGTAGAATTGGTAGAAAACTTGATGCATGCATGTACTTTTGATGAGTGACTATAGATCTGCACATATATTGTAATATTTAATTTATATAATATTGTAATGACATTATGCGGGACCCTATAAAGTGTAATTATATTTTAGAATTTCATATAAATGTAATTAAAAACATGCTATATAATAAAAGAATATTTTATGATTGTTATTATGGTTATATATATTTTGTAATAAAAGAATTAATGAACATTAAATTTAAAAGTTATTACATAAATAAATAAAGAAAAAAGTCAAATTTTACTTTAGAATTGTATCTCCAAAGCAAAGTTCTTTACTGAATTCTGCCACTTTAATCTTGCTTCTTGTTCGCTTTGCAGTAGATTCTACTAATATAAATATGCATTTAAATCACATGTTGTAGCATATACATGTAATATTATGTATATACTTATATTTTTTCGTGTTAACTTTCTTTTTCTTTTGGAGATTGTGTCCACATCAGTATTCCCTACTGTGTCCTTGTTCACGTCAGTATTCCCTGCTGTGTCCTTGTTCACGTCAGTATTCCCTGCTGTGTCCTTGTTCACGTCAGTATTCCCTGCTGTGTCCTTGTTCACGTCAGTATTCCCTACTGTGTCCTTGTTCACGTCAGTATTCCCTACTGTGTCCTTGTTCACGTCAGTATTCCCTGCTGTGTCCTTGTTCACGTCAGTATTCCCTGCTGTGTCCTTGTTCACGTCAGTATTCCCTGCTGTGTCCTTGTTCACGTCAGTATTCCCTGCTGTGTCCTTGTTCACGTCAGTATTCCCTGCTGTGTCCTTGTTCACGTCAGTATTCCCTACTGTGTCCTTGTTTTTATCTTTTGCAGCTGATGCTTTGGGAGCTGAGCAAACTGAATCGCAAAATACAAAAATATTTAATAAGTGTCCCATATATATACCTATACTTTTATCTGCTATTAAGCTACCAACCTGATTGCAATGCTTCTGCAAGCTCATCACCAAGACATGACTTATGCACCACTATGCACCTCTTTTTTGTGGTGCACTCGGGCTTCCCTGTTCCAATCTAAAGTATTGAAGATGACAAATTTTAATGTCACTACTAAAAATAAATAGCTACCTTTGGGCCTATAAAACACAAATGCTATATAACTGATGCTATATATACCAGTATAGTGAAAACTACAGTAACTATATATTTGTATTTGTATGTACACATGGCATTACTATAAAGAATATAAATTCACCTCAGTAACAGGAGGGATCTTCATGGCTGCTTTTCTTGAGAGGAATTGTCGCCCAGTTCCTTTAAACAAAGGGGATTATTTCTCTTAGGATCAGCAGCCTTCTGTAACATTGCTACTGTCGTAGGATCGACTGGTATTTCAGTTGAAACAAACATAAATTGATTAGTCTTGGGCTGAAATTTCAGGCATTGCAAAATTTCACTCCTTGATCGGGTTCCTGTCCATAGTAGCACTTCTTGTGCATACTGCTCTATGTAGTTGTGGCCGGTGTCCATTGGCATTTGGCATTCACTTATTACTGGTGTTAACGTTGATTCCATTTGATACAGTTGTATCGTATTTGCAATTTTTGTGGCAAAGAATTGGTCTACCTCCTCCTTATATTGCTATGAAGAAGATGATCCAGCAACCAGTTCCACTGAAAGCAACAATGTAAGGTGGATACAGTGCAACAGATGTGACAGCTGGTTTCATCAGTCATGTGCTGAAATTACAGAGTCAGACACACATGCTTCATATACATGTAGGGTATGCATGGAAGAATTAACAAAGACAAACTAGTACAGTACTATACAATTAGATATTTTTTGAACTCATTATTAGTCATTTTATCTGTGCCTATATACTGACTTGCAGTAATAAAAAAATTCTTACATTCAGGGTACGATCCACTGTAATCAATGGCACAACGTATGTATCATAATAATTACTATTTAATGCATAATTTTGGAGATGTGGCAACACAATGTAAACAAGAACCCTGTAGAGAGATCAAGGTTGATATCCTTGATTCCACATAGCAATGATATTTTCCTAACCATTGAACAGCTAAGAACTGTTGTTTTTTCTCACTATATACATGCACAGTCATGAAGCAGAACACCCAATTGTTGGGGTATACCCCATGTGTCGTATGTCTTCCCCCAATTTCCCATTTAACTATACTAAATGGCAGACCACATGCATTTGTGTTGGTCACCTAATTCCTGCTTTGCTATACATCATATTGTCAGTGCAACTTATGGAACAAACAGGAGCTGCAGACAGTGTGATATATGCTTGGAAGAATATGCATGCATGTATCACACTATTTCGGCCTTATTGGGTCCTCATCAGTGCAGCGTACCTCATGCCCAGTAAAGTCTATGTGTATATGTGTGTGTGTGCTTGCACAGTGTTTGAAGCCAGAAATAAAATAATCTACAGTACCTACCAAATCTATACAGTATCTACAGTATCTACCAATTCTACAAATTCTACAACATCTACAGTATCTACCGAATCTACAGTATCTACCAATTCTACAACATCTACAGTATCTACCGAATCTACAGTATCTACCAATTCTACAACATCTACAGTATCTACAGAATCTACCAATTCTACAACATCTACAGAATCTACCAATTCTACAAATTGTACAGAATCTACCAATTCTACAACATCTACAGTATCTACCAATTCTACAGCATCTACCGAATCTACAGTATCTACCAATTCTACAACATCTACAGTATCTACCAATTCTACAGCATCTACCGAATCTACAGTATCTACCAATTCTACAACATCTACCAATTCTACAACATCTACAGTATCTACCAATTCTACAGTATCTACCAATTCTACAACATCTACAGTATCTACCAATTCTACAGTATCTACCGAATCTACAGTATCTACCAATTCTACAACATCTACAGTATCTACCAATTCTACAGTATCTACCAATTCTACAGCATCTACCGAATCTACCGAATCTACATTATCTACCAATTCTACAACATCTACAGTATCTACCAATTCTACAGTATCTACCAATTCTACAACATCTACAGTATCTACCAATTCTACAGTATCTACCGAATCTACAGTATCTACCAATTCTACAGCATCTACCGAATCTACCGAATCTACATTATCTACCAATTCTACAGCATCTACCGAATCTACAGTATCTACCAATTCTACAACATCTACAGTATCTACCAAATCTACAGTATCTACCAAATCTACAGTATCTACCGAATCTACCAAACCTACAAATTCTACAGTATCTACCGAATCTACAGTATCTACCAATTCTACAACATCTACAGTATCTACCAATTCTACAGCATCTACCGAATCTACAGTATCTACCAATTCTACAACATCTACAGTATCTACCGAATCTACAGTATCTACCAATTCTACAACATCTACAGTATCTACAGAATCTACCAATTCTACAACATCTACAGTATCTACCAATTCTACAGCATCTACCGAATCTACAGTATCTACCAATTCTACAACATCTACAGTATCTACCAAATCTACAGTATCTACCGAATCTACCAAACCTACAAATTCTACAGTATCTACCGAATCTACAGTATCTACCAATTCTACAACATCTACAGTATCTACCAATTCTACAGCATCTACCGAATCTACAGTATCTACCAATTCTACAACATCTACAGTATCTACCGAATCTACAGTATCTACCAATTCTACAACATCTACAGTATCTACAGAATCTACCAATTCTACAACATCTACAGTATCTACCAATTCTACAGCATCTACCGAATCTACAGTATCTACCGAATCTACAACATCTACAGTATCTACCAATTCTACAGCATCTACCGAATCTACAGTATCTACCGAATCTACACTATCTACAGAATCTACCAATTCTACCAATTCTACAACATTTACAGTATCTACATTACATATACATGCTCACTTATATATCGGCCATTTTTATTAGTATTACGTAAGATGCTAACTTCCTCTCTCTAATGACTTGTCCGGGTTCGCACAGTGGCCATTTTGTCGGTCGCCGAGGTGCTTACGTTTATACATATTATAAGTAGTATGTTTGAATATAAAATATACAGTAAAGGTGGAGGTGCTTACTAGAGTTTTGTATCTATTTAATACCTGGAGTGCTTTCGGGCAGGGGAGAATGTAGTCTCGCGTAGCCCAGACCGCTATCTCGCCTCCATATTTATATTATGACGTCACACGGTCGGCGAGATAGGGTCTGGTCAATTGCCTATACCATTTTTGTTCTGGCCCGAAGTGTTCCGGAAGTGGTAGGCGATGATAAACGCACTTCTAACGCACACGCTCTGATCAATCCTAACCGATGTCAGAGGGCTAATGCAAACTGTAATGCTCCCTTTTCGTAATAAACGATCAAAAATAATCGGTAGTGCTGCGTAAATGACGGATTTGCCATAACCCGTCGGCAGAGAAACAAAGGTATCCTTCCCGCTTACAAAGGCTTCGATTTGCTTGTCCTTAAAGCTCCCAACCAAACAATTTAGCAACGTCCATAAGAATTCCCGTAAGATCACTAGATTTAGAAGTACTCATCTCGTACGTAGATCGTATAGGACGATTTGCGGAGTTCACGTTACATACGCGTATCTCGTATGAATATAATTATTTCCATGGTAACTGCATATTTAATGAGCCCCCAACTTCCGGGGGCCAGAACAAAAATGGTATAGGCAGTTGACCAGACCCTATCTCGCTGACCGTGTGACGTCATAATATAAATATGGAGGCGAGATAGCGGTCTGGGCTACGCGAGACTAGGGAGAATGAGACCGGTCGACAATGTACCCCTGAAAATTACCGCGCGAACAAAGGGGACAACGTGACGTCATTAAGAAAGTGGTCTCCCCAGTTCCGTTCCGCTCCTTTCCGTACCTTCAGATCCCAGTTCTGTTCCGCTCCTTTCCGTGAAATAGTCCCGGGCCAAAATGTCGGCGAAAATGAAGAGGTTGCTCCAACTCTCTAAAGAGGAGTTAATAGAATACATTGAAACCCAGAGTCATCAGTTACAGAGATACGAACAACGGTTTAGGGGTATGTTATATTTTAAACAGTGGCAAATGAATTAGCTAGGTGTTCTGTTAAAATAATTAAGAACGACAGCTTGATTTAATAATCCTCAAGGACATATAACATTAGTACGTCCTCGTTCCTGACAGTGTTTTAATGGTAGATCAGTAGAAGTGCCAACAATTTAATCCTGTTATGTTTGTGTGAATGTAGATGTTGTAAAAGCTTACAAGGGTATGTTAAAAGAGAAAGAAGCATTAGAAGCTAGTCTTAAAGCGTTGAGTAAAAGCAGGTTATCCAGGATAAGGCCACTTAAAAATACAACTTTACAGAAGAACTATGACAGTGACTCACAGACAAGGAGTGAATCAGACACCGAAAGGTCTAATTTGAAGGTAGATGGCAAGGTTAGTGTGGAAGCATTATTAGTATTGAAGTTGATCTGAATACTTTTTTTCATTGGAAATATTCTGTTACAGATGAAATTAGTTGGTTTTACAGTTATTATGAGTTGAACTATTTTTTCCCTGATGCAAGGGCATGAGTTAGATTGTGGCCAGACCACTCTTGGTTGCTCAACATATGTTTAAGATTCTTTTAACTAATGTTGAAACTAAGAATATTAGAGTAATGATATACGTACTTCAGTATACCTTATGTGCATTTTTCAGTGATTTTTCCTTCTGCAATTCTGAAATGATTTTGATTTAATATCATAACTGAAGGTTACTGCTGCAGGTCACAACTAAAATGCACAAGGCCAAAGTAAGCATATGAAACATGTATCTTACAGCTTTGAATTTGTAGAGACCAAAATTACTCTAGAGACAAGGTGAAACCACATCTAGCAAAATTGGGAAATATATTTCTTCCAGTGTAACACTATAAGTCCACTGGTGACACAATGGGTCACATTCCCGAAGGCTGATCAGCAAATGGGGGGGGATTCTTTTCCAGCCAAAGTGGAACACAATTGATTTCAAGGAACATAACATGATGTACAGTAAAACCTTCGAACAAAGGACACATCGGGGGACGGCGATTTGTCCTTTGTAGAGAGGTTGTCCTCTTCTCAGAGGTTTGTCTATAATCTACTAGAATGTCCTTGAAATGTGATATCATAATAAAATCATACATATATAATGATAGTAACTTTGCTGGACAGGCACTTGTACTGAAGCGAGAACCAACCAATAGCCATGATGTACATGCAGTGGCCGTATATTATGATAACCACATTGTTGGGCATATTCCTTACAATATAACGCCAAAGGTGTCAGCATTTCTGAGGAGGGACGTCAACAAGGGTTTTGCTGAGGTCACTGGAGACAAAGTCAACCGAGGAGCTGGGTATGGACTGGAGGTCCCATGTACCTACTGTTCGTATGGACCCAAGTCCCACGTTGATAAAATGAAGGAATACGTTGACTCCGTACGATCCGCTGGACATCTGTAGCTATTTTATGTAGCTAGATACTTATGACTTACGTTAATTTTGTTCACTGTACTATTATCGTTTTATCGTATTAGTTTCGTCTCATCGTCGTCGTCGTCATCTTTAGTTTAACTCTCCGCTTTTGGAGGTCAGTATGTATTGTCAGAGATCAGTCTGAGGCTTGGTCAGTGTCCGTTGACCGGGGTTCGGAGGTGCCGCTACTCGGAGGTTTGAAATGTACTAGTTCTATGGGAAAGTCAATCGGGGGCGTAAGATTTGTCCTCTGTACAGAGGTTGTCCGCTTTTCGGAGAGTCCGCTATTAGAGGTTTTACTGTAATTCAGTAGTGGACCATGCAGTGAAAAGTTCCATGGAAAATCTACGATTGTAATAGGGTGCATAAAGGGTACAGTCGCTAATTAAAAAGTATGCTTAGGACTTAATCAGAGAGTCCAGTTCTATTGGAAGCTATGTGTGGAATTTAGAACTGGGCGAAAAACACTCATACGTTGGTCCAACTCCCAACTTACCGGAGGGAAATGGCACTTGTCAAATATATGCGGAAATATAACACAGAATAGTTATAACGCTTTGTGTTGCGATGAGGATGATGGACAAGCAATACTGTGAGCGCTACTGAATTATTTCAGTTGAACAAACAGTATTAAGGAATACTACTGGTAATTAAGCTTTGTGCTAGTTTTGAAGTCTTACCTTCATTACCAGCAAACTCAGAATAAGTAGTGAAGGTCTAAGTGGCTGGCGGAACTTACCCATTTGTGCGAACCCCCAGCCTACGGTCCTGGTGTACCATCCTAATATACCCTTGCTACCACAGCCAACGGAGGAAGCTTGGTAAAGATGATTTCAAAGTTTCTCATCCATATACCTTAGTTGTCTAGCTGTTTCGGAGCATCTTAGGTCTTTTTGTCTATCTTCATAGTTGTGCCTTTAGATAAGGTAAGGTCTTTAGTGTTATCCAAGACATTCAGCTGGGTTAAAATGTTTTGTACCTTAGTGGTTGATATTTGTGATGTATTTAAAGTGTGATAACCTGCATGTCCTATGATTGTTCCTATGAACCCAACAGCACTATATACAATAAATATGGTACTAATGTATGGCATGGGATATTACATCTGGAGCGTCCTTTATTTAAGGCTTAAGTTGAACCTTAACTTTTGAAGGATCTCTGATGACGGCTAAGCTGGAATTAAAGCTGATCTTAAACTTACTTCTATTAGGAAGCTTTAATAAATTAAGATCATCTTTAATCCTAGTTAACCACCAGCCCCTACTTAAAGAGCAATTAGTGACATAATCCACATATAGCTGCAGATTGCTTTATCGTTTTTGTGTTTCCTTTTCACTCTTTTAGAAATTAAGTGTAAGCGATGATAGCCGGAAAGATTACAATGACATGACACATCAGATCACTGTGGCTGCTTGTTTAGTTGAACAGAACACCAGTGTACATAATCTTGATAGTGGTGGAAGAGAAGAGCCAGATGATATAGATGAGTTGAGAGATCCTGTGTCAACTCTGTCTGAATCTTTAGCAGCACTGACTGAGCAAAAGTCACAAATGGAAGGTGATTTTCAAGCAGACAAGAAAAAGATGTTGGTGCGTTTATACCACAACACCTTTTAACGTGACTATCTATACTCTTTTGTCCTTGTTATTTTTTATAAGGGATACTGAGTCTACTATATGCTTGCCATCAAATAGAACCTGTTAGGCAGGGACATAGTTTACAAGTAGGGTTTCTTTCAGGGGGGGAAAATCTTGGATATGCTGAGATTTCTATTTTACATGTAAATCAGTTCAGGCATTTATGAAAGCACAATAAAGGATAACATGGAATGCACAATATTCTATACAACAATTTCATGGTTTTTAGTCCTAATATCATTATCAGATAGTTATTGTGGCAATTTAATTGCAATTTTGTGTGAATACAGTCCCAAATTGCATCTAATAACAGGCTCCCAAATCAAAATTTCTTGGGGAAGCATGCCCCCAGACCCCCTAGTTTGCCCATGCTGTGCACATGGAAATGTACTTGCCTCTCAATAAACCATACCATCTCATTTTGCCCTGGGGGCAAAAAGCTAAAAGAGACCCCCTTTAGGAAATAACGGTAATAATTTTTGAAACGATGACTTAGTATGCTTTTGGCCTTTTTGCTGTTACACTATAGAAGATACCCTCTTAGATTTACTTTTAAATCGTTTACCCATGATTTCAGCTTCACCATTCTTGAAGCAGCCATGTTGATTATGTAATTTTATGATGTCATTAACATAATTAGTAAAATGGAAACCTCATTTGAAAACTTCTGGCTACTCCCTCAGGGGCGTAGGAGCTGTAGCGGCTGTAGCAGCTTTGCCTGCTACACTTTTTGAGCCTTTGATTTCATTTTTATATTTAAATTTTGTATTTAAATAGCTACAGTCAACTCCATAACAATCCTGTTCATCTTATGCATGACTTACCATTGATTAAATTGAAATTCTACATCTATTCTTATTCCCAAGAGAATACGTTCACAGGCTCAAGATTTAGACGCTGTTTCCAGTTATTGTGCAATAACTGGGAGCCGAAACTTTTTCTCATCCCCTATACACATTCAAAATGCTTCCTACAGGCCTGCTTCCCTGTATAGTTATAGACCAGTAACACAATTATGTTATTTCTAATAAAACCACTGTTGTCAAAATAGTTTGGCATAAATTGGGTTTGGTGAGTTCTCCCTTTCAGATATTGTTATACCATGTCTGAAAAGAGCATTGCTGTCAGTTACTTTCCATTAAAAATAGGTTTTTTATTTTGTCATTAAAAATAAGCCATAATGGTCTTAATTAAACAAGTTACTATTAACAAGAGAAATGACAATTTTGCAACAGTGACTAGCACATATGGAAAAAGGAATGAACCAATCATGTCATGAGCCGTAAACACGAAAATTTTTATTATTGCACTACATGTATATGTAAATGTAAATCATGTGTGAATATTAATTCAACAATTCAGAGCAATTTCCTCAGTTGAACATTTCTTTACTTCACAGTTTAGCATGTCAAGTAGCAATATTGACAGTAATCATGATGTGTCGTGATTTTTACTGTCATGTGTCATGATTACTGTCATGTGTCATGTGTGACGGTGTTATAAAGAAGGGTCATATTGAAATTTAAAGGACTTAACCATACACATCTCCTCTGTATTTGTATAAACCATCACAACCTCTGCCCTCATAGTGAGACCTAGCACAGAACTGATGTACGTATATAGTTAAAAAAGTCACTTGAATTTCAATAAACCACATCTGTATGGTTAACCTTAACACATGATCACTGTCTTGTTTCATTACTCTCCCCAGTTAACAGTGCTTGCCATCCCTATTTCTAACATCTCTTTCAAATGTTTTTATTACCCCTTGCAATTGTGCCATGAGTTATCTGATTCCCTCCGTCTGTCAGTCAGTTAGTGTGTCATCTGGAAACGGGCAGGTAATCTAGCTTTTTAAGACTCTTCACTGGCAGTTTACGTTGACAGTGGCCATTTTAATAGTGGTTATGTAGGTGGAGACCAACGACTGATATTTCAGGCAATTTCTGCATTAGGACACACTTTTTTGATCTGCCATTTGGTTTTCATATGTTTTATGTAAAGGACGGCTGTATTTGCTACATTATTTTAAGTTCGTTTACCCTTCCACACCCATTGTGCAGGATATGTGCTCCATGAGCACTGCTTTTCGTTTAGCCTGTTTTAATAGTAATATTTAGGTCAGTGTAATGACATAATTATTGTTGAGAAATGAAGGGGGTTAACAGTCCATTGAAGATTGGCTACTGTTTGGGTTGGAGGTTCTGACTTGGCTCATGATATTCCTTCCAGATTGTTTTACCTATGTCACTTAGGAACCTTCCAAATTGACTAGTAAAAAGTCCCAAACAACCACTGTTGTTACAGATGTCTTCTTTTACACTGCTGCCTTATGTTCTGACATTCTCTTTTGTAAGCTTGCCTTAGTCTCTTGAATATGTGCCTTGTTGCAATCCAAGTAAACTAATCTTACCTTCTTACTGGCGGATTGTGTGTTTTTGACTTTTACCAAGGGATTTGTTATTATACTAGAAGACTTGAAAATAGTCTTGATGTCAAGGTGTTTGCAGTGTCTCAGAAAGTTTTTCTATGGGTCCTTTGATGTAGGGTAAGTCTGGGATTCTTTGAGATGTCTCTCTCAGTTATGTCAGTACACCTGTGTTTTTTAGTGGTTTGATAAATTGTTACACCAAAACCATTTCGAGTTTTAATTGACCAAAAAATCTTCAGGTGTGACAAATCAACTCCTTTTTCTCTCATTTATATTTATTGCACATCTTGTCACATTTTTGGGACACTTAACGGTACTCAGGGGAGATGAATAATGTAAAATGTACGTTCCTGTCAGTTGGGTTATTCTTCCTGAATATATATATAGTACACTAGGAGAGGCCCAGTTTACTTGAGGGATATCCAGCTGGGAAAGCAGTCTTGTTGTCCGTCTCTTCTCTAGCTAACTGTGTTGCAGGTTCTTGTGTGTTATGGGGTTCAGTCCAGCGTATGTAATCTGATATACGTTATTTCTACACTGGACCCCTATAGTCATGACATTCTTCCTAAATTAAGTGTCCTGATTAAAGGGTGGCCCCGTTTTGATTGCTGTTGCTGCACTGTCCAATATACATATTTCTTGAGTATATAACCAATAAACTTTAACTTCTGCTTCATCAGCTGTAGAAGCTACAACAAAGCTGTAGATAATAAATAAGGCATACGCAATACGCAAACACATGCCTTGCTTCTTAACCATGCAGAAAGATTATCAAGGCAAGTAAAGCAAGAAGTGATGAGCAAGATATTAGATGAACTAACACCAGACAATGGACTATGGAAAATCGATCAGCTAAGCTTACACAATTGTCTTCAGCTGCTAGATCGAATTGGCTTACGCAATTGTCAAATCGCGAATAGAACGTTTATGCAATTGAAGCGAAAGCTTGTGCAATTTAAGGTGCCGTATATTCAGAAAAAATAAAATATAAAGCGCCTGATGTGGGCCTCGAACTTGCAGACATATATATATATATATATATTTATGTCCTTGTGTACAAGTTACAAAATGGTCTCTAACCCTGTTGATTATGCGAATGCATGCAACCAACCGTTGGTATTCTTAGCTCCCTCACAAGGCAAATCAAATCTGCTGTGGTTATTAGCTGAGACCCTTTAAGACTGGAACCTTTGTTGATATATGGCATGCAGATGCATTATCTTCAGTCTATACTAAGGTGTGAAACGGTAATTGGTAGGCCATGTGTTCCAATTGGATGATCTATATCAACTACTACTCTCTATGCAGTAGTTGAGAATTTCAAAGCCTACAACTATACGTACTATTTAAAATACTGATTATCCTAGGGGTCGCTTGGATCTCTTTAATTTTGTAACTGGCACTGTGTAGCTAGTACTTGATTGTAATTTTAATATTACATAGTCACTTGGATCGCATAAATTTGTAACTTGTACTGTGTAGTACTTGATTGTAATTTTAATATTTTATATATTTGCCAGTAACTTGCACTGTGTAGTGTACTTGAGTGTAATTAGCTAGCAAGGTATACTTATAGACATTCGCTACGAGTAATTTCGTTATGAGATTCTACAGTATGTACACATGGAAAACGTACACACATGGATAAGAAGAAAGCCTTTTTGAACGTCAGCAACATGAATTTACTAATTCTGGATGTTTAGACCCAGAGGTTATCATCAGCAATACATGAAGAATGGGAATACGAGTCAGTATAAATAGGAAATTAGTAAATTCATGTTGCTGACACTCAACAAGGCTTTATTCTCATGCATAATGATATACATGAATAAGTAAAAAAATATTAACAGATAACGTAAGGAGAGAAGACAGAGCTTAAATTACCAAAGTAAAACGGTCGACCAAACGAATTCAGTCTTTCGCATCAATATAGGAACAACTCTGCCTCAAACTTGACGGGAATACGGGGTGGCATATGTTCCATTACTATCATTTCCTGTCTATTTAACATTTATACAAATACGCTTTATCTAACCTTTGCTACAACTCGCTTATACGGTAGCTCTTTCTCGTAGGAGAACATCGACTTGTCTAGCCGTTCACGAAAGGGATGATCTTCTTTAGCAACAAGGTGGTGACGTTTTCGCAACATCACCTGATTCCCAAAATGTGTACGGAGCGACATACGAGGGTGTTGGTGACGCACTAGGGAAACATCACAAACATCACCAGATTGTGCAATCGTAACCTTGCATTCTTCATTATATCTTGATTATTTTGCTCATTTAATTAACCAAAACTTCGCCAGACGTTTATCATACACATGTACTGTGATATATGTTCGTTTCACAGTGATCTGACGAATTGATAATTTTTATCAATATAACACGTGGTTTCAATATAAATTTCCTATATGTTTTCTATAGTCCTATGGCATTTTATATGCAGACTTTGTCCTCCGTTTTCTACCAAATGGAGACCTAAATAAAAAATCCCTTAATTTCAAATGAGTTTTATACCCTAAACTTTATGATACTATGCCCATTCTGTTGCTAGGTCCTTTCCTGGAGCCATATGAATTATTTATATTATTTATTGATATTAATTATATTAATTATTTATATTATTTATTTATTTATATTAGATTACCTTAGTATATTGTAACTTGTACTGTATATATAGGAAAATCTCGAATAGAAACCCAATCATTATCCTCCCTTTGCTCCCTTACGCTCGCCGTTTGGCAATTAACTGTACCATTAATTCATTTACACATTCATACATTGAAACTTACATTAAATGTTGATACGTACTTCCTATGTTTTATCGCTGATATCATTGTTGTAGTGCTAAACGGAAGGCATTCATACTGAAAAGCAATGATAGGTAGTGCAGTTTCTGTAGTGTAGCTAGAATGTAGCTTGGATGCCAAGCAATGGTCTGCTATTGATGTTTGTTCCCTGTATGGTAATAAGTAAAAAGTGCTACCCATAGAAGTGCCTTCATCTCTCTTATACTCTGCACAGGAAGTGCTGACTGAAAATTGCTTATTACATTTGCTCGTAATTATATCATGAAAGCCATTATACTGGTATAGGTGAGGTGGCGGTAATTGGAGAAGTTTAATAGAGATGTGTAATATGTTGGTATCTTCACTTTTGTCTGTATTACAGAGAAGTAGGATGGCCACATTTCAGGGTAATTTTATATCGGCAGAATATTGATAAGTAGTCCATGCGTCAAAATGTGTCAGCATTTGTGAGGTGGCCATATTTCAGAGGTGTCCCTTACGTAGGTGCAGCTCTACTTATCTGTACCTAGTCTCTATTATTAATGCTCAGTTAACCCTTAAACGCCTATGTGGAGTCAGGATAAGTAACCTCTTCGAACTTGGTTCTTCCATGTAGAATTGTGTTACATACAGTAGATGTACAGATTTGTATTGTCCCTTATGTCATACTTGTAGGCAGAGATAGAACGTTCTACACAGCAGCATAAGCTAACTCAGCAGGAGAAAGAAGAAGAATTAGTGAATCTTCGTGACTATGTAAGGGAATTACAAATGGTTCTGGACAAGGCAGAGAAGGATAGACAAATAAGTGAAGAGGGTCATGGGGAGATGATTAGGGAACTACAAAAAATGTTAGGAAAGGCAAGAGAGGAAAGGGATGACATTGAAAAACAGGTAGGTTAATTTGAAAGAAAATGTTACTTAAATGTATTAATTGTATGAGACTACCATAGGGAGGAAAAAGCTTGCAAGATTTAAATTTTATATTTTTAGTGATTCAGCTGAGTTTGTAAGTTTTTGGACAAAACGTTACTGTATACCAGATAATGTCATTCACAATTTTAGGCTTCATTGAAACTATATATGTATAATAGTAACCCAGACAACAAGTATGTCTGTATAATGCAGAGCATTTGTTCCATTGATTGTTTGGCAGCAACATGGGACTGACGAAGTACTTTTTGGTTCAGTCTAAGTTCCTCACTTGAGCCCAACAGTACTTTGTCTACCAAGGTGAAGTCAGGGGCAATTAAAAGTTCCATCAGAAATTTATCGGCCCTGCTCGCTTCTACTGGTAACTCTGCTGCGAACAATCACGGATCTAGGTAACCTTTATTGGCTTGTACATGAAGAGTACCTGAGGGCAGTAGGTTGAGGTTGCTAGATATGCAATGGCTTCAGGGATAAATGGCATTTGGAGCTCTTCTTCAACTCTTGCATCTCAGATATTCTTCCTTATAGATGTGGTAGCCTCTTTCACACCTTTCAGCTGTAAGCTTGTTCCTGAGCTTCGAACCATAGCAATAACCAACACCTTCATTGTCTCCCCCACTGTGTATAACCTAAATACTTAATGTGAACACACAAAGACTTAATATCAAACCACAAATTGTGAATATTTTTGGTAGCACGAAATCATTGCATTACATATTATTTAATTTCCTGAACGTTTCTCTACTATCTGTAAAAGAATTCTTTTTAGAGATATAATATACAGGCGAATATCCATGTTTTTAACATTTAATGGTGGCCAAGGAGAATATGGTCACCACTCTTTTTTGACCTGTTTAGCTGTAGGCTGCCTGAAGACGCTCAGCATGCAGCAATGCTCTGCTATGCTGATGATGTCATCCTTGTAATGAGAATACCAATAGGTGAAAGAGAGGCTAGTGCTACCTTGTTAAATTCTGTTATTCAAAGGAAAAACTAACCCTTGGCAAAAAAGGCTCCTAGAACTTAAAGCGAAGAAGAAAGCAAAAGCAATCACCATCAGCAAAAAGAGAGGTACAGTGACTGCACCCCTGGTAATGGATGGAGAAGTGATCTTAGAGAGTGAGAAATTGGATGTCCTAGGTTTTACCTTGGATAGCAAGGGAACATGGTCGCCCCAGATTGACAGGATTGCAGTTGAGGCAAGCAAAGACTAGGAGCTATTAGACGACTCAGTAGATATCTTGACAACAGTGGCTCCTACACACCGCACACAGCATTTGTCCATCCAGAGCTGGAGTATGACAACCCTGCATATTGGAATGCAGCAGATACTAGCTTGGACACGCTTGACAAAGTACAGCAGCAGGCACACAACTTGTTTGGTCAACTCGCAATCAGTTCTCTACAGCACAGATGTAAAGCAGCAGCTGTAGGTCTCACTTGCAAACTTCTGCATGGTGACACCAAGACACCTCTGAAATCCCTTAACCCTGAATTTGAAGACAGCAAAGGATAGTTACCTAAATCTGCTCGAGTAGTATTCTACCTCTATAGCTCCTTCTGTAGACCTGTAATGATTTCGTACAAAATCCAAGATTTCAGCAGATGGTTATATGTTTTTACCAGAGATATGGAATAAATTGAACTCAGATAGTCTGAAAAGTGATCAGCCAGATTGGAAAATCTGCAGAAGACAACTACAAAAAGATGTAACAATAGTTAATGAACTGATTACCCTATGTTTCCTTCTTAACTATTCATGTTTCTATTAACTGCTCACTCCCTCTGTGGTTTATATTATCGTAAAAATATAAAAGTAGGAGTGTATGGAGGGAAACAAGCATTTTGCTTAATTCCATTAGATCAACTGAATGGTTGATCTAATGGAGTTAAGGTGGCTAAGAAAGGATTTTAGGTTTTCTTCTCCCTGCTTCCTGGTGACAAAAGTGTCATCAACATATCGAAGCCACACTGATGGCTTTTTTGTGGCCGTGTTCATGGTTAGCTCTTCGAAGAACTCCATGTATATGTTGGCGAGTATGGGGGACAGTGGGGATCCCATGGCTGCTCCATCCGTTTGTTCATAGAAGGAATCATAGAATTGAAGTAGGTAGTTTACACACATTTCTCCAGTAGACCAGCTATGATGTTTGGTGGGAGGTTGGTTCTCTCGTTGAGGGTGTTATCCTTCTGTAGTATTTACCTTGTAATTTTGATGGCTTCCTGTGTTGGCACCTTGGTGAATAAGCTGGTTACATTGAAGCTGACCATCTTCTCACAATCATCCAATTTGATATCTTTCACTGTTTGGACGAAATGAGCAGAGTTACGTACAGTGTGAGTGGTCTTACCAGTTAGGGGGGAGATGATTCTTGCTAATTCTTTGGCGAATAGGTAGGTAGGTGAGTTTATGGTGGATATTATGGGTCTCATTGGGATTCCTTCTTTAGGGACTCCATACAGTTGGGGTGGTGAGCAATGTGCTGGTGCTAGTTTCAGCCTGGTGTTTCTGTCAATGAAGCCTTTGTTTTCTATTTGTCTTCAACTGCTGGTTCAGATGCCTTGATATCTTTGCTGTTGGGTCTTCTGGTAGTTGTCATCTTGTAGTAGGTCTTCCATTTTTGTTCTGTACTCTGTTGCATCCATAATCACAACTGATTTTCCTTTGTCAGCTGGTAGTATTTTAATCGAGGCATCCTCTTGTAATCTTCTGATGGCTTTCATCTGCTGTCTCGTTACATTGGATCTGGGAGGCTTTGCTTGCTTCAGGCACCATTTGACTCTGGATTTCAGGTCTTGTGTTTTGTTGTCAATCAGGCGTCTGGCGAGAGTTTCTGTTTCCCAAGTAAAACCCATTAGATAGGATAGGAAGGGTTATTACAAGCATTAGTATCACATGATTACAGATATTTTGATCTCTACATTGGAAGGGCTGGCAGTTCACATAATGCTTGGATATTAGCGAATTCTCACTTCTTTACCAACATGGAAAGCGGCAGTACACTATCAAATTGGACATGGACATTTGTTATTATACCATGCACTTCCATAGCTAATTCTAGGTGATCCCGCATAACCTCTAAGTGCTTGGTTAATAAAGCTTTTATCACACACAGGATTAACCAGAAGGTAAAGAACTTTCAACTACCAATTAAGCCACTCAAGGGTTGTTGTTGAAAATATATACATTTGGACAGCTTAAAAGTAGGTGGAAATCATTAATAAAGAGGATAGGAGGATAGAAGATAGGATACTAACCAGGTTCCAATGTTGGTTACTACATGCACAACTTTTATGAGCAATATGGAGATACATGTGAAGCATAATGGCTTCAAACTGATATAAGTAGACATGTCCATTCTCTAATCATGCACATAACAGTAATCCACCTGCTGCCATTCAGCAGTAATGTAGTGGAGTTCACAATCAGGGAAGCTTATTGTGACTACATCGTAAGTGGAAACAGCATCTGGTAATTACAGTAACTAATAAAAGCTGAATGATGTTAGGCTAAACTTTTATTAATTTATTAATTAATATTAATTAACCTTATATTGGAACATGGTGGTGCTGTGGAAGACCCAGGCTCCCTGACGGATAAGCTGCTTCTTACCTGGGAGTCTGCCTGTACCAAACTCTCCCTGGCCCAATTCCTCAGGCTGATTTTCTGGGATAACAAACCCAACCCTAGAGGAACCAGTCTGCCTAAATTGGTGAAGGTCTCTTTTGCTTCAAGTCTATCTGTGACCCAGTGACTTGAGCTGAAACCAATAATATGTCTAATGACCGACTTGTAGGAGTGCAGGTGAATTCAGCTGTAAGTCAGAAATAGCCTTGGTCAGTTGGGTATCAGATGATCACTATTTCGAATCGTTTTCGAACAAGAAACAAAGGGATAGTGGTATCTCGGATCTGCATTCATCTCAGTATCTCCAACTGTCATCAATATAAGAGAAACAAACAAACAACAACAATTTCAGTTTGTGTGTAGCACTTCCCTACTATAGATCTCTAGATTCTCCAGATGATCCAAACGTCTTGGTGAATTGGTTTGTTATGCCAGCAAATGGCATTTGTATTAAAACCACTGAAAAGAATATATTGTCATGCAGTGGCCATTTTACCAATTTGTACACAACCGGACATTAATATATTTGACATATTTATGTACAGTACATGAGACTTGTGAAGCTTAAAAATATTTATAACTACACATTTATAACCAGTACAAGTATACTACGAAAGTATAAGGATACTTCTGGATGCTGTAGTAGCCAAGTTATTGGAATCAGTCGCTCCAGGGTAGCCACGTCTTTTTTTACTTGAATTACTTGTTTTGTGTACGTAGTTTGATTTCAATGTGTGGTATTCATTCTGTAAGTTGATGTGTGTCATTATTAAGGAAGCATATTTCCTTAGTATTGGTACTTTTAAAGGCCAGGTTTTGTTTGTTTAAATGTACTATTATCTTTTTAATCCCTATAGTTGCACAATGCTGAAAGGGAGCTACATGATTTGAGGTATGGAATGTTACAAGCTATCCGAATATTTATAACTGTAATTGCTCCAGTTTTGTTATTTTTGCATAATTTTGTGTACTATTTTTGTTAGATATTTTCATTGGATAGTTTTGAAGTGCTTAATTTGTTTCATAATTGTTTTGTACTCTGGAGTATGGACGTAAAGGTTCAAATGTCGAAGTCATTATTAACTCTGCATTCCTTTATGTGGGATGGGCACACTCATTATTAGCTATATACAGATGTAGTTATATTCTGGTATATAGTACATCCACCCCATGTTAGAGGTAACCATGAAGAAGAGATGCAGCAGGTGGCTCATGAGCTGCAAGAGGTGAAAATGTCAGTATCTGCTTCTGAAGAAGCAAGTACTGAATCACCATCCCTCCTGCACCACCTTAAAGAGGAAATTGAACAAATGAAGGTGAGAGATAATTTCATGTTTTGGCAGCTTTGTGAAATGTTGCCATGCCTTTGTACTGCCAGATTAATATATTAAAATGTTCATTTTTGCGTTAATTGAAGTCATAGTTAAACATACAAACTTATTTGATAGTAATATCTTAGCTTTGTTGGGTAACACTTAACGATGCCCAAACTAAAATTCATTACCTAAGAAATATTATAATCTTGTAAAGCCAACCTTCTTCTTGCATCAAACTTGTCTTTTGTAACACAGCATCATCACACAGAAGCTCTTCAAAAGGAGCAGCAAAGAGCTAATGAAGTTGAAGATGAACTACGACTTCAAGCACAGGTACATTTTGCAATAATGTCTGCTAATCTGTGATAGTGTTTAACACTCAAATATACCAATTTACATAATTATATGCCCATTCTGTTGCTGCAACAATCTTGAAGTAGTGTTTTTACTAGCTTTTTGTCTGGATGTTATACATTTAGACATTCTTGAATTTCCTAACTTATGTTTTGCATTTTGAAGACATCTTGGCCCCGGAATGTAATGATCTAATCTGTCTAAGACAGATTTACAGCTTGAAAGTAATAATACTAAAACATGCATGTAGCACAAGGGTACCATCAAGTACACTAGTGTACACTAATGTACATTTATAAATTGTGTTCACATAAACACTTCTAAGCTGCCAATAGGTATACTTTGTATATGTATTGAGTGCAAATTTACTGTAATATAACGCCTTGCATCGATTCAATTCAGCCATTTGAAGTGCGAGTTTAGCGTTTTCTTGGAGACATTTCAAGGCGAATTCCTTCCTTTTCACTTTATTTACCTCGCTAATCATTGGCTTGTGTTGCAATGACCACTCCAAACCTTTTGCTTATGATGTAACTCAATTCCCGTGAAGACAATTCGTCGTCCTTTTTAAGGTGTTCGTTTAAAGAAAAACCAATTTCTTCTGTGATTTGAGATGGTCTACCCAAACGAAACGTGTAAACGAAACGTGTTTTCTAAGCCTTGTTGCGTCTTCCAGTGGTGAATCACATTTGCGGACAGTAATTGTAGTTGTGATGGTGCCTTCTTCACGCAATATACTGTATGAACAATTTCGCTAACAGAATTTCCTTCCGTGTTTAGAAACACGATTCTTTGGCGAACAAGAAAGACAATCGAGCAGGCATTTTTTAAGCGACTTATTTCACTACAACTTTGAACCTCACATGCATCTGAGGCTCAGTAACACATAGATATTGCCATATAGACATTTTAACACTTAAAAATGTACAATAGGTACACTAAGGTACATGCGTGTTGCCTGGTTTATTACTTTCAAGCAGCACTGTCTCTTTCCCAAACAAGTCAATTACATTTTTCTTAAGCTCCATTAACTGACTACAATTTATGACTACTCTTGATTATTAGTCCCTCTCTACAATCCATTTTGAAATATTTCAATTGTAAATTTATGCTGCTCAGTAATAATGCAAAATAAGGAATCTATATATATAATTCAGTAGAGTTTGTGTGTTTGTTTGTTTGTTACCGCTATACACCGTCGTTTCTGGACGAAATGCAGTCTAATTCTCACGGATTATGGAGTATCACTTGGGAAGTGACCTGAAGTATATCATATCCGAAAATTTGTCGCTGTGGAGAAGAGCGTCCAGTCTCAAATTTATGTACGGGAGAGACGCCACTTTTTGTTGTTTTGTTGTAGCGGAGAAGCCCGCTGAAGGAGGGCTTCTATGCTAGTAAACATATATTTTTAAGTACAAAATACATTATTAAAAAGTGCTATTTACTGAGTGAGGATCTTCTTACTAAAGTTCTCTGGTACAATCTGTGTAAACTTTCAGTCCATGCAAATGATATACATATGTTATTATTATTATTATTGTTATTTATTACAGTGACATGTGTCATGTGAAAGAACAGAAAACACAAGGCCAAGCTAGGGCCCATGAGTCACTGTGATGTCCAAAACTAATTGTTAATACACTATACAATGGGACAAGTAGTAAAAATCTTTACCCTGAACTCTTTTTTGCTCAGTTTCACCTTCCAGTGTATCTCTCCATATTGCTAGCTCTAGCTACTCTTCGGATTAATCCCTTCCCTACTCCCACATCCCAGTATACCCTCATAGTCAGGTCCATCCTTACTGTAATGGCTCCTGCCAATGGTTGTATCCTTAGGCTATAAGCATCCAATTCTCTCAGTGACTGTGATGTTATTAAGCAATCTATATGTCTTCATAATTCTCCATTTCCAATATGTAGAGAATATCATATAGGGACTGTATAGCTTTCCTTCGTGTCAATGGGTTATGACAATCTATCTAGCCTCACATTAAATGGATGGGACTATATGGCACTTAATGTCCATACCTGCCACCACGATTAAGTCTCGGCCCTCTCTCCACTACACCACTGTTACAGTCTCTCCTAAGAAAATGTAATAGAATACAGATTCCTCAGTATGTGGCTGACAACCTGTTCCCCTTTCAAAACAGCTCCTGAAAAGAGATCTTATAAGCTGTTGGTTCCACTTTTAAGATGAGTCCAAATGTCTTCATAGACACAGTGGGCTCTCACAAGGAACTGATCTCAACAAAGTCAATTGATTTTGAACTAGCACTACTGATAAACTCACTCAAATTACTGTTTGTACTTCACAATAATGATAGTTTATTATCATGTGCAAATGTGGCTTGTTAGCATGCAGCCGCTGTATATAACCTCAATTACTTAATGAATTAGTGTTCAATTGCGTGTTGCTATGTCTGCAGTGAAATATAGTAACCATCTCTCATTGAAAGAGAAAGTGAATGTCATCAAAGCTTCCGAGAATATCCCTAAAGTTGGTGTAAAGGAACTAGGGCAACAGTTTGGTTGTGGAAAACACTAATTTTTGGCATCCTGAAAGACAATGAGGCTTATCCTTTCTTTGTATGAGGCTAATAGAAGAAATGATTTCCTATTGACCAGGAAACAAGTTCTTAACCAAAAAATAGTCTAATAGTCTATGCCTTTGACAAGATCAGTCTGTGAGGTGGGTTTCACTTTCCTACATAAGTGTCCTTTCAGCTGGGCCCAAACTTTTTTATTGGATTAAGAGGGTTTTTGAATCAGCAAAGTATGATCCACTGAGTTAAATACCTTAATAATGTCAATATGAAGACAGATTCTTTTCATTTTTTCAAAACCACATCTCCAGTCTTCATTGCACATCCAGAGTTAAATGGCCTGGTTTAACACTGTGTGGCAGATGATGAGTGTTAAGGTATCCGAATATACCTGCAAATGCACCAGAGACTCAAACGTTTATGAGACTATTGGAAGAATGGAAATAGGACAAAAATCTTTACCAAATTTGGCTTTTGCTGTTTTAGGCATAGGAATAACTTTTACATCTTTCCATTCTGAGGGTATCATAGAGGTTTTCAGGCTTAAATTGAAGGTCTCACAAGTTTCCACAAGCTCCCACAATTTGCAGGCTCTTCCTAGCTTTAGTTCACTGTAGGCTTTGTAATCTGCTACAGAGTAGACATAAAATGTATGAAATTTACATTGTATCATCTTTATGCCTTTTAGCAGCCACAAATTGCGGTTAAAGATAGAAGTCTTCTGTGTACTGTTTCCTTTCTGTTGAAGTTCGTACCTTTACTGATTATAGACATATTCATACTGAAGATTGTAGACACCCAAGTGATTTAGTTAAATCAGTACTACATGTATAGAGTTCTTTTAAGATGTCTCTCTGTGATATTCAGTCAAAAGAACTTGCCATATAACATTTTTATGGATTCCAATAAATAATGTTTCTTAAAAACTGAAATTTCAAATTTATGCTTTTATTTTGTCAGAAATGCCCGAGTGCAACTTTATTTCTATTCTTAGCAGCATGTCTACCAATCTTTGTGAACTGTTCTGTGTTAAAAATGCTATACAGCTTTCTTGTTCGCTTGCTGCATTAAGCTCCTTCCTCAGTAACTCACTTGACAACCTAGTTTGCTTCTATTTTAGCCCCCTCTTCAATTTTAGTATTGGCCGCCGATGGAATTGGAACTATAAGTAATAACAATGAATCATTTAAACAACTCATACTATTAAATGGTAACAAGTGCTCCGAGACAGTGAAGCCATGACTTCACAAGATCATTATAATATTATGAATTGACCACTCCTCACTTATTCACAAAATAAGTAGTTTGCATAAAATACCTGTTATACGTTTATTCTTTCTTTAAAGGCTTCTCCAATCTCCATAAAGGACTGCTACTGCTGCTAAGTTTGCTTAGGTAACGCAAAACTATTATCTTAGTATAAGCTATCAGTTGCACCATTGTACAGAAAAGTGTCAAATCTTTATACATATGTATGTTCTGATGCATTGGTTTTTAAGTGTAAATGTGAAGTTAGAGGTTTCTAATGTGTGCATTTAAAGGAGAACATTTAGTACAGACTGTATCTTACATTGAAATTACATTTAAAGATGTCATATGTACGTATTTATACAAAAGACTTACAATAAGTGCATATTTGTATGTGTAAAAATAAGTAAAAGGAATGAAAGGAAAGATAGAATTTCAAGGAATTTACTAAGAAAAACAGAAAGTACATGTTAAAGAAGTGTGTATTCCTGTAAAAGAGATCTCTTTGACTATCACTGTAAATATTTTCTCATATGAATATTTTTTTAGGTAACTTGTGTATTAAAATATGCTAGTACTTTCCAATTGTTAAATCCCTTTTTAGTTGCTTGCTTGATTTAACTCAATGTCCTTTATATAGCAAAAATTGGCAATATTAATTAGCCTATTTTGGTCCCACATCATTTTTGAATACACCTTATTTTTAGGATTACTAGTAACAGTTTATGATGGCTGATGTTTGTTTTGTTTACATATATGTTTGTATTAGCATACATGTGCATACTCTACATCTCTGTCTGTCTGTGCTTAATGTAGAATGAAGAAAAGAGAGTTGCTGCTTTGGAAGATAGGCTCTCCCAGCTTTCAGCTACATTAGGAAACTATGACAGACTAAGAGAAGGGGATCAGACAGTAATAGTGTAAGCAGAGCATGCTATATCTACCATGTGCTACTAGTTTAGTGTTCCTTTAGTACAAATTATGTACTTGTATGATAGTTTTTCCCTAAATAGTGTACACACTGACTCATTATGGCAAGGTCTTTTGTTTATTTGAATCCATAATGATATACTTGCCATCTTTATAAAGTAACAGACTTATCTTCTGTCATATTACCTAATTGCCTGCATAATGACCAACTTTGAAACCTCTTGGAAACAAGTTAATTACCGCACCAACTGCAAACACATGATGAGAATGCTACATACAATGGGTGACTTACCATTTAAAGTTTGGGATAAATAAGAAGTAAAATATGCATGGTTATCTAAACAAATGTCACAATATAGACTCTATGTAAAGGCAACCAATATAGTAAGTGTATGATTTCTAATAAAATGAAGGTACTGAAGGTATTAATGAAAGGGCGTTTTAAAAGTTTTAAGTTTTAAATTAATGGAAAAATACTCAAAGAAGTGAAAAAGTGGAACAGCTGGTCTTTCTTGTACTTTATCATCTCATTTACTTTGTATTCCACATTTTGAAGTTTCTGTATCTCATAGTGCCAGCTCTAATGTAAAACAAAGTTTTAAAAGTACTATATCTGGACCTTACAGCTTTTTCCAAAACATAAATTATTGATTGTTGTTCACTTTTTAATTTAACAGGAAATTAAAGGAAAGAGTGTCTCAATTAGACCTGGAAAACACAGCTCTAACAAAGGCTCACATACAAAGGTAAAATAGCTTCACTCCTGAAAGTAAATTTAAAACCCAATGCATTTTGTCAGGCAGGAGAATCGTCAAATTGAAGATGAACTATTCGCTTTAAGAGAACATACTACTAAACTGAAGGTACCCGAGCGGTATTATGTATGTATGCTATAAATATGATGCATTGCCAGTCTTGAACGAGTAGCCCGGTTAGCTCAGTTGGTAGAGCATCAGGCTTTTAACCTGAGGGTCAAGGGTTCGAGTCCCTTATCGGGCGCTTTTTTATTCTTTTTTTTTCTTTCAGGGTTTATTGAAATTGGCTGTAGAAAAATTGAGTGACGAAGTTGTACTGCCTGAGGATGGGTCTATAGTTGAATATTCTTCCTTCTTATTAAGTCAACCTTCTAAAAAGGTTAGTGCAGTGATTTAGTAGTGGGCTTCTTTCTCTTTAGTACCTCCAATATGCTTATGAAGACCTATGGGTCGAAACGTTCAGTTTTGTTTAAATTTAAATGTTGCTGAGTCTCAAAAAAATTAGGATATGTACATCTAATAGTACAAATGTTTCAATTAAGTATATGTGTCTTTTGTAATATACCAGTATCTATATTAATATTGTTCAAGATTGATGCATGAACTATTGTATATTAACACTGCTCAGGACTATCAAGATGAGTTGTTTAAGTTAAAGGAAGAGTTTGAAAAGTACAAGACCAGAGCTCAGTTGGTCTTAAAAGGGAAAGGGAAAAAAGTAATATATGTAATGTACTCATTGTTATACTAGGGATGTCCATCAGATTGTAACCTACCACTTTTGGTGAAACAATGAATAAACTTTATCACTATTTTCTGTTATCATATATGTATGTCATTTCTATATGTAGGAAGCAGAGACACAGATTAGTAAAGAATTAGAAGAGTTGAGGTATAAGAATAATGCTTTAGAAGTGGAGCTTGCTGCAGTCAAAGAACAGTTTGAGGATGAGATGGAAAAAGTGCTGTCTCAGAACAAAGTATTAAGAGAGGATGTAAGGAAGCAACATGATCTTCATCAGCAGGAGATCCATGAGCTTGAAGCTACAAAAAGGGTATGCTTTCTGTGACAGTATTATGACCAAAGAAGTGTAATTGAGGGGGCAGGCTAGCCCACCTTCTCATACATCCTATGTACGTACCTTGTTAAGGAAGTTATTTCCCACCATTCAGTTTTAGCTGCTCTAAAAAGTTTTTTATTCCTTTAACTCCTACCCTTAAATAAAGTCAACGTGTATCTGATCAGTTCCAAAGCTTGTTTAGAGTGCTGGGCTTCCAGTTAACATGCAGTTAAGAATTAGATAAAAAATCAAATATGGACATAAAACTAATATCCATTAGTGATGTCAATAATTGATGATCTTTAAAACATGAATGTGGTGCTATGGGTAGCCCTTCCATTTTTGAACTTGAGAATTATTATTGTAGTGATGTAACAGAAATTACTTTGTACAAGTTCCATTGTATGTGTGTTTCTCTGCCTCTGTCTACGTATACCTAGTTACCAATTCATTAAGTCACATTGCATTGGAGATTCACTTATTAGTTTCTACTTAACCGAATATGTGTAATACTATATTTGTCAGCAACACATAAACGAGTTACAGCAGCGGGTTCATCACACAAGAGAAAGGACGCTGACTTTGCTCAAGGAAAAGGATGTGGAGATAGAAAGGCTAAGAGAGGAGGTTTTGAGTTTAGAAAGATATAGACCCTCAAGACCAGCAATGCCAATGTCCTTGAGTTCAAGCCTATCAAAGACATCCCTAATCAATGATGGAGCAAATACAACTGTAGGATCTGAACATGGAAAGGTGAGGCAGATGTGTGATTATGGAATTGGTAACTGTAGACCTACATTTCTTGATTGTTATGAATTGAATATCTACTACGTACTACAGAAGTGCTGGACCTGTAAAGTAGAAAAGTATTTCATTTCATCTGTAGGGTTCTTCACCAGATGTGAATACCTCCTTCAGTGAGCTGTTACATCAGGTAAGTAATGGAAACTAGTAGATTTATGTATATTGAATGTTTGTACTTCATTCATATCTGGTGGATTTTCTCTAGATAATGTGCCAGCAATAATAGTTACAGTTGCTCCAATTACTCTTAAAGGAATATTCTGGATAAAGTAATATTTTCTGGCAGGCCCAATTCATTTGTATACTGTCCAATTAATTGCTTAAAAACATTTAATGTAATATTATTCTGGATATTCAGTGTATATATTGAGTCACATTCATGATTAAGTGTTATTTTTCTACCAACCATGTATAAAATATATAATTAAGCAAAGTATAATGTATACTAATAATTAGTAAGGGTCTCAAAAGTAAAGAAACTAGTTAAGGTAGTTTGGTATATCTTTAATTGCCCTGCCATTCCCACAAAGAGCCGATGTACTTTAAATACTTAGAGTAACTAGCTAGCGCGAAGCACTGTGAAACCCGCGCACTTACAGTATAACACATTTTGATAGTGAAATAATTCAGTTAAATTAAAAATTTTAATTGGTCACAGGTGACCATTCTTTGGGCCCACTGTTGTTTATTCCTTGAAAGTACTAACTATTGTTTTCATTTTCCATTGTTGTTATGGAATTATATAATGGATACATATATGTATATAATACATGTTCATACCCAATTGTTGTATAACCATCATTACATCTATTTTGCAAATGAGGGCATTCAAGAAATCTAAGTTAACTAGGCTTTTCTATGGTTCTTTATAATTTTGAGGACACTTAAGTTTTCTGAATTGTTAAGTTTTCAGAATTGTTAAGTTTTCAAGTAAATATATGTAAGTGGCAAAGTAGTTGGAGTGTGGGGTGGCAGCCCCGTGCTTTTTTAGTCAAATTATATGTTACCTTTCAGTTCGGTAGTTATAAAACTCTGCACTGGTGCCTTTTTCCTTACAGTCTTCCCCATCAGTAGATGTGCAATTCTTGCATCACTTTGAAGAGAGGGCACGGACAGACATTATGATTGCTAATTTGAAGAAAGCAAAAGGTGAACTGGAAGAAGTAGTCAAAGATCTTAAAGAAAGGTAATGTTATACTATTTTTAGGCTAAATCCCAGTTATATCAATCAAAGTTAATGAAACCAAAAAATTGATGTGAGGATGGTATGCAGTAGAGAATGTGTATTATGAAGATAATAGTAAGGTTACTAATATTCCTTACAAGTGCCTTATAGGCAATGGATTTCTATATTAAAGCTTCTGAAGCTATTGTACTCTGTTATCCTCACTGACAATGCAAGTCATCTGTCTATAATTAACATGCAACTGCCTGTTTTTTTAGAGAAGCAATGCTCCTAGATCAGACAAGATTTTTGAAAGGAGAAATCAGAAAACAAGAAAGAGACAGGTTAATGTCCAAGAAGCAGCTTAAACACATTTAATAGCAAACCATTGTATATCAACAAATGTAGGCACTAGCACTCTCAAATGATATAACTTTGAATGATGTGATACAGTTGTGTATGTTTGGCATGTAATACATTAGTTATGAGTTTGCCACAGTTAATACGGCTAGTGTCTTTCCTTTAGTAAACTAGATACAGAAGTACTTGTGTATGAATTCATTGGTTATAGAGGTTATGGCTAATAGAATAAGGATTTCTTCTATCTGCGTCGAACTTATCTTTGGAAAGGGTCATCTTTCGACTTTGGGAGTGTCTAGACCACTGAAGAAGACCCCCAGGGTCGAAACGTTTGGCAGAAAGAACAACCAGAAAACCTGCGTCTCTAGACGCTCCCAAAGTCGAAAGATGACCCTTTCCAAAGATAGGTTACGGCTAGTCAGCCTGTCTAGTGAATTGAATCAGCCACTTGTGTGTAAGACGAAGTGCTCAGTTAAACGTGGTGGTCACAACTGAAGACATTCCTTTTGCAGTTGTTTCTAAGTACTAAAGCACCAGCAGCTTAAACTAGAATCTCTTTATTTCATACTCATGTAGTGATTTCCCTTCCTTTTTCCCTTTAAGGACTCACATGAGAGTTAATTTGTTTTTATATTTTGTCCACAAACAGTGTCACTGCATTTAATTGAAGGTGCAAATCAACAGAATACTTTTAGGACTAATGGAATATTTAAATTAAAGAGATAAATGCTTATAGGTCCTTGCATGTTAGTTCTGTTGGCTTTCACAGAAGTGCCTTGAATGTTGGTTACTGAAAATATTTTTTTGATCAATCTATCCTGTAAATTAACAGGGCAGAATCAGTTTATGCTGTCTTAGGAGGTGCCCTAAAAACAATTTTTGGACAATATAATGTATACCATTAAGTGACAGTAGATACTGATATGAGAACAATAGGTTTCCTGGACAGAAGTTTCTATCTTGAGTTCAAAATTTTTGTTTTAGTTGTGATCAGATCTGCCTTGATATGTTTCTACAAATTCAATGAAACTTAATCATACCCATTACTTTTATGTCTGGGTGCATCATCCCTAAGTACTTTAGCTATCATAATATGCACCCAAACATAGAACATATGATGAAGTTTCAGTATGCCACTTTTGCATGGCCTAGGCTTACCATTATAGGAATACTTTCTTGTTTCAATATTTTTAAAGATGTGCCAGTCACTGTTGCAGGCCCTGCCATCACTGCTTCTAACTTGATATTTTTAATATCTTTATTTATTAAAACATTGTTAGCATTATATTGCTGCTTTTTGTCCTTTAGGTCAAGAGAGACCTCCAATATGGAGTATATAAAGAATATCGTATTTCATTATATGAGGACTAATTCAGATGGAAGGGAACAAATGATACCAGCTATAGCAACAGCCCTACACTTCAGTGAAGATGAGGTATAAAAAGCAATCAATTGATTATATTTTTAGGTTAACCAAAGTCTTGGCCGTTTAATGGCAACCTTCTACATTGTTTATTCAAAAGTGCTTCCTTTTTAAAATAGTTTGTGTTTATTAGGTATCAAAAATCAAGGAGAAATATTCTAAATCATGGACAGGCTGGAGGTGACCAATTTGAAGTTTCTTATTGATTATTGTGATAATTAGATATCTATCAAATTCAGAATGATTTTTTCAGCATATGTTATAATTTTTATATCAGTTTATTTCTGCACATGTGTTTGCTTATTATGGTACTTTACATATGTTATATACTTATTTGACATGATCATAGTTGTTGATAGATTGTTAAGCTGATAAACACAAGGTGCGTATATACAAGGTTAAACAAAACAGAGAGGTTAGACAGGGGAGTATAGAGAGCTTGAGGGGATCTTGACTAGGCCTATGTCTTGATCAGTGTTCTTTATCTTGCCCAGTCGATGTTATGGGTGGCAGGATCACTGTTGAACATTCTCCCTGAAAGATCTTCTGCATTGCCTGTACTGCAGCATCACAACCAACCTCCTGTCCAGCACACAATTGGGAGGATCCTACTGCTTCTTGGATGTCTAGCCTAGTATGCGGAGGATGACCTTTGCCATGATGTGGCAGATGGTCTCCCCAATACCAATGGGGCAAACTCCAAGGCATTTGCTCAAGGGAACTAACTGGCAGACTGCATGGGAGCTGTGCAAGGCTCACAGGGTCAACTGCAGTTGTGCATATGTGTCAAGTTATACAGCTCAGAGGAGGCGCTTCTGAAGGATTTGCACAAGTGTCTCCATCCTTGTGAGTCCCCTCCAAATGGGCCAGTACCTCCTTGGAATTGAACAGTGACCAACAGGATAATCTTTCTGTTTAACTTTTCAAACACAGTGCTGGATGAGGTTCCTATGCTGGAGGGAGGTGAAGAAGTGTTTCTGAGTGGGCAGGTTGGCATAGAGGGTGCTTTTTGAAGAGAATGTCTTGAAATGTTGGCAAGTGATGAGCATCACTGGATGGAACAGTACTGTTGGGGGAATGAACCATGCTCTGCCCTGTATTTCCAGAAATTGCAGTTAGTACTCCTTTTCCTTTTCCTAGAAGCATTAGCCTTACAAACCATTAAGTGGTACATTGCTTATTATAGGCCTGGAATGCAAAATTCGCACCTCCAAAAATGGACCCCACACTGCACGGACTCTACCAAAAACAGCCTTCACAGGGGTGCATTTTTGGCAGTCCATTTTTTGCCACAACAAAATTCGCACCCCCTCCGAAAACAGATCCCACACAGCGCGCATGGCAAAAATGGACCCCCCTCTGACCAAAAACGCACCCCTTCGACCCACTTAAATGAGCATAAACAAGACCCAAAGACAAATGAAATCATAGTATGTTTATCCACTTAATTGCCTCTCTAGAATGTGTCATGCACTGTGTCTATATAGGCGAAGGACTTTCTAAATGTGTTGATTTAAAACATTAAATTAAATCACATCTGTTAAACATATGAGTTTGTTTGGCTCATTACGGCGCGTAAGGTGCTAAATTTGAGGAATGTGGTATCGGACTCTACCAAAAATGGACTCCAGGGGGTGTAACGCGAAATGCGCACCCCTCCAAAAGGGTCTTACTATATAGGTACAGCATGGATGCTGCTTCCTGTTTTGTTACAATATAAATGAATATCATTATAAAATATGAATAATATAATATGGTCTTTAAAGGGTATATGACATGAAAATTTTTATTCGTTTAATCGTTAGTATATACCTAATAAACAGCCTACGTAATAATCTTAGGCGCCGCTCCCGACGTTAAAGTAGAGAAAATCGAAGATTTCGTTCGAAAAAACAGCCATTTTCGTCAATTAATCACCCACGCATTCCGGTTTCGTCATGACGTCACAAGGAGAACGGAAGCCGCTATTCGTATACGACAAACGGGCCCAAATTGAGCCGTTCTTCGAGCAAAAATGATTATTCGAGTAGCTCAGAAGATGATTACAGCGTGTCTAGCGATACTCAAGATTCAAAATGGTAATGAAACGCTAGGGATGCAGCCATACCAGTTTGATCCTCTATAGGAAATCTAATCGAGTCAGATAATAGCTATCCCAACCTTATACCCTGAGGGATGATGATGTGCCAGTTTCAAGGCCAATACAACTGACTGGTATGCAAAAGCTATATCTATTTGTGATATCAGAGCTTGATGATATTTAGGTGTATTTGTGGGAACTGTCAAACAATGCCCACAGAGGAGGAAAGTATATATTACCAAGAGGTTATGCAGGTTGTAGCTAAACTGGATGATTTCAATGGTGGTTCTCAATCTGATGTATATCAGGGACTCAGAGAGAGGACATATGCATGTCGGGAGTGTCAGGCAGAGAAGGTGGAGGATGTTACCCATTGGCTGCTTGAGTGTAATGCATGGTGCACCGAATACCAGCCTCTCTTACAGGCAATGAGGCATATAGCCAATGATTTTGACAATCTGTGTGAAGACGATAAGTTAGTTCTAGTTCTGGACAAGGGATGCCAGCATTTGTCAATACTGAAGAGTATTATGAAGATGTGGACTGCTCGGTTTTAGTTATGGAGCAATGGCCTCTATTTGTTGTTGCTGAACTGACTGTTGAGTTTATGTATTATTGTATTACTAAGACATATGTTGTTGTTTTGTACTGTTTGGCCCTAGTGCTGGTGAGCACGTTGTAAATCAATAATAATAATAATATAACAGGACATGATGGATTCAACTCTATTCATAAGTTGGTTTAATATATGAATGGTATATAGTATATGGTTTTCACAACATTTGCTAATCATATTCTTAGGACCTTAAGAACACTGTATGTATTATTATTAATTGGGGCGAGCCTGAGCGAGCCCCACACTTACGATGAGTACGCTTCCGGTGTCTGTATGTGTATATGTGCCGTATGTCATGCCGTAAAGTTCTATTTGCTCATTCGCAATGGCTGCACGGGCGCAGCCAGCTAGCGGACAAAGCTACTAGCCCAGACAACATAAAGCACAATGGGTACGCACACTGTGTTGATTAACCACGCAGCTCCTTCAGCTTCACACGTTTCAGTTGCTGTAGCTACCGTCACTAGCCTACATTGTGCGAAGAGCCATGAGATTGCCTGACTAGCGAGCTAGCATGAATCCCGTGGAGCATCATACCGCATTCGGTCATTCCAACTCGCTAGATGATAAAGAGGAACGACTACGGCGGAGAAGAGAGCGAGACAGGGACCGGCCCGCAGCGGAGACTGATGAACAGAAAGGAAAACGGTTGCGGCGGCGGCGACAGCGACACAGGGCTCGGCGCGCTGCCCTATCCAGCGTAGAGAGAGATACTGCACTACGACTTAACACATCCACATAGCTACACTGCATGACAAGTACACAACTCCGACCATAGATACGATATGTAGTTCCGACGAGCATTTCCCTCCATTTTGCAGATTGCGCCATCACGCTCAGGCTCGCCCCCACGATGATCATCATCTGCCTAGTTATATATCATTGTCGTTTATTACTGGCTAAAGCGAGTGCGATGAGCTGCTATGGCTTCCTATTTTGATGGACGCTCAACACAGTGTTTAGAAATTCTTCTACAGTATATAGAAATGCATATCATGAAAGATTTTAAGGACCAACAGAGGAAGTTTCAAAGCATTCCCTGTTAAAGTGCAAGCTGCAGATGACTGAATGGTCAGTAGGTCCTGTCCAGCCTACTCTCTGCAGTGCCACTTGCTGTAACCATTGGGCCCTTCTGATAGGATCCTTTGGGAAAGTGTGAAGGTTGATTCTCGTCTCAGTTCCTCTGGAACATCCTCCAGCCACACATCGTTTAGGCATCCTACTAATACGTGCTATTATTACTTCGAATTCCGAAAACGATCGTATTAAATAGGTACGGTAATACGGTAATACGGTATAGACGACTTTCGTAATGACGTCACGCAGTCCGCGTTGTTCGCGCGTTTATTTTTGTTGGCAAAAGGAGTATGCGTTATACATTGTGTTGTTAAGAAAAGGAGCCATAGGAGTCATGCCAGTGAGTTGTTGCGCCATTAACTGCACAAACCACTTCAAGCGAGATGCGGGCATTGGATTTTATACGATTCCAGCTAAACAGGAGCGACGTGAAGCGTGGCTGAGGTCCATTTCACGAGCAGAGTGTTAGGCAAAATCGTCTAACCGTCTTTGCGGAGAACATTTTGTGAGCGGCAGGCCTTCTAGAGACCCTAAGAACGTCGATTACGTACCCACACTCTTCAAGGATGGCAAGCGGAGAGCGAATTGCAGTATACCCGATCGAAACAGGGAAGAAAGGAGCGCGAAAAGAGCCAAGGTGCGCCAAGACGTAGAGGACATTCGGACGGCTGCGGATGACCCAAATTACTTAGTTCCTCCTAACCAGGAATTGTCTGTAGAGGTGGCTGCCTTACAAGAAGAGCTGGACTCCTTGAAACAGTCACTCCCAAAATCTCCACTTCAGCTCATGGCAAGCAGCAATCAAAAGACTAAATTCTATATGGGGCTACCTACATATGAAGTTTTACTGCTCTATTTCACTACCTGGAGCCCCAGGTATTTAGTGTAAGACAAAAAGACGTCGAGTCTGAAACTGTTGCAAGAGGCAGGAAGCGAAAGTTAAGCTTAATGGAAGAATTTGTGGCCGTGTTGATGAGGCTGAGGTTGGGATTATTACTGGAAGAGGCTGCCGACAGGTTTGCTATTTCACCTGCCACAATGTCCAAGATCTTTACGACATGGATTAAAGTTATGTCGAAAACTATGAAAGTCATCTTCCCATGGCCATGTATAGGGAGCAAGTTCGGGCTGTGACACCAGAAAGATTCTTGCCCTATCCCAACACTCGTGTAATAATTGATTGCACAGAATTTTATATCCAGCGACCATCATCACTCAACTCACAGGTAGACACATTTTCTTTTTACAAGAGCCATAACACTTTTAACTTTTAGTTGGAATCAGCCCTGGAGGAGTAATACATTTGTATCAGGCCGAGTTTCAGACAAGGCCATCACACAGTCATCTGGACTATTAGAACTTTTGGAGCCTGGAGACAACATAATGGCTGACAGAGATTTTGATCTCGAGGATGTGCTCACACCAAAAGGCATCACCATCAACATTCCACCCTTTCTTGTTACAGTACAAGCTTTTTCAGGGAGTATTACCAATAACACTGGCAGGCATTGCCAATGACATAATATGTGTTAAACTTCTTGCCACCAATCATTACTGATGACTCATAACAGTTCACACATGCAATTTTTTAATTGACTATTTAGTACATAAACTGATTACACATTGTCCATTGACGAATGGTTTCGAAATTTGGCAGATTCCTACTTTTAGCCGTCTGTGGCGACTTCAAAGTACCTTGCAAATCATTGGAGGAGGTTACACTCTGCTGCTCGTCGCCGGTGCACTCGGTCTGAACATCGCACAGCTTCTTCCAGCTCGTGATCAAGCGTCCGATGATTTCAGCCTTGATTCCAGAGCTTTTCACCGCCGACTCCTTACAAAAGAACTTGAGTCGCTGGACTGTTAAGCGCTGAAGGGTGGCCAGTAACTCTTCTTCGCTTGCGGACTTCTGCAGCTGCAAAATCGCTCGAGCTGAATCCATTTCGTTGCTCATTTGCTATAATAGTAACACTTTTGCCAAGGTTTTTTTGCCAACATATCCGGTATTACGTAATATTATTGACGATTTATGACGTCATTACGAAAGTCGTCTATAGGAACGTCAAAACCGTTCCCGTTGTGACGTCATAACAAAATGGCTGATTTCGATCAAGAAATGGCCGGAAGTAACGCTTTTTCGACTACTTGCGCGCAGTTTGAAAGCCTAAGATAACTACGTAGGTTGTTTATTAGGTATATACTAACGATTAAGTGAATAAAAATTTTCATGTCATATACCCTTTAATAAGCCAGCCACGTGTCTTCAGTAAGATGGCATCTTATTTGCTCAACATCTTCCTAAAGGTAATATAAGCCTTATTAAAATTTTGCACACTGATTATATATACACATATATACCTATTTGAAGTTTAACATAATATATATAGACAAAGTAACTTCAGACTTCTTTAATTAATGTGAGTGTTATAATACAACGTACCATGCAAACAAAGACACCACAGTCATAACCATTCTTTTGGAGGGGGAAGTTTGGTGTTCTTGACTGGGGAATTACAGTATATAACATGTGTATATGTACATACATACGGATAGTGGTGATAAGCTGCTTTTGATATACACACCTTACAGGGAAGGTCAATATCAGTTGTATTTAAAAGAAACTTTAAAATTCTATTCTTCAGCCTGGAATAAGTAAATTGAATTCCTTTGGTGTGACCATTAAATTTAGGAAGTCATAAAAAGTAATGCTGTCTTTTTCATATACCTAAATTCATAGTTGTGAAAATGTAGTAGTATATGCTGGATTATATATAGTATTTTCACAATCAGGTTTGTCTCACCACAACAGTGAAGTGATTCTCCTTAATCATTGGGATAATAACTCTCTGCAGTCACTGAAAGTCCTGTAAAATTAAAAATACCTAATAAATTACATAAGCTATAGGCCCTTGCAGTTATGACTATAAAGTATATATCTACAGAAAATCAGTGCATCAGTGCAGCACACTTACATCTGACTTCTTAAACCATCTATTCAATGTTGTTCGGTCACCAGTGTCCCATTTGGTAAAAAATAAGTTGGAATTACTCTTGTAGATAGCTGTACTAAGTATCTAATTAACATCAATTGAAAGTATCAATATTATATTAATTCCAAACTAGGACATATGGTAACATTTGCACCTGTAGTTTTTGTATGATCATGTGTGACAGCAACCATAACTCTTAGGAATGTATCCACAATCTATATTATATATACATATATGTAGTATAGTGTATAAAAATCTTGAAGGAAATGTTAGTCTAATGATATGCTTAAGCTCACTGAGTCAGTTAGCCATGTTTATGGTCTTAGGCTATATATCAAAATCCTCACAAAACAAAGAGCCATGCCCTCCATCAATTCTGGGAATCTTATTACTCCTAGAAACTTTTTGACCTTTGCATACATGTCGAAACATCATTTATGATACATGCATATAAATAATTCCATATAGTTAGTTAGGTTTACTATAGTGTGACACTTTGTATAACTTACTATGTTCTCTTGTGTTTGTGTCAGAATCCACCAATTTTCAACACTATAAGATTACCCCATGGATTTTGGATAGCCGTCTTCCGGGTTACTATCCGTGTCATCTGTGATGATGTTGATGTAAGTCTGTTAATTAGTGCATACATGACCATGTCTGTTATATAGTAGATGTGAACAAGAATGTAATAATTTAAAGAGTTATACCTCTTGTGTTGTGCAAATTATGTGGGTCAACTTGATTCCATCAGGCTGCAGTGCATTATTTTGAATCCATTCTCTGCAAGCATGCAGATAATTAATACATGCCAAGGATTCACAGAAGATCAAGATAAAGAAAAAGACAAAGACTCCCAGGATCACTGATGAAGGGTGGAATTCCCAGAAACGGCTGTCTGACCCGGTGGAGAAGAAGATGAAAGAAGGGAAAAGAAGGAAGAAAAGACTACTGTATCTTCATCTAAAGCTCTCTTTAGGTTTAGTTCCCCTATAGGCTCTTTTTACAGAATAGGCATATAGCATGTAGGAAAATGGTATCTTAGATTTTTCATGCATAATTGTACTCGAAGATTAACATGTATATAGGCATGGTATACCTATAGTGAGTTACTATGGGGTGCCGTTTATGTCAAAAATGCTCTTAGATTTTGAGTACTATTTATTATATAGGAAGTCCTATTTATTCTATAGACCCTCTTCATTATTATATCACAAAATGTCATAAGTATGTTGCAATTACAGAAGTGTTGGCAAAAAAGTTGGCAACTATATGCGTGTATACGTACAATCCTCTTTTATTGCCGACTTATGGACCATGCTCGTTCAGTTTTACTACTAGAAATGGCAGCAAGTGACGTGTATTTTATAGAGCTTCTGAGGAAGCTAAATATGATGGGTTTGAAGATGCTTTGCAAGGAAGTTTGCTGAAATCGTCTGGGAGCAAGTTGGAGGTAATATAGGGCGCCTTTTGACGTATTGGAAACGTTTCTTAAGTTCACAGCAGAAAGCGACGAGGAGGAGGAACGAGTGCCACCTACTAGCATTTCTAAGGTCGGAATTAACTCGAACTTTAGGCATGGAGCAAGGATATATCATTTCTGGAAGGCTTTACTTTCATGCAACTTTACCAGTATCTTATTAATAGCAGAGATAAAGCCTTCGCTAGTGAGAGTTTGGAAGCCTTCAAGTCCCTAAAGGCCTACAAATATTTAGCAGATAGGCTAGTTAAGAATGTATGGGCTCATAATGCAGAAGATGGTTTGATAGTTGTTAGAGGACATTGCTTCTCCTCCTTGAAAGCCAAAACCACATACACTCTATTTAAAGTACAGGTGACGTTTTAGCTGCACAGTATAAATGTGTTGCTGGGAGGGTAGAAGCCTGTAGCCATGTTGCTGCTTTGCTTTCTGTGTGGAAGACCATAAAAGGAAGGCAGAACAAACCAGACTTCTACCAGGGAATACAACCGTCACAGACCATCTTCAAACGTGGAACATTCCCACCAGGAGAGATATCATCTGAAACCGCTGGATTAAATAAGCTTTCATAAAGCAGTTTATGGAAAAAATTAAACTTTCACCACCTCAGAACAAACCATTAGCTGAGACTCATCCTGATGACTCAGTTCGTTTGAAACGCCTAGTAAACCAGGTAACACCCTTTTAGTGATCTAAGTCATTTTTGGCTCAATGGAAAGCCTGTTCTTTCAAGTGCAACTGAAGATGAAGAAATGGCTTTGGAGGTGGATCATGATCATGAAGTCAGAGAAGGTCTCGTGCTTTTAGCCAGAAAGTTAATAATATATTACAGTCAAAACAGGGAGCTATACCCTCATTAGTTCAAGATCTGGCTTTGGTTGACGTTGAAGGAAAGTATTTTAGAGAATTATGCCTTGATTATGTCAGTGAGCAAGTCATCGACCAAAAGCTGTCTGATTTTATTGAAGAGTCCACTCGTCAGCAGAGTAATTCCGATTTATGTATGAGTTACATAATGGGCGCATCACTAGTACTGTTTTTGGCGAAATCATGAGTCGTAGAGATGACACCAGTCCCACTGCCATAACTAAACATTTGATGGGGTATAATAAGAATGACAGGCTTGCTACCTTACCACAGTTAAAGTGGGAAGGGAAAAGGAATCTGTAGTGCGAATAGATGAGGTCTTCTGGTCATATACATCTAGAATGTTTGCCATCTGGCCTTACACTTATGCCAACCAATTCTTACCTATATAGGGGCTTCAGCTGATGGTATCATCGACACCATAATAGGGGTACTAGAAATTAAGTACCCATTTTCCATCAATAATACACCAATTCGCCATCTGAAGCCAGAAGATATAGCAAAAGATTATAAAACATTTTTTGCATATGATGATGGCAAATTAGAATTAAAGAGAAGTAGTGCCTACTACTATCAAGGAAATAGGGGAAATGGCTATAAGAAATGTAAATGGGCTCATTTTGTGGTCTGGACAGAGGCTGAGAATGATAACCTTTTATTGACCAGATCCTTTTTGATGAAGCCTTATGGATAAACATTATGCTTCCCAAACTCAAGCTTTTCTTTACAAACATAATAGTACCAGGAATTCTAACTCGTAAAATTCAACAAAAATTGTATTGTATTATTGCCATATATACATATATATCTGTATTCTACATTGTCAAATATATATGCATGTTAATAATAATAAGTTAATTTTTAAATGTCCGGAGGTACAATAGGCTTTAAAAAATTAGTCAAATATGCCCACACAAAAACAATATCTGATGCCAAGTCAGCTAAACTAAGTGGAAATGTAGATTGGCACAGGCAATAGTTTTTAAGTCTTCCAATAATACGTTCAACATGGATTCTAAATGAAGCTATCCTTGTTTCTAATACTTGTTTAACAGATAATTGACTTCTGTGCCCAAGGAAAGGGGGCATATTTAAAGTAATACCTCAGTTTTCCAGCACTTCTCCAATGTTAAAGCCTCGGTCCACCATTACATTATCTCCTGGCTCCAATAAATCTAGTAACCCAGATTTTTCGGTGATGGCTATATCAGATATTCTCCCTCCCACAAATGGGGCACAAATGTTATTACGCCTCCTGGACTAATCCCTTTTAACACTTTGAAAGTGTTGTAGTACAGTGGAACCTGCCTAATGCGGTCACCCAAGGGAGACAAACTTGTTGGCTGTAATACACAGGTGGCTGTATTAAACAAGGTTCTCAATAATATTCATTGACAAAACACAAATTTGCATAATTGTTATACAAAAATACGTTTTCGGGCACGCATCTTAAAATCAACTTCAGCAGCTAGAACGAAAAATACTGTATACTTAAGGTGTTAAGGTATTAGTTATTACTTGACCGTCAAAATAACATCGAATTCATTATAATGTTCGTACCCGCTATGTGTATACACTTCATTCACAAAAACTTAACACGTCCAGGATCAAAACACCAGACCAGGAAAGCTTAATTCGTTATAAACGAATTTTTTTCCAAGATTCGCCCCTAAAATTTCGTTATAAACCCAAGGTTTTATATTGTTTAAAACCGTTTTTTCAAAACTTTTTGTTACAACCGAAATTTCGTTAAATCCATGTTCGTTATAAACGTGTTCCACATTACGCAGGTGACCGCATTAACAAGGTCTCGATGTATACTTCAATATGGCGGATTGTTTGGGAGTATACGTTGGCGACCGGAAAAGGGAGGTGACCGCTTTAATAAGGTGACCGCTTACTCAGGTTCCACTGTACTTATAGTGGGAGAAAGTTAAAGCTTGTACCACAAGTGAAGTGGGCCTTTGTATGAAGAATTCTGTGCAGTCTGATTAATACTGCTAAAACTTCCTCTTTCCAAATAATTTCCTTGGCCTTCCAGGCATAGATAATTCAAGGTTTGATGTTTTACGTGCCCTTTCTAATAACAGGCTGCATGTAATCAAAGAATAAGGCATAGGATGGAAGGCCTTTAAGAAACCTGTTTTTTTCGTTGTTATCAACAATAAATGTCATCATTTTCTGCATGCTTTTGCCATAAGGTTAACAGTGTACCTTCTAATGATAACAGTTTACTTTGAAGTTGTTGAATAGTTACTTTCAACTGTACCTGCCTTCTGAATTCCACTGACTCAGGTGTAGGGTCAGTCTGTACCTCAGCATCTGGGGTTTGAAACAGATGAATCTTCAAAAGAGGTCGAAGTTAGGTTAATTAAAATTTTAGCTGCCGTTTCAACTTCGTCTCAGTCTTGTTTCCTTCTTGTCCGCTTCACCAAATGCTTTCCTCTTGTATCGTCAATTTTCGGCACAATTATTTGTCTCTTACGATCCTTAAAGATTGGGGGTTCTTAGATGGTCTTCCTCGAGTAAAATATCCACCGTAAATGCGATCGAATTTCTTCTGAAGCCATTTGTCACGGGATATTGCTCGGCACCGGAGTTTCTTTCTTGCTTTATCAGCGGGAAAGACGAAAAATCCTATCCTGGAGTTCTTACTAAATCTCTTTGTGTAATTTACAGCACAACAACTGACAGGCATAGCTTTTAAAAACAAAAACTTCATCTGAATACCTTCTGCCCTATTTATTTTGCGAACAGGTTAAAGTGCGCCAACAAACTGGGAAATCATGAAGTAATTATGAAAGGGTCTCTATGACAGTCTATTTATTATATAGGACATTTTATTTATTATATAGGAAGTCCTATTTATTATATATGAAGTCCTATTTATTTTGTATATGTAATTACTGCAATAGAAAATCTTAGACATTTAGAGCAGATGCTACTGAGCATGTTCATTTCTAATCCATGAGTCATAAAGATGGCAGAAAAAGGGCCACCATAACTGGATGTTCACAGGAAGCAATTGGAATATCTCTTAACATTAAATTTCTCATGGGAACAAATCTGTGGATGTATGTGAGTGTCTGTTAGTACTTTACAACGTAGAACAAAAGAATAGGGGATTGGAAAAAGCTATGCCAGGTTACTTGGAAAGTAAAGGTATACATATACAGAGGACACGGATCAGGAATTCCATTCACTCCATCAGAGGTTTTACATCAGCAGCATATCGCATTTATCACAGAACATACTCTGTTCCTTCACCCAACAGCCTATGGCACATAGATGGAAACCACACAATGATAAAATGGCAATTAGTTATTCAATGGTTGTATAGATGGCTATTCATGGTTGTATAGATGGCTATTCAAGACTGATTGACTGACTTTTTTAAAGTGCAGCAACAACAATCGTACAAGCACTGTACTTCCATTCTTTACTGCAGCTTGTGAAGAATATGGTATTCCATCAAGAGTAAGAACTGACAAAGGTGGAGAAAATGTGGATGTCTGTCAGTGGATGGAAGCAGTTCGGGGGAGTAATACAGGTTCTTACATCGCTGGTGCAAGTGTTCATAACACTCGAATTGAACGCCTATGGAGAGATGTATTCAGTGGGGTCACATGTAGCTTTGTAAGGATATTTAATGCATTTGAAGGCAAAGGAATACTGGATTCCACAAACCCTGCAGATTTATTTTGTCTTCACTATGTGTTCATACCCCATATTAATGCTGCTTCATAAATGCTTGGAATCACCATGGACTATCCAGTTAAGGAATCGATCACCTATGCAACTATTTACATATGGCGTAGTGACAGCAGATGATTCTAGAGATGATCTACTGCTTAATGAGATAGATTTCTATGGCATAGATTCTGATGTGATGATGAGGACAATGCCTCAGTTGAAGTCCCAGAAACACGGTTACCATTGAGTGATACCTCCTTTCAGGAATTAATATCTCGAATCAATCCCCTTGCAGACAGTGACAGTAAAGGAGAAGACATTCACATACAAACAGTTACTCTAATTCACCAGTTAATGCAAAATGACGGTTTATATTGATTTTATGTGTACATGCACGTGATTGTAGTTCCTCACTGCTGAATCTTTTTGCCTATCTTAATGATACCCACTTTTGTGGTCCCTTTTCTGTCACTGTTGCCTCTTGTTGCAACATAATTGGCACTAGTTTGCAGAGAGTAGGAACGTATCCAATCAAACCATTTGTCCTCTGAGTATTCATAAAGGAAACCAGTAATGAAGGCAGGCTTCCCGTCTTTGTCAAAAATTTGGGACCAGCTAGCCAAGTTGCTTCAGCATATTGGTATTTGATTACCTGTGAGATTCAGTGTTTTAGAATTTTCAATTGCAGCCTTGTGCTTACTCGTAACTCTGCACTTAACTACAGATAAACCTGCTGTGTTACACTCTTTACAGAGCTGACAACGGTGTGCAATATCCTTTGCTGTCATCCTGCAGCAACTGAAGCTTTTTTTGAGGAGACACAGGCTACATCTGTCTAAAATTTTTATCTCTGCAATGCAGTTTTTCTCCAAAACCTGTCCACTTTTGGATATCTAATGTGGTAGGAGAATGTTATAATCATATTTTTCCTAGCTATATATAGAGAGAGAAGTCTATTTATACATGCCAACTTTGCATATGTTATATCTTCCTTTAGTTCTCACCACAGAGGCTAAAATTCTGCCAGAACAAGTATGGATTCCAGCCACAATGTCCTAAAGGTCAAAACCTTTATCAGTAGATTTAGATATTTTTCTAGTTGGAATTTATGATTGATAATGCAAACTTATAATTGTTCATAGTGTATAGGTAATAATCATTACAAGGATATTCATATTTTATAATGATATTCATTCATATTGAAACAAAACAGGAAGCAGCATGCCTTCTGTATCTAGTAAAACCTGTCAAGAAGGGTGAATTTCGTGTTACACCCCCTAGCTGGCCATGGAGTCCACTTTTGGTAGAGTCCGATACCACATTCCTCTAATTTAGCACCTTACGCGCCATAATGAGCCAAACAAACTCATATGTTTAACAGATGTGATTTAATTTAATGTTTTGAATCAACACATTTAGAAAGTCCTTCGCCTATATAGACACAGTGCTAGAGAGGCAATTAAGTGGATAAACATACTATGATCTCATTTGTATTTGGGGTCTTGTTTATGATCATTTAAATATTGCCAGCTTATGTATATATTTGCAGCGTTTATACTCTATTCTCATGTTGAAACGTAAGCTCACCAACCCTAGATATATACAAATGTAAACAGACACTATATGTCTCCAGAATATGCAAAATTTACATGGGTTGTAGGGTAGTTTAGAAACCTTTGGTACATTACTCATGCACATCATTTAATAGATGACAATAAAACCTACAAACAGTTACACACGGCGAAGATCCATATAGATGGACAGTAATTAAATATATACGTATGTAAAGTGCCTAATTAACAAGTAAGTTCAGAAATGTAAAATAAGCAAGTTTCTTTTAAGACAACCAGTTGTAAAAGTACGTCTCCTGCCATCTTGGAAGGTATTCTATAAATGGATCTATATAATAGAAGAATGCTCAGTTTAAATAAAGCTAACAGAGCATGATAAACGAACTCACCAGTAATTATATGAGCAAGAGGTATCTTCCCAAGAATTTGGAATAAGCTGTATATAATATTCCTGTGAGGAAAAAAACATTCATTCAAGTATTGCAACTGTATTTTTGCTATATACGTAATTACTTGTATAAGTACTACTTGCAACGTTCTTTAAGAGTGTATATACACAGCGGAGGAAGCTTAAAATGAGTGTAGTTTCTTGAACTTAGGGTAATAAAGAACCACGTCTGTCATTTGGTGTACCATCCCTATATACTTCCAGTTATCCATGGTGTACCCGAACACAGAAATGATGTGTAAGGATAAGTAACTTAAATTTCAGTATACCACTTCTGCATGGTTGGCTGTATCTCTCGTGATCAATGTCTTGTTTTGATACACTTTTCAGATGTGCTATTCATTATTGCAACACTGGTCATCCTATATTTCTAACTTCATTTTTTAAATGTTTTTATTTACTTGTATTTCCCCTTTTTTCCTGTTAATATTATTTGTTTGAATTTGTTTTGAAAGTTTTCTTGGTGACAAGTTGAAATAATGTCGCAGTCAAAGAGAAAAGAACTGAAAATCAAAATTTCTTAGATTAAATGGCTGTTGAGAAGACCACCATATTGTCTTTTTTGTCAAATTAACAGAGTGTTTGCAAACTTAAAGTAGCCTATTGCTTAGTTCACAAAATTAATGACGATTTAGAACTTTACCTGTCGACATAGGTTCGCATGTTAGTGCCAGTTCATTCAAAAAAAAGAAAAATGAATTATGGACTTGGGCCTATAGCTAATTAAACACTTTGATAAGTGGCTTGGGTTAAATAAAATTGGTGGTACAGCTGCTCCCCTAACAGGCCCGTACACAGGTGGGTTTGGGGGGTTCGAACGTACCACCCCGCTCGCCTAGAAGTTCCACCCTAAGGCAGAGCAGAAACTTTTTCAGAGTGACAGTCTGAGATGTGGCACTTACCTGGTAACCATGCACTGACTGAGTCAAAAAGGTTAAGGGGATAGCTGCTTTAGCTTAGCTGCTATAGCGAACGCGAGCTATGACGTAGACCTTCTAGCCCCTGCGCACACCAGAAATTGGGTGGACGGGACAAAGTACGATTCCCAGGATCGTTCCAAGATCCGCATGGGTGATCTGAGAACGTTCGCGTGAAATTCAGGGAAATCATAAGGGGTTTCCAAGAATGCATCATCTGGCAGAATAGGGCCTGGTGGTGGAAGCAATGCTGAAGCAGTATTAGGAATGGAAGGTGTAGAGTTCGAGATAGGAGACAAAGGAGGTGTTTGTGAATCATTCATAGAAGTGTCAACTGATGTGGTTAAGGATTCATCAGGGGGTAAGGTGGATGGCAGTATTATTTCCCTAGAAGGCTGGAGAAGTGAGTTGGAAGTTGTATTTAGTGACAATGTGTTATTATCATCTTCCTCTTGTATTTTCTGTAGATCTACAGAATGGAGAGCAGATGACTTAAGAAGTGCTACTGATGTAAATGTTTCATGTAAACTATCATCTTCATCTTGTATTTCCTGCAGGTGATCAACATTGGAGACCAAGACAGTCGACATTTTCTTGGTCACTCTCCAACTCATCTTCACTGAGCACCTATTCATCATCCACAGCCTTCATTATTTCATTAATTGATAGACATTTCTTGCCATTCTCTATGTATAAGTTTAAATTAAAATTTTTCATAGAATGCATGTATACAACCGCTCTTGTTTGCCCCCGACATATAAATACGTGTATACGTACGTATATTAAGTAAAATGAGTGGTAAACGCTTATTTTAATTACCTTTTTCGGGAGAAAGTTTAAGAGAAGGTATGCACAAACTGCTACAAATCGAAATAAAGGGATTGAGAGCTTGAAATAGCACTTATACAAAGTAAAAACAAATTCGTACCACAAATGTAGCTTACGGTCGTTAACAGGTATGTGAAAAAATGTAAAGCGGTTGTTAAAAGGTTAAAGAATGATAGAAAACTTAGTTGACCAATATTTATTTTATTCCTACTCTTCGCCAAGAAAACTTTCAAACAAAAGTTAACAAGTACTATTAACCAGAAAAAAGGGCAATACAAGTATTCAAAAAATGAAGTTAGAAGTAGGGATGGCAGTGCCCCCTACAACATTGATTGGCACATCAGAAATAAGTAACAAAACAAGACAGTGTTCATATGGTAAGGCTAACCATGCAGAAGTGGCATACTGAAACACATCACTTCTATGTTTGGGCACATCATCCCTACTTCTACTATCCATCTTGTTTCGCTTTTTCCAGATGTGCCAATAACTGTTGTAGGCACTGCCATTCCTGTTTTTATTCTGTAGACAATACATTTCACATATCCAACTTATGTTGCTGAGTTGTATTAATTAGTGTTCCTCAATTGAGTTAAATTGACCAAGAGTTGTGATCTATTAGACCCGAGTTACTTGAGATGCAAAATCGTTACATTTGGAGGTCCTATTGAGAGAGAATGATGGCAGAAACAGGGCATTCCCATTAAACGCTAGAAAAGCAACTAGCAGACAGTTAAGATCCAGAACGTTAGGCTAGTGACCACTGCCTCCTGACACCAAATGGTGATTGGGAAGCTTCAGGATTAAGGGAAACAACCTTGGAATAAAAAGGAATGGTTGATCTCCAAGGAAAGTATTAGTTACAGCCACAGACATGGACTCAACGCACAGTGAATCAGAAAAGGGAGAAGGAAAGACAGCAGCAAGCCATCAGGAGCAGGCATTCACGGAAAAATCCATTATGGCGGCTGAGCTTGAGCAAAAAGAACGCAAGCTACAGCAGCAAAAGGAAAGGTACAAAAAGCCATGGACAATGAACTGTGAGCTGATAAGCCTGATAGACGACCACAATCCATTGAAATGATAAGGGAGGCTAATATCCTAGGCATTTTTCTAAGGGAGTTAAACACCAGGACAAAGTAGTCTTTCATTCATGACACGGAAAACAGCCTATTTTCCGGGACGGTCCCTGGCGATATACGACATTTGGAAACTATGCGATCTAGGCAGAATCATGAGAGAAGACAGCCCTCATAATCCACAAAAGTTCACACATTCTGTAGTCCAGAAAAGTACGTACATCATTAGGATATGAACATTAATCAAAAAGCTCCAGGGTGTGGAATCATCCACCCACAATTATAAAGAAAACTTAATGATTTAACTTATATAAAAAACTTTACAAGTATCAGAATGGATTACACTTAATATTGGGTTTGCCGTCTTAAACGGTATGCTTTAGGCACAAAGAAAACAAACACCTTGAGCCAAATGAAGCAACTCTGATCTCCAGGGAATTGCATGCAAACTGTAACTCTACCGTACATCCGTCACCTATCTGAGACCATCCAAAGGATACTGGTCCCACTCGGGGTTCGCACTTTCTTCCGGCCTCACTGCACACTTAGAGAGACGTTAGTGAGGCTGAAGGACCACACGCCCCTACAGCAACGAGCTGGCGTGGTTTATCGCATCCCGTGTGGTTCGTGTCCCAGAGTGTATATTGGCCAAACGGGCAGGACTATGGAACACCGCTTGAAGGAGTACAAGAGGGCATTGACATCAGGGAACATAGCCCAGTCAGCGATAGCAGAGCATTCAGTTGACCGTATGCATGAGATTAATTGGGAAGAAGCAGAAGTGGTTGACTCCCATCCGCACTACCGCCAAAGATGTGTACTGGAGGCCTGGCACATCCGTATGGATCACCAGACAATGAACCGGGACAGGGGCCCCTTGCCAGCTGAGTACAACCCCTTAATCCACAATCGGAGACCAGCGGCAGTCTGACTACATCATTATGTGCATGTTTTAACAGTCATTGCTATTTTATTATTATTGTCATTATCATTCACTTCCTCTCCTCACCCCCTGTCACCTATTTTATTATTACTATTATTATCATTCACTTCCTCTCCTCACCTCTGTCACCTATTTTATTATTATTGTTGCTATCGTTCACTTCCTCTCCTCACCCCCCTGTCACTAATTTCTGACATTCATGTGTATATTAACACCTTCCGTTTTTGTAACATTATCTTTCACTGATGAGGGCCCAGGATTGGGCCGAAACGTTTGAATTAAGTGACTTCGACATCGTCCAGTGATATTTTGTAGGCTAGTGGGGTTTCCATATCGTTATTTAAAACTTATTACTATGGCCTAAACGTTATAGATGCATCAATTGCTGTTAAATAGGACTGCAATAAAATAATTAATAAAACAACTGCCGTTCGGTATGCTTTAGAGGTAAGAGGAACAAAATAAGCTAGCAACAAAGTGGCAAGCTATAAATCTTAGATTTTGACTTGCATTAACACATGTAGATATCTACACTTGAAAGTCTTACTTTGTTATTTTGTCATAAAAGGGACTCCGTAGAAGGTACAGCAGTAAAATGCACTTTCTTCTCATTACTTCCTTATTCTGTGATTTCTTTAAATGACTGGAATTTCCCATTATGTAAGCACTAAATTAGAGTTGGGTGGTTATAAAAAGTACAGTCACGATAATCAAATGTGTGAAATATCACTATTATTGCATTTTTGATAATATTGAAACTAGCAAAGTTGTCATAAAGTATGCAAATATGTTATGTATATGTAATACATTACAAAAACCTATTATATACGTACATACAGAGCTCAACAAAAACAGATTAAAAATGTAATCATACAAGCCATAAAATTAAGGCACATTGTTAGCTAGGAACATAAGAATCAGCCAAGTAAGCGGTGCATGAAATTATTTTGGCTTATGAGCTGATTCCAAAAGTGTATAGTAATCGCTGAAGAAGATCAGAGGATTCTTCACGAGTTGTGTATCTACACTACATCTACACTAGCACTACCAACTTCAGTCATCTTTCTGACACGTGGTTGGTGCACCTGTGCAAATGCACAGAATAATACCGAATACCGAAACCACATGCAAGCCTGATTATAACAAGATGGCTGAAGTCGTTAGCACTTATCTAGTGTGGTTACATGACGAGTGAAGAAATAATGAGTAGTAAGTGTAACATAGAGTCCTTGCATGCACTTAGGACTCTCATTTGCTTTGATTTTACTGCTTAACTGGTTCAATGATATAACTACAGCAAAATCGAATATCGCGATCTCCATTTTCATGTACGTATATACAACATTACCGGAATACCTCCAAACACTACACTAAATGTAGTACCGCATAAAATGGTATACACACAGGCTCACAATAGGAAATCAAGGATTCATCAGACTATTACACACGGTACCTTGTGAGATCCATTCCAAGAGCAATAAGCCATGATTTCCAAGAATTTTGTCCAGTTACAAACATTGTTAAAACTACAAAAAGAACACACCCATTCACACTTCCCCATAAGAAACAACAATATTTAGGAGACATTGTGTCAAAATTCAGCATTACGTATAAACAAATTAAAACCACTGTCAAAAGCATTATATACTTTTGTAGCATAAAAGTAAGGCATCACCTTTGATAATAATCTTTTACACTATTGTATGAAATAGACACTATTGACATTTCTTACTGTGAACAAGTGGACGGGCAATGAACAGTCCTTCTCCAATTAACTCCACCTTCTCCAACTTAGTGGAACCCAGTAATCCATCAGATAGGCCCTCAGATAGTGCCTCATTTCCCAGTCTCAGGTCATGGTACGGTACTACAGGATCTAATTCAGTACATGGATACTGTTTATGAATTGCAATAGAGCATTAGAATGATTACATTAGTAAGCTTGCCAGTTTGTACCTCCATGTATTGATCTAATAAAGTGGCCAGTCCTAGGGCCTCTCCATACTTGCGTAGAAGCGGGTGCTTCTCTCTCCTTTCCCTTGAGAACCAGGTTCTTCCTATCCAGGGGTGGAATTGTGGGGCAAGTAACCAAACCATAATCCATTTTATACACAAGCCAAAACTTCACAATAGTTCTAAAAGAGAATGAAATAACATGCTTTAGAAAAACAAAATTTATTTGAAGACCTTCTTCAGCAAAGGTATTATGAGATCTAGAATTGACCAAGACACGTGACCATTTCTAACTTAAAAAGTAAGACTGCCAACACAGTGAACCATTTGGCAGGTTCACTAATTTTTGATTCAACTAGCAGTTCCAGAGGCACCTCCAGAATATCAATCATTGACAAAATGAAGGTCAGTCTTCTCACTATCTTTGGATGCTGCGAACAGAAGAAGAATAGCAGCTTAGTATAATAATAATACTGAACACTTAGAACAAGTTACCCACATAAGAAATAATGCGGAGGAGGAAATTATTAGAACAGAAATTTGACTAGTGTTTAGTGAAAATATATGTACCGATTCTTCCCTACTCTTCACGTTAAATGTATTTGCCATGATGCGATCATTGAAAAAGGATAAGAAATTGGTCATAGCATATATTAGTTCTGTGAATCCTTGCTGTGCACCAAAGCGAACTACAAATAAAAAAGAATCTTAAATAGCTGCAGTGCATAGGATATTGCTAACGAGCCCTATGAAGACTACGCTGTAATAAAATACTTTCTTGATGATCTAGCTAATACGTGACAAATTACCTGGAATTATATAACCAAGGACCTTTACAAAAGTTTCCAATGTGGTTGTCTTTTCTGGGTTCTGTACTACCCATATACAGTATGATCTGGACACATTTTTGCAAAGGTCGACAGCCAGTTGAATGAATTTCTTCCCACTTGACTCCATTTTTTTGGTCATATACGGTATAGGCTACAGTTAGATATGGCTATTAGTATGACTAGATTTACGTTATAATAGTCTGCTGATCGGATTTTATTACATAAATCTATGCGTTTATCGGTAAAACGAATCACAGTAGTACTTGAGACTGTCAAACATACCCAAAATCCCTCAAAAACGGTGCCGAAATTCTAATCAGGTAGCCATTTTCTTAGGAATGCAGGAGTTAATGAAAGGGCTACTAATTCATCCTAGTTATTTTTATTCCAATACTTATAATATTGATGATCTTGTCAATTAGTGAAATCTACCCCAAAGAACTTATACCATCACTAGTAACCAATTAGAATATGATAAGTGAGAGGACTTTAACTTTGATGTAGTAAATTTCCCCCACTTATAGATAGTAATATTCCTAATACCCTGGTCTATAGTGTCTTTATTTCACAACTATCAGGTATTCCGGAGTTATGTATTGACTTCTTTGCAGGCTAAAAGTTTGCAATTATGCAGTAAACTTATTAGCAGGGGTTACAAATACTTTAAGCTAAAATCAACCTTCCTATCCCGGCAGCCTCTAGTTAGAATCAAGTATAAGCAAAAAGTAGCTAGTATGCTTAAGGACTATCTTGTGTTACCCCATACTGTGTTACTTCACCTCCAAAGAAATGTTACTGCTATAAGACCTGAGGATAGACCGTATGTATATAATTGAATGTATAGAAATGGAATTTCAATTAAAGAATTAAGTGTTTGAAAGTTTTGAAAGTTCAATGATACATATGAAATTCTCCAAAATAATTACTGTAACTTACGTGTGAATATATGTGAAATGTTTGAAGATATTAATTTTAGAAAGGGAACTTAATTAAGCGATTGAAAGTCTTTTATACTTTGCTCAATGTTTGTGAAATTCTCCAACACAACTACTGTGACTAACATGAGAAGAATGTGCATGTGAATGTTTGCAGTATATTGATTGTATTGAATATAGCAACATCATAAGTTAATTGAGTGATTGAAAATTAACATAATTACTGTTACTTATAGGATTCCCAGCTGGAAATTATTCTTTTTCTCTAGATCTCTAATTCATTATAAGTTTGAGAATGATAACTTGTGATTAGGTATAGGTTATCGCTTCAATTATTCATAAGAAGAGAGCATTCCTGTGAATGCAGATATATATAGTGATTGTTTAGAAGAGGAACATCATGAATTATATAATTGATTGGTTGAAAGTTTTCTTTAATTTTGATGTGTGTGACTTCCTCCAATTATATAGGCATGGTTTAACCTTCTATTATTGTGATCAAACCTTACATGTTAATGCATCGGTTTATATAAGTCCAGCAGACTTCAACTTCTTTGGTGAGCCTCTATCCATCAAGAATATATCAGGAGACTTTGAATAAGAAGTAAGGGATTTCTGTAATAGAAACAGTTTTTGGGTAAATGTAGAGAGACCGGTCTAAATAATCTATTGAAGCTGTTGTTAATCATTATGTCATGATCAATTAATTGTTCTATATACCAGTAGCAGAATATCATGGAATTTAACACTCATTGTACATGTACGTAGCTGTTGAAACAGTGCAATTTTGTCATTATATGATTATATACAATTTATAATAACTCTAAACATGCTGCTAAGATAGAGAATCATTCATCCATCTCTGTACTCAGTTGAGGATGTTTGAGCTTGTTGACATCAGATATATACGTATATATAGTTGATTGCGTATATGTATATATTAAGTGATCAATATTTTAAGTTTGATGTGAAGACTGAAGTGAGCAGTATAATATAAGGTAGTTGTGGACAAAACTTAAGTCCCAGTATCATAAGCAGATCTCAATGGAAAACTTTACGTACATCAATACAAAATGGTGAGTTGGAGAATACTATTGTCTATACATACGTATATACTATTTAAATAATTATATATAAAGTATCCCAATTACACATTATATTATATTTTATGAGTATACAAATGCACAAGTTAGTATAGTTTTCAAAACAATATGTGTAGATACGTACATGCCTAATAGAATATGAATGTGCAAAGAATATAACAGTAAAAGTTATTATAAGCTAAGGAAATTTATGCTACCATACAGATCCATGTGTCCTTTCTTAGACTAATCACTTTCTGTTTCAGAAGCATCAGTGTACTCAGATGATCTAGAAGAGTATAAGAGCTAAAAGTAAATTTAACAGTAAACATGTGAGTCATTAATACCTAATATCTATATGGCATACCTACGTAGCTATAGCAGTGTACTTGGTATACACAGTGAAACAATGTAAATCAGGTTATATTTTGAGTCAACTATTCAAATAATGACCCCAAATGAGTTTAAAAATTCCCTAGTATACTCCCACTTACAAGGTTTTAAACAGTGTGAAATACCTATAAGATTCTAACTTCACCACATTCACTTGTGTCTTTTATTTTTTAATGATAATGTCTAGTAGCCAAACATATTGAAATTGGGACATACGTAAATAGGTATATATCATTTTAACCTTCTATGGACCAGTTTTGTAAAAATGGCAGATGTAGCAACACAAGTGGAAGATAACGAAGCTCAACAGTCACAAATGGCCCAAGTGCACACTTTACAGTTTGCCATAGGGTCCAAGGTCTGTGGCAGTGAAAGTCCACGTGCCTGCCATGAACTCTGCAAAGAGGTTTGCCTCCGTGGTAGTTGCCGACCCAGACAATGTACCTGCGTGGAACTGTCATTTCGCATCAATTTCCATTGTCTTCAAAATCCCAAAGCGAGGAGGCCACTGGTAAAACCTTACAAAAGTTGTCGATTTGCCTTTGCCACTGGCCAACGTATACTCTGGGCCCATTAGAAGCATCCACAAAGAAGTAATCCTATGGAATCACTAGCTGCTCATCTTGCTTCCAAGTTAGAGGAAGGTAACTTCAAAGGTGCTGTCTAACTGGAAAGCTCTATTGTAAGCAAGGATGAGAAAAATCTAGAAGCCCTCAAGCAAAAACATCCTCCACCACACCCAGATTCACAGATTATCCCTCCATTGGAGACTAATTGCTCACAATCACCTAGCATCCTTTAGATACCTGCAGCAACAGACCATCAGGCCCTCCTGCTGAACCGCAGGGGAAGGAGCAGATGGCCCAGGCAAGCTATGAAGGGGTCCGCAGTGGTGAGTGGAGGAGCTTTACCCTTGTCAGCCCTCACCTCCCTGGTCAACACCATCCTCCAAGGCAGACCCCAAAGGCAGTTCATCCCCATATTATATCTGAGTGGTTCTCCTAGGCAAGAACAGCAAACACAGAAGACACTGTTCAGTTATAGACATCAGAGCTTTTGGGGTGGTCAAAGCCTTTACTCTGAGGCTTGCATACACAGAGAGCATAACCAAAGTCTCCTCCACTACTTCGAGACTCACTAATCTTACACATGACAGTTCTTTTAAAGTGAAATGATAATTTGGCAATCATACAGTACCACTGCATAAACACTCATTTCAAATGAGAGTTTTACTTGTTGAGATTTATTCCAAGAATATCACTAAATGACACCTCAGATGATCTAAGTGCCAGGACTAATTTAGAATATACCATAGAACTTAGAAAAAGGGATCAAAAGAAATAGTTAATCAAATGGTAGGTAGGGCTTTGCTACCATAAAGGTTTACCTGACATATTATCTGTGCTCGTCTATAGTTCAGTATAAAATCTACGATATCTTTATCTAACCACAACAATTCTACAGTCATCCCTATGTTAGCAGCTGTTTCTACAGCCAGGGACCTGGGGAAAACCAAGCATCTCTGATTCTAGGTCATACCTGTAGTACGTAAATATAGTTGTAGAATTCATGTGGTTAGTCTTTCCCAATCAGTCATATTCAGCAATACCAAAATAATGTGCTTATCCTCATGTACGTATTCTGGTAAACCTCTTACGGATTACTATGGATGAGTGTTCTGTAGTTCATTAAGTTATACTAAAGCTAGATATGATTTAATAATTTCTGCCCTGATCTGAGTATGTATATCTAAAGGATGGGGACAGTCTAATAACTTTCTAAGGGTCACTCACGGATGATTGTCAACTTTAGTCCATTTAAAGTAACTCTTAAGATATACTTTAGAAACCTTTACCTTATTTGATTGGTGACCATTTTGGAGTCTTCTAAAAGAAGTATTTACCCTCATTGAGTCGGTGGCAATTAAGATAGACATGGTTAATAATTATCTGAAGCCACAGATACTACACTTACTGTGCTTTCTAGGAAAGGAAACCCAGGAGTTAGAATACTAAGTGACATACATCCTTATAGACTAACGTGTAACATACTCTCAGAATGCTAAGTAACCTAAGTAACTTCCTAAAATGTCATGTCTACTTATAATTGGGGTTACTATATCATTCTGGTTACTAGGCAAGTAGAGTGAGCATGTTACGTATGTGTAAATCCTTATGTCAGTAAAACCTAGGCCTCATTATTTAACTAACCCTGATCCAGATGATACATTGCTTTCATTCTCTTTAGAAACTGCAACAACTAAGTCTATTGAAGTCTATAAAAATAACAGTATTCATATATACAATCTAATGTATATTTAATGGCATGTAACCTTATCACAAAGAATTACATAGATACCATACACTACCTATTTAACTATTTTTGCTTCCAAAATTAAATGCTTGTAATCAACTCTTCATTTTAAATAAATACGTATGTAATAGCTATACAATGTCACTTTGCGGTGTATCAATTATATACATGCACGAGATCGGAGAGCGAGTGAGTGTATAATCGATACACTGCAAAGTGACATTGTATGTGCAACTGTTATACACTCCATCCCTAGGCTTTTCACAAGCTTTTAGACGTTCACTGAGTTATTGCGGGTATATCTTATTGTAAAACTATAATAAGAGGCCAAAGTGTCTCTTATTATAGTTATACAGCGGTTGTGGAATATAATTTGCCTTGGTTGCCCCAGCAACGGAGTGTATATGTAAACAGAAATGTATACTAATAGGTATAAGGAACTCTGATGCAAAATTAAATGTTTTTAATAGCCTATGAGTCACAGTGTGATATCATATGGCAAAATAACAATGTACAGTGAATGTCTTAGCTTTAGCAAACATACAGATTCCATGCTCATTGCTCTCATGAGACTAGACACAGCTTCCTGATGAGTAACATCTAAGAGACCCACTCCATCAACAACAAGGATTTGATCACCAACATGAAGACGGCCTATTAATCGATAGATAGATATAAACATTACTTCAAAGGAACTTGTATTTCCATGTAAAAAACTCAAATTTTTCAGAGAATACAACAATAGTAAGCATGCCCTCAGCCAAAGTGTATGTATTTCTCTTCAATAACTATATATATTTTTCCATTGAACCTAAGCAAAACTTACTTGTGGTATAGTAACTATGGGTCTCGTATAAACAAAGCAAGAAATGTTTTGTCAGTTACTGCACATACGTAAATACTGAAACAAATTACCTCAAAATTATAACACAATAGTTATACTCACCATACATTTGTGCTGCCCCTCCCTCTTTCATTGCAGATATATATATGCCCTTCTCACCATCAGTGTCTGTACCACCTTTAATTGACATCATCAAAGGGCCAGACTACAGAATATTGAAAGAGGAATAAAAAGTAATTAAAGTAAATACGTAAGAAGGATAGCCCCTAAATATGTTGGACATTGACTTAATTGGCTGTGACTTCAACAACTGCAGGAAAAAAGATCATCTATCAAATTTAACATTTTACCCGACCCACTTTTGTCATCTGAGGAGCATAATGAGCTAATGGGTCTACCCCTGATTTGATAATAAGAAAACAACTACAGGTCTTTTGGAGCCAAAAAGGTTGTCTATGGCTCAACCCCATTCTCAGTGGCTAAGCGTAGATCCTGGTTCCATTTAAGTAAACTTGGTCTCGTCCATTAGCTCAATGAGCTCCTCAGAAGACATGATTGGTGGGGTAAAAACTAGCGTCAATCGATGATGACATTGTAGCTTTTAGATCAACTCTAGATGTTACAGTCCCCTATTTTTTCAAACAAATATTAACATGGAATCTGAACCTTGGGTACAGTGTGGAAAGCAACTTTTCTTCCTTTCAATACATCTTCCCCAAACTGTAGAAAAATACATAATTCTGTATGTCGTTATAGTCGTTATACAATTGCAATTTATTGAACACATGAATAATCAATACACCACTTTTCTTACATGTTACATCTACTCTAAAGTAAAGGCCTATAGGGAACTAAACCTAGTGCAAGGCAACATGATATTTTTGATTTGAAGTTATCAAACATATGTACGTACATCCATATTACTTGGATGGACTGAAAGTGCTAATTCATCCATGGTAGTAGGATTGGTGCCAGTGGAAGTTATAGACTCCCCAAAATCTATAACTTCAATGCTAAACAGAAAGAAAATGTTAGAATAATAAAACATTAAATGATTTAATGTCAAATAAGTATACTATATACCTAGATAGATGTATATGTAACCTATTAAGAAACATGCATTTTCCATTAGCATAAATTTGTATTGATGATAACAACCACTGATGTTGTATTAATGAAAAATAAATTAGTTTTAGGCTCATGAATAGCATAAAAATTACACAAATAAAAACATACGTATATGAATCAATTACTTTTCTGAAAAGCTTGGATGAGATATCTTTCTAGAAGTGATCTGTAGACAATAGGTGAGAGGGAAATTTTTCTGATAGCATTCACATTACAAAGTCAACAATTCAATATATATATTCATATTCCATTGCCAGGGCATGAGCTCATGATGTGAGGCGTGAATTGCTGATAATAGAATACGTATATCGTGTGAATAGGTTTATACAGGAAGTGAGGTAAATTTTACGCAAGTTTTCTTGTTATGGCAATTTCTTTAGTCACTAAAGCAGATCTCATGTATTACTTGTTTATTAGCCATTTCAATTCCGAGCTGCTCCAAAGGCGTGGTAATGGGGTATAAATCAGTTATTGCCCATCACTTTGGACTTCCACTGAATATAAGTACTCGGCCTCAGCCTCACAGTATATTTCGGCTATAGTCCTCTGGGCTATAACTGTTATCTATAATAAGGTATTGAAAGGTTGAGTTCCATTATCTTATCCTAACAAAAATCCTGTGGCCAACCTGTACTGTCCTAATCATTAACACGTGTTTGCTACAAGCTAAGGACCAATAAGGTCATTGGCATGTCATATATATAGTTTTACGGATTGTGTTTATCCATGTTTATCCCGAATGTATGTTTCACTACTCTTATACAGTGCAACATGGGGCAATGTAGCCTTGGTGTGCGTCCAGCACATGATGCACTTAAATCAACAATAATAATAATATATACATATGTACATACATATAACTAACTGCATTTGGTCCTGGACCTGAGTCTGAAGGTTTTCTTAAGGCAGATTGAGTGGGTTGCTTGGATAGATCAGGAAAGCCAACAGAAGCACGGGGAAGATCAAGTGGATGAACAGAGTCTCTCTTCTCACCTTCATCTTCACTGTCACTCTCTGGAATTTGGTATGATGAGAAGATTTTACTGTTATTTTCTGGCTTAGGCAGAGTTTCAGATTCCTCAGCTTCAAATAGGTTGCTTTTCTCTTCTTTTAGTGATTGGGCATCTCTTTTCACAGGTTTAGGAAGAGTCTTAGGTGGGATTTTCTTAGATTGTTGGGTTCCAGGAGAAAATAATTTGGAAATCGATTGTGGAGCATCACCAAAATTTTTCATGTCAATCACAGCAGATTCACGGGACTGTGGATCAGATCTGGCCATCTCAGTCCCTTGAGGTTTAGGGTGCACAGGTGTAGTCAGTCCTGGTACTGAAATGAGAGAAGCATCAAGTGGATGTCCAGTTTCTGGTCCCTGATTGACCTCAGAACTATCCTTTTTTTGTTCACCAGCCATTTTTTTGTAGAGTGATTGCAGAGTGGGAAGAGCAAGAGAAAAACCAAAGCCTTCAGCTGCCGGAGATGACATTCCAGTTATGCCTTTTGTGGGATCTGCTTCCATTTCTAGTACTGACAGACGGTCATATTTAGGGCCATGTTCTTTCTGTTCAGCTTCCACTCTCTTCTTCTCCCCTTCCTTTGGTTTTAAAAGAAAGGTATCTTTGTAATCCAATTGAACATCTGGAGTGATCTCAGAATCTATATCAAAGTCTTGTGCTCCTAACTCAAAGTGCTCAGGAGGATCAACGAACATTCCAAATATTCCACCAGTTCGACCAGCTAGTCCCTGATTATAGCGTGCAGGTGTAGGGTGGGTGGGGTCCACTTTGATTGTGATCATCAGTGTGTCACTGGATGTCAGCAACTCTATAACCTACATACATATTTTTGTAGAAATATACATAAATAATTGCCTATATCAACTTATTGCTTCCTTTCATATAAAAGTATACATCAAAAAGACTAATTGGTTGTGCAGAAGAAGAAATTGTATAATAAATGCGGCTTTAACAACTTAAGTTCATCACATCATAATATTGCAATCAATGTTACATATATTAAAATAAGTACTGTACTTAATTACATATATACATTAACATGCTCTGGCATCAGAAAGGTGGTACATTTACAGGTGCCCTATCAATTTGTTGTCATTCTCTCCTTCTACAGTTTGTAGTTCCACAAACACATGATCAGTTTATTATTCTACATATGATCTTGAGATGGAGAAAGGTAAAATACATGTACACGGCTACCTATGTGGGACTGCTATTTATGTTAATAATTAAGTCATTACGATTGCTAGTAGCATGCTTTCAGCGTACTGTATTTAAGTACGCATGTGTTTAAAATTTGTACTAGAGTATCACCCTAAAAATTAGATAATATTCTTATTTCATTCTTCTTCAGGTTCATTGTGTCTTCTTTCACTTTTAGTTGTTGTAATTACATGAGATGATGTGAACAAGTAGATTATTTAGTTTCAGTACTAATTGAAACCAACAAATGTACATATGTGTATATACGTACATCTTCAATCCAGCTGTAGGTTCAGACTGAAATACATAAAAACCACAATTACATATTTGGTATGAATGATGTCAACGTCATTTGTATTAGTACAATCATACAGTTTCTGACTCAGGAATTTACATCTATGCTACTTTTTCATATTGCCTTTAGGGAACATCTCAGAACTGCATGTAAAGGACAAACAATCTACAAGACAAATATTATGGAACTTGTTTTAGTTGGTCATACCTCTGCTGTAAACAGATTCAAGTGAAAGTGCAGCTAGTACAAGAAGAATTTCCCCAATATAAATGGCTCATTATAAAATTAATGATAACTAATGATCAATGACACCGGCAACTATGTTAAGAAAATAGTATATATAATGTTGTCATGCCAACAGAGCAGTTCCTCAGCAATCATTATAGCTAATAATAAGCTACAAGTTACTTCTTATTGGTTCTTCTTACATATCAAAGTAGCTTCTACATGTAGGCATTCTACCTTGGTATTACATGTACGTAACAAGTATACATAGATGTGTTGTAGAATTTCTTCATATAGCTGAGTTATTTGACATCCCAGCTACTCTAGGAAACATCAGTTCTGAAGCATTCAGCAGGACTATTACAATATGCTAGGTACAATCATTGCAATAATACTTTACTTTCACAAATGACAAAAACTGAATTTGTATGGCCGTTCATTTCAGTAAGACAAATGACAAATAGGGAAGTCATAATAAAATTTACACATTTTCAAGCATTAACGTTTCTCAGAATCTATTCCTATGTGCTTATTACTGCAATTAAACTGTGCTAGGTGCTATACCATGATGTATAGACCTAGGTACATACATATCATGCCGAGACATACTATTAATTTGGTCGTTACATGGTAGATAGCTATTAAGTAAAGTGTTTCAAATTTTAAGTATGTATATTCAATAGTATACCTTACTATTAGAATTTGTAGAAAGTATATAGTGTAAGGCATCAAAGAGTGAGATAATATAGTGTACAGAAGCACAAACCTTTCTATCTGATTTAAGACGATATTTTGGATAAATACGTACATTTCCTATTGGGATCTACACACCTTAACACACACAGCACTGTTAAACAATCATAAGAAGGAAAGATATGACTATACCTTTTCATGTGGTACTCCTACAAGACTGTGCTCATCCACTTTAATAATCTCATCACCAGATTTTAAGCCAGCATTGTCTGCTGGAGAGTTTGGTACCACATCTCTTATTATCACGCCCTTTTCTGTGCTCTTGTTTCTTCGTGTTTCAACACTACTCGTACATATAAATAATTTTATATATGATTTTACCTGAGAGATGTTGCTACAATACATGCATACACCAAATCTGTAACATAATATATTATGTTAATGTATAAAACCACTAGCTAGCTATACCAGGTGAAGGTTTAGTAATACATGTACGTCTGCATAGTCAGGGTTGTATTATGCTAACGGATAAAGCTGAAATTAACAACAAATGTTCATATAACAAATATTACTTATTACTATACCTAAATCCTAATATTCAAACAAAAACAGGCAATACATACAATCTACTATAACAGAACGATGTAAATACAACCACTGCAACTAAATACTGTTAATGCTCGGTAACAATCATCAGTCATACATAGTGTCTCAGCGATACTTTAAGTGACCTCACACCAACCAAAGGCTCTGTTTATGTAAGATTGGCTAGACGCATAGACTAACGTTTTAAAGGCACAGCTGTTGAAAACATTGTTGCATAAATAATATTCTTGCCCTCATTGGCAGCAGCCAATAAGTGTCGCGTTTCTGTAATCATGTGACTAAATAAAGTCACCTTTAAAGTCATGCAGGCTAGATTGCAATTTGTTATAAGTCAACCAACTACTCCCCTAATATACCCCTAATGTATTAATCCTCCCATCATATGATCCAGAAATGGGAATTTCCACAAGTCTGAACTGACAGTGATATCTCAGGCTAAACAGATGTTAGTAATAAGTTATGTAAACTTGGTAACCTAACTCTGTTTGTGCAGTAGCTTCCTAGTTATCATTGGCTAACATATGCTCCCGGATATGAAACATTCCTCAGGTTAACTTTATACATATTTTAAGCGTTATCAATACATATTTACCCATATTTGGAAGAAGCTGTGTAAATTGTTTAAACAACAAATTCTTAGGATGTCAAAGGAATTTAATCAGAGTCTAGAAGATGTCCTTCATGTATTGGAAATGGCTCATTTCATAGTCACTGTGAAAGATCCTTAGGGTCTCAATATACTAAAAAAGGCTCATTTTTCATAGTAACTGTGAAAGACCGTCAGGGTATAAGATCTAACTAGGCTAAATTATTGTTACTATTAATAATACTAAAACATTGTTAAACATCTCAAAGGCAGGTATATATACAACACAAGTTATGAGAGGAACCTTTATGCTGAAACGCATGTGTTATTTCAGGTATAAATACATGTCATATGTATAAGAAATAGCACATGTATTCCATTACACTCACTCTCGCTACCTCTGCTAAAACTAATACGTAGCTTAAACACCAAATTATTATTTTGCCTGAACTGCAATTTACCTTATGCCAACACTTGTACCTTCAACATTTAACTGAAGTCGTTTTGTATTCTGTGCAATTGGTGGTCCCTCTGAACTCTACAGAGAGTAAAAGATTGAAAAGATTTTGCATGAGATTGGGAGAAATTTAGCTAAACAGGTCAATAAGCATTAACCCTAGGAAATAAGCATATTCAGGTTTCCATAGGACATATTGTACCATTTTGAAGTACTCAGCGTGGGTATAGCTAATTATTAATAACACAAGTATACAAGAAGGTTGCATATGACAAAGTAGATACGTATATTTGCATAAGGGTCAAAAAGAAAGATTTAGTGTTATTTTGAGAAACTTTTTAAGTTCTGTTATGCATAGAAATCTTTGAACATAAATAGCAATATGTGACAGTTCTGGCTTAAAGCATAATTACTGCACAATTCACAGATAAATTATAGCCAAGATGATTACTTATATACCAATCTAGACTTGGATTGCTTGCGTTTGGGATCTGATACATCTTTCCAAGTGATACATCCAGCTTCCAAACTAAAACAGCAGTTAAAGTAAAAAATATCATCTGTCTGGTTTATATTAACTAACTGACATTATACTGGAATACATATTAATGTAAGTACATAGAAATGAATTCTGTTGTTTACAATTTATGCTATGTGAAATTGCTATTCTCTTGTATAATACTTAGGGGGACAATATTACCAAAAAGGTTAAACCTTTCCAAAATATCCTTAAAAATATTCATGGTGATTACGAGATGTAATAGGATATTTACAACTTTCAGTAACATGAATTCTATATGAAAAGCATGTAACTATGTACCTCATTCATTAAATACAAAGGAAATGACACAGCTGTTGATATAGATTATACTATTTTTAGTTTTTATAGTATGTTACTAGACAAATACGTCTTTAATAGTTAGCTTTGTATCCATGTGAGATACACAGTAAAGCAAAGTGTAACCCATTTAATAACTTTATTTAAATAATACACAAAATCATGAACTTAACAGTTGGTAAACAAAGTACTATTTACTCACTTTAACTCTGGTAGCATGCCAATGCCTGCAAGAAAAAAGGTGTAACAATATAAAGCCTGTTTACCATTTAATATACTAGACCCATTTATGCTTACTCCGACATTGTAGAGTGAGTGATCGGTTCAGTTTCAACAAACTAGCAACTTCAACAGTTGTAGCTTCCAACAGAGTAAGTCCATTAATACGAAGAATTTCGTCTCCAACCTATCCATTACATATCAAAATAGAAAAAGACTTAGGTACTACGTATGTTAAGAAAACTATATACAGTAATTATTTCAAAGAAATCTAAATATTTTTAGGTAGCCATTTTAAAGGAGATACTCAAACTTGAACTTTGATAAGCCATCAGTCACATATGTATGTATAAACAAAAAGTGGTAGAAATCTTTGTGACTGAAGAAGACCCCCAGGGTTGAAACATCCGGCAGAAAGAAGAATCAGAGAAAACTGCGTCTCTAGATGCTCCCGAAGTCGAAATATGACCCTTTCCAAAGATAAGTTCGAAGCAGTTAGAAGAAATCCTTATTCTATTACGTGGTAGGGATTTTAAGCTTCAATATTGAATGGTAAGCTACACTTTTGGCTTTACCCCATAACTGCTAATAAGGAAACCACAACCATTTTAGCTTTTGGGAGTAATTATTAGCAGAGTAGCTACTCAGATTTCCATTGTATACCATACTGATGAGTCATAAAAGGACGAAAAACAGCTGTCTATGTCTCGACCATCTTTTTGAGTGGCTTAGGGGTTCTGGCATCTGTTAAGTGAACTTTGGTTTTACCCATTAGCTCATTGCGCTCCTCAGAAGCGTGAGTGGGTGGGATAAATCCAGAATCAAATGATGATGACTGCTATAAGGCTGTTTGCTTAGGTATAAATCAATTGGCTTATATATCTAAGCAAATATTGGCAATGCCACAGATTCCTCTAATAATATCATTTCCTAAAATGGTCAGTTATCCTTGCATTTCTTTTTAAATTAAATTGATATATCAAAAAATTTTGTTTTAACAATTACAAAATTGAATAAATGTATTCATCGTGATTATTAATAATTGCTGTGCAGGTGGCTAAAGTGAGAAGAAGAGGAACAATATTATTTTTAACATCCTAGCCTAAGCACACAGATGTGTAATTTTAACAATCAGCAGCATATATCAGCATTTTTAGTTAGTATCAGTAATATTTGGAAATAAAATTTAAAAGGTTCAAAATGATATGCTTTGCTAGATATGCTTTGAATGTCACACTCCTATTCTACATTTGCTTAAAGCAACCACTAAATCACTTTAAAATTAAGAAAAACTCTAGATAGAAGTTAAGTGTTGTTTTGTGACTTGAAACTGAATATCAAGATGTCAACCTCAACCTGTTGCTTATGTAATAAAAATTATAATCACAACTACATTTCAATTTGGATAATGCATAACCTGTAATATCACCACAATCAATGATGTCAGACTTCAGAATATCTGTATACTCGTACCTAACATATATAGTAACTAAGGAAATATATATTCTGAAAGGATACTGTGAGGTCTCAAATGAAGTCATGCTTTGGAATAAATCCATAATACACACATAAGTAATATTTATGTGCTCTACTATAAAAGCAGTGATCGGCCGCATTTTGACAACTAGAAGTGTACACGGAGGCAAAAGAAAATATTAATAATTGTAGAAGTTCAGTTCTTGACAGAATCAAAACTTTGAAAATACTTGTTGGCTAGGACAAAAATAGAAATGGCAAGACTTTGTTTGATTTTCCAAGGAATATTCCTTATTGCTATAGTTTTCAGAGGGGAATGTGCAGCTCTTAGACTAGTAAGAACATGCGGAAGTACTGATCCACTCAACCCCTCTTACAACTGTACCCACAATATGGACGGCAGAAGAAGCAAGACACTTACTAAAGAAGTTGAATTCAAATATGAAACCCAAAATGAAATCTGGGATAAAATCAGGTTAATGGAATCCTCTCAAGCTGAACAGCCAGGAAACCAAACAGAGTGTCCATCACTAACTTTTACCCCTGAGACATATAGTTCAGAGAATGCATTCTGTAGCTGGCAGTATCGCTGTACTCATGACAACCATAGAATTCCTACTTATATCTACCATGCTATTATTGATGCTCAACTTGAGAATAGGATGCACCAGGTCAATCAAGGTCCGAGGCAATTCCAATGCAAACCAATTAAGACACTAGTGAACACCCTTCGTTTGAAATGTTCAAATAATGAAGAGAAATGGGTAGTTACACAAGAACAAGTAGTAATTGGATACCAACTTGTACGAGTTAAAAAGCAAGTATAAATGCTAGGTTTTGTTATATACAATTGTAGCAATCTAATAAATATTAGTTGGTGTAATATGTTCAGCTTATCAAATATTAAGTCAATTAATTCCACATTTCTTTTCGCAAAGATGCATAATTCATCTGCACACGTGAGGAGCGCCTAAACACTAGTCAGTCTATATATCCATAAGTGTTTCACTTAAAGGTTGGGAAGTGAGTAATTACAGCTACAATGCCTCCTGCGCTAATGCGAAAGCGAACAATACAAATACAAGCATCTATCATTTTCTGTTGGTGCCCCATATTGTGCAAACTACATGCTTGCACTTATTCGCCCTAATGGGTAACAGTTGATTTTGTGTGCGAAAGATTAAACTTTGAATACGCGCTACATGGTTTATCAATTACCAAACGTCCGGTATCGATAAACTTAAGACATTTTGACTTGTCTTACGCAATCAAGACGCGTGATTAACATTGACCTGTTTTTAGGGATTTTCGAAGTAGCACGAGATCCATGAGCTTGTTAACATTTGCAGCCAGTTGTCTACAAAAGGAGCAATCGCCTCTGCAGATCACTCGACAGTGTACTGTGTGGGTAGTGACCGCGGGAAGCTCTCTTAACTCGAGAACCCGGACAATCCACCTGAACGTTTGTCAGTCAGATCGGGGAAAGCTAGGAGCATGAACAGACGAAAACTGTTTGTTAGGTACAGGAGTCTGATTGCAGTCATGATATTGATTTTCGGCTGCAAAGGATATCAACTTCATGTATGTGGTGAAGCTGCTCCTGTTGGAATATTCTACAATTGCACCCATCAGCTACCACGTGTGCACAATCAGGCACTTAGAAAGGTTGTTGATTTCTGGTACAAACCTCCAATTGATGCTTGGGAGGAAATTTACAACATAGCTACCTTTGACACTGAAGACAATACTGCTACCTCTAGAAGGTGCCCTACAGATTTGAATATCCCCACCAACGAGTCCTTACAATCTAGTAAGGCTTTTTGCAAATGGACTTATACTTGCAGTTACGATGACCACAGAATTCCTGCATATATCTACAATGCTAAGAGTGGAAGACAAGTATTTCGACATGGAAACAAACTCTATCAGTGCAAGCCACTAGCAACATTGATAAATACCATACGCATTGCTTGCACAGGAGATAGAGAGAACTGGCAAATGAAGCAAGAAAAGGTTACCATTGGATACCACCTGGTATGCATAGGCACTAACTGCTAACAAAGACTATAGACTTTATATCACACCATGACGTTAGGAGTTTATTTTTCTGTATCACATATGAATGTTATTAAACATATGAATATTGTTTCTTGCTTAAAGAGAGTAACTGTGGAAGTGACATTCATGAGGAAATAGTTTCGCTTTCCGCTTTCGATAAGTCTATATATTATTATACTTAGACTTACATTCTGCTGTGGAAATTTAGTATATATACTCAACAATTTATAATACATAGATATCAAATGCAGTACCAACTCCAAACTGTTCTTTAAATTTAGGTATGTACTGAATATAGTACTTCTACTAGAAAGAAAAGTGCACATGATACGATACAATAAGGGTTTCTTCTAATTATGGTTTGAAAGGGTTCATCTTTAAACATCTAAAGATGCAGTTTTGGACTCCCTTGTCCAATGTCCATTGGGTCAATCACTGAAGAAGACCCTCTAGGTTGAATGTCAAAAACATCCAATCAAAATTGCATGCCTCTTTAGATGCTCAAAGAGATGGAAAGTTTAACACTTGCATAGAAATTGTACATCCTCGACAATTATTCGAAGGTAAACAAATAAACTAACTTTAATGCCAGCCTGTGCAGCTCTAGAAGCTGAATGTACAGCAGAAACAAACGACCCACAGCCAAATTCAAAACCTTCAAAAGTATAAATACTTCAATAATATTGGCATCATAAATATGAAGTTTATACACACATAGAAAATATAAAATGATTTATACATAAGAATACTATTATGTAAGTACACTAACCTCCTCTGATTGATATACCAAGGCTTTCGGAACCTTTTCTTCTTATGTGGTAAATCTGCTGGTCAAAATTGGGAATATTTGGCAGAAGAGAATTGTACTCATGTCTCAGCCTGGCTGGAATTAGAGGCCTGTGGAAAACATCAAGGGAAAGCCATACATATACCTCGAAATGCTCATTTTGTTACAGTCAAACCTAATATAATGAAATAGGGTCCTCCGCTTTGGATGGTTTAACAAAGGTTTCAGCCTTTCAACCAGTTCTTCTACGATTAGAGATCTGTAAAGAAATCCAGATATTTATGGTATATTTCCTTGTGGAACTAGACGGGATAACTACATTAATGCAATTATTGAAAGGATAAAGGAAGAAATACCTTTGAAACTCCTTCAACAGTGTTTGCAAAGTTGCCCTGTCTTTCATGTTATCTAAGTGCGTGCTTACCTAACAAAGGTTATAGAATTTTGCAACAATATGAAACTTTTTTTATGAGCTTAGTATTTACACTTAACTTAATAGATAGATAGAAAGATTTGGATTAAAAGAACGATTTAGTGTGCAATGTTATTTGTATGCTAAACTAGTTCAAGCTCAAAGTCAACTTGTATTTATCTTCCAAATAGGAGAACCCCTGGAATTAATCCAGCATCTCCTCGCCGGAATTCAAATGCTTCTACATCGATTTAGTTGGTTCCATTTTAAAAGATTTTTTTGATTGCCTGCAGATTGAAAGGTTCCTTTATTTTACAGTTTCTGTTTATGTTCGCATTTCTTATCATCTACTGCAACCATTTACGTATTGTAGTAGTTAAAACTTTACGTACTTTACGTCTCAACGGTAATGTAACAAACTAGTTTGATGTAAGATCTGAAAATTACAATCGTGGAAAATTAACCAAAGTCATGATCAAATGATGAGAAGAGCTTCCATAAAAATAAGGAGAGATTGCGCAAAGGAGGGCGTGTACCGTCTTCTTCAAATGTGATGCATATGTCAACTTACGGCCCGTTTATAAGCAGCAATGATGGACTTCTTATCTGGGTAGTTTGAAGGAGAGAATGTGGTGTTGGGAGACATAAGTGTTTCATTCATAACAGAATCCATGATTATTCGAAAGTACACTCAAAAAGGGGTTCACAGGGGAGGAACCAGAAAACGTAAACGCTTGCACAATAGAACGTATTCAAACGCAAATTCAAGTAGACTTCCAATTACAAATCATAACGATCTATTAAAAAGTACAATCAGATTATCTGAATGATATATGACTAATTTTGTGAGGAAGAAAGCCTCCTCACTGATTCGCTTGGGTCACTGCACCGGTCCAAATATGTGCTCAGTCCTAATTTTTGAAGAACAGCTTTCTCTGTGTATAAAAAGGAAGTACATACATATACACACACAGTATTCTGCCAATTGTAATATGTAAAATTTTAAACTTTAGTAAGAATATAGGCACTATATGTATTATAGTACTATCTCTATAGATAAGTTTTCAAGTACATGTTTAGATTATGCGCTCATTTGTTTCAATTGTACTCTGAGGAAGGGTGAGTAATGATTTAATAGAGTAAATTTGGGGTTGAAGTGAAAGAATTGATATGTTTCCTATAAATAGTCACCCTAAATTATCCCTTCAAGAATACATGAATGATTTAACACCATTTTTCTAAAAGACATGGTTGACCTCAATAATGGGACTAAAGACAATATTGAGATTGGACTGCTTTCCTAGACTCATTACTTAGAGAACCTACAAGGCTTTGGATGAAGGTACAGTTTCATGACAACTATTATTCCTATTTAAATTATTGCTATTGGAATGTACATTGTAACAAGTTGTAGCGAAAGGCGTACCCTGAACTTTGTACTCTCCTTCTGGGTCAGCTGGAAATGAAATATGCAAGGGGCTGCCACTTCCTAAAAGTGCTGTACCCTATAGGTATACAAATAAAAACATTGAAAACAAAAAATACATTGAAAATGTAAAAAAATATATATAGTAATAGTACTTTTAAAATACGTTAATAGAATAAGGATTTCTTCTAACTGCATAGAACTTATTCTTGAAAGGATTATCTTACGACACAGTCACTGAAGAAGACCCTTGGGGTTAAAACATCTGACAATCAAGTAGACAACAAAACTGCTCTTTAGATGCTCTAATTACGAGTCGAAAGATGATCCTTTCAAAAGATAAAACAAGAAGTTGTGGGCTATTTTATTAAACTGCAGTTGTTGATTATACATGTACTGTATCAGCACCTATTAAATAGGACATTCATACTTATTCAACCATTTATAAACAATTGGTGCACTACCATACTTGATAAAGTGGAAACCTAAATCAAGGTAACATGTACTGTTCATTCAATACATGTTACAAAAAGTTGTACAAGTTATAGAAAATTTCCAATACTTGAGTACACATGCATGGCCAATACAATGTACTCGACATACGTACGTACCAACATAGAACATTCTACAGCTGTTATGCTGACTATGGCATCTTGTAGAGTAACAAACTCACGAAACATTAGTCTTGCATGAGCTACAAATGAATTAAAGTATATTAAAATATTTAATTACCAACGTTAAAACATTGGCAATCACCTATTGCATAAAAGAATCAGAGAAAGGTAAACACTCCAATCACTAGTATGCACATTTAACAAACACCACCTGCAATTACACACCTTGTGAGAGTCTAACAAGACTTTCCAGAAGTCTTACTGTGGTTCTGGCTGCATTTCTAGTGTCAGCCTGTCTTTGAAATTGATAATATTGGGACAAAACCCTATGCACATATTTGAATATGGTTACAGCCCGCAATACTTCTTGTATGAGCAAACTTCTTGTACGTTTGTGTATTCATACATTTTTTGGATGAATATCAGTATATGCAGCTGTGTACATGTGTATACATATACCTTCTAATATTTCTATTATAGAGATTTCATTTCAGTTTGTGGTGTTTATTGACATTACAACACAGATCATACATAAAAATAGAATTCCTACTATGAATACAATAAGTATCCCTCACTATTTTGTACATACGTCTGTTGTAACAGCTGTAAATATACAAATGTAGATCTTACCTGTTGGCTTCCGGAGTCATGGCTGGTTTCAATGATTTTACATATGAAATATAATTCCTTAGTTTCTCCATACTCCAGAGAAATGAGCTATTTGCAGAGTCCGCCAACTTGGATCCACCCAAAACAAAGGAAGATACCACTCTAAAGGATGCATGCCCAAGGTGGTAGCAATAAACGTTACAACATGCATACGTATACACTAAGAAAGACTGGTTAGATTCTATTAAAGCAGAAAATATTTAATACAGTGGCTTAACCAGGTACAAACTAAGGGAGCTTGACCACCCCTGACCTCTGTTCCTAACCAATATTTACACTTATAGTCCAGTTTAACAATTTACTTTACATTGTATGTGACACTGTCATCATTCAGAAAGACATACATAGATCATTAGACAAAACTGACTTCAAAGCTTGCACAGAGTATACTAATACTGTAATATAAACAAACTATTAACTACCTATGATCACATAATGAGAAATACAAAACGCGCAAGAAAGGTAAGTGCCAAAGTGATTCTGCTCACCTATCCCATTCCTCATTGGCTGTGTCAAGCAACACTAAAACAAGATCAAACCTGCTAAGTAGAGGACTAGCAATTGCAATATTAACGCTGACAGACTGCTCTGTGTCGTATTGCCCTTTGGGATTTGTTGCAGCAAGGACAGTACACCTTGTGTTCAACTTGCAAACCAAGCCAGCCTATGCAGGCACAAATATACATGGAGGTTAACCTAATATAAATTCATATTAAAAAAGCAAATTGATTGACTGTCAAGTCTATCATAATCCAATGAGAGTTAGTGTGCCTAGTACACGTACAAACCTGATTCAGACAGCTAAAAGATGTAAGATTATACTACATAGGACTCTGATTGGAGAATTACAGGAAGGGTAAAAGACACCACAACTGCAAAAGGAAGGATTACGCAAACACAAATATGGTAGCACTCCCTATTAGGGTGATAGAAGTTTTGTTAGATAGACGGAAGTGGAGATATGCACTATATCACAGTTGGAAGGAATGCAAAGAGGCCAAAAAGAGAAAAAATTGAGAAGGATGATACATCCTTCCACATCACTACAACTCTCACTATCACACTAAAACCATTTATAAACCATTTCAATAATGATATCACAAATTTATTATGCAATACGTACTTTAGGCAAAAACAGTACAAAATTGTATACAAAATGGTATTGTTCAAACATGTTCTTCAAGTTTTAAGGCTCAAAATCACCTCGAATGCTCAAGATTTAGAAGAATCACTTAAAGGATTGCTGGTTGGCAAGTTAAAGAAGTTGTGTGCTGCAATGCAAGTTAAGAAGTTGGGTAACAAGGCGGAACTTATCGGCTGACTACTATCAAATTGGGAGCTAAGCAGCGCTGGTGAGCTGTTGATTTATCAGTCTTCGGACAGAGTGAGTGACATAGAAAAGGACGATATGTTGCTTCTAAGTTCAGGTAGATCTGACAACTGGAACAAGAATCTACTGTGTCTAAAGGATTTCACTTTCATGCAACTCTATCACTACTTAGTCAACTCGAGGGATAAAACATTCAACCATGAATCTCTGAAGGTTTACAAGTATTTTGATGATCAATTAATAAGGAATGTATAGGTATATAGTGCAGAAGAGGAGATTACAATTCTAATTAAATGTCATTGCTTTTCTTCACTGAAAGCCAAGCAGACCTATGAACCCAACTAGCACTGAGGTCTTTAATGTTTTATATAGAAGATGCCTAAAGAAAAGAGAGTGATGAGTTACCAATAGACACCACTTGTACTGATAGGCTTCAGCAGTGGCATGTTCCCCTTAAGAGAATTATTCAGGTTTCACCTCTGTCTGATATCAATTTCAAGAAAGCAGACTATGGAAAGCAGGCTGAAGCTGCAAAAGACAGCATTCAACAGGATGAAGCTGAAGGCATTGATCATTTGTTTCAAGAGACTGTCAAAGCTATACCAAACTCAGGAGTGCAACATTTTTGGAATCAATCAGATCCTTTTGATTAATTTACCTGCAGATGATAAGTTACTGTTAGAGGCTGAGGCTATGAAATTGATAGTATACTCTCATATCAAACCAGCTGTACTGCCATCTTTAGCAAAGGAATTGTCAGAAGTAGATATTCATACTGCATATTTCATGGACCTATGCAGGACATATACAGCTGAGTAAACAGTGTCCTTAGAACTTGCTTCTTTCATTCCTGACACCACCACAAACCAACATAATAGTAAGCTATGACATGACTTAAGAAATGGAAGGCTGACCAGTTTCATGTTTTCTACAATAGTAAATTGTAGAGACACCACTGATCCAAAGCAATTAACGACTACAATTCATGAATCCCCGCTTATATCGCCTACGGAATGGTGGGAATACTGGTGATTTAATATTAGAGCAAGCTGACAATCCAGGATGATGTCCATTTGAAGTGGAAGGAGCCACCCTAATCAATTGATGGCTGGCCATATATACTATATTAAGTCAATTAGCAAGAAATGAATGAAAAGGTCATTAGTCTGTTGTACCAATTTCCTCCTCAGATGCTTGTGGAAATCAATCGGTTAATCAACTATACACAAACAGGTACATACATTTGTATGTTGGTGTATATATCAGCTGTATCAAAACAATCTACAACAATACCTTTGCAACGCTAATGGTTTGCTGTTCCATGGCCTCATGTATGCTTCCTCTGTCATGCTCTTTGATGCTGTTAAATTCATCTAGATCCAAACAATAACAGAACCCTTTGGATAGGCCATCTTTCGACTATTTGTGTGTCTACACAGTTTAGTAAATCTTTTGCTACTGAAGAAGACCCGGTGGTCAAAACAGTAAAAGAAAGATTTACTAAACTATGTCTTTAGACACACAAAAAGTTGGAAGATGACCTATCAAAATGATAAGTTTTAAGTAGTTAGAAAACTTCCTCAATTTTATATAAAGAAACTACATACATACTGACGTACGTATGTACGTCAGTAAAATTCTTTTATTAATGAAAAGGGTATTTAAAGTATTTGCAGATGTATTATACATACATACCTATGCAGCAGACACCACCATCAGCCAGTACTAGTGCACCAGCTTCCAGTTGCCATTCTCCACTATCCTACATTATTAAGATGATATGAATCTCAGATTAACACATAGTACTAAAGATCATATAGCATTTAGCACTAAACAGTTTATTAAATCCTTTAATGAAATTTATCAATATGTAGTTACTGTATATAATAAATTTCGAGGCACATATATAAAAGTGAATTTTGCTGAAATTAGTATCTTCATAGTGTGAGTAATAGTTGGATATTTCGAGTACTCACATGTACATGCACTGGTACATTATATTATTCATACGTGTTACATGGCTAACCACTTTCAATCCACACTGTATACACTACATTACATTTATGTGGCTAATGCAAAATGTTGCTTCCTTATATGATTATACTTACAAACACTTCCGTATATTATTATCTTTATAATTAACTTGAGCAGATTATATGTGTACATGTACATACGTACGTATATAGGGGCCTCATAGGACTTGGATTATACATTACATACTGTAAGCTACATCTAGTAAAGAAGCACTATAAGTTATTACATGGTAGCTAGAGCAATAGTAAAAACATTTCTGATAGATACATACGTATATATAACTGTATAGCCAGAAGATTTGATGGCATTTAAGTTTGACAGTTTGGCTTATTGGCAGATTTTAAATTTGAGAGTGTTGCAACTCAAGGTTGTGACTTCATCCAGTCAACAATGGCTGTGTATGCTGCCACTCAAATCGGTTATCACAGTAGCCATCCGCAACTTAAGCAAGAGTGTTGCTGCGTTAGTCAGGCCATAAGTGTAGCCATCCGCAACTTAAGCAAGAGTGTTGCTGCGTTAGTCAGGCCATAGGTGTAGCCATCTTACACCACACATAGCAGCTGCACACAGACTACCTATGGCCTGAGCTGACTATATGTGTGTGTATGTACGTATATGCAGTATAAAAAGTATAGTACAGTTATAAAATATACATATAAATATTGATGGATATAAATTTGGCAGCTATTCGCAAGATCACCAAACTGTGAAATTAAAATCTCTACAAATTTCCGGCTATACGGTATATACTGATACATGTTTTAATGGATTATAAGTACAGAGGTAGATATAATGTCTTATAGAGACTATGAAGTTATCAAACCTTTACAGCAGTGACAGTCAGTCCAGCTTGAGTGGATCCTATACCAGTAGTAATTACACTTCTCGGCATTAAGCATGCAGAATATTTTAAAAATTGACTCTTTCCAGTGCCAGGATCCCCAACCAGTAACAAGTGCGACTCTCCTCTTGTTTTTGTACCAGACTCATCCATCCTCTGGAGATAATACACCACAACAAACAGCTACAACACCACAACAAACAGCTACAATATCACAACAAACAGCTACAACATCACAACAAACTCATCAATAAAGAGTTACCTACATATGCACCCCGTACATAAGCAAAAAAATAATAACTTATCATCATGGCCTTTGCACAGGCCAAGTGCAATTAACTTCCATTATTTATATGTATATAATAATAACCACAACATTACAGTGTAAGTTCTTACCGACACACCTCCAATGAGAACCAAAGAGACACAAAGTTTTACTACATAGAGTCCAAAGACCTGAGGACACAAACTTGCTAGAATAATATTACGTCCCGTTAATGGTGAATCCTTTGATAAACGGAAGAAGAACAAAGAAATTTAAGTCTTAATGCACTCATTACACTATAAGCAATCAATTTCATATACAGGAGTACATACACATACGTACATAAGTAAAGGAAGCAGTTGTCCTATAGGAATCACAAAGGGCCATTAAAGCTAAGTCATCTGCAGTATTTCTTTCAGAGTACATGTACGTATTGAGCAAGAAAGGGCAAAATGATGATAAAAGTAATGAAGGGGTGGGGAGGGGTGAACATATTTTGTGCACCAATGTTCATTCTGGTACATATATACCATAGACTGCCTTTGAATTGCTGTGTTAACTTATTGCGTCTTGTTGCATTACAAGCTGACTGATTGGCAGTCACAATTAAAAGGCAGTCTATGGTAGTGTGGAATCATCTATATAATACGGGCTTTGGGTGCATGTTCTAGAGAAAAAAAAGATTGATTTTCCTGCATTCTGCAAGGTTTATAGGTTTATGAGTAGCTTTTATGGAACAGAAATAAGTTGTAGTTACCGTATTATCTCTAATATAAGCTCAGGTCTCCCATACAGGCTCATCTCCAATAGAAGCCCACCTTTATGAGTTATCGAAAAATAGAAGCCCAGCCCCCAATATACGTAAGCCCACTGACACACTACTAAAGTACTTATGGTATTCATACTTATCAAACAAGCTGCTCTCTAAACATAGTTCACGTGGAAATTGTCCCAACAAAGTTAATTTACCAATATGAATGGAAGGGTTGAAAAAATAAAAGCCCAGTCTCCAATAAAAGCCCAGGTTCAAAAGGGTTTGAAAAATACACGCCCCGGGCTTATATTAGAGATAATAAGGTATTAACATTTCTTATATAAATTAATACAAGTCTGTATCTTAAATTTTGCAACCCTGAGTCTGCTATTATATATATTTTAAGTATTTGCTGTTTAAATGGAATGTACATTATACTGTACATATATACTCCATTATGTTTGTCATTTTTAAGAGGGCACGAATTTTTCAAGGGGGGGGGGGGCATCTACAACTGAGAGATATGTAGTTACTAGCATGCAGAGAAATGCTTGATTTTGGTCTGAACCTCTTCCTCTACTGAACAACTACTTATAATGAGTTTTCTTTCTTACATACAGAGAGGCAATCAATTAGAAGACATATATAATTCCTTATACAAAATAACATCTATTGAGTTGAATTGAATTTCTTATTTACTTGGGGAGAACTGGCAACGAATAAAAGTTAGATGGATTGTTTCAGAGTAGCATTACTGTCTACTTCTTCCTATTGTGTGTCCCTGCTCGAACCATAACTAAGATTATATCATCAAACGGCAGACATCTCACCCAAACATCTCTCTTCTCTTCAAAGCTTCATGCCTCCAATCATCCATTTTGGATCATGTGTTTACTATCTATCAATTTCATTTCTACCAGCAGAATCCTTGGCCAGCTAATTCCCATCATATTAATGTGATGTATTATACACACGTTTGGTTAAGAAGTGTACCTTACTACGCTTATGTAACTAATGATAACAATTAAAGAGTGCTCTTTGTTTAAATAAATGGATATCCATGATGCACCCAAACATAGAAGTGATGTGTATAGTTAAGTTTCAGTATACCACTTCTGCAATGTTAGCCTTACCATATGATCACTTTCTTGTTTCGTTACTTTTACTAGATGTACCAATCACTGTTATAGTGCCATCCCTACTTTTAACTTCATTTTGATTTTTTTATTAAACTTGTATATCAAGAGATCACTTAAGTTTTAATTTACAAAATTTCATGATGGTTATGAAGTGCCTTCAAGTTTGACTAATAAAATGGTTTGACTGTCACTTTACTGTTCTTAGAGATATGGAAATAGATACTAAGCACAGAGTCTTACAGAGATAGCTGTTGCACTCAACAGTACAATACAACCTATTAACTTTACTACCCATTCAGGCTTGTAGTCATAGGTCAAATAAAGTATCATTTAGCATTGTCAACGGTTTTAATATCTATACTATTTAATCCCTTTAAGATATGGCAAAAGATACAATATTAAGTTTTGTACTTTGCATATCCACCTTATACCATGCAATGTCCTTTGAACACAAGGAGTGACAAGGACAGCTTGCAATCGGGGTCACTGGGATGTCAAATCATACCTTACACACATAGCCCTACAAAATTTGGGAGCACTGTACTGACCTTGAACAAAGACTAGTGTAAGTGCAGCAATTCAAACTTAAATATCTGCACCACTCTGTTAAGGAACATGGTACCTTATATCTTGTCAAAGGATGAAGAGATGGTAAGAGGTAAATAATTAAGCGATTTATTCTTATCTTCAACAACGGTCATATTTGGGCCACCAGATCCCACTTGCATGATTTAGAAACATGAAACATGTGGTATAATTATAGACCAGTCTCAGGCAGCCATTTGTATGAAGATGCAAGCAAGGGGTTTAATTTTGGCTGAAACCTATGTTGGTACATGGTTGCAGCGATTTCGTGCAAATCTTGTAACCAACCTAAACAGTATGGTTTTATTTACGGATAAAATATTAAACCTAAACGGTATGGTGTTACCTGGTTACAGCTAAAATATTTCACATGTAACATTACCTGTACAGTTTGTGTTATATGCAAGATTGTATAAAATTTAATCTGCTGTACAAAGGTCATTACTGCTGAAGTTCGAACAAAACAATGTAATGCTTATGCTGATAACAAATTATTTCCTATATACACTTATTGAACATACTTGAACACAAATAATAATAACAATGAAACTTAATGGTGAAATATTTGCAACCAAGTATATTTGTCATCTTCTGTTACAGAATGAGTTGAGAAATGAGAGATTGGCTGTTTAATTACACAATGATGAAATATGACGTAAAATGAATATGGCAATAAAAGCGACATAAATTATACCCATAATGCTGTGAATCACTCCAATACTAGACATACCGGTATGTACAGTACGTACATGCATGCATTTTACATTAAAAAGCATTAATACCTTATGGCTTTCCCAAAATTCGTTATATTCTTTTTTCTAGAAAATAAAGTAAAAAGACATATAGGATGTAACATAATTACATATGTACACAATAAAATCACTACAAATAATAGCAACATCATGACATACGTACGTACCATCTCTTCTGTCACCAGTAAAACTGATTTTTCTTCATTATTGACTTGAATACAGTTGCATAATATAACAATATCCATTTGACACTTGGTTTCTATAGCAACAGGTTGCCAGCACCTCATTACTGTACCTCTACATGTAAAACTTTCTAATGAATATTCAGTTATATGAAGCTGGAGAATCTACATACGTATGTACACATGTACTGATAGAATAATCACTGGGAGATATTATGTCTGGCTAGCCAAGTGACTGAAGTATTGGTTGGGAGACCAAAGTCGTTTTAAATGTCAACCAGCCATCCAAGATGGCAAAGAACACCAAAAGAACCACAAAAAGCTATTTTACCCTCTTTAGGGCTCATCAGTGTGACATACGTACGTCTGGTGGTAAGTTTGGATCACTGCCTATAACTTCAAAGAATTTAAAGGTAAACATGAAAAATGAAATACGTGTGAACGTACACCAAATTAACCCAATTTTTGGCCTTTCACAAAAGCTATCTTGATAAATACTGTAAATGCCAACTAAATCAATTTGAAGACTCTCCATAACATGAATTATGTGACCTTAAAAAGAGTTGCATGTATTCTCCCACTTACACCACAGTAACATCATCTCCTGCTTTACAAAGGTCAACTAGGTCATCCTCTAAAATTACACAAATTGACCGAGGAATGGTACCAATTTCCAATTTTTGAATTTGTTCTTGAACCTTTATCTCTTGATAATCTCGATAGTAGTGACCTTTTGTAGGTTGAGATTCCATTTTGGTGAACTTAGTCGAGGGGCAAAATTCAGGTGCTGGACATCTAAAATCATAGTTGATCATTAAAAAAACACAAAGCAGGTACACACCGTGGTATAAATTAGGGACATACAGTAGACAATTAGATAATTCATGAGGAACTACATAGGATATTTGTCTGACATACTTAGGAGGCTTTGATATCATATAGTGCTGTTCTACATCAGCTTCAACTTTAAAGGTGTGATTGCACTTATTGCATTTAAATTCTCTGCAACTTTCGAGCATTTTAGGCAGGCTTGTTCTTATCACAGTACCTAAGTTAATAGAATATCTTGTCATTCAATCAATTAATCGACATAACTGTATCCCATAAACGTATCCCCAAGAGTGAGTTACTCTTACAACACCCTGGTAGTTATAAAGCATATCTATGGACAAATAAATTGTAATGTGAATGTACGTGAAAGACTAAAAGAAACTACTGTATATGAATGTATGTATGTCTTGCATATGTATGTAAGTATAATTCCCCATTAAAAAACACATATACACATACGTACGTATGTATGATGGATATGTACATATGTACCTAGGAAACTTGTAAAAAACACAATTGGCCAACTCATTGATATTAGCTCATCATATTCTAAAACATTAGTCACAAATAGGCCATGATGCACGTATATGAAAACTCTAACCACTAAATGAGATAAACTTTCCAATGTCCTCTGATTTTGGCACTATGAATCTACTAACATCTGGCCCACATGTGTTACTGCAAAAGTCACACAACCTCACATGGACTTGCTTTTTCACAGTCTGCAAAATATTCAATGCATATACATATATATACAGTTTATCTTATAATATGTACGTATATTGGTTAACTATTGAGAATAAAGCTTTATTAAGTGTCAGCAATATAAATTTACAAATTCTGGACATATACTATATTGTTGATGAAGACCTCCGGGTCGAAAGGTTCAGATTCATGTTGCTGATGCTCAATAAGACTTTATTCTCATAATGATCACAACAAGCACTCCTTATTCCTTCATTGGTTAACTATTGTACAAATCAAGATAACATCATCACAACATAAATTGCTTTTGCAAACAGGCTACTTGGTTGAATATACTAGGTATATTAGAGAACATGAAATAATTTTTTGGTGTTAATTTCGTGGTTGGCCCAAGCCAAAAAAACCTCGAAATAATAATGTGTTATACGATATACGTATGACATACAGTCACGCAAAACGCTGAAAATGGCTATACCACGATACCTGCAGTGCAAGGATGATCCCTTTTGTAATCCTTCAACGTATTTTCGTGGTAATATATTTTCGTGGTAGCCCTGAAACCATGAAAATATTTTAACACGAAAATGTTTCCCACGAAAACTTCCCAAATTACAGTATGCTCAAAACAGAACCCTCAGCCATGTGCTATGTATTACATAATAATGGTCTTCTTCATCCTGCACTAGTGCCTGTATCACTTGTTCTTCGGCTTTTACAAAGGCATCGTTCAGTGTCTGTAACATTTGCTGGGCATGTGTTAGAATAAGTTGGCAGGTCATTGGGCTGTGGTCACAGAGCTCCATAAAACTACAAAATCAATAAAATATGTACTTTTTAGATTATTAATTGGTAAAAATAAGTGAGAATTGTATTTCTAGTAAAACATTGCTAAATTGCTTTCTTGCATCGGGGTTGATGACTGGGAAGTTATTGCCTATGTATCATGACTTGGCGAGGATCTCAGAAGGGATTTGAAAGAATTGAAAGAATCATTGTTACAATTGCTACAATCAATGACAACGTAGGAAACTTTAGCCCTCTAACTGAAAATTACATTGCCAAAAGAATTCCTTCCGACCCTCGGTATATAAACCACTTTGCTCAGCCTACTGAAATTTGTTTTCAGTCCCCAACTGGACTTTGAAAGAGATTATGATTTGGTGCGAGAAGTAAATAACTTCTTCAAAATGAAAACCTTTTATTAAAATAGAAAATAGGAATAGGCATCACCTAGCCTATCCATAGAAAATACATGCATCATGGCATGGGTGGAAGTGATATTAGATGGTACAGCACTGAGCAGGAGTAGGAAAATGAAGTGTTTAGGTGTCTGGTTAGATGATAAACTATCATGGAGTGATCATATTGCTCATATAAAGAAGAAATGTTATAGTACCTTGCCACATATGAGGAGACTTAGGCATGTTTGTATGAAAATGAAAAAGACATTTTAATGCCTTCATATTACATCATGTCGACTATTCAGTGGCTAAGCAGGAATGATCTCAGAATTTGAAAATGGACATTGAGAGAATTCAGAAATTTGGCATGAGATTGATTCTTGATAAACCTTTTGGTACCCCTGCCCATTCTCTAAGAAAGAAGATTGGTCGGTTTTCCTAAGAGATGCGTCGGTTTTCCTTAGAGATGCGTCGGTTTTCCTTAGAGATGTGTCAGTATATGTTTAGATTGGCTTTAGTATCTAGATGTTTGAAATTAATTCACCACACTCTCTATCTTCTGTCTTTAAGAGGAACACTGAATTTGGACATATAAAAACTAGAGGACCAGAAAATATTCATTTGATGTTTCCAAATTTTTTTCAGTTCGAGGGGCCTGGGATTGGAATAGTCTGCCTACTTCCGTGAAGAGAATAACATCCCTTGACACATATAAGAAGAAACTGAGGAAGTACTTCTTTAAATCATCAGTTAACTTGACTTTGATTTATTGTTATTTTGAAATATTTTAAAGTCCATATTACGTTGTCAGGGTTTTAGCTAAAGACATAAAAGAGGGCGGGGCCGCCCCCTTCATCTTCCTTTCCTATTATTCCACCCCCTTTTGTTTTATACATTTATACGGCTATGATACGACGTGTGATTCTGCGCGCGTTGCCACGCATGCGTAGTATAGAGTGCATGACACGTGTAGGGTCTGGCCTTGTGATACTATGTATCCGTACGCGTACCGTTACGTATAGTGAACTATAGATCTATGGGGAATGCAGAGAATTCGAATGCTCGATTGTTTCTTGACTTCAAGTGAAGGGCCTTCTACTTCAGCTCCAAATACAAGCACTCATTCTAACAGTGATAGCAATGGAAAGCAACAGGATGATGAGATGAATAACGCGACTAGCAACGAGGATCTGGAGATTAGAGACGACGAACAAAGCCAAGGTGCAAGCGACGATGAATGTACTGAAGACGAAGGTAGAATGTCAATAGAGGAATCTGATAAAGAGTCAGAACAGAAGCGGCAAAAAAGAATAGGCATCATCGGAAGACTGGAACTTATTTTTATTAGTGTACATTGGGCCTAGGCTAAGACCCTGTGCAATTGAGGAAGCAAAAAAGGCATAAATGCAATGCATATCTGGGGGGGGGGGGCACTGGCTGCAATTGTCCCCCTATGTGATTCCTTCAAAATTTTTGTATTTATTTATTTATTTATTTATACTTATTCAGAAGTAGAAGACACATCCACCTGAAGTACACATTAACCAATTAAACATACACATACAATATCTTTCATACACATACAAAATGACTGAGTTCACTACCACGAGCCCTCTGCTGCCCTCAACATGCAAAAGCAAGTGGCGGGCTAGAAGAGGATGGGAGACGAGTGACACAGTCACTTTTGAAGGTGATTCTACTATGTGGGAAGCAAGACCTTGCTCTGCATGGACATTGGGATGATCACATTGACTGGGAGGACGAAGACTACAAATCAGCAAATGAAGACAACTTGTCCATTTCAGAGCAAAGACTAATGATACCCCGAAAAGATATCTTCAGAATGCCCTCATAAATGCCAGATATACATCGAAGAACATTCAAATGAAATCATTGGCAAGCGTACCCAGTTGGATATACTAAGTGAGGTTAAAGAGGCTACATTATTGCAGATGATGTATGTGACATTTCAAACAAAGAGTAGCTGTCGAGACTGCAATGTAAAAGAGGTGTTCATAGATTTCGTATAAGTAGAGAGGATCACTGGAAGGGAATTGGCAAGCACAATTCTTCACTGTCTGACAGCATGGGGTCTACCACTGTCAAATTTACAAGGTCAGTGTAAGGATGACACCTCCAACATGTCATGACCTAGGCCAGGATGCTCATGCAGCAATCGTGCTGCAGCAGACTCCAATGGCTATCTACACCCACTGTGCTGCACACCAGCTTAATCTAGCAGTGGTCTCTGCTTGCAAGATTCAAGATTGCCGTAATGCCAAGACTATTTAAAAATCTATTTGAACACACTTGTGTTCCTCTTTTATTATTGCTGATGAAGACCTTAGGGTTGAAATGTTCAATTCTAAAGAATATTACTGTTGTTGTAGCTCAATAATCATCAACTAAACTTTCCTAATGTACACATTCTCCTCCAACTAGCTCTAACCCTCCCCATCACTTCTTGTGAGAGGGAAAGGAGTTTCAGTCAACTGAAACTCATCAAGACACCTCATCCATGACTTCAAGGCGCGTCTTTCTGGACTAGACCGCTCATGAGGATAAATCAGGGTATCTGTGAAAAGCTCCATTCAGTCAAGAATGAAGGAATTAATAAGGAAGTGCACCCAATGAGAATGCAGCTACTAAACATATTACCTGACTAACACTGACTTGACTATCTTTAGTACTGCAAACAATTATATGTGCTATTATAATTATACACATTGTATTATCATAATTATATATAACGCATTCGGCATCCCTGGACAGTCATCAGGCTCGTCGGATGCATTTTAGAAGTGCTGCGGTCAAAACTTTTTTTGTGAATGCACATGATTTCAAGGATTTTTACCTTTACGATTCATGGCCGACTAGTACAGGACACTTCAAATTAGACTTCTGAAAGCTGAAATAATTTCAAAAAAGGAGCTCGAAGTGGTGAGACAGCCTTGGTCATGGTTCATCATACATGCTTAGGCTATCCCTTTGACTATATATCAAATGCCTGAAAGTGAATTGCATTCACATTGATAGCGCACTCTTACCTTACTGTTTACTGATAGGAGTGATTCAAATAGGGTATGAATTGGATACTAAAACACCACAAATTTCAAAATATTTTCCCGGGGAGTATCCCCTGACTCCTTTAGGGTTGCCCCCCCCCAGCTCCGAAAACTGCTAAGCGGAGGCTTAAAGCAGCCAGTATATGCAGTCATACACAGTATGGTTTCCCCTACCAATCGTACCTTATCTTAATTGAATAATGCTTCCAGGCGTCATCTTTCTCCAAGATTTGTAAAACATCACTTTTGTGAGTTTCCAGAAAAAAACGAATTACCTGATCTGTTATAGAAGGATTACAGTTCATCAATGATATGCATAACTGTCAAATAAACTGTCATTCGCTCCAGTTTAACTTATAGTGTAAATATACCTTGGCAGTCTGTATTTGCCGCCAATACCCTAGACGCCATTTTACATACCACAGGTGACATTTCCGGCAATAAAAATGGCTGAGTAGTGGCCTAGTGGGCAGCGAAGACATTTTACCAGGAATAGCTACAATTAGGTGAGATTTACATTTGATGTGATGTCTACTACATTTATACCTCTTTGAACCACTGTAAACGGTCATCAGTATTTACCTGTGTACAACCCTACCCAGTTATAACGCTGTCATTTCTTTGACCTGCATTTTCTGTAAAATTAAAGTTGGGGTTTTAAGGTTTTAGGGTTTTCGTTCCTTTGAAGTTGTTTTGTCAAGGATTTCTACTTACTGCGTTATGATTGCAGTGCTAGCGTTTAAAGGTACATTTAACCATGCATCAGCTTTTCCTATGTCCAAATCGTATTCATTTTCAAGAATGTCATCGTATTATGTATTTATCGCTTCTTCCTAGGTTTATGCAATGTTGGGAGAAGTGCTAACACATCAGCAGCTACTACGTCTAAAGGAACACAAGTATTCCAGTTGCGGAAGCTCACTTTTAGAAGTTTTTTTTCAGCCTTTCTGGAAATGGCTGGTTACTAAAATACCACTGTGGATGGCTCCTAATTTAATAACATTTGTTGGACTTGTGATTAATGTTTTTGCGACCCTTCTCTTGATTTATTTTGATCCTACTGGAAAGGGATACGTGAGTATGGTTTATCTGTAAGGGGGCACCATGTTATATTTGTTATATACGTAGGAGTGTGACATAGAAATGGTAAAAGGCGGTCTGGCTATTTTGCCCAATATTTAATATATAGCTAATACATACTAAAACCAGAGGGGGATATCTCAGCTCACTAAAGCACTCCCTTAATCTGCTGCTGTTTATTGTTGTAATCTTCTCCCTTTTTACGTGATTATGGAGGCTATTCTAATTTGAATGTTTGAATGTTATTATTTTTAGACTAGAAGCTTTGATAGTTAATAACCATGATAGTCATGGTAGTGGTAAATATAGTGAAGTACACACAATTAGATGTTTAATGTAGTTATTTGGCTCATACATATTTCTTATGACTACACTTATGTAGTGAATTTCACCAAGTGATGATGGTATTTTGAATAGAAAAGGAGTTAATTGCACCGAGCCATGCAAAGGCTATAATTAGCAGAGTAATCACTGGAAACTGGGATCACTGATTTATAAGTGAAGGCAGTCATCCAAACTCACCATCATTGAAGTGTACCACACTGATGAACCCAAATGAGGGCGAAACAGCTCTCTGTGGATCTTTGATGAATTTTTTCTATCTTGGATGACTGGGAGGTGATCACTGGTCACCAATTTAATAGGACTTTGGTCCCCCAGCCAAGATTACACTTTGGTCACTTGGCTGGTTTGGCGTAATACTTTCCAGTGATTATTTTTGCTTATCATGATAATGGTATTATTTGTTTAGCACTCGCTTTCAGTTCTTGGCAACTTACCTTACATTTTACTTGCTTTTTATTCCAGACTGTTATTTCATCTACTTAGGCTCCACAGTGGTGCTACCTATTGTTTGGTGTAGCACTGTTTATATACCAGCAGCTGGATGCAATAGATGGAAAACAGGCAAGGCGTACAAACACAGCTACTCCACTTGGTGAAATGTTTGATCATGGATGTGATGCCGTTAGTATAGTATGCTGTGCTGAAGGCACCCTTATGGCAGCAGGGTAGGTCTAGTTGAGAATGTGCATTGGCAGCAATCAGCTCAATAGTTGAGGTGACAAAATGTTTGTATTCAGTGAAGGAAACTGGGCCCTTATTAATGTACACATGTCATACGTATATACACATGTGGATGCTGCAACTGTATAATCAATATCCTTCCACATTTACAGTGCCTACATACACGAGACAGTATTTGGACTTTGGAAAGTTTTCATAATATTTTCTATTTTTGTTCCTTGCTCCAGGTTAGGAAACTACCGTTTGATATTTTTTTCTTGGGTTCTCATTGGTTCGGTTCTTTATTATTGTGGTCACTGGCAGTCCTATGTCTGTGGTAATATGACTTTCAGAATGTAAGTAAGCTATAACTTTATAACAGATATGTACATACACATGTACTGTACATATACATACCAAGTCTATCAAGTTGTTTTAAGGATAGAGCAACAGAATATCTTTGCAGCAAATTCATATTCCTTTTTAGGTTGGATGTGACGGAAGCACAAGTATTTATTGTTGTAATTCATCTGATCAGCTTTTCCTTGGGAGTGCAATTTTGGTCATGGCATCTTTTTGGCATTGAATTACGGCTATATGTCATTATTGTAATGTTTTTAATTTGTGGAACTACAATTATTCTAGATTTGGTAGCTATTTTTACAGGAGGGAAAGGCAAGGCTGGTTCAACTATTGCTGATTCAAGCATTCTTGCTCCTTCTGTACCTCTTGCTATTATACTTTTTCTAAGCTGGACCTATATGAAGCATTCTGAAGAATTTTACTTGAATTGGACAGCAATAGTCATGTTTGTATTAGCCCTGCCATTGGTCAAACTGAGTTGGATGATTGTGGTAAGAAGCTGTGTAAGCATGTAATTTTGGTCAGAATTTCAAACCTTGTTCCAGGTCATGTATACGTATACGTATATTAGCAACGTCTATTCTATGTTTCCTATAGTCAAATTTCAAAGTACTTACTACGTACTGTATGTATATTTTAAAGATCAAATGTTACAAATTTTAAAATAAAAATATACCTTAAGTTGTAATATGGGAGTTTCATACTTGGATAACAGGTTTGCTATAATTTTCCTATATACTGTAGGTTGCTCACATGACTAGGAGTCCTCTGTCAATGGTAGACTGGATTATGATTGGGCCTCTTGCTCTTCTTGTTAATAATCATTTTGGAAAGATTTTAAACGATGGAGTAGCTTTTTTCATAGTGTCGGTGAGTTTCATTCTGCTAAAACTTTGTTCCTCTTTAGTATTGGCTTATGTAAATAATCCACACACACTCCATGAAAAATCTAAGATACCATTTTCCTACATGCTATATGCCTATTCTGTAAAAGAGCCTATAGGGAAACTAAACCTGAAGAGAGCTTTGGATGAGGATACAGGAGTCCTTTCTTCCTTCTTTTCCCTTCTTTCATCTTCTTCTCCACTGGGTCAGACAGCCGTTTCTGGGAATTCCACCCTTCATCAGTGATCCTGGGAGTCTTTGTCTTTTCTTTATCTTGATCTTCTGTGAATCCTGTATGTTAATTACGTAGTTAGTCAGGCAAGTGTACATATGAAAGTACGTATATTACATTTACCGAATTAGTGTGACTTTAGATGCATGTACGTATACATGCTATGTAGGTATGTATGTACATATGTACATATGCATTTGCCATGTTGAGGTATGTAGGTCCAGTAAGTCGTAATTAGTTGAATACCTACACATACGTATTTTATGCTGTTCATTGCAAATTTTATATATTAGCTACTACATCTATCATGGCCAGACATCTCCTTAGATTCAGATGGTTATTGTACAATTTATTAATTGAATCTTTTATCCTCTAAAATCAATACATTTTCGGATTGGGGTATGTTGTACTGTATAACAGGATTGGGGTATGTTGTACTGTATAACAGGATTGGGGTATGTTGTACTGTACAACAGGATTGGGGTATGTTGTACTGTACAACAGGATTGGGGTATGTTGTACTGTACAACAGGATTGGGGTATGTTGTACTGTACAACAGGATTGGGGTATGTTGTACTGTACAACAGGATTGGGGTATGTTGTACTGTACAACAGGATTGGGGTATGTTGTACTGTATAACAGGATTGGGGTATGTTGTACTGTACAACAGGATTGGGGTATGTTGTACTGTACAACAGGATTGGGGTATGTTGTACTGTACAACAGGCTTGGGGTATGTTGTACTGTACAACAGGATTGGGGTATGTTGTACTGTATAACAGGTAATATTGATCTAGTTATACTGTTTCAGTTCTATAGATACCATGAAACTTTGCATTCCTGGACACTATTGGAATGGTGTTGTTTTGCATCAGACACGTGTGACATGTCTGATGCAAAACAACACCATCTTTGGTGTCCCACCACCCCCCCATGTTCACTTACAATAGCTTTATGGCAACATCTGTTCTGAGCATGTTACTACAACCACATTTGAATCACCCACCAAAGGACCTTCTCAAACTGTAGTACTATACAGACATTCATACCATTGGTAGCTATCTTGCTGTGTATATTATATCAGAAGGTCATATATTTGATGTAGACTTTTGAAAGTATGAAGAAATACGTATTTGTAAACTCAAAAATGTTGAAAGAATGTATGTACATAATGGATTGTGTTAAAGTGACCTGGTTTTGTGTTATGAAATAATTAAATAATGATATTAAGGTGGTTTTAGGCGAGGAAGAGGTTGTGGAGATCAGATCTTTACAATTAGGCAGCTAAGTGAGAAAGTGTTGGAGAAGAACAAGCAGATGGTAATAGCGTGCATAGATCTGGAGAAGGCATATGATAAGGTCAGTAGAGATAGGCTATGGCAGGTGCTGGAAAGTTATGGAATTCAGGGAGGCCTATTGAGAGCCATTCAGTCCATGTACCTAGGGAGCCAAGCATGTGTGCGTACTAGTGGGAAAGTGTCTGGGTGGTTCCCCATTACCCAAGGAGTGAGGCAGGGGTGTGTGATGTCGCCATGGCTGTTTAATGTGTTTATGGATGGAATAAGGAGAGAAACAATGGAGAAGTTACAGGGTGGGGTTCAGCTAACAACTACCAACGTGCAGCTGATACTTTTTGCGGATGATATAGTGATGGTGACGGAGAAGGAGGAAGATATGCAGACAAACTTGGGTGAGATGAAGAAAGTGATGGATAAGTGGGGAATGAAGATGCACCTGGGGAAGACAAAGGTGATGATGGTGAGTAGGACAGAAGAGGATTGTAACCTGAACATAGAAGGTGAAGACATTGAAACTGTCAAGAAGCTGAAGTACCTAGGAGTAATGGTCAGTTCAGATGGGTTATGTGATGAAGAAATTGAACAGCGCGTGGGGGCAGCAGCAAAGGTGGTAGGTGCTATGAGGAAGGAGGTGCTTGAAAGAAGAGAGTTACTGAAGAAAACTAAGTTGAGGGTATTCAATGCAATGGTGGTGCCTACCCTCATCTATGGCTGCGAGACCTGGACCATGCAGAGAAGACATGAAAGCAAGTTACAGGCATCTGAAATGATGTTTTTAAGGAGAGTGGAAGGTGTGTCAAGGCTGGACAGCGTTAGAAATGAAGATGTGAGGAGATCACTTGGACAGGAAGCAGTAGTAGATATGGTGAAGGAGAACCAAAGAAGTTGGAAGGTGAAGATGGAGGAAATGAATACAGACCGATTGGTGAAGCAAGTGTAGGAAGAAGAAATGACAGGGAAGAGACCTAGAGGAAGACCAAAGAAGCGGTGGACAGATAATTTTAAATAAATGACTCATTTATAGTTAACATATTGACTAAGGAACATGAATGCTTTAGACACGCAATGCTACAACCCTATGTATATCAGGCTACCTCCTGCATAGGAGATTTTGCCATTATTGAATGATGATGATGATGATATTAAGGTGGTTGTGTCATACGTAGGTTCCATAACATAGTGTTAGTTGAAGCTAAGAAATACGGCATTTGGTTAGATGGTAGGGATTTCTTTTAACTGTAGCAATCTTAGCTTTGAAATGGTTCATCCACTGAAGAGCCCATATCAAAATATTCCACTTCTAAAAAAATGCATCTTTGATGCTTCAAAAACCAAAGATGAACCATTTCAAAGATAAGGTATCATTTGGCTTCACAATCAAGCATCTGCATGCATGCAATTGTTGTACAGCTACGTATGTAATGTCCTTATAGCATTACCACGTGTACATAGGTGCTGGAAATATGCTACTGAATACTGAATGTATATACATAGGTACATGAAACTTCAAATCCAAACACTTTCATAAACTATACTTCCTATTATCATGATGGTTGTATGTACCAACTACATGTGTATATACGTACATATGCGTTTTTGCATTCTTGATTACATTTGCTATAATGATTCTAATCAGTTTTCAGTAGAAACTACTAACATTTAGATTAGATCACTTTTTAAAGTTTTAGGGTTAAATGCATCCTATAGCTGCAATGGTATGCACTCTACATTGTGACTGATTTACATACCATGTATTGTAATATAGTATTTTTACATTTTAGCTCTGTCAATTGCACATATGTACGTAGATGTACATCTTTCACATGTTCATAATTCCCTGTGCGGTAGATATTTTGTATAAATGTCTCTTATTATGACTGATTCTTTACTTTCTTATTGAAGGTCTTCATTGTGATCGACCTGTTGGTGTATGCTTGTAAAGTCTGTAGACAAGTGTCTACCTTTTTCAACATATCATGCTTTACTATACCATACTCCACTGAGAAAGACTCCAAGTAGAAGGAAAAGCAAGAACCCTTAGTTTCAGTTAACAGTTTGTTTGACTTGCTGTATGCTGAGCAATTAGATAAAATTTGTAATATTTCTTATATATACAATGTTTCTGAGATGATCTGCATCCCATAATTTAATGATCATGATGTTGTATTATGTATATAATGTACGTACATGTACGTGTGCATATAGACTATAAAAGAGGAGTTAATTACACTTAATTTAACCTGTAAAGGTTGACGATAAACCAATTAAACTTATGCCAGACCAGCCATTTAAAGTTTATCTTGGCTAGCTGCAAATGAAGATCTGTACATGTACGTATGTATATTAAAATGGCAACCTGGGAGGTGAGATCCTAATTGGAACGTTGGTCCATATGTAATAACTTCCGGTGATTATTCACTATGTAATATATAGTATATATACCTGACTATATAGTTATCCAGCCAGGGGGGTTTCGGGGGTGCATGCATGGTGGCTGTTCTGGTGAATATTTTATCTTGCTGTCATCACACTTTGGAGAACTACGTACATACAGGTTCGGTAAAATAAATGATTACAAGTTAGAGTTAACACTTTTAGTGTCGGCCATGTTAAGTAACATCAAAATGAGATTAAAGAATTAAAAGCCTTATCTATTTTCACAACTAATGATACTGAACATATATGTGTGCATGCATATCCATAATTTGGGTGGTATTCATGATCATAGTATATATGTATTTATTGAGTTACTATATACAAAGTTTAAAACAAAACTTTTAACCACACCTATGCAGGACTAAAATATACACACCAACTATAGAACTTTGGGTGACGGTACATATATAACTGTACAGTCAGTTTGTACATATGTACTCTTTCTCCGCTGGGCCATATCATGAATATTTGAATGATATATTATAGTACTAGAGGCAGGAAATTAATAAGCTCTTCACATATACAGTATCATAATGCCAGGATTACGATGTTTCAGATGACTCGTACATTTAGATAGGCAGTATACTAGCTATTAGCTGGTCCTGCCACCGACTTAAGATAACGTACATACGTATATCCAAAACTGGTAAGAATCTTGAAACTGAATGTGCTGATGCACAATAGGGAGATATGATGTGCTGCTTGAGGTGGGGCTGTTATACCTTATCACTGATTGATACTTTGCACATACGTAGATGCTGTTACTTTGCACATAGCTGCTGTTTCTTCCCTTGTATAACCATCCAATGAGAAGCTTTGTATAAGATTGATATACGTTAACTGGATTGGGATGTATACATACATACATGCTACAACAATTTTAGCTCAATGGCATAGCACTGGTGGTCATTTATATACTACTTAGATTCCCAGCAACTACTTCTTTTCTGTTTTTACCTCTTTATTTGAATGATTATAATTACTTGTGGTTTGATTATATCTTTGATTAGTCATAGATTTACCCAGCTCTCCTGGTTGATGGTTCAGATGGCTTCTCTCAACGGAAAAGGGCTGGGTCTGGGATTATCAGTTTGTCTGCTAAAGAAAATCACTACAAATTAGTAAATGGCAATCCTTGTAGTTATGAGAGGGGAACATGAGTAGGGAAGCATTGCCACCACTTACTTTTCATGATTGCCTTCAGCAAATAGTGCCATCCTTACCTCTTCTTTTTCAATGCTTTTATTTTATTCATATTATACGTATGTTCAATAAAGCATATATACATAGGTTGCAGTGGTCATAAATTGGCTGCCAGTAGAGAAAAGGCGGAAGAGAAGCTCCTTGTCCTTTGGGATGGAGGATTGAGAAATAAAGAGAAACATGTACAATGTCATGCAAACCTATGTATTATTGACTGAAGTGATAGGGGGTATTTGTTGCGATCATAATAGGATATATATATACTGAGATCATTGAGCAACTGCAACATGTTTTAACCAGAACCTGCTCTACACACGAATCTATAACCATCAACTTGATGCGGAATGCTTTGAAGCACTAATGATTGCATATTATCAACCAACTCCTATATAAACACCACCCTTCTCCTCTTGTATCATATTGCTGATGAAGACCTCTGGGTCTATTTACAGGAGTGAAAAGATGATTCATGGAAAAAGTGCGCCGAAAAATGAATGACTATTGACTATACCCTTTGTATATTGTGTGTGCGTTTATGTTTGTGACCTCATATGTAGCTCAATTAGGACCCTATTTATGCCATTAAAAGTAAGTGGATTAATAGTTTTAATGTTTCTATGAAGAAGCTATAACCATGCAAAGATAAGAAGTGGTGTACATATGTATATTCGTATATTTTCGGAGCAAGTGTTTGTATGTATAATACACAATAAAACTTGCAAAATAAATGTGATTTGTGCATCTTGCATTGTGTAAAAAAAGCTGGCTATTCACATTGTTATCACGAGAGCAGTCATACACATCAGAACAGCCATGTGTTATTGGGTGAGATGTCTGATATGAAGGCAACTCTGCAAAGGTAAAAGCAGAAAGCATAATACTCATATACATACTCATATACATGGCAAAGATTGTACTAGAAAGAAAAGTGACTTCCATCTACTTTGAAAATACAAGAATGCTAGCTAGCACAACAATACAATGATGTACACATGAGCCATCCCACGATTAGAATACAATGATGTACACTAGATTTAAACTACATACATACATACAAATCCAAAGACCTCCATCCACCATGGAGATAGCCCAGCCCACTATTAGGTGACTGATCCATTACAATGAAGTCACTTAATTGTAAAATTACAAATCAATTCAAGAAATGGCCTCTTTTTAACCTCAGCCTAATAGTAAGGTGTTACCGTCACATTGGGTCTCTATCCTAGACAACTTGGCGTAGTGTAAGAAGCTCATAAAGGACCCTGTTTATCCAGTTCAAAGTAAGTGAATTCATAGTCCAATGCTAATACAAACAATTCTGCGTTCCGATAGTCATGAATATCACTTCTACGAGTAAGCTATAACCTTAAAAGGCAATAATTCTGTACAGAAAGTAAAGTATATGATGGTATTATATAGGTATATGTATAAATTCTAATCTGGTACTTCCCAGTGACCCTATAGTGCATTACAATATAATAATGCACCATTTTATATGGTACACTATATCACTGAAGCTAACTGTAATCCATACTTAAATTTAATACTGATATAGGCTCCTCCCTAAAATAAACAGATGGCGACTCGGAGTCTATCCATTCTAAACCCTTAGCATACAGCTAAATTGCAATGGGGTATTAAAGGGTTATAAATAGAGCTGACGTTAGGACACGTCACTTACTTCCGTTCCAGGGGAAAGAAATATACTGATTTCAAAAAGAAAATAACAAATTGACACTTGAAAGACTAGTAAGTCACAACTGTATAGTGAAGAAAATGTCGCAAGATGTAAGTGTTTCACCTGGGTGGGTTCAGCAATCACTTAGCTGCCTTTGATAAACTATTCAAACTTAAGACCACACAAAGGGAGACTTTTAGCACCATTTTTGCTAATGCGGGCAGTCTAGAGCTTGGCTAGCCAAGTGACAAGATATTCAGTGGTTTTGATGAACAACAGTAGAGGTAAAACTAACCAAGTTACTGAGTGGGCCGATACGATGGAATATAAATGACGCTAATATAGGATGATATAACGTATATTTCTTCAAGAAAGAGCTTTGGGTATCAACAGGAGACTTAACTCCAGGACTCCCAGTTAAGTATAAGTCCGCAACATCACGCGGTGCGATTAAAATTCCGTAGGTCAGGTCTCTAATTTCGGGCAGATTACGATCGCCTATTTAGATACTTCAAGCGTAGGTAAATCAACGCCTGGAACATACATTGTACCTTGCCCTTATACCCTTGCCGTCATCTCTAGTAATTTGGAACGACAGGGTAACTGGAAACAAAACTGACCTTTACCTTCTAACAGCAGGACGAGCGCTGTTGGTGCGGACTATTTAAAGACAAGCGTTTTTCTAGAATATGCTACCTAGACCCCGTGTTCAGCGAGATCTAGTTAAAAAATCTGTTCCAAGTTACCCCGCGTTCCAAATATTCTTGCTAGGTTTAAAGGCAAAGTCGTTAATACATAGGCTCTAGCCTAGGGGCTCTTTACACATCGCGAGAAAATATCGCTGTCTTTCAATACCTGCGTACAGACACATGTAACTAAACTTCTTTTTCAAAGGTGTGCCTCTAATCGCATGGCCAATCGACTGGAATGTTAGAAATTCAACAGTTATCGCTAGAGGAAACGTGAGACATTGGCGACTTTTGTGTGATTGTAGCGACTTCAAACTTTTTGGCAGTGGATTCGAATAAAACGTACTGGGGGTGTTGTAGCATCATGCAATTCGTGATCTCCTCTTCTGTTCATACTAATATAAGTATTATAATATTCCCTCTAACTGAGAAACATGAGATTCTCAGGGTCACTGATGAAGGTGAAATTCTCAGAAACAGCTGTCTGGTCTAGTAGAGAAGGAGAAACTCTTGTATCCTCGGCCAAAGCTCTCACTAGGTTTAGTTCCCTATAGACCTTCACTGTAAAGCAGACGTAGCATGTTGGAAATGGTGTGTTAGACTATTCATTAGTTATACCTTGCAGTTAATGGACCGAGGCAATGCTTTTGGATCATACACTGAGAATACTGGATATTGAAGTAATTATATGTTAATTAGTGGCAGTTTTTGCTTATATAGGGCCAAAAAATTTCACAATGACAACTTTGCTACAGACAAACAGCTGCAACAATATGGCCAATGTAAGTACATGTTTAGTTTTAGGTTTGTGTGAAGAACAATGCTACTACAACTACTACTACTACAATGCTACACAGTATAAAATTACTTCTTTTCCAAATATCCAGGAACAAGAATTGGATGAGAAAAAGAACACGGTAATAGAAGTGTATAGACACTATAAGTACTAGTGATCATTTGTTACTTAAATATTGTATTGATTGCATGCCATAACTATTAACATATTTGATTAATTGGACGAATTAGTGTGCATTCTGTAAGCATACCACATTATTAATCTCATCACAGGAAAGAGATGACTTGACTTCAGGAGTAGTTCAGGAAGCCAACTATAGGCAAAATAACTTGCAAAGTGCAAAAAAGGTTGGCCTTGATGACACTTACCTCTTGTCTATCATCATCTCCAATGCAATATGTGTGAAAATAATCAATTAGCACTCTATCATGTGTATGTACTACATGTCTAAATGACAGTAATCTTTCATTTTACTATTTATTTATTTATCACTTTTATGCACAACCTGTAGATCAAAGTATATTCTTAAAGTCTCACTACATGTACATATGTAGGTAACGTTGGTAATGGTATGCAGTAGTTGTAAGCGCACAGAAGATGTCAAGAACTACTGCTATGGCTGTTGCTGCTACAGAGCACTCTGCAGGACTTGCAAAGAAAGAAAGACAAGGGAATATCCATTTTGTCCAGAACATCCAACCTTTAAATTTAGATAATAATTTTTGTATTTCAGTAGAAATTTACGTGATGAAATATTTACAGAGTAGTATATGACTATACAAAAACATAATTAATATGACGTAATAACTAGAGAACAGAAGAAATAAGAGCTCAGAGGTATGAATTTGACTTCAAGCCTTAAGAGAGAAAACCAGTGGGGAACCTTTATATACGTATATATACACTAATAAGCCCACTTGATATAGTCAATGGTTAGGGGTTGAGGGATTCCCCAGTATGAATACTATCTATAATTACGTATATGACAAGGTTGGAAACCAAATTAAGCAAATTCAAACTTGGGTTTAGTGCAATAACACCAGGAAGCGTGATGTCATATTACATACGTATCAAACACTTCAACAACTCGCACCGAGGTAAGCTTCTAAGCGTATAAAGTTAAAGACAGATACCTCACCATTAATATTTCTATTTTGTATAGATAATAATCCCAATTCTGATTAAGGATAATGCCTGTAAGTATATATATACAAATTTAGTATCAATTGTAGTATACTACTCTACTTGCTAAAGGTTTACCATGGTAGGTTTTCTGGATGAACTCCTAAGGCTAGGCCTTACAGTATACTAGGTGTGTATCAGTAGGCTATGTTAGGTTCAATAGAGATCTGAAAAGTGGTGTGGTTGCTATACCATAATCCCATCTTTCTATTCAACACTAGTTTATTAATAAGTTAGTGTTCAAGATAAATAGGTGCAATAATGCCCTATTCTCAAATAGATCAGGATGCATATGCTGAGCTACTAGCATTATGTGCTTATGAGGCATGTACACACTTTCATGAGGAGCCTACACATACTGTATAGCTCTTGTAAATATATTATGCATTAGGTTCTTACTACATACTAGAGTAACTACAGTGTGGGTATGTAAAGTATACACTTCAACTAAATAGTAAAAGAAAACTTGTTTGTACACCTATATTAGAAAGAAGTACTTCTTGAACAAATTACAGCACAAGTACCTGGAGCAGAGAGGGTACTTGTGGGTTGTGCTACTTACCGAAATACCCAGACACCTTCTAATGGTGGAGGCTGCTGCAGCTCCTGTTGTGTTATCTTGTAACACATGAAACAATCGAAACAACTCACATTTCTGGAAAAATACACATTAGATAGGCAGTCTCCACAAAGCATGCAATTTAGAGTAGTCTTCACACAGCTTAACACAAATCAGTAGATTTCTTTACAAAGCAACTTGCATGGGTCCAGTATCTGAAAAGTAGATCACTTTCTAAGATTTCTAATACACATGGATATGCACTGTGTTGTACTTGATTGTTGGTGAAGTAGCATCTTGTTCTTTTTTGTAAGCTACGTATATAATGTAGCCACCAATAAAACAATCTATTCATGTTAATACTTCTTACGTGTTAACAATAAATTGCTAATACCTATAAAGTGTAGCAGAAAATCTCAACAATTTTGATAGTGAACTTTAGATGAGGGTTAGCATACACTCTTTACCAGATGCCTACTTTGTGCAAGGATCACTGCATTCAATACATTTACCTGCTACTGTATGTCAGCAATTGAAAAGTTACAAACTACTGTTATCTTGTAAGATGGCAAATATGAGAAACCACGGGACTCTTAGTGGATAACTTAGGAAGTCGTTTTCATTGAACACCACAGGCAGTGGAACATTTGATAGAATGACTTTGGAAATCACTGAAATTACACAAACATGTTCCACATACATTATAAACACAACTTCAAAACAGTTTACAAGTATTCATCAAGTATACTTCATTTTGTGCTTTGAATAAAACAAAACTTTTACAAAATCTATCCAACCCTAAACCTTTGACACTAGGGCATAATGCACTTAGTGCAGAACAAACCAGGAATCCATTTTACAAGTGACGTGCATATTAATGTAATATATATATATATATATACACCAAATAAAGTAAAATACTATATATAGTTACTGTTTTTCTGGAAAGGACTACGCACGCACGTGATATTCAATGAATGATCAAGTAGTACCGGCAGGTAGGTTAACAAGCTGAATCTTAGTAAAGGTTCCTAATTAGGAAATTGGGCTTGGTAGGTACGTATATAGTACTATTCTATAGATCTACTGACAGGACAAGTGAATTACAAGGTGGTACAGCAGGGTTATGGAGACACCCAGACCCCACCAAAAAAGAAGAGAAGATGCATAATTTTGTAGATAGAGTGTCCATGGGCCGAAGACAAATAACCTAATGGAGTCTAGCATAGCCTATGTAATCAAGGGTTTAATTTCTTTACTTGTTAAAGCTTGTAAACATTACATTCCGGGACACATTTGTTTCGAATAAAAAATCCTTCATTCAAAAGACAGCTTCAAAGAAGAACTTCCAGAGGACCTCCAGGGTAACTTTGAGGATGGACACGAGGAAGGCAATGGAGAAAGCCTTTGTACTCGGATGTGTAATTGCTGTTGTTGTTGTGTTGTTCTGTATAAATGCATCACTGGAAATTAACATAAAGACCTAATTTAACTTCTAGTTTGCTTGCATAACGTAATTACTACAAACCCTATCCAACTGGTAATTACAGATAACTAAAGATTACAATGTCCACCCAAATGTAATAAGACATACAAATTAGATGAATTACCTATCTAGCAGTCTACATGGGGAGCGCACCTATAGTACACTTGTCACTCAGTAAACATAGTCTCTTTGCAGTACAAGGAACACACATTTGCAAACCTGACCTTCTGTAGACACAGTCTCTTTGTAGCATGAGCAAATAGTACCTTTGGAGGAGCACACACAATACAAACCATAAAAGCCCTAATTCAAAAGTTTTATAATTACTATTAACAACTTTGTCAATTGATTATAGCAGGAAAAGTATCAAATGTAAGTAATCAAACATTGTAGAGGCCAGAGGGTGCAGGTATAGTGCCTACATGAGTAGGGTGTGTGTAATGGTGTTAAGGAGTGGTTAGATTTCCTGGAAGCAGAAATTTTCTACGTATCAGTTACGTCATGTACCTATTCTACTTTTAGATCTCACGTAAGTAAAACCAAAGTCTATGTCAAAGTTAGATTTTAGATTACACTTTAGATTTAAATAAATACTTCACAGAACACATTAGGCTACTTTTATCTAGGCTAAATGTGACTTAGAGGATAAAATTAATAAAGAAAACATTGAAAAACATGACAAACATGAGGAGACTAAAGGTAATCCTCTTTGGATCTCAATAGTAGAGTGGTTTACATTTCTCAGGTACTGATACAAAATTTCTGCTTCAAACTTTCGGATTCAAATGGAGAGCACTAAATGGCTACTTAACAAGGTTTCCACCTCAGGTGATAGGGTTAATTCTCAAGTACTCTAAAGGTCAATCTTAATTATGACGTCAATCCAACTGGATTGGTTAAAACTCTTATGGTTTGAGAGAGACGGAGAAGAGATACTAAGGTGAGGTGAACTGTGTTTACACAGTAAAAATTACAATATTTACAATAACTAACACTTCATATCTATTATGTAGGGTGAATTTTGAGTCATCGTATTACGTTATAGTAGATCATTTATAAGTTGAAATGGTAAGGACAGTTAATAGAAATAATGGTATTCTATTTATCCCGTATTGATATAAGTATATATATATATATATATACATATATCATATATAAGAGAGAAATCTAACTTCTTTACAGAAATACTATACTAATTTAACTGAAAATAATATCTGAATCTTTCTGACTAGGGTAATTGTGATTGTGATGAATGTGAGAGGTGTCTGAAAGACATGTGCACATGTTGCTGTTGCTGTTGCATTAAGCTGTACAAGTGTCTCTGTGAATAATGGGCAAACAGTGCCAAACACATTTCACTCTTAAAGTGTGGAATTTAACTACTTTAGCATACGTACATACATTCTGTATTAGAGATACTCTAACAATTCATATACTCAATTGCTGGGGCAACCGCCTGAGTTTAAATTTCATAACCGTGATATAACAGGATTTAAGAAGCTATATACTGCATCGGCTTCTTATATCCCTGCCCAAATATGGCAAACTAAGACGTTTCTTCTTGGGGGTTGGACAATTCTCCTTACATTTAGGACAGTTGGAGTAGTCTATGAAGTCGTCAGCGTTTAAGCAAAACTAACCAGATGCTAGACGAGCCATCCTGAAAGTTCCACCAAAATAACAATAAAAAGCGATGGAGTATAGATCACTCATACCATGGTGCTTTGTTGTATATGGATTTTATACGTACTCGCCCTAGGGCGCTAATGAGCCCTCATGACTCGTACGTATAAAACCCATATACACCTCAGTGCCGTGGTATAACTAATATATATGTCATCTGCAGCTTATAAAAACATAATAGAACAGATTCAAACAGAAACATAATTATCTCACAGCACGTAGAGTTACATTTTTCCTTTTAGGGTGTAGATAACTATGCGAATGAACATGCAGAAAGCGATGAAGAAAGCCTTTGTACTCGGATGTGTAATTGTTTTTCTTGTTGTATTACTCTGTATAAATGCATCACTAGAAATTAACATAAAAACCTAATTTAACGTCTAGCTTGATTGTGTAATGTAATTACTACATATAACAATAAACCTTACAGTACGCGCCATAATAAAGTTAACATTAACTACAATTTAACTTTTAACTGTTAACCGATAAGTGGTAACAGTTAACAATTAGGTGCAAAACTAATCTAGCAGTCTACATGGGGAGCACATTTGTCACTCAATAGACACCATCTCTTTGTCACATTTTGTGTACATTTTTGTTAGTATGTAATTAACAACCTTGCCAATTGATTTATAGCAGGAAAAGCATCAAATGTAAGTAATCAAACATTGTAGAGGCCAGAGGGTGCAGGTATAGTGCCTACACGAGTAGGGTGTACGTAATGGTGTTAAAGGAGTGGTTAGATTTCCTGGAAGTTGATCATTACAGAAACTCTCTATGTATCAGTTACGTTGAATTGCTATCAATTACTTACTATCACATCTTTAAATATCAAAAGTATATACGTATGTAAAACCGAAATCTACTTTGAATTTTAGATTCTAGATTACACTTTAGATTTAAATAGACATTTGCAGTATTTCACAGAACACTTTAGATTTCTTCAATCTAGCTAAATGTGATTTATACTGAATGATAATAAAATAGTCGTTGTACCCACATGTATAAATATTGCTGATGACCATTACAGATGCATCAATTAATGCCTATAAATAGCAGGCAGGAATCTATGTACACAATTATATATACATTGATGATACAAATTGAAAAAAGATACAGATTGTATGGAAATAGAATAGTATTTCACAGATAATAAGGTTCCATTCATCTTACGTATTTACTTACTAGTAGGATAAATAACATGACAAATGTCATGAAGCAGAAACTTTGTATCAGTACCTGAAGAATGTAAACCATTCCACTATTGAGGTCCAAAGAGGATTAACTGTATCCTCCTCAAACTTTCATATTCAAATGAAGAGCACTAAAAGGCCCATTAATTACTGTTGCATTATCATGAGTAACAAATGCCAACTTAAAGTAAATTTTAATCTTAACGGCACATAGGACAGGCAGACTTCAGAACCTACATTTTCCACCTCAGGTGATAGGGTTAATTCTCAAGTACTCTAAAGGTCAATCTTAATAATGACGTCAATTCAACTTCTACTGTGTTACTCACCGCAATGGTTAAAACCCTTGTGGTTTGAGAGAGACGGAGGAGAACAGATACTAAGGTGAGAATATTTAATAAGAACTGTGTTCACAAAATAAAAACTACAATATTTACAATACCTAAATGGGTCATATCTTAAAATCTATTATTTAGGGTGAATTTTGAGGCATCATAATACGTTATAGTAGATCATCTATTAGTTGAAATGGTAAGGACAGTTAATAGAAATCATGGTATTCTATTTATCCCCGTATTGATATAAGCACACATACGTATATCATATATACGAGAGAAATCTAACATCTTTATAGCTATTTAACTGAAAATAATATCTGCGTTCTTTCCGACTAGGGTAATTATGATTGTGAAGAATGTTTGAAAGGCATGTGCACATGTTGCTGTTGCTGTTGCATTATGGTGTACAAGTGTCTCTGTGAATAATGGGCAAACAGTGCCAAACACATTTCACTCTTAAAGTGTGGAATTTAACTACTACTTTCTGTAATAGAGACACTTTAACAATCCATATGTAATCTGTTGCTTATAAAAACTTTTAACATATAAGATCACAATAGTAAGATTTATATCTACAGACAATCAAAGTCTATTAAGTTAAACATGGTACAGCGTATAGTAATCTAACTTGCCGTAACTATCTTGGAAAATATTCAGATAATAAATCCTCAAGCACACAACTTAAGAGTAAAACATAGATTTAGGTTAGCAAGTTTATTTAACTTTTTAATAATTTTTAATAAATTCCTAATCAGAATAAATACAAATATAGGAAAGGTTAAAGATATAGGCATTCAGTCTGTTGTTATTACAGCAAGTCATACTAACCATGGTTACCATTGACGTCAGTAGAAACTATACAGTTTGCATACGCATTGTTGCCTGGTAACAGAATATGTAACTATTTTCCTACGAAAGAAACTTGTGGAAACCGGTATTAGTACCAAAGAGTGATTAAAAGTTTGGCCTTTGAAAATTCGGGAAAAACAATTAGTAGGCCTTACGTACAACATATACACTACCTAATATGTACTTTCTTGAGTATTTCTATACGTACATTTAGAGCCAGTTTAGAGGTGCTGTGAAAAATCATTTTGACTTTTTTACAAAATGGGAGTAAGTGACATGAGAAAAATGTAATCCTTTTATTACAGTATCAGTCTTTAAATGTCAGTCAGCTAGTGCCTCCATTTACAGTTCATTAGTGTTATATCTACATTTACAGATATTTTCTAGATTTCACTACTCATCAAAGTTATGATAGTTTAATCCTTTTACTACCTAACCCAATACTAGTTTGATTGCACAACTTAATTACTACATGTAAAACAATAGACCTTATCCAACTGGTAATTACGGATAACTAAACAATTACAGTGTCCACCAATATGAAAAATCTAAGATACCATTTTCCTACATGCTATGCCTATTCTGTAAAAGAGCCTATAGGGGAACTAAACCTGAAGAGAGCTTTGGATGAAGAGTGTATGTAATATGTATGTAATAGGACATATGTACGTACAAATTAGGTGCATTACAAATCTAGCAGTCTACATGGGGAGCGCACCTGTAGTACACTTGTCACTCAGCAGACAACTGAACGCAGCTATATGCACATAGACCTCAGCACTTGTTGTGCCTGACGCAGGTGACAGGGTTAACATGTTATGTACTCTAAAGGCCAAATACTAAAGAAATGCTTACCTATACTGTAACATATGTAATTAATCTATATAGCTATTTATGATAATCAGTAAATAAAATACATAATTAGGTATTTACGGCAAACATTTTAGACCCAGAATGCTCCTCTCCAAACTTGTTTGAGTCTTTAGAGGCCAAATGAATAAATCTCTCTAATCTACCAGACAATTTATTGTGGATTTTAGCTGTAAAAAATCATTTGGATTGGAAAATTTATGCGTAGAAATACAATTTTAATGGAGTGGCCTTACTTAACCAATCAGTAAAAATTATCTTATGACGTATATCTGTGTATAATACTTTTAGGTTTAAGTGCCTATATCCACATCTAATGTTTCATCAAATCACTTTTATACTAATGAAGGCTTATATATATTTACTGTTACAGGTCTATAAAGATTGGAAACAATTAATGACAGCCACTGTATATACATACAATATGTTTTAAATGTATATTTTAAATGCGCGAGAGAACTGATAGGAGTTCACCTAAATAGAGTGTGGTATCACAAAAGTCTATATATGCATATTACTATTTGCCCAATAGGATAACCCTGATAATGATCATCCGAAATCAGAAAATGATTCACTTTGGAAAAGGATAAAAAGATTTTTTGGATGCTGACAGGATCTGATCCAAGATATCCTTTAGTGACAGAAAAGAACTAAAACGTTAAAATTGCATGTTTGATTGATACTAAATGTGTCATCAGTTAATATCAGTTACTCTTCTATGTACATATAAATGTACCATGTCATACTCCAGTTTCCCTGTACTTGTCTACCTGATTATATACACTACATTCACAAATAGGTCAGAATCAGTAGGCATTCACTGAGCCCATCTAGAAAGCAACAGGTGTTATACATTAGTATACTAAAGGTATACAAACGTATGACCCTTTTATGAATGTATTATGTCACTATAGTTACCATGTACATTTTATAAGGGTTACCATTAACCAAGTGTGACCTAGAATGTGGGTGGTAAGGATACAAGGTATTACATCATCTCAGTTAGTGCCTCCAGATATGTTGGAATCAAAGCATGCTAACCCTTAAGGCTGATGAATAGTGGGGTGGATGGAGAATTACTATAAAAAGTAAACACATACATACGTATCTTTAAATCAAAAATGGCCCAAAAGGTTGACAAATGTTACCAAAGAAAATATGACAATTATACTGCTATTAAATGTAGCAAGTAATATAATGCTACATGTTCATTCTCTGCAGCTTACCAGACAGCAATGCATACTCAAACTGTAGAATTTCTGTTGACATCATTGGTAACCATTCAAATACATTCCATTAATGTTTGGTTATCATCTATATCTATAATATGACAATTTACAGAAACCCGTCAGGCTGGTAGATATAGCACTACCCTATCTCACGTACAGTATACTACAGCTAATACTACTAAGTCTTAAGGAGGTTATAAAAACAATTTATAGTGACATGTGACTTCTAGAATTTCAACTTGTAAGAATTTGGTCAACTGAATTCACCTGCTTAACGTGCTATAGTACATTAACAACATAAAATAATGAATATAAATCTACTCTTACAAATGAATGAGGAGATTTGCTATTGAGCATAGCAGCAAGATCAATCACCAACATAGTGTTACAGTAGAAGGGACAGGGGGGACAGGGGGGACAGGCTTTCTGACGATAGGAACAGTATCTATACAATGGCTGATAAATTTAGCTGAGGTTGGTGGAACTAAAAAGTAAGTTATACAAGCCACTGCTAAACATTCATATATAACCACAATGAAAGTCTACATTTATATTCTTTGAAAATCAAAATAAGCACAAACAAGTAGCACTCAGAATCTGTTTTAGATTGAGGTCAATTCATCAAATTCCTTGATACAAAAGAGAGATTTAAGGCTAAGACTTGGCTACTTTAATACACATATACACACTCATTTCTTTAGGCCTAGCTTACATACAACATATACGCTAACTAAAATACTTTCTTGAAATGCAGTAAGAACTAGAATCCGTGCCAAAAGTATTTATAACACTTGATAAGTAGAAAAGGCCACTGATCCAGCTATTTTATACACTCAAAATGCAATTATATCCTAATCGCTGAAAAACAAAACACTTGTAGTACCTGCCATATTCCAACAAGTGAGAGGGTTAACCTTATGCATCCTAAAGGTCAGCTGCTGTGAAAAGATTGCCTGCATGAGATATATGAGTTAATACCTTGTTATTGCAAAGGTTTAGTGTTTATAGGCCAGAATTAAGTAATCAGCTTCTTCCGGCAGGATATAGCATTCTATTAAAAGAATGACGTCAATCCAGCAAACACGCTGATGGGTAGTACCCCTGTGGTTAAATTTGACTTGACTAAAAGAAAGGTTTACGTGAGTACTTTTGCAAGTATATACGTACATCCTTACCCAACGTAGTTGGCATTACAACATTTATATTACCTTATTTTTAATGTAGAGACAACGTTCAGCTACATACATAAATATATCTAGTAGATCATACTAATTGAAATGCCGGTAAGTGACGATGAGCTTAATAATATTTTACTGATTTCATAAGCACTAACATGTATATGTGTATGTAATAGAACAGATTCAAACAGAATAATTATCTCACAGCACGTAGAGTTACATTTTTTCCTTTTAGGGTGGAGATGAGGATGGACATGAGGAAGGTGATGGAGAAAGCCTTTGTGATCGGATGTGTAACTGCTTTTGTTCCCCCTGCCTTTTGCTGCGTAAATGCATCAGGGGATATTAACATAAAGACCTAATTTACAGTAACTTCTAGTTTGATTGCATAACTTCGTAAATTACTATATGTAAAGCAATAAACCTTATCCAACTGATATTTACAGAAAACTAAACATTCACAGTGTCCACCCATATGTATGTAATAAGACATACAAATTAGGTGAATTAAATATCTAACAGTCTACATGGGGGAGGACATTTGTAACTCAGTAGACACCATCTCTTTGTCACATTTTGTGTACATTTTTGTTAGTATGTAATTAACAACCTTGCCAATTGATTTATAGCAGGAAAAGTATCAAATGTAAGTTATCAAACATTGTAGAGGCCAGAGGGTGCAGGTATAGTGCCTACATGAGTAGGGTGTACGTAATAGTGTTAAGGAGTGGTTAGATTTCTAAGAAGTGGATTTAATCTTAAACACACATAGGACAGGCAGACTTCAGGACCTACATTTTCCACCTCAGGTGATAGGGTTAATTCTCATGAACTCTAAAGGTCAACTTTAATAATGACGTCAATCCAACTTTTACTGTGTAACTTACTGGAATGGTTAAACCCTTGTGGTTGGTTTGAGAGAGACGGAGGAGAAGAGATACTAAGGTGAGAATATTAAAGGAGAACTGTGTTCACACAGTAAAAATTACAATATTTACAATAACTAACACTGCATATCTTGAATTCTATTATGTAGGGTGAATTTTGAGGCATTGTAATACGTTATAGTGGATCATCGATTAGTTGAAATGGTAAGGGCAGTTAATAGAAATCATGGTATTCTATTTATCCCCGTATTGATATAAGCATATAAGAGAGAAATCTAACTTCTTTACAGAAATACTATAGCTATTTAACTGAAAATAATATCTGAGTTCTTTCCGACTAGGGTAATTATGATTGTGAAGAATGTTTGAAAGACATGTGCACATGTTGCTGTTGCTGTTGCATTATATTGTACAAGTGTCTCTGTGAATAATGGGCAAACAGTGCCAATCACATTTCACTCTTAAAGAATGGAATATCATATATTTTACGGGTACCAGTGCAATGAAAATTGCGAATCTTCTATTAAATGATTTATAGTTTTTGAATACCTGGGCCAGGCAACATGCCTTATTAGTAGATCACTGTTCATAATGCTAGATAAGGTGAATATCTACACTTGGGAATCTACTTGTGAATTAAGTTTGTTCAACCATTGAAGGAAGTTAGCTGAAGAAACATTAGTGATCAATATACACACTTACAACGACAATGTCATCAGAAGGGACTTGTCTACATAGCCATTTATATGAAAATTATTAACTAAATTACTTTTATGGATTGCTACAATTGTTACGTATGAGGGTAGTACCAAGAAATATATAACAATTTTGGGAAGGCCTTATTATAACAATATTTGTGAAATGACAAATCTTCTTTATTCAACATATATGTATGTGAGGAGATTTTAGATTTACACACCATATTTATACACCATATCTTTCACACTAAATTATCAACGAAAGCACTCTTATATTCATGTGTATTCACATATACTGTTCTATGCCCATACACAGGACACCTTTAATGACAGGTACTGCTACATATACGTATATTTACTATTCACTTTTAGGGAAACAAACCAGCAACAAATCCATCGGGGCAATCTAACGAGGTTTGATGGATAATTAATGTAGGAAACTCTCACTGTTAGATCTTATACGTATGTTACATCAAAGTCCACAGAACTAGCTCTTAAACACTAAATTCACATGCGTACATATTAAAGCAAGAAATATCTACATTTAAAAAATAAACACAGCTATATGTACATAGACCTCAACATCTGTTGTGCCTGCTTCAAGTGAGAGGGTTAACATGTTATGTACTCTAAAGGTCAAATGCTAAAGGAAAGCTTACCTACATGTATGTATACTGTTAACTTATATAGTTAATCATAGTAATTTGTGGTATGGCAGAAATTTTAGAATTCTACAACTAAATGAATTGTACAAGTGTCTCTGTGAATAATGGGCAAACAGTATCAAACACATTTCACTCTTAAAGTATGGAAATTACTTTAATGACAGGTACTGATACATTTATATTTATAATTAACTTTTAGGGAAACAGACCAGTGAAAAACGATCAATCGGGACAACCTTACCAGGGACAACCTTACCAGGGACAACCTTACCAGGTCATTGCATATGTGAATGTTGCTGTTACTGCTGCATTATTGTGTACTTTCTATTCTTACACCTTTTTAAATTTACTCTTAAAGCTTAAGCTTTAAAAATTCTACCTAAAACCACATTGGAGGATGACCTAATTAATAAAGTTCGCAATGCTACATTTAGCATGAATGGACATAATTAACCACGTCTATTCTATCAACCTAAGTGTGACTACGAGGTTAATAATTTGAACACAATCTTTGTACCCGCATGCATGAATATTTCTATATACCTTCTGTCTATTTACATTTAAAGTTTTAATGCATATCTGTCATATAATTACATTTATGATATATATATATATATACGTACACCAATATGTACATACATGTCAGTATGAGAGAACTGATAAGATATCAAACAGAAATAAATTGCACAGATTGTAAAGTTCCATCACTCTTATTTATCTTCTAGTATAAAGAACATGAACAACGTCACGGGGAGAATGAAAACAAATCATTTTGGACCCGGGTAGTAGAGACTTGTACAATCATCTAGAGGGGCACACTGAATGCTGATGTGGTCTAACTTTAACAATAGAAAATAACATAACTAATACAACTAGAATGTTTGTTTGATGACAAATGTAAATACAACAGTGTGATAGACTCACTGTTATTCTTATTTGTGCTTCTTCTATGCTCTTAATACCACTAATATTAGCTTTTGCCTTTTAGATTACTACAAGTGAACATAGTGACAGGAATGTCCACGATTATTGAGATGGCTTTACTAAACAATCTCCACTATCTCTACTATCTCCATTCATCACATTTATGATAAACCTCTTACGTTTGTACTTGATTTATCAAAATATATCTTATGCTTTTTATTTTACACATACAGCATTAGGTCTGTAACTGTCGGACACATTTAATAAAAGGTACCGTGGACTTAGACTATGTAGATCCAATGACACCAGAATCTGTATATGTACTAGTATGAGAGACCTGGTAGGACGATGTATGCATACACACATCAAGTCAAACCAGCAGACAATTCTTAGAGCATAGCCATATTAAAAGCTACATATTCATGATTTACGTATGAGAACAGTCAACTAATACAAAGGCTACAGGCTGCATACAAATCCACAAAAATGTTTCAGTTAGTGTATAATTTTATGATAATCACTGGAGTATAAACCAGCGATGATGAAAAATAACTGATTAGAATATTACAGAACACAACAATTAAACCATGAAAAAGTAAAAATTAAAGCACAAACAAATTTCCCATAACATTTAGCAATATATATCTATATATTTTTGTTTATTAAATATACGTACGTATCATGGATAGCTGTCCTATAGCACATGCCATCTGCAGCTAATGCAAACACATGTTCGGTTAGTTACACTAGGAAGCTTGGATACTCTTTACAGTGTACGTATATTCAGTTGATTATGATGGCTACAGGGCAGAAATATCAGATTGCCTACTAGAACAATGTACAGAATCTATGGTATTACAGATGTTGCTTTACATTTCATAAATCCTAAGGTAACAAATGCTATAAAGTAAGTAAAACAAAAAATTAAAGGACAAATAAATATTAGCATCATTGAGAAATTCAGCAATGTAGGTCCCTACTAATTGATATGCCGTGAAGTCTATATACTTTACACTGTAAGCTATTGCTCTACGTATGTATAAGTGTGATAATCCTGTTACCTAGCCTCTACATTTTCACACCTGAAATACTGTCCCATCAGTTTACCTAGGTTCTGCTACTGGCTAATCTGATTTAGTTGATTGTATTTACTTTCCCAATTGCAAAACCACCTTTTTACCTTACAAAGGTAACATGACAATTGGTTATTGATTGGCTTTTTAATTAACCTAAAAAATTTAAATCCTTTTTCTCACAAAACGTATTTAATTAATCTAACGTCCATGCTACAATTAACGTCAGTAGAATTCATGGGAATTACACAGTCTATAGATTAAGCTAATAATTTCAACAGCTAATAAACTTGAGTATTAAGGCGTTTAGCAGCATCACTGCTGATAGGGTAATGTCTAAATATAAAGAACACTGAATTAACCCTTACACTCAAGAACTGGTCAGGTACAGGAAATATAAATGACAAAAATCCAGGGAAATATCACTATTACAAATTAAACACATTAAAGGTCTATAAACACAAATACCACAGGCTGGTACAGGCCTTAAATTTTCTGTAATTCAACAATTTTAAAAGGACTTTCAATTAGAATCTATCAGTAGATACATATTCACTAACTGTTTGAAATATTTCTGTCTCGTTAATTTAGGTTCAAGGTCCTATTAACTGTTATAATTATAAAATACATTACACCACTATGATTACCACAGCCATTTAATAATCTTACTTACTTGGAATAGCCTTAAGCAAAGAGACACTTGGAAAATCTACACTCTTTCCATCCAGATAGTGATAACCACAAGCCTTGTCATAAAGAAGCAAAGGGATGCGACTACATTGTCCTTCACCATAATTGTTACTAGCTGCTGTTCTAAAACTAAGAAAAAAAGCAATATTAAGATGACTTTATTCAGTAATTTTCAATCCTTTGAACCAAAGCAAGTGAATTATTACAAAGCTAGATCATCCCTACACAAAACAAACTTTAAACTTAAAAAGGAGTTCTCTAATGGTCCAAATCATAGTCTGGACAATATTGCCCTCCCATGGCTTGATTCAACTATTTCAAGACGATAGCTACAGTAAGTATAATCTTTAGATGGGTCTTTTTTCAGTTTTGTGAGTATCTAGAAATGTCTGAAGTTCAGAATGAAGTAGACTCAGAGGGTCGAAACATCTACTGTAACTAAAAAAACTACTAAACTATGTTTCTAGATGCTTAAATAGTCAAAATACAACCATCCAAAAGTTAACTTAGACACAAAGAAAAATTCTATATAAGATAAATGTCAGTTATATTTATATATACAGTAATACTTAGTTTACCAAACTAGATTAAAATCAACGATTGCATATATGCTCTACAGTTCTTAAAAAAACTGGTACAGCAATCTTAAAGGTTCAATGTACTTGCCAAGCATATATTTGACCCTTTGAAGTGACAATCAAACCACTACAAACTGATCACAGTCATCAATGATTATAAAGATGGCGGCACATGCTAGATTTGTACTAGTAGCTGTAACTATTTTGACTTTAAGAAGAGCCTTGGATTCATCAAAACCCTTCCGTGGTTAGGAAACCTCATGGAGTGGGTGTACTATTCTCTTCTTGTGAAACTACAAACCCCAGGGTCCTAAGCTGATAATTTTTGATACCTTCATTCGGTACGCCCATGATCACATTCACAATCAACTCACAAAACAAGAAAAGTTTTAGAGTGGTTACAACTAGTCTGTTGCTATTGATGCTTGCTGGTGATATTGAGACAAGTCCTGGGTTGAACTACAAGGTTCCCTGTTCGAGGTGTGAAAAACCTGTTAGGAGAAACCAGATGGGCGTACAGTGTGATTGCTGTAATCGTTAGTGCCGTGCAAAATGTGAAAGGATCTCAGAGGATGCTTATTCATCTCTTTCTAGTTGTGACTATCTATGGTATTATACTTTCTGTTGTCTTCCTCATCATTCTGATAGCTTCTTTGATGTTTCGTGCCAGGAAGAACCGAGTACCAATATAGAAGAAGTGACTAGTGACATGATTGACCTAAAGTTAGTGTTAAACAGGAGTAGGACAGGCTAAGTGTTTTGTCATTTAAATGTTAGAACTATTTTCAGCTCTCCAGATGAAATTCAGCTTTTAGTTGGTTCTTGTGAGGAAAACAATAGGTTGTTCTTATCCTTTAATTAGACATGGTTTTCTAGTGAAATTCCTGATGGTGCAGTGTCATTGCCAGGATACAAGCTATACAGAAAAGACAGAGATGGGTATAGTGGAGGAGTTGCTGTTTAAGCAGAAGAAACATATACTGGTATGTGCCATCTCCAGGCCTCCCAATTCTGTAAAGGTGTTCTTTGAGAGCTTCATGGACATGTAAGAAAAGGCTGCTGTTGAGCCAAAGAGGTTGTTCTGTTCTTAGGTGACTTCAACATTGACTATCAGTCAGATTCCCCAATCTCTAAACAAATGAGGATCACTGTCTTGTCGTAGGCTAGCTAGCTAGACTATCAGAAGTAGGCTGGGCCTATATACAACAGTGATTGGTCCATCTAGAAAAATTAATGAAACTGACTTCATTTTAATATATTTATATTTAGGAATTGCATGGTGTATATTTGCAAAGGATTTGAACAAATGATCCAAAACCTCACAAGACTAACAATACAAGGATATTAATTGATCACACGTACACCAACTCACTGAAATACATATCAGAAGTTGGATGTCTGGATTTAGGTGTTAGCAATCACATGATGGTATATGCAATTAGAGAGGGTAGAGATGGCCAGTCTATATCTAGCTGTAAACATAGGAACAAGAGAGTAAGAGTATTTGGGACGTGTGATGAACAAAGCCTGCAGGCAGACCTTCTAAATAATCTTGGTACCTTCCCATGGAATGCCACATCTGATATAGATCATCTTTGGAGTAGGTGGAAGGAGACTATAGAGACTATATCCTACCTGTCAACGCTCTGAAATCTTTCTACTTTGCCTACATTGCAACTTGTTTTGACTACGTATTGCAGCCTTGTGTGGGACCCCTGTTGCTTGACTGACTCCGCCCGGCTTCAACGGCTTCAAAACTATGCAGGTCGCATCATTCTGAAGGTCCCTAAATCTTCTTCTGCAACAGAGGCTCTAACTACCCTAAATGGACATCCCTCTCAGATAGTCAACGGCAGAAACTATTTTCTTTAAGTCAAGAACTATTGCAACCTAGGTTAGGAAAGTCCCCTCCATTGTACCTTTATCTCCTAACAAAAGTATCAGCCGTTCACCATTATCATACAAGAGGGGCTGCAAGAGGTCACCTGCGTGTGAATCAAGTTCACAAGGAATATGGGAAGAAGGCCATCAGCTATAGATTAACCCAATAAAGGAACTCTTATTAATCCACTATTACTATGAATGTACTCCAATGTCATCAATGATTATCATTCCCTTTCTCTTTCTTGTTTTCATTAACTTATCTTACTCTTCTTCATATTACAATGTACTATTCGTTTCTTACTTCACTGGGCTTCCTGGAAAGTAGCCATTTGGCTAAGTGAAGTCACCAGTATAATAATGATTTGATAATGATAATAATAATGATAGTGACTATTGTGAAGATCTTCATCAAGCATGCTCCCATCATCATCATGTGTAGTGTCCACAAGGATACACTCTCCTGGATTGATTGGAAGGCTAATGAGGAAGAGAATCCAACTGCATGCGAGCATTAGCCATGAAAACCAATGAAGTTTGGTTCAACTATAGGGCAACTAGAAATAAGGTGATGTCATCACTGAGGAAAGTAAACATGCATATTTCGAGCTTTAGTACGTATCTTGACCAAATAAGGGCACACCATCTAGGAACATTTGGAAACATCTGAACAAGCTCCTGGGAAGAGGGTATACCTCAAGTATCTGCAACCAGTTTGGCATGGCTGACAAACTACGTATGCAAACATTTTTCCAATAAGCATGCAGGAGTTGATTGCCTAGGTAACGGTCCTGTTGATGTATCCCTCCACACAGAAACTTTATATTTGACTCTATCAAGGGAGAAGAGCTGTTAATGGAGTTGTCAAGACTGAAGGTGTCCAAGGCGACAGGTATATATGAAATTAGTGCAAGGGTGTTAAGTTATCTGCTCCTGCGATCTACAATAGCTTGCCCTTCCCAGAGTGCCAGCTGAATAGAAAGCAGCTAGAATGTTTCCATCCCCATGTTCATAATTCTATGCAACCATTCCACTACTACTTCACCCCCAGCCTTCAGCATCTCACCACTTATATCACACACCCCTGGCGTTTTCCTATTCTTTAGCCTAGCAATGCTTCTTCGTATTTCTTCTAAAGTAATCTCTTCTACAGTCTCCTCTACGGTCTCCTCCACCTGAACCTCCTCCCCTGTTACTTCCTTACTCACCCTTTGCTGTGGTACATCATTGGCCTGAAACAATGAGGCAAAGTACTCTTTCCATCTCACTTTCACCTTCTCCTCCTCACAGATCACCTGCCCATTCTCGTCGCATACTCTCCCCACTTCATGGCTCCCTTTCACCGTTGCTCTTATCTTTCCCCAGAATTTCCGTTGGTTCTTGGCAAAATCATGCTGGAGGGACTCACCGAGCTGGATCCATTCGTCATTTTTAGCCTTCCTCGCCACTTGTCTAGCTTCTTTCTTTGCCACGATATACATTTCCCTTGCCTCTGTAGTTTTCACTTGGATCCACCTCTTGTATGCAATCTTCTTTTTCCTGATAGCTGCTTCGACCTCCTTGCTCCACCATCCAGTTCTCTTCTTACTGCTTTGGCATTTTCTTCTCCCACACACTTCTTCAGCTGTCCCTAAGATAACCCCCTTGAATTCTTCCCACATTCTGTCTACTTCTTCCCCTTCTGTGTGCTCAACCATGTTCCACTTAGCTCTCAACCTGGCCCGAAACTTCAGAATTATGAACAGAGCATGGATGAACAGCATGGTGCCTGATGATTGGAGGAAAGCGCTAGTGGTGCCAGTACATAAGAAAGGCAGCAAAGTGCAATGTAAGAACTACTGAGGGATCAGTCTGCTAAGTATACCGGGGAAGGTGTATGCTAAGATACTGGACAAGAGGATGAGAGATATTACGGAAGAGAAGATTTTGGAAGAACAAGGGGCCTTTCGGAAGAGGAGAAGCTGTACGGATCAACTATTTACTGTCAGAATGTTAAGTGAGAAGGTTATTTCAAAGAACAAAAGTATGATCATGGTATGTGTGGATCTGGAGAAAGCCTATGACAATGTAAACAGGGAGATGATGTGGAAGGTGCTGGAAGATTATGGAATTAGAGGAAGCTTGGTGAAGGCAGTCAGATCAATGTATGTGAATTGTGAGGCATGTGTGAAAGTACAAGGAGGCACATCGGACTGGTTCAAGGTGGAGCAGGGGGTGAGACAGGGTTGTGTAATGTCCCCGTGGCTCTTTAATGTGTACATGGACCATATATTGAGGGAGGCGAAGGAGAGGTTTAGTGGAGGAGTCAACTGGAAGATAGAAATGTGCAGTTTCTCTTATTTGCGGATGACCTAATGCTAGTGGCTGAGAAAGAGGAGGATGTGGAGAGCAATCTAAGGATCTTAGACGGTGTGATGGCAAAGTGGCAGATGAAGATAAACTGGGGGAAGACTAAGGCAATGGTTGTGAAAAGAGGAGGAGGTCCATGCAATGTATCGGTAAAGGGGGAGAAGATAGAAGAAGTGAAAGTGATGAAGTATTTAGGGGCAATGTTCAATGAGGAGGGGTCATGCGAAGATGAGGTTGATAGCAGAATAGGGCTGACATGCAGAACCATAGGGGCACTGAGAAAGGAGGTTGTAGATTGTAAAGAGCTAAGCAAGGCCACAAAATTGAGAGTATACAATGCCGTGGTGAAGCCTACACTACTCTATGGCAGTGAAACGTGGACACTGCAGAACAGGCACAAGAAGAAGCTGCAGGCAACAGAGATGAGATACCTGAGGAAAGTTGAGGGTGTCACAAGAATGGACAGGATGAGAAGCGATGACATTAGAGAGAGACTGAGGCAAGAAGATGTTATAGATACTGTAATAAGAAAGAAGAAGCAATGGATGAAGAAGATTGAAGAGATGCCAGAAGAGAGACTAGTGAAGACGGTGTATATAGAGGAGCTGCCAGGAAAGAGACCAAGAGGGAGACCGCGGAAAAGATGGGAAGATGACTTGAATTAATGATAAAACTTATACAGAACTGTGCATGCATATATCTAAGTTCGTATATCTTTATTTTAAAGCAACAGGTCCAGTAGGTATTATAACAATATGTATTCTGGCTACCTCCTGCATAGGAGAAACGCTGTTGTGATTGATTGATTGATTGATTGATTGATTGATGTTTCCATCCCCAAGAGTGGTTTCAGGACTACCTAACCAGGAGGAAGCAGAGAGTGGTATATGGTGAGTAGGTGTCTGAGTTGTCTAACAGTACCATTGGTGTACCACAAGGTTCTGTTTTGGGACCTCTTCTTTTCAGTATCTTCATAAATGATCTGCCAAATTGTTTCTCTGATTGTAAAGTAATGTTATTATGCTAATGACACCACTGTATACTACTCACATCCAATACTGATAAACTAAATGAGGTGCTTGATATGGAGATTGCTTGGATGACTCAAGATACATTGATTACAGGTCCCACCACAACCCAAAGATACTTTGAGGAGTCGTTAAGTGCCCCGGAAGGAAAGAGCGAAGAGGATATGTGATCCAAAAAAAAGGAAATCACACCTGATGAGAACCTTCAGGTCTAACAACTACCCCAAAGGTCTAGTTGTCAAGATCCTTGGAGCATCCACCACCACTCCAAGACAAAGCCCACACTTGGAATCAATTAATGGTTGATGTGCTCAACAAGCATGCACTAATACAACCAAGGAAACCATCAAAGTGAAAATCCCCTTGGGTGACTCGTGACATTCTCCAAACCATCACAAGGCGGAATCACCTCCATAATAAGTTCCTTAAGACGAGATATGAAGATTCATGGAGACTACATAAGGAACAGTGATAGACTTTGATTCTCCAAGAAGCAATACTTCACAAATCTGATCTCCAATAAAGCATGACCAACTACCATCTGCAAAGCATTGAAATCGGCTTACATTGAAAACAATGCAAAATTACCAACTTCTGCGAATTGCAACCCAAAGGAAACAGCCAACTAACTCAATCCTTCTGCAAGTGTCAAAGGAGTTGTTCAGCCAAACGGATAAAGGACACTTTATTGGAGTGATCTTTATGGACCCATGTAAGGCATTTAAATCCGTAGATATTTCAAAAGCTCTACTCTTTCAGACTCCCTAAGTCAGCAATCTCCTGGTTTACATCTTATCTTTCTCATCGATCACAAGTTGTATCAATTAAATGGGTACTGTTCTACATCTACCTCAATCTCCAAAGAGTACCCCAAGACTCAATATTAGGTCCACACCTGTTCTTGCTCTTCATCAATGATCTACCATTGAGCTATAAGAACACATCTACCATCATGTATGCTGATGACATGGCCATCTATATGTCTTGCAAAGACCCCAAGTCACTAACCACTACCTTGCAGCATACCCTTGACCATCTTCCTTCCCCTGGCTATAATACAATGGCCTACAGCTCCTCAAAAACCAAGTATATGCTAATAAGACCCAGACACAAACCTGTCAACAGAAACTATCCTTCAATAACTCACCTATTGAGCAGGTCAGTACTGTAAATTCAAATACTTGTGAGTATGGTTTAACGACATCTTATCCTGGGATGATCACATCCATTATGTTCATACCAAAGTTCCACTAAAATCCACCTTCTCAGGCACTAATCTTGGTTCCTCCCTAAATCCGCACTATCAACCTTCTACCAGGCCTACATTCTCCCCATCTTAGACTACTGTGATACAGTATGGATTGGCAGCACTTCCACCAATGCCATATAACTGGAGAGATTGCAAAACAACTGTGTGAGAATTATACTCAAACGAAGCTAGTTATCTTCTGCCACCAATAACAGATTAAGCTTAGGTTTGAGAAGCCTATTAAACCAGGAGGACTATACACATAATGGGAATATTCCATAGTGCCGAGTAGGCTCAGCTCCAACTACCTCTCCAAGTTCCTTCAACCAATCTCACACAGCTATGGCACCAGAAATACTTCCTCAGACCCAAAAAACAACTGGCAACACATCATCTACTTCTTCGCCATCCAGGTGGCCAAATTAACCAAACTCACAACCACCCACCTTCCATCCTAAATATGTATATAGAAAACTCACTTGCTTAATTGTATTTAAACATTTATTCCAAGCTGTATTATTTTTTATCATCTACATATATCGTATCCACCCTACTCCCTATAATAATTAGCTTTGTAACCTGGGCCCACTGTAAATTGTTCCCCGGCATATCTTATCTAAAAAGGCAACACCAACAGCAACCCCCAGATGGCCTGATGGCCAAGACTGTTAGAGAACATCCATGGGAGATGCAGACACCTGGACATCAGGATTGCCTTTAAATCTGGCAACAACCTCCATGACTCATTTGTAAAAGTCAAGCCACCAACACCATCAGTGAAGAAGCAAGGAGTTGTGTTGTGTATACAAAACTCCATACATGGACTGCGATAAGGTGTACATAGGGACACAGGACAAAGCCTACAGAAAAGGATATATGAGCACAAACAAGCAGTGAATAAAACCAACTGCAACAATGGCATCATGGACTGGGAAGGCGCCTCAGTCTTGTCTAGCGAGACCCACCAATGGAGAAGGAATGTTCTAGAGGTGATTTACATACAGAGATCCCCCTCAAGAACTACAAACCTGGACAATGGCCTAATCTTTTGGAAGCGATTCAATTGATTTTCCCAACCTCTAAAGCACATTTCTTAATTGTACATATTTACACATCAATCTATATTCATTTTGAAATGTAGCAACGATCCTCTACTCTATCATACACAAATATACAGTGTCACCCGCTTAATATGCCGCAATTGGTTTTCTGTTATTTTGGCATATTATCCGATTTGGCATATTAACGAAAACTTCCTTCTTTCACATATTAACGAAATATGGTCAATAAGGGGTTCTGATTGCTTCTACAGCTACTTATCTGTCAAGAAAAAACAGTAAAGTGGCTCTACGGGATGCGGATATCGATGAAAACATTTTAATGTAAACGTGGCCTGAAATGAATGAATTCGGTCTCGGTCCAAACCTAAGTTGGCAGATTAAGTGTGAACATTAAATATTATAGATATACCAATTTCGTTCATGAGAATCTATGGCATAGGCAGATTAAGCGGTTGGCAGATTATGTTTATACTAATGCAAACTTACATATTCGTCCATGAAAAAAGTGGCATAATAAACGGTTTGGCATATTAAGCGGCGGAATATTAAGCGGGTGGCACTGTACCACTATCTAAAATATTATAAATTCAAGATGTTCAGTGGGTATATATAAACATGATAAAATGAATAATCACTGAAATATATTACACACATTACACATACTGCACATACATACGATTTAGGAGGTGGTTGATATTGGAAACAGTTTAATTAGGTTAGTTTGAAAAAAACTATATAAAGCATACTTTAAATGTATCAAACAAAATACAAATTCTGTACTATAACTTATTACACCACATTCTGTATGGCTTTTAATTACAGTATAACTACTAACAACAAAGGAAACTACATTGATAAAGTCTACCTCTACCCAAACACAAACCCACTGCAATGCTGTTACAGAGTCACTTGTGGTACCCTTGCAGACATACAGTGGGACCCTGTCTAATGCAGACATACAGTGGGACCCTGTCTAATGCAGACATACGTACAGTGGGACCCTGCCTAATGAAGACATACAGTGGGACCCTGCCTAATGAAGACATACAGTGGGACCCTGTCTAATGCAGACATACAGTAGGACCCTGCCTAATGCAGACATACAGTGGGACCTTGTCTAATGCAGACATACAGTGGGACCCTGCCTAATGCAGACATACAGTGGGACCTTGAAGACGTGTCCCAATTATAGAGGTGTCTTGTTTTTAGAATAGGACTGCATCAATTAAAGTTTTGACACTTGCAAAAAATGAGAAGATAAAGCAGTACTACAAGTGGCAAATAGAGACTGATATAAGGCAATTTAGGTTCTGACATTTTGTGCACTACAGATGTAAACTTTTTCACTACAGTGTCCGTATTATACTGATAATAGGGAAATGAAGCCCAATTCGATAATGCAATATCCATCTAGTTTATGGAATACAAAGATAGTTTGATTTTGTTTATTCGTACACCATTCAATGGAAAAACACATTGGATCTCGAAATAAAGTCCATTTAATCTGAGTGTTAAATAACCAGGTTTCATGGTATTTACGTTTTGAAAACAAAAACTGAATGCAACCGATGGAGCTCAAATAACAAAGTCATAACACATGTAATGATGTGGGTGACTTGGTCTGATGAATATATATTTTACTATACTCTGATCACTGTACATACTTTCTTATGCAATTACTGATCTGCTATATACGGTACAAGTCAAAAGCAACTTACAGTTTTCCACAGTTTCCTTCAAACCGTGGATGCTGTTAACTGCAGTTGCCTGTACGGACTTCTACGGGGGTCTGCGGAAATCTGCACTTGTCCGAAAGCAACTAGTACGTACATATTATTAATCTACGTACGTGCATATGTATATAATGTATATTGCGTGTGTATACATTATAGTTTTCTTTATTATAGAATCGTTTACGTACAATAAACAAGAATTATAGAATAAAGTATAAAAAATATAAAGTTTAACTGTTCGTTTGATACTTTAACCATAATTTTATCTAACATCTTTGTTGCACTGTTACCGGCTTAGCGCGTATACCATTTCGCGACACACTTTTATTCTGTTTTCAAGGATAATAGCAATTTCTAATCAACCAATCGAATGTTTTTGTCAATTACGTTGAGGTCCGTGTATTTCTGCAGATCTCTGCAGTTAACACCATAATCCTGTGGAATTCGTAGATTTCCGCAGAAAAGTGAGGTATAACTGAGGAAACATGCGGCTCTAAAATTTAGGTAAAGAAATCATAATGCCTTTATCCAAATATCAACGCAAAAGAATCATCGCTATGGCAGTGCAGGATGAGCGAGCTACTATATAAGTACTTTACGTAGAGCTCTGGCTTGAGGGAATCCACACAACCCTACAGACTATTTTCAAAAAAGGTGACGTTCTACGTTATATATAATATATATCATAATTATTGTTTATACAAAACAAACCCATTGTTTATATAAGCAATTGTTTATAATAAGGCTTCTTGATTGTTGCCCTTAACCACAGAAGGCAGTGCTATATAGTAATTGGGGATAGCAGTGCGGGGGCGTATGCGGAGATTCTGTAAAAATAGGTACGGAAAACTGTAAGTTACTTTTGACTTGTACCGTATATACAATCACGAAGTGGTATTCTAGGTTGGCTGTCAGTCTACAATCATTTGGTTGAAATTGAATGAATTATCAATACAATATGTTAACCAAGTTTACTTACTTCTTATGAATATGTATGAGCACAGTGACTATCAAAACACACACACTATCACATGATAACTGTTTCCCTCCATTTTTGCAGCAAGGAAATAACAGGAAAATACCACTACTACAGAAAACAACTTCTTAGAGGTTATCCCATGCAAGTATAGTGACTTAGATTATAAACAACTATCAATAGATTATACCACTATTACTATCAATAAACTCTAACTATTCTAACTATCTTTATAGGACAAGACACCCTCACAATGACAACTTTTCTACAGACAAACAGCTACAACAATATGGCCAATGTAAGTACGTACATGTTCAGTTTTAGGATTGTGTGAAGAACAACTTTACCACACAGAATAATATTACTTCCTTTCCAAATATCCAGGAACAAGCATTGGATGAGACAAATAACACGGTAATAGAAGTGTATAGACACTAGAAGTACTAAACTGTAGCTAACATACTACCAGAAATCATAGGTGACAAACAGTGCAATGATGAACAGTGCATGAAGATAGCAGTTGCCAATGCTAATTGTAAAGTGTGCATTCTGTAAGTATACCACATTATTAATCCCATCACAGGAAAGAGATTACTTGACTTCAGGAGTAGCTCAGGAAGCCAATTATAGGCAAAATAACTTGCAAAGTGCAAAAAAGGTTGGCCTTTGATATCACACACCTCTTGTATATCATCATCTCTAACACAATATGTGTGAAAGTAATTAATTATATATGTAGTCAATCTATGCGTATGTATGTATGTACTACATTACTTAATGACACACTAATGCTATATTTTATGTAAACTTATTCTTAAAGTCTCTCACTACATGTTCTTATGTAGATAACGGTGGTAATGATATGTAGTAGTTGTAAGCACATACACACAGAAGATGTCAAGAACTACTGCTATGGCTGTTGCTGCTACAGAGCACTCTGCAGGACTTGCAAAGAAAGAGAGACAAGGGAATATCCATTTTGTCCAGTACATTATACTTTTAGATTTATACATTAACAGCTAAAAGTGATATAATCGGTCTAAGTGTGCTGATATTAGTAAACATTATTGAAAAATATGAAAACAGTATGTATATACATATATATCATGTTACCAGGGCATATCTGGGGTGTTATAAACCTTATATTTCACACTTGAACTAGTGATAAATGTTATATCACCAGTAGGCCTACACATGTTTACTGATCATCACCTTACAATTGATTCAAGTCATACCTGATATATATTAATTATACCACACTCAAGTGTGAAGCTAAGTGATATTCGCCCTAAGGTCTCCAGCAGATATCATTTATGCATCACACTTGAGTGTGGTAAAACTACTACTGCACATTGACCAGCTAATACTCTGTATAACTAATTGATAATCAAACCACATCCTCAAATATCATGACAAGGGAAAACACTAGAGAAGCACTGGGAAAGGAACCCAAAACAGTTGGTTATGACCACCACTGCTTTGTCACTATAATTGCCAAAGCTTCCCTCCTCTTTTCCCTCTTATACTAGCTACAAAGAAGTACAGTGGAATCTCATTAACTGGAACCTCCAGGGGTCATCATAGAAAGTTCCAGTTATTGAGAGTTCCAATTACTGAGAGTAATGAAATTCAATAAGAATTTAGTAGAGTATGCATGTCAACACAATCAAAAGGTCATAAGGGGTCTCACTTTGGATACCCTCAGCTGACTGCAATGTCTTGCCTCCGAAACAGAGGGAGGAATATGCACTGTATGCAGAGTGGACATAGATGTCTGGAGCCTTATTTATTTTATAATATTACCTGGGTCCACTGTAAATTAGCCCATGGCTAAGGGGGTTTCCAGTATAAATAATACTATTGTAATACTAAAAAGGCAACATCAACAGCAACCCCCAGATGCTTGGACTGCGATAATGTGTACATAGGGGAAACAGGACGAAGCCTACAGAAAAGGATATATGAGCACAAACAAGTGGTGAAGAAAGTCAACCGCAACAGTGGTATCACAGTCCATGCATGTGACACACAAAACCAGATAGACTGGGAAGTCTTGTCTAGGGAGACCCACCAATGGAGGAGGAACGTTCTAGAGGTGATTTACATACAGAGATCCCCCTCAAGAACTACAAACCTGGACAATGGCCTAATCCTGAGCGACCTTTGGAAGCAATTCATCTGATTTACCCATCCTTTACAGCCTACAACATTAAATTAATTGTATATATCTAAACATCATTGCATGTCACAATTCCTACCAACTCCCTGTGTTTATACGTAAGTGTCATTCTCAAGTGTAACCGTATTTAAGTAATTATTGGCTAAGGAGGGTATATACACTTAATGAAATGAATAATCACTGAAATATATTACACATATTACACATATGTATGTATGTACATAGGTTGACTTAGGAGGTAGTTGATATTGGTAACAGATTGATATACCTAGTTTAATTAGTTTAATTAACCTTAATTAATTAGGTTAAACTCTATAAAGTATAAGTCTTGTCCTATAAATATATAGGACAAGACACCCTCACAATGACAACTTTGCTACAGACAAACAGCTACAACAATATGGCCAATGTAAGTACATGTTTAGTTTTAGGTTTGTGTGAAGAACAAATTTACCACACAGAATAAAATTACTTCCTTTTCCAAATATCCAGGAACAAGCATTGGATGAGACAAATAACACGGTAATAGAAGTGTATAGACACTATAAGTACCAAACTATAGCTAACATACTCTGATTATCACTAGTAATCATAGTATCATTTTCAGTTAATTGTGCAAAAGAATGTTCCTAATGTTAATTGTAAAGTGTGCATTCTTTAAGCAGACCACATTATTAATCTCATCACAGGAAAGAGATGACTTGACTTCAAGTGGAACTTACATGTATGGATGGACTGAATGGAAAACCAATTATAGGCCAAATAACTTGCAAAGTGCAAAAAAGGTTGGCCTTGATATCACACACCTCTTGTCTATCATCATCTCCAATGCAATATGTGTGAAAATAATCAATTATATATGTAGTCAATCTATGCGTACGTATGTATGTACTACATTACTTAATGGCACACTAATGCTATACTGTATCTTGCAAACCTGTAAATCAGTATTTTATTTATATTATCTTCTCACTACATGTACGTATGTAGATAATGGTATGCAGTAGTTGTATGCGCACTGAAGATGTCAAGAACTACTGCTATGGCTGTTGCTGCTACATAGCACTCTGCAGGACTTGCAAAGAAAGAAAGACAAGGCAATATCCATTTTGTCCAGAACATCCAACCTTTAAATTTAGACATTGAAAATTAATTTTTGTATTTCAGTAGTGTTAAATAGTGTAAGATGAGATATTTACAGAGTACATACGTACGTATATACTATTCAGAGTTATACGTATTGATTTTCTTCTTAATTGACTTTTGGTTCAACCTATTCTTGTTTATGTGGTGGTTAAAGTGATGTGATGATTAAAACATTTTGTAAAACTGTAGTGAACAGAAGAAATAGGATCTCAAGAGGTATAAATTTGACTTTAATGTCTTACAAGAGAGTAATGAGAGATTCTTACCGGTGGACAACCTTTATATATACTAATAGAGGATTGAGGCTTTAGACACACTAATAAGCCCATTTGAATTAGTCAATGGTTAAGGGGTTCCCCAGGATGAATACTAAATATTAAACTTGCATATATGAAAGGTTGGAAACCAAGGTTAAACCAAATTCAAACTTGGGTTTAGGACAAACAACATCCTCAAATATGATAACAAGAGAAAACAAAAGAGAAACAATTGCTGGGAATCAAACCCAGGGCAGCTGGTTATAACCACCAGTGCTCTGCCACAGAACTATAATTGCCACAGCAATGCTTCCCTCATGTTCCCCTCTTATACTAGCTACAACTATACTAAGTAGTTGCTATTCACTAATTAGTGGTTCTTCTCTCTATCAAAGCAAGGACTGCATATTTCATTACATTTTCATTAGGACACCTCAGACACAAGTAACAAAATATTTTTACCCATCAGCTATGTGGCATGTTATGAAGAGTGGAACTAACTACACAAAGCCTGCTACATACATATTTCAATGCAAGGATTAAAAATATTTCACTCCAATGCCTATTGCTCATGTTAGTACTGGCAAATAAACTATGCATGCATGGAACTGAAGATGTAAAACAAACATAACATGTATGTGAATGCAATAGAACATTATAAGACAAGAGAAGCTGGTTAATTGAGACCTGGTTGATAGGGATTCTGGTTAAAATGGATATACCGAATGAAATGGATTTGTTACATCCAAAACTTACCTCTGAAATGGAATGTCTACTTGGTTAATTAAAACGACATAATATGTTACAAAGTGGTTTTCACTGGTCTGTACCAAACATGTTGACTGACTAGCATAAGTTTAAAGCCTTTACTGTAATAACTACCCCATTGAGTATGTAGCTAACAGGGTAATATGGCAAAGTAGGGTGGGAGTTGGAGTTACCTGTTTATCATTAGCCAAGATATTTGGCATTTCAAAGTTGCTGGTGTCACACTTGTCAAAAAACATGTTAATTAGCAGTAAAATTCATTATCTGGATAAATCCGACAGCCACTTAATGGGGATTTCCGTATTCTCCTATAGCCTCCTCATTAACTTGCTTCTACTGCATTAACATAAATATGTAATTTCTCAATGATCTAATTTCCATTACATTAAAGTGACTGCATTTAGGTATACATATACAAGCATATACATTTTGGACATTCTACTGACATCAATATAATGGTGACCAGTTACTCTGGAGTTTTAACAATGAATTTATGTACTCCCCTAAGTAAGAACATTGTGTCATGTCATGATTTAAGATATATTCAGTGTCTGTCCTACATTTATAATGTGTGAATAAACTTTGACTGGGTAGGGTTGGGTCACAAGGAGGGAGTTTGAACAATAAGTAATATGAAAATACATAACAACAAAAATGATTATGTTTTTAAGTTTATTCACACCTTAACAGTTAAGGTAGTAGGGGGGGCTAAAGGCTTTCTTTGGGGTACATTGGTCTTAGTGATGTATCTTTCTGACCATAAGTCCAACTAACTTGAATTTTACAAGCAAAATAACTAGGTAAATTGCGCATTATTTGGTGTCAACCATAATTTGATTGGCTACTCGCGCCATTCTCGCTTGTATTCTGGAATAATTCCAGTTTTCCAAAAAATTGCAATATCTTCGTCAAAACTTCGAGTATTCCAATTCGCTCCCGTCAGTTTGTGCACGCTAGTTGTCTGCGTTCAAATCGGTTGCAACGCAACAGACTAGTTAGATTTGCAACACCTTCGTTAACACTGATTCTATACAAATTAACTACGGAAAAAACAGTCTTACCATATTTTCGCCTCAAACAAACATCAAATCGTAGAATTATCCATACTGTATACAATAATCAGTTAGTTAAAGGCCAGCGACTATAAGGTTTATTCACCAGAGGAGAAAGTTAACTCGGTCGAATTTGGGCCCCATTAATTGTTGATTTCACACATAATTTATCATCACCTCCGTAAGTGTTTCTGAATGAATCTGTCATGCCGAAAGTAAAGAAGAGAGTCACTCAATATCAAGTAGGCAATTAACGCTTAAAATTTAACACAAGATAATGCTTTCTTATTCCTTTAATAATTCAAGTTTAGAAGTACAGATGGGTTTAAAAATCTAGATATGAAAAATAGACCACTAACCTAACCTCTGTACCAAAATTCGTGTCGTTTTGATTTAGACACGATAGCCCCCCCTACTACCTTAAGGTGATACATAGAATTTGTAGCTATATAGAAAAATCATCTGCTCAATTGTATTTAAATATCTATATTATAAAAGTATTTTTCCTCTTAGTTTATCATTTGTATTTGTATCCAGCCCACTCCCTATTATAACTTATCCATTGTAACCTAGGTGGCCCACTGAGAATTATCTCATGGCTAAGGAGTTCACCAGTATAAATAATACTTTCTTATCTTAGAAATTAGGGCTGATGGTACATTCTCCAGGTGGATAATTCGCATTTTGTGAAAGCTGCACATACAGCTCATTGAGGTTGATGGTGACAAGTGATTAATTGGTAAAGATGGCCCCTCAAACAGGAAATGGCAAGGTCTTTGCATGATTATCAGCTTGTTATGATAAAGAGAACCACAACCATTTGGTGTGAATAGAGATTAGCACTTTACAGCTTAGTACAAGAGGGGAGTATTTCTGTGAGAGTATGTAACTCAGTGGCGCAGCACTGGTGGTAATAACCAGCTGTCCGGATATCCATTTCCAGAAACAGTTACTTTCATGTTTTTCCCTAATCTTGGCTTTAATCTGTGATCACTTTGATGCATACATCTATTGACTGTCTTATCCTGGCTTATAATGTCATAACACTACTAAGTCTACACAAACTTAACTGTTATTGAAACTATTGAATAAAAATTATCAAGCAGTTTATTTTTTATATGTAAAGAGTATTTAGTGACCAAAATATAAACCACTTCTTCTGTTTGCGATAAGCAAGGAAACTCGACGTGGAAATCCTTAGTTTTCAAAGTTAAGTCTTTTCTATTCAAGGCAGGCCATGATTGGAATCAGATACCAGTTTCAATTAGAGAAGCAGAGGATGCAACTTTTATGCAATACTGAAAACAACACTTGGCTAACAATTAATTTATTATTTTCCTATTTATGAGTTTTTCTCTTTCGTATATAAGGTCCCCCACTAATACCAGCATCAGGCTGAAGGGGTAATCTTTAATAATAATAATAATAATAATAAAAAGGCTAAAATCAATGCTTGGACTCTTTTAAGTAATCAGTGACAGCGTCAGCTAAGCCTTATTGAACACACCACAAAATTAAGTATCAGCTACCATGTTGCTTTGACTGATCTCACTTACTGTGATGGGTTGCAATTCAGTAACAAATATCAAATGACAATATCCGCAAGTTTCATATATAAACTACCTGAAATGACAGAAAATACATAATGCATAATTAAAAAGCTAGAATTAGCAAAACCACGTAGACTACATACCACGGCTGAAGTACTTGAGCCTTCCAACATGTGTAAGTCAGCCTTTCTTGCATTAGTGTTATCAAAATAGGGGTCCAGGTGGCTAGTCTAATGCCACACGTGGGAAACAGCGTGCATAATGACAGCAGCGGCCATTTGCCTGGCCATTTGCTAGCACTCGGTTTGCAAAATTTTTGTGCGTACCAAAATGGCTTCTGCGACGGAGACAAGGGTTAGACTGTGTCTATATTGTCTATAACTAGCCATTAAAAAGAGGAATGTACCAGGAAGTGATTACCCAATAAGTTGCCTTATAAGTGTAGCCACCCGTATCCTAAATTTCCAATCGTGACCGACTTGGTGAAGGATTTCAATAGCAAGAAGCGACTGAACATGTTTTATCCGTTGTTTTGTTTGTGTATAATGTGGCTGATTCCCCAAACCGAAGGTTTGTTCTCTTATATGTAGCCGAATGTATAAGAAGGTTAACTGTACAGGCGTTATAATACCATAGGGGGTTTCCAGACAGGATAAGTTTTCGGTGCACAGCTTCGCTTTGTCCCTCGTTAGCTTGGCTCCTGTGCCAGCTGGGAGCAAAGTAAGAAGCTGTTCTATCGCGTGCAGGCGAAAGGTGAATCTGTTCACAGTGACTAGGCGAGGCAATTGGATAGATAATTGATTAAACAAAGAGCGAAGCAGGTGAGAGGCTGCTCCTTCTCGTATTGGCAAAATACGGCGCCGTGTCCGTAAATCCCCTCCCTTAACTTCTAGTGTGGAAAAGTGGCACGCTCTGCCGTCACGGACAACGACGCACGAGCTTGAAACGTGGTAATCCGGTAGGGTCTTCCTTTGGCTATCAGTCCACCCTCCCTTGCTGCCAAAGGAGCAGAAGAAGTGAAGCGATAAGGGAAATTCGTTGTGCACGTTAATGTTTGTCTGGAAACTCCCTTCCTTACCTTATAATTATCTGCACTAGCTACGTAGTTTAGATACTAGGAGGCAATTAACCTTTATAATATAGTCTATAGGTTTCTCCTTTTTGTGCAACTGTTTTACGTGCAGGTGGAGGCGGTAGCTTCACTGAGCAACCTAGCGGTGTTGTGGGCATTGTAGAGGAGGGAGCTTACACATTTGTGTGTATCTATGACTCAACTCTTGACGACAAAGGAAATTGGACTCTGACTGATACAAATTCTAATGAAGTCATAATAAGTAATGATACCACTCTCCCTGGCGGAACAGTAGCAGATGTTGTCTTATCAATTACTGGGGGCAACACTCTATTTAATCTTACTCTCTCTAACATTCAAAGGATCTGGAATGGAAGCACTATTCAGTGTTCTCTTAGATATACCGGCGGATCCATAGTAACTTCAACGTCCGCCACTATTGAAATATACTGTAAGTTTCCACATGAATATGTGATTGTCTTTATGTTCGTAAATATTATTGTTTCTGTTCAATTTGAGTAAATTGACTGGCCTGACTTTTAAATGAAGTTATAATCAGGAATATTACTTGACTAATAATATATTTTTTGCTGGTTAATATATATATAAACCTTTCCAAGCTCCATTAAATAAAAAGTAGTAATGTATTGTTGATACAGAATATATATTCCTGAGACACACTGAGGCCACTCCTTGTCAGCTACGTATATATGGCTATACACAGCCTGGTGGCCTGCCTTGCAAGTGGGATTGGCTTCTACGTGCCTGATGCATTGATAGAGTTAGAGACTTACTGTATATAACCACAACTGGTTGGTATCTTTTACTTAGCTTTTAGTATGCCATGGGCCCTGGGTTAGTTAGGTCAGGCCAATTCGATTCCCAGTTTACCGTCCCCGCCCGCATGCTTGTTTGGGCACGCCGTCGAACTTCATTTTTCATTAGAGCGCATAAATAGGCGCCAATGACTTTTGGTTATAACTTGCTTCTGTGCTCCTTTATTACATTTTCAACTTTAATACTGTGTGTTCTACTTTAATTTGTACAACTTACAATTATTTCTTTATTATTGGCAATTCAGTGAGTTTTGTATGTCTGATGACTGATTGCATTTGTAATAATGAATAATGAAATATGACCTCCTCCCTCATGTTATTTTCAAAACTGCTGGACGATAAACTGTGAATCGAGTTAGCCTGGCCTTATATAACAACTGATATAACCCTTTCATGGCCATGCACACATTATAGAACTCCTGTGCTGTAATAGCCCGATCATGATGATGGTGGTGCAATGGCCAAAGATGCCAAGATACCTATACAAAAAAACAACTTGATTAGTAGTATTATGTCATATATATAGTATGCAAAGGAGTGTTATATTTTAAGTTGACCTGAAGCCTTTCAGTTCAGTTTGAATTCCAGTCACATGAACGAGTTGTTATAACTGAGTTTACCCATGTGTTGTGGTTACCTCACAAGTAAGTAGACCCTGTGTTATCAGTGTGTGAGCTGTAATTCCTGTAAAGTACACCTATGTAAAGTCATAGACCTCTTAGTGCGTGATATGACATATACAGAACACTAAGAGCTCTCTATGCATGACTTTATATCTACTGCTGTCACCTGCATGGCTCTATAAGCACTGTTTTTGTAGGACAATTGTCTACTTCGTCATGGGTTCCATTGCTTTTTGCAAATGGCAGTGTTAAGTTAGCTTAAGTTTTTCCTTTTTTCTGCCGTTGTTACTCGAATTACTTGATTCATTAGAGGTAGTATAGTATGGGACACCAAATGTATCAAAATGATAAGGTTTTTCTCTGTTGAGGATATGGGATTTCATAGCCTAGTATTGTACTTCTAGGAATGACAATCAAATTGAAATATTAAATGCAGTGTCTCTTTTGAGTATGTTCAGTGACACCTCCATCCTGCTAAAAGTAAATAAAAAACATTTACAAAAATGATGTTAAAAGTAGGAATGGCAGTGTTCACTAATACATCTGCAAAAAGTATTGAAACAAAACACTGATTATATGATAAGGCTAATCATACAGAAGTTGCATATATACTGAAATTTAAGTAACTTAACCATACACTTCTGTGTTTGGGCGCACCATTCCTACTTAAGTTTAGTGCGCCCAAACACAGAAGTGTATGGTTAAGTTACTTAAATTTCAGTATATATGCAAATTCTGTATGATTAGCCTTATCATATAATCAGTGTCTTGTTTCGATACTTTTTGCAGATGTATTAGTGAACACTGCCATTCCTACCTCTAACATCATTTTTGTAAATGTTTTTTTATTTACTTGTATATATATAAAATGGCAGCCCATCCTGCTAAGAATATAGGCCTTTGATTACAAATTTGAAGACATAGTTACTTCATGGTTAATAGATCAACACTTAATAGAGACATGAAAAACGCTCAACTGGAGAAATCTGCATCTACAACTTCTGTTGCAAGAGGGCACATGGCTGGAAATGACTACGTGGAATAGCAATATAAATTGTGGCACCAGGCACACTGTAGCATGGTTTGTAGACATGCTGTTTGGCCCAACTTGTCTAATAGGTGGTGTGAAAGGCATGCCATGAATGCTTCCAGTGTCAACATAATTAAGATGACATCATTCCCATCATAAAGAGTTGATGTGGAGTTTTGTTTCTGTCTGTAGACATTTTTGTCCTTCCATCCCATAAACTTGTAAATCATATAACACAGGATCAAATGTCAGGTTTAAAAAGGTGTGAAATTGATTTGAAACTCTTTGAACAGCCAGGTTTCAAAAGGTATGAAAGTATGTATAAAACTAGATAAAGGGCTGTTAAAATTTGAAACCCATGAAATTAATCTATTAGCACATATTTGAGCACCCTTTGAAACCTCACTGTTCAAGAAGTTGAACCTGAAATTTTGACCTGGTTGATATTTCAATATTATGTCAAAAGTCATATTAACTCACTAGCCTTGCGCTCTTTTATGATATGAGAAATCTACATAAGTGCTAGGTTGCCATGATAGTGAGTTACATAAGTACGTACATTGCACAATATATCTGATGCCTACATATTCCTGATATTCCTGATATCTGCGTCTTAATACGTGATGCTGGTATATAACTTCATACCTGCATATATATACCTGTTACACATATTGTTGCATGATTAACATTCCTGTTACTGACTGGAAATGATAGACTACTTGGATAGCATATTATGGGAAGCGTTTCAAATTGTCCTCAGAAATAAATAACTATAGTGTGCACTTGTGTGTATCTTTGCAATTTACATTAATAGGATTTGTATATTATAGGGTTAGTTGAGCTTCAAAGTCAGACGTATGAAAAGACTGTAATGGCTGGAGACTCTTTTAATGTGACTTATGATATAACTGATTCTGGTAATCCTAACGTGACTCCAACTTGGACATTCAACGGTACAGTTCTGGTGGATAACAGTCGTGTCACAATTATGGACAATGGACTGCAGTTTTCTACTATTGAGAATGGAGATATTGGAACATATGTAGCAACTTTCAGTAATGCAGCTGGAGACACTACCTTCACTGTTACTCTCAAGGATGCAGGCTTCCCAGTTCAAGGTACAATTCAAATGACCATGCTCCTAATTGCCTTTATACTATCCATTTTGATTTATACATAATACACAATCTCTGATTTTTTTTTTGTAGTGACTTTGACTGTGGTGGTTATGCTTCTAGTGTTTGCCATGGTAATGCTAACCTGAAGGAAGACCTATGTTTTACCTATGAGCATGCATGCAATAGATTTGTTCAATACGTAGTGTTTAACGTAGAAACTTGGCAATTGGATCTAGATTTCTTCTCAATTCTTTAGTTATGGCATTAAAAAATGTAAACTTATGAAACATGTCTGCAATTATATATAAACAGATGTGCAGGATCACATGCTTATATAATTCTATACAGCATATATATATATATACAGTACAAGTTACAATATGCTATATATATATATATACAGTACAAGTTACAATATACTAAGGTAATCTAATATAAATAAATAATATAATATAATATAATATAATATAATATAATTAATTAATTAAATAATTCATATGGCTCCAAGAAAGGACCTAGAAACAAAATGGGCATATCATCATAAAGTTTAGGGTATAAAACTCATTTTAAATTAAGGGATTTTTGATTTAGGCCTCCGTTTGTTAGAAAACAGAGGACAAAGTCTGCATATAAAAGGCCATAGGACTATAGAAAACCTATGGGAAATTTATATGCAAACAATGTGTTATATTGATAAAAAATTTCAATTTGTCAGATAACTGTGAAATCAACATATATCATGGTACATGTGTATAAGAAACGTCTGACGAAGTTTTGCTTAATTAAATGAGCAAAATAATCAATTGCAAGATATAACGAAGAATTCAAAGTTACGATTGCGCAAGCTGGTGATGTATTATGATGTTCTTCTAATGCGTCACCAACACCTTCGTATGTCGCTCGGTACACACATTTTGAGAATCATGTGACGTTGCGTAGACGTCACCGACTCGTTGCTAAAGAAGATAATCATTCGAGAACGGCTATGACAAGTCGACGCTCCCCTACGAGAAGGAGCTACCGAACAGGCGAGTTGTAGCGAAGGTTAGATAAAGCGTTTTTGTATACGTTCCCGTCAAGTTTGAGGCAGAGTTGTTCCTATATTGATGCGAAAGACTGGATTCGTTTGGTCGACCGTATTACTTTGGTTATTTAAGTTCTGTCTTCTCTTCTTACGTTATCTGTTAATATTTTTACTTGTCCATGTGTAGGAATTAGGAGTGTTTGTTGCGATCATTACGAGAATAAAGCTTTGTTGAGTGTCAGCAACATGAATTTACTAATTTCCTATTTATACTGAATTGTATTCCCACTCCTCATATATTGCTGATGCATGAAGACCTCTGGGTCGAAACGTCCAGAATTAGTAAATTCATATTGCTGACTTTCAATTAGGCTTTATTCTTATCCATGTTAGTACGTTTTCCATGTGTACTACATACAGTAACGAAATTGCTTATAGCGAATGTCTATAAGTATAGTGAAATACTTTGTTAGCTAATTACACTCAAGTACACTACACAGTGCAAGTTACTAGCAAATATATAAAATATTAAATTACAATCAAGTACTACACAGTACAAGTTACAAATTTAAGAGATCCAAGTGACTATGTAATATTAAAATTACAATCAAGTACTAGCTACACAGTGCAAGTTACAAATTTAAAGAGATCCAAGTGACCCCTAGGATAATCAGTATTTTAAACAGTACAAGACTTTAGTCACACTAGTACTGTTGCAGGCTTTGAAATCCTCAACTACTGCATAGAGAGTAGTAGTTGATACAGATCATCCAATTGCAAGGTAGAACACATGGCCTACCAATTACCTTTTCACACCTTAGTATAGACTGAAGATGATGCATCTGCATGCCATATATCAACAATTATCAATTAACACCTCATAAATCAACAACGTTCAGATTTTCGGTTGCATTCGTGTGTTTGCAGTCGTTTTTGCATGCTTTTCTAAACGCCAAAACATGTTACGATGCTCTACAACCTTCGCAAAGTGGTTAAACCGAAATAGGCCAAATTCTGCAATTCCTCATTTTTTCTTCTTCTTCTTCTTCTTCTTCTTCTTTTTTCAAATGAACTAGCGCTAACATGCGAACTTACGCAGGTACATACAAATACTAAATCGTCATGAATGTTTCCGAACTAGGGAATAGGCTACCCTAGATTTCAACGTGCTCCAACCGAAGCGTGTTACTTTTGAAAGTGCCAAATTTAGGGCCTCTTTGAACGCCATTTTTTAATTAAGTTTCAAATTCTCTGTATATAAAATAAGTAACCCGAATGAGTAATATTTGTGGTACTGCCGTTACCCGCGATCGAATTTCTTAGTCGCTTTGCAGGGCCTATATACAGTCGTATTCTTAACGATTATGGACCCTTTAATATCCTAAACTAAATGTTAAAGAACGGTAGAAAACATCTTATCAAATTTGGGATCTTTTCGGACGCCATTTTTTAATTTAGAGCTCTCTATTATATCGTCTATTCTGCTACTTTATTTCGAGTTTTCGCCAAGAAAACTTTCAAAACAAATATTAACAAGAAAAAAGGAGCAATACAAGTTAAATAAAAACATTCAAAAATGAAGTTAAAAGTAGGGATGGCACTATAACAGTGATTGGCACATCTAGAAAAAGTAACGAAACAAGAAAGTGATCATATGGTAAGACTAACATTGCAGAAGTGGCATACTGAAACTTAACTATACACATCACTTCTATGTTTGGGCACATCGATCCCTACTTCTAGTATATCCATGATGCGCCCAAACATAGAAGTGATGTGTATAGTTAAGTTTCAGTATGCCACTTCTGCAATGTTAGTCTTACCATATGATCACTCTCTTGTTTCGTTACTTTTTCTAGATGTGCCAATCACTGTTATAGTGCCATCCCTACTTTTAACTTCATTTTTGAATGTTTTTATTTAACTTGTATTATATTAAAATGACATCTGAAGTTTACAATTGGGGGAACAGACTGCATTCTGAACTCATATTAAATTAAACAAATATCCAAATATCTAAAATGAGAAAAAAACATTAAATTAATACATATTATGTGACTATACTGATTTGGACATATAAAAGAAATTTCTTGGATATACGTGCATACATATAACATAGTGTAAGTTAAACTTTTTTTATAAGCTTACTAAATAACAGAATTATGATCCAATGCCAATGCAGTAAATGTACATGTATTGATTGTGAAGAAGCTGCAGAGAAATAATCATCCCCAATGATACAAATGAAAAACAGATACATCTTGAGAGAATGCTCATTGTAGAGGTGGAGGCACTTACCAGATGTAAGTTGCACTTCTGTTTGATTTATTTCAATTTCTTCTGTCCCTTCTGTTTCTTCAAGAGGCAGTGACACTTGAATAGTGTTGGAAGAGGCATTTCCACTTGGATAGTTGTGCTCACAAGCAACATTAAGATGGAAAGGGTTACTGTTATGTTTAGTTAACAGTTTTATGACGAGCTCGAGTTTGAAGCAGAATCCTCTCTGCTGCTCACAACCAAATGGATTCTCATCAGTAGTTGCAGTTGGTTCGGCAAATATTATGACACTGTCAGAGAGGTTTGATCTGAGTCCATTAATGTGATGAGCTATTTTAATGATCTCAGTTTTGTAATCAGAATTGAGGTATTCCTTTTCAAAGAGCCAATTAATATCCATGGTATGTGTTCCTAGCAGTTGACATTCAAGGTCAAGGCTGTATGCATTTTTGCCTCCTGCTTCACTAACAGTAGACTCATTTATCTTTCTTAGATTCAGATGTACATCTATGTATAAATATTAAACACTACTATTTAAATATCTGGCCATAATTTTATATAATTTATTGAATGAGATATTAAAAAGCACATTTACCTGTACATTATTACTTGGCTTATGTACATGCACATTGTACAGATCGATATTTTACTGCATTGATCATGATCATGAATTAACCTGTAAGTTCTACTCTGATTGAATCTGAAAATATATATAGCTCTGCGAAATCCCACTTCACTAGATGAGTTGAAAGAGAAGCTCCTGCATGATGCAGTGATATTTTGGTCAACATTTCCCGAGACCTTGAGGGTGAGACATTTTGGTCCTTCAGCTGGTAAAGGATTGGGTAAATCGTACATTGTAACTAGTCCACCATCAAAATCGAAAGTTACTCCTTTATAATGGGGCTTAGTGACGTCGTTAATAGTCCAGGTGGCATCCCAAGTCCGACCATAATGGCAGCACTGAAGTTCTACCTCCCTACCTGCCAGATGTGTACTCGTTATCGTGATGGAAGCCTCAATCCCTGTAATGAAAGGAAGAAAGTTTAAATCTCTACGTACGTCTACAGTAGCTCAGTATATCACTATAACAACAGAAAGTACGATTCCTACCTAAGGGTTTAAGTTGGATGATCGATAGACATAGAATTAATATAGTTCTTGCTCTAATCATTTTCTCCATGGGCTTGCTAGTTTGTATTTTCGAATGAAGCGCGAGTGCGCGTGCATGGTATATATGTAAAGCTACATATATATATAACTATAGGTACTTTCCAGGGGAAAGTACGTATACGCACCTCCTCAGTTAGGAATATTACGTAACTGTTTGAGGTTAGCAAATTAACAGCTTGCAACTTTATATTGCCACAAGCTAGCTGCATGTTTATAGATGGCATGTATATATTTATACTTTCATAATAGCATGGATTGTATAGATATGGGTACATTGATAATGCATGCTTCTAGTATGCCTTAAAGGACTGGTTTATGTTTTAAAGTTACAGTTTCTCCAGCAAGTGCATAATAAATATATATTTTACATATGTAGATATAGCAAGAAAAGACCATATATATGCATCTAAGCTGTAATACCTATAAAGTAGAGGATAACATACTTCCTTTTAAAATCATGAAGTGAATAGTTATTCACTATATATTTTCAAGCAGTACATATACTGTATATTTAAACTACCATACATGCATTATGGCTAGCAAGATCTTTTGAAATATCAGAAACTCCATTGATTATATATTACATATGATGTAAGCTATTATTCATTTTACTGTGTATTATCAACCATGCATGCATTTGTCTATCTTTTGCAACATTAATTTGTATAATTTAATCACCACACATTCATTGAGCTCTTCAATTACATGCATACATGCTTATTGAGATAGAATTAAGAAAATAAAGAAACCTACAATTCAAATGCTGTATGCAGCAGTGTGTTTATATGTATAAGCAGTAGCCAATTACAACCAAAAGCATGAGTATGAGTTATACTGTATCATGATCAGTTAAGGGTTCATGTAAACTTTAAGTTATCTTAACAGCTCCCATCCACTGCTTTATCTTCTTGACTTATGTAATACCAAGGTTCACTTGGACTTGGTGAACATAAGTGATAAATTTGATATGTGGAAAGGGGGAATCTGGCATAGTAGTGTCTTAGTACACTAACTGACTCCAGATTCCAATTCTTATCAAATTGACACTCCAACCAATTATATGTCCTGTCTGAATAAAAGTGAACACTACCATATCCCTGATACTCTGGGTGTGCAGTCAAAAACTTGTACCGTCTCTCTGCCATTGTATTAAATGTTTGCAGCTCATCTTTTGTCAAGAGGAGAATATGATTTCTTGGTACTGGTCCCGTCTTTCTAAAGTTGATACAGAAATCTTGATACATATTAAGATGTTCAGCAGAAGTACTTGGTTCTTCAAGTTGTGGTCTTGTCCATGGTGAGTCCTGCCCTATCAGACAAACGTGATCACCAATATATTTTTCAGAAATGTACATTCCTCCAGCCTGACCATCCATGCATTTTGGAGGATCTACATACATACATATACATGCATTATAATGCATTATAATTCACATACATGTACTGATCATTAGTATGCATTCAAAGTAAATATTAGTAAAATACAGTCATGACTCTTTAATCCGGCCTCTGTTAAACCGGCACCCTTGATATCCGGACAATTATTAAGTAAAACCGATGTACTCCGTACATTTTTGAACACGCTAATCCGGATTTCGGTTTCCAGATCCGGCAGCGCCAGTTTTCACACTTTCGTATACGTTGTTATGCGTTTTTGTCTTGTTAATCCGCTCTTCATCTAAGCAACCAAGGACGGAACCGACATCCACTATTAAGAGAGCGCTGTGTTTGTTTAAGGAACAGAATCAGAAGGATACTCATGAGGAAACAGCCGCTGCGATAGGTTCTCGGTTTAAGCGTGCGTTGTTTTTGTGGTTTTCTGACGTTCGCGCTAGAAACGTGCCAGTCAGTGATGAGAGATACTGCATTGTTGATGACACTGCTGATTTGTTAATATATATATATATATATATACATGATGAGAGATATGCACGAGTCATCAATTTTATTGAAACTCTTATGATATACACTAATGGCTAATTCAATAATTCCTGTTGATTTTTTCCATGGCAAGTGATTGGCTGTTATCAAACTGTACATGTCAAACAATTCTTAAGGAGTTGTTTGAATTGACCTTGCTATTGTTCTTGGTAATTGTCGTGTATAACAACAGTCTTACCTAATGAGGCAAATCATGAAACATTGGTTTTCACACAAGGAATACAAACTAGCTGACATGCTATATTTTAAAGTAACAATGGAACCTAAAGACAAGGTTTTCATAATAGTGGGAAGACAAGGGGTCTCAGTTAGCAACCACAGCAGATATTTTACCTTCTAGAGGAAACCAAGACCTTGTTGCATTCATATATACACAAGCTTGCATGGCTACAGTGGTTATGGACAGTTTTGTTACTTATATTACATGCACACAGGGGCATGTTGTGGTTTACAAGTTGTATATTTTAGGAATATTAAAATTATACGTATAATAGGCCTATATAGGTATAAATTATCGATATCATAAATAAACATTAATATTGTAATTACTGAGTGTGACTGCCACATTAATTACTATATAAACTATTTTCATAATACATTTTTTCCATTAGAGATCAAAATACATATATATATATTTAATATAATATAATATTAATTTTAATTTTAATATTATTAATATAATATATTAAATATGTATTTTCAACTACGTTTATACGTATGTAGTTAGAATACACGTAAAATGGAATGCGTACATGTATACTGTATAGTGGGAAATTCTCGTGTGAGAAAATTTTCGCTATCTTTGTGGATGGATTGCGATTTGCAAAAATATTCTCTGCGAACATTGTGCATGTATAGTCCTATGCCTTTACAGTGCATGGCAAACTTATATATACAAAATGCCTAATCCTGATAACTTTAATTTCTTTGGTTAAGTGGTGAAGGAGGTTATAAACTTATTTAGATCTATAGGTGGCATAGATGCCAGCAAATTTAAAACTATGCCACCCCAACACACTGCTGCACATGCTCAACACTAGCAGATTTTAATATGTACCTTGAGAGGAAACCAAGACCTTAAGATTTCATTGCATTTGCGTACACAAGCATGCATGTCTACTGTAGTTATACACCATTTTGCATATAACTATGCACATAAGGGCATTTATGGTATATATTATCATTAAGGCCTAGGCATTATCAATATCATTGTTAAACATTGTAAGAAAGTAATTCATATAAGGGAAAGGTCTGTGACTATATTACTGAGTGTTACTGCCATATGCATTCTATATATATTATTGTTTCGTTACTTTTATTAGATGTGCCAATCACTGTTATAGTGTCATCCCTACTTTTAACTTCATTTTTGAATGTGTTTATTTAACTTGTGTACCAGTATGCAATATTCAGAGTTATACATATTGATTGTCTTCTTGATTGATCTTGACTTCTGGTTCAACCTATTATTGTTGATGCTGTGGTTAAAGTGATGTGATGATTAAAACACAGAAGAAAGAGGATCTCAGAGGTATAAATTTGACTTCAAAGCCTTACAAGAGAGTAATGACAGATTCTTACCGGTGGATAACCTTTATATATACTAATAGAGGAGGCTTTAGAGATACACTAATAAGGCCATTAAAAATTAGTCAATGGATTAAACTTATGTATATGTAAGGTTGGAAACCAAATTTAAACAAAATTCAAACTTTGGTTTAGTACAAACCACATCCTCTGTCACTGAGCTACAATTGCCACAGCAATGCTTCCCTCCTGCTCCCCTCTTATAATTGCCACAACTATGTAATTATTTGCAATTCAGTAATTAGTGGTTCTTCTCTTTATCAAAGCAAGAACTGCACATTTCATCACATTTTCATTAGGACACCTCATACAAGTAACAAAATAATCTTTACCTAACAACTCTGTAGCATGTTATGAAGAGTGTAACTATATAACTACATGAAGCCTGTTACATACTGTAAAGCTACAACTGTGTGCGTGAGAGAATTTTATGTGATTTTGTAAAATTTGGCCTCTAAACAAATTTATGTGCTTTTTATTTATGCGTTTATGTCCATCAAGATTAAACAACATATTTTATTACTGAGAATTTTAAAAGTGCATGATGGATGGATATGAATAACAAATTAAGCAAGCACAAGTGAAGTACCTGCATGAATGCATGTACTTTAATAGAATGTAGATTTCTTTTAACTGCTTCAAACGTATCTTTTAAATGGTGTCTATTTTAATATTTCATTCAAAAGATAAGCCTACAATGACAATTTCAACTTACTCAAAATGGGCACTTTCTACGGCTAGCATTCGGTGTTACAGTACACTTTGTATCAACGCTTGAAGTAGAAATTCATTTTATTGTGCTTGAAGTGGCCATGGGTGTGGTCGAGTTTTAATATAGTACGCAATTAGAAATTTATCAGCTCAGGCATTGCCTCGCATAATTCGGATAAATAAAACTCACTCATACAACTTGGCTTGGTAGATTTGGGTCACAAGGAGGGAATTTGAACACTACCACTACATAATACGAAAATACATATCGGTAATAACAAAAATGATTACGCATGTTTTTAAGTTTATTCACACCTTAACAGTTAAGGTGATACATAGAATTTGTAGCTATATAGAAAAATCATCTGCTCAATTGTATTTAAATATCTATATTATAAAAGTATTTTTCCTCTTAGTTTATCATTTGTATTTGTATCCAGCCTACTCCCTATTATAACTTATCCATTGTAACCTGGGTGGCCCACTGAGAATTATCTCATGGCTAAGGAGTTACCCAGTATAAATAATACTTTCTTATTTTAGAAATTAGGGCTGATGGTACATTCTCCAGGTAGATAATTTGCATTTTGTTAAAGTTGCACATACAGCTCATTGAGGTTGATGGTGACAAGTGATTAATTGGTAAAGATGGCCCCTCAAACAGGAAATGGCAAGGTCTTTGCATGATTATCAGCTTGTTATGATAAAGAGAACCACAACCATTTGGTGTGAATAGAGATTAGCACTTTACAGCTTAGTACAAGAGGGGAGTATTTCTGTGACAGTATGTAACTCAGTGGTGCAGCACTGGTGGTAATAACCAGCTGTCCGGATATCCATTTCCAGAAACAGTTACTTTCATGTTTTTCCCTAATCTTGACTTTAATCTGTGATCACTTTGATGCATGCATCTATTGACTGTCTTATCCTGGCTTATAATGTCATGACACTACTAAGTCAACACCAAACTTAACTGCTATTGAAACTATTGAATAAAAATTATCAAGCAACTTATAATTTATATGTAAAGAGTATTTAGTGACCAAAATACGAGCCAAAATATAAACCACTTTTTCTGTTCTCGATAAACAAGGAAACTCGACGTGAAAATCCTTAGTTTTGAAAGGCTAAAATCAATGCTTGGACTCTCAAGCAATCAGTGACACCATCAGCTAAGCCTTATTGAACACACAACAAAATTATTAAAGTATCAGCTACCATGTTGCTTTGACTGACAACACTTACTGTTATGGGTTGCAATTCAGTAACAAATATCAAATGACAATATCCGCAAGTTTCATATATAAACTACCGGCCGGAAATGACAGAAAATACATAATGCATAATTAAAAAGCTAGAATTAGCAAAACCACGTAGACTACATACCACGGCTGAAGTACTTGAGCCTTCCAACATGTATAAGTCAGTCTTCCTTGCATTAGTGTCATCAAAATAGGGGTCCAGGTGGCTAGTCTAATGCCACACGTGGGAGACAGCGTGCACAATGACAGCAGCGGCCATTTGCCAACACTAGCTAGGTTTGCAAAATTTTTGTTCGTACCAAAATGGCTTCTGCGACGGAGACAAGGGTGTGGATTTGTGGGTGTACCTACACCATGCTTATAAGTGTAGCCACCCGTATCCTAAATTCCCACTCGTGACCGACTTGGTGAAGGATTTCAATAGCAAGAAGCGACTGAACATGTTTTATCCGTTGTTTTGTTTGTGTATAATGTGGCTGATTCCCCAAACCGAAGGTTTGTTCTCTCATATGTAGCCGAATGTATAAGAAGGTTAACTGTACAGGCGTTATAATACCATAGGGGGTTTCCAGACAGGATAAGTTTTCGGTGCACAGCTTCGCTTTGTCCCTCGTTAGCTTGGCTCCTGTGCCAGCTGGGAGCAAAGTAAGAAGCTGTTCCATCGCGTGCAGGCGAAAGGTGAATCTGTTCACAGTGACTAGGCGAGGCAATTGGATAGGTAATTGATTAAACGAGGAGCGAAGCAGGTGAGAGGCTGCTCCTTCTCGTATTGGCAAAATACGGCGCCGTGTCCGTAAATCCCCTCCCTTAACTTCTAGTGTGGAAAAGTGGCACGCTCTGCCGTCACGGACAACGACGCAGGAGCTTGAAACGTGGTAATCCGGTAGGTTCTTCCTTTGGCTATCAGTCCACCCTTCCTTGCTGCTGAAGGAGCAGAAGAAGTGAAGCGATAAGGGAAATTCGTTGCGCACGTTAATGTTTGTCTGGAAACTCCCTTCCTTACCTTATAATTATCTGCACTAGCTACGTAGTTTAGATACTAGGAGGCAATTAACCTTTATAATATAGTCTATTAGGTTTCTCCTTTTTGTGCAACTGTTTTACGTGCAGGTGGACGCGGCGGTAGCTTCATTGAGCAACCTAGCGGTGTTGTGGGCATTGTAGAGGAGGGAGCTTACACATTTGTGTGTATCTATGACTCAACTCTTGACGACAAAGGAAATTGGACTCTGACTGATACAAATTCTAATGAAGTCATAATAAGTAATGATACCACTCTCCCTGGCGGAACAGTAGCAGATGTTGTCTTATCAATTACTGGGGGCAACACTCTATTTAATCTTACTCTCTCTAACATTCAGAGGATCTGGAATGGAAGCACTATTCAGTGTTCTCTTAGATATACCGGCGGATCCATAGTAACTTCAACGTCCGCCACTATTGAAATATACTGTAAGTTTCCACATGAATATGTGATTGTCTTTATGTTCGTAAATATTATTGTTTCTGTTCAATTTGAGTAAATTGACTGGCCTGACTTTTAAATGAAGTTATAATCAGGAATATTACTTGACTAATAATATATTATTTGCTGGTTAATATATATATAAACCTTTCCAAGCTCCATTAAATAAAAAGTAGTAATGTATTGTTGATACAGAATATATATTCCTGAGACACACTGAGGCCACTCCTTGTCAGCTACGTATATATGGCTATACACAGCAAGTGGGATTGGCTTCTACGTGCCTGATGCATTGATAGAGTTAGAGACTTACTGTATATAACCACAACTGGTTGGTATCTTTCACTTAGCTTTTAGTATGCCATGGGCCCTGGGTTAGTTAGGTCAGGCCAATTCGATTCCCAGTTTACCGTCCCCGCCCGCATGCTTGTTTGGGCACGCCGTCGAACTTTCATTTATCATTAGAGCGCATAAATAGGCGCCAATGACTTTTGGTTATAACTTGCTTCTGTGCTCCTTTATTACATTTTCAACTTTAATACTGTGTGTTCTACTTTAATTAGTACAACTTACAATTGTTTCTTTATTATTGGCAATTCAGTGAGTTTTGTGTGTGATTACTGATTGCATTTGTAATAATGAATTATGAAATATGACCTCCCTCCCTCATGCTATTTTCAAAACTGCTGGACGATAAACTGTGAATCGAGTTAGCCTGGCCTTATATAACAACTGATATAACCCTTTCATGGCCATGCACACATTATAGAACTCCTGTGCTGTAATAGCCCGATCATGATGATGGTGGTGCAATGGCCAAAGATGCCAAGATACCTATACAAAAAAACAACTTGATTAGTAGTATTATGTCATATATATAGTATGCGAAGGAGTGTTATATTTTAAGTTGACCTGAAGCCTTTCAGTTCAGTTTGAATTCCAGTCACATGAACGAGTTGTTATAACTGAGTTTACCCATTTGTTGTGGTTACCTCACAAGTAAGTAGACCCTGTGTTATCAGTGTGTGAGCTGTAATTCCTGTAAAGTACACCTATGTAAAAGTCATAGACCTCTTAGTGCGTGATATGACATATACAGAGCACTAAGAGCTCTCTATGCATGACTTTATATCTACTGCTGTCACCTGCATGGCTCTATAAGCACTGTTTTTGTAGGACAATTGTCTACTTAGTCATGGGTTCCATTCCTTTTTGCAAATGGCAGTGTTAAGTTAGCTTAAGTTTTTCCTTTTTTCTGCCGTTGTTACGCGAATTACTTGATTCATTAGAGGTAGTATAGTATGGGATACCAAATGTATCAAAATGATAAGGTTTTTCTCTGTTGAGGATATGGGATTTCATAGCCTAGTATTGTACTTATAGGAATGACAATCAAATTGAAATATTAAATGCAGTGTCTCTTTTGAGTATGTTCAGTGACACCTCCATCCTGCTAAAAGTAAATAAAAAAACATTTACAAAAATGATGTTGCATATATACTGAAATTTAAGTAACTTAACCATACACTTCTGTGTTTGGGCGCACCATTCGTACTTAAGTTTAGTGCGCCCAAACACAGAAGTGTATGGTTAAGTTACTTAAATTTCAGTATATATGCAAATTCTGTATGATTAGCCTTATCATATAATCAGTGTCTTGTTTTGATACTTTTTGCAGATGTATTAGTAAACACTGCCATTCCTACTTCTAACATCATTTTTGTAAATGTTTTTTTATTTACTTGTATATATATAAAATGGCAGCCCATCCTGCTAAGAATATAGGCCTTTGATTACAAATTTGAAGACATAGTTACTTCGTGGTTAATAGATCAACACTTAATAGAGACATGAAAAAAGCTCAACTGGAGAAATCTGCATCTACAACTTCTGTTGCAAGAGGGCACATGGCTGGAAACGACTACGTGGAATAGCAATATAAATTGTGGCACCAGGCACACTGTAGCATGGTTTGTAGACATGCTGTTTGGCCCAACTTGTCTAATAGGTGGTGTGAAAGGCATGCCATGAATGCTTCCAGTGTCAACATAATTAAGATGACATCATTCCCATCATAAAGAGTTGATGTGGAGTTTTGTTTCTGTCTGTAGACATTTTTGTCCTTCCATCCCATAAACTTGTAAATCATATAACACAGGATCAAATGTCAGGTTTAAAAAGGTGTGAAATTGATTTGAAACTCTTTGAATGGCCAGGTTTCAAAAGGTATGAAAGTATGTATAAAACTAGATAAAGGGCTGTTAAAATTTGAAACCCATGAAATTAATCTATTAGCACATATTTGAGCACCCTTTGAAACCTCACTGTTCAAGAAGTTTCAAAGAAACCTGAAATTTTGACCGGGTTGATATTTTCAATATCATGTCAAAAGTCATATTAACTCACTAGCCTTGCGCTCTTTTATGATATGAGAAATCTACATAAGTGCTAGGTTGCCATGATAGTGAGTTACATAAGTACGTACATTGCACAATATATCTGATGCCTACATATTCCTGATATTCCTGATATCTGCGTCATAATACCTGATGCTGGCATATAACTTCATACCTAGCTGCATATATATACCTATTACACATATTGTTGCATGATTAATATTCCTGTTACTGACTGGAAATGATAGACTACTTGGATAACATATTATGGGAAGCGTTTCAAATTGTCCTCAGAAATAAATAACTAGTGTGCATTTGTGTGTATATTTGCAATTTACATTAAAAGGATTTGTATATTATAGGGTTAGTTGAGCTTCAAAGTCAGACGTATGAAAGGACTGTAATGGCTGGAGACTCTTTTAATGTGACTTATGATATAACTGATTCTGGTAATCCTAACGTGACTCCAACTTGGACATTCAACGGTACAATTCTGGTGGATAACAGTCGTGTCACAATTATGGACAATGGACTGCAGTTTTCTACTATTGAGAATGGAGATATTGGGACATATGTAGCAACTTTCAGTAATGCAGCTGGAGACACTACCTTCACTGTCACTCTCAAGGATGCAGGCTTCCCAGTTCAAGGTACAATTCAAATGACCATGCTCCTAATTGCCTTTATACTATCCATTTTGATTTATACATAATACACAATCTCTGATTGTTTTTTTGTAGTGACTTTGACTGTGGTGGTTATGCTTCTAGTGTTTGCCATGGCAATGCTAACCTGAAGGAAGACCTATGTTTTACCTATGAGCATGCATGCAATAGATTTGTTCAATACGTAGTGTTTAACGTAGAAACTTGGCAATTGGATCTAGATTTCTTCTCAATTCTTTAGTTATGGCATTAAAAAATGTAAACTTATGAAACATGTCTGCAATTATATATAAACAGATGTGCAGGATCACATGCTTATATAATTCTATACAGCATATATATATATACAGTACAAGTTACAATATACTATATATATATATACATGATGAGAGCAATGCACGAGTCATCAATTTTATTGAAACTCTTATGATATACACTAATGGCTAATTCAATAATTCCTGTTGATTTTTTCCATGGCAAGTGATTGGCTGTTATCAAACTGTACATGTCAAACAATTCTTAAGGAGTTGTTTGAATTGACCTTGCTATTGTTCTTGGTAATTGTCGTGTATGACAACAGTCTTAACTAATGAGGCAAATCATGAAACATTGGTTTTCACACAAGGAATACAAACTAGCTGACATTCTATATTTTAAAGTAACAATGGAACCTAAAGACAAGGTTTTCATAATAGTGGGAAGACAAGGGGTCTCAGTTAGCAACCACAGCAGATATTTTACCTTCTAGAGGAAGCCAAGACCTTGTTGCATTTGTATATACACAAGCTTGCATGGCTACAGTGGTTATGGACAGTTTTGTTACTTATATTACATGCACACAGGGGCATGTTGTGGTTAACAAGTTGTATATTTTAGGAATATTAAAATTATACGTATAATAGGCCTATATAGGTATAAATTATCGATATCATAAATAAACATTAATATTGTAATTACTGAGTGTGACTGCCACATTAATTACTATATAAACTATTTTCATAATACATCTTTTCCATTAGAGTTCAAAATACATATTTATATTTAATATAATATATTAAATATGTATTTTCAACTACGTTTATACGTATGTAGTTAGAATACACGTACAATGGAATGCGTACATGTATACTGTATAGTGGGAAATTCTCGTGTGAGAAAATTTTCGCTATCTTTGTGGATGGATTGCGATTTGCAAAAATATTCTCTGCGAACATTGTGCATGTATAGCCCTATGCCTTTACAGTGCATGGCAAACTTATATATACAAAATGCCTAATCCTGATAACTTTAATTTCTTTGGTTAAGTGGTGAAGGAGGTTATAAACTTATTTAGATCTATAGGTGGTAGGCATGATGGCATAGATGCCAGCAAATTTAAAACTATGCCACCCCAACACACTGCTGCACATGCTCAACACTAGCAGATTTTAATATGTACCTTGAGAGGAAACCAAGACCTTAAGATTTCATTGCATTTGCGTACACAAGCATGCATGTCTACTGTAGTTATACACCATTTTGCATATAACTATGCACATAAGGGCATTTATGGTATATATTATCCTTAAGGCCTAGGCATTATCAATATCATTGTTAAACATTGTAAGAAAGTAATTCATATAAGGGAAAGGCCTGTGACTATATTACTGAGTGTTACTGCCATATGCATTCTATATACATTATTGTTTCGTTACTTTTATTAGATGTGCCTATCACTGTTATAGTGTCATCCCTACTTTTAACTTCATTTTCGAATGTGTTTATTTAACTTGTGTACCAGTATATAATATTCAGAGTTATACGTATTGATTTTCTTCTTGATTGATCTTGACTTCTGGTTCAACCTATTATTGTTGATGCTGTGGTTAAAGTGATGTGATGATTAAAACACAGAAGAAAGAGGATCTCAGAGGTATAAATTTGACTTCAAAGCCTTACAAGAGAGTAATGAGAGATTCTTACCGGTGGATAACCCTTATATATACTAATAGAGGAGGCTTTAGAGACACACTAATAAGGCCATTACGAATTAGTCAATGGATTAAACTTCATATATGTATATGAAAGGTTGGAAACCAAATTTAAACCAAATTCAAACTTTGGTTTAGTACAAACCACATCCTCTGCCACTGAGCTACAATTGCCACAGCAATGCTTCCCTCCTGCTCCCCTCTTATAATTGCCACAACTATGTAATTATTTGCAATTCAGTAATTAGTGGTTCTTCTCTTTATCAAAGCAAGAACTGCACATTTCATCACATTTTCATTAGGACACCTCATACAAGTAACAAAATAATCTTTACCTAACAACTCTGTAGCATGTTATGAAGAGTGTAACTATATAACTACATGAAGCCTGTTACATACTGTAAAGCTACAACTGTGTGTGTGAGAGAAGTTTATGTGATTTTGGAAAATTTGGCCTCTAAACAAATTTATGTGCTTTTTATTTATGCGTTTATGTCCATCAAGATTAAACAACATATTTTATTACTGAGAATTTTAAAAGTGCATGATGGATGGATATGAATAACAAATTAAGCAAGCACAAGTGAAGTACCTGCATGAATGCATGTACTTTAATAGAATGTAGATTTCTTTTAACTGCTTCAAACGTATCTTTTAAATGGTGTCTATTTTAATATTTCATTCAAAAGATAAGCCTACAATGACAATTTCAACTTACTCAAAATGGGCACTTTCTACGGCTGGCATTCGGTGTTACAGTACACTTTGTATCAACGCTTGAAGTAGAAATTCATTTTATCGTGCTTGAAGTGGCCATGGGTGTGGTAGAGTTTTAATATAGTACGCAATTAGAAATCTATCAGCCCAGGCATTGCCTCGCATAATTCGGATAAATAAAACTTACTCATACAATTGTAGCTTTATGGTATATCAATGCAAGAATTATTGCTCATATCAGTACTGGCAAAAAACTATGCATGCATGGAACGGAAGATGTAAAACAAACATAACATGTATGTGAATGCAATAGAACATTACAAGACAAGAGAAGCTGGTTAATTGAGACCTGGTTGATAGGGATTCTGGTTAAAATGGAGATACCGACTGAATGGATTTGTTACATCCAAAACTTACCTCTTAAATGGAATGTCTATTTAGTTAATAAAAACGGCATAATATATTACAAAGTGGTTTTCACTGGTCTGTACCAAGCATGTTGACTGACTAGCATAAGTTTAAAGCCTTTACTGTAATAACTACCCCATTGAGTATGTAGCTAACAGGGTAATATGGCAAAGTAGGTTGAGAGTTGGAGTTACCTGTTTATCATTAGCCAAGATATTTGGCATTTCAAAGTTGTAGGTGTCACACTTGTCAAAAACAAGTTAATAAGCAGTAAAATTCATTATCTGGATAAATCCGACAGCCACTTAATGGGGATTTCCTTCTTCCCCTGCAGCCTCCTGATTCTACTGTATCAAGATATATAAATATGTAAATTTTAAAAAAATCCATTACATTAAAGTGACTATACATTTAGGTATTCATATATATACACGTGTATATATTTTGGGCACTCTGTTGAAATGATAGGTAGTTTAAACTTGGCTTGGTAGATTTGGGTCACAAGGAGGGAATTTGAACACTACCACTACATAATACAAAAATACATACCGGTAATAACAAAAATGATAACGAATGTTTTTAAGTTTATTCATACCTTAACAGTTATGGTGATACATAGAATTTGTAGCTATATAGAAAAATCATCTGCTCAATTGTATTTAAATATCTATATTATAAAAGTATTTTTCCTCTTAGTTTATCATCTGTATTTGTATCCAGCCCACTCCCTATTATAACTTATCCATTTTAACCTGGGTGGCCCATTGAGAATTATCTCATGGCTAAGGAGTTCACCAGTATAAATAATACTTTCTTATCTTAGAAATTAGAGCTGATAGTACATTCTCCAGGTAAATAATTTGCATTTTGTTAGAGCTGCACATACAGCTCATTGAGGTTGATGGTGACAAGTGATTAATTGGTAAAGATGGCCCCTCAAACAGGAAATGGCAAGGTCTTTGCATGATTATCAGCTTGCTATTATAAAGAGAACCACAACCATTTGGTGTGAATAGAGATTAGCACTTTACAGCTTAGTACAAGAGGGGAGTATTTCTGTGACAGTATGTAACTCAGTGGTGCAGCACTGGTGGTAATAACCAGCTGTCCGGATATCCATTTCCAGAAACAGTTACTTTCATGTTTTTCCCTAATCTTGGCTTTAATCTGTGATCACTTTGATGCATACATCTATTGACTGTCTTATCCTGGCTTATAATGTCATAACACTACTAAGTCAACACCAAACTTAACTGCTATTGAAACTATTGAATAAAAATTATCAAGCAGTTTATTATTTATATGTAAAGAGTATTTAGTGACCAAAATATAAACCACTTCTTCTGTTTACGATAAGCAAGGTTATCCGACGTGGAAATCCTTAGTTTTCAAAGGCAAGTCTTTTCTATTCAAGGCAGGCCATGATTGGAATCAGATACCAATTTCAATTAGAGAAGCAGAGGATGCAACTTTTATGAAATACTGAAAACAACACTTGGCTAACAATTAATTTATTATTTTCCTATTTATTAGTTTTTCTCTTTCGTATATAAGGTCCCCCACTAATACCAGCATCAGGCTGAAGGGGTAATCTTTAATAATAATAATAATAATAATAAATAGGCTAAAATCAATGCTAGGACTCTTTTAAGTAATCAGTGACAGCGTCAGCTAAGCGTTGCGCACGTTAATGTTTGTCTGGAAACCCCTCCCTTACCTTATAATTATCTGCACTACGTAGTTTAGATACTAGGAGGCAACCTTTATATTATAGTCTATAGGTTTCTCCTTTTTGTGCAACTGTTTTACGTGTAGGTGGACGCGGTAGCTTCATTGAGCAACCTAGCGGTGTTGTGGGCATTGTAGAGGAGGGAGCTTACACATTTGTGTGTATCTATGACTCAACTCTTGATAACAAAGGAAATTGGACTCTGACTGATACAAATTCTAATGAAGTCATAATAAGTAATGATACCACTCTCCCTGGCGGAACAGTAGCAGATGTTGTCTTATCAATTACTGGGGGCAACACTCTCTTTAATCTTACTCTCTCTAACATTCAAAGGATCTGGAATGGAAGCACTATTCAGTGTTCTCTTAGATATACCGGCGGATCCATAGTAACTTCAACGTCCGCCACTATTGAAATATACTGTAAGTTTCCACATGAATATGTGATTGTCTTTATGTTCGTAAATATTATTGTTTCTGTTCAATTTGAGTAAATTGACTGGCCTGACTTTTAAATGAAGCTATAATCAGGAATATTACTTGACTAATAATATATTATTTGCTGGTTAATATATATATAAACCTTTCCAAGCTCCATTAAATAAAAAGTAGTAATGTATTGTTGATACAGAATATATATTCCTGAGACACACTGAGGCCACTCCTTGTCAGCTACGTATATATGGCTATACACAGCCTGGTGGCCTGCCTTGCAAGTGGGATTGGCTTCTACGTGCCTGATGCATTGATAGAGTTAGAGACTTACTGTATATAACCACAACTGGTTGGTATCTTTTACTTAGCTTTTAGTATGCCATGGGCCCTGGGTTAGTTAGGTCAGGCCAATTCGATTCCCAGTTTACCGTCCCCCCCGCATGTTTGTTTGGGCACGCCGTCGAACTTTCATTTTTCATTAGAGCGTATAAATAGGCGCCAATGACTTTTGGTTATAACTTGCTTCTGTGCTCCTTTATTACATTTTCAACTTTAATACTGTGTGTTCTACTTTAATTTGTACTACTTACAATTGTTTCTTTATTATTGGCAATTCAGTGAGTTTTGTATGTCTGATGACTGATTGCATAATGAAATATATTCAACTCAATAAGTTTTGTGTGTGATTACTGATTGCATTTGTAATAATGAATAATGAAATATGACCTCCCTCCCTCATGCTATTTTCAAAACTGCTGGACGATAAACTGTGAATCGAATTTTCCTGGCCTTAGGAGTGCAAAGGAGTGTTATATTTTAAGTTGCCTGAAGCCTTTCAGTTCAGTTTGAATTCCAGTCACATGAACGAGTTGTTATAACTGAGTTTACCCATGTGTTGTGGTTACCTCACAAGTAAGTAGACCTTGTGTTATCAGTGTGTGAGCTGTAATTCTTGTGAAGTACACCTATGTAAAGTCATAGACCTCTTAGTGCGTGATATGACATATACAGAGCACTAAGAGCTCTCTATGCATGACTTTATATCTACTGCTGTCACCTGCATGGCTCTATAAGCACTGTTTTTGTAGGACAATTGTCTACCTAGTCATGGGTTCCATTGCTTTTTGTAAGTGGCAGTATTAGGTTAGCTTACATTGTTTTTCCTTTTTTCTGCCGTTGTTACTCGAATTACTTGATTCATTAGAGGTAGTATAGTATGGGATACCAAATGTATCAAAATGATAAGGTTTTTCTCTTGAGGATATGGGATTTCATAGCCTAGTATTGTACTTATAGGAATGACAATCAAATTGAAATATTAAATGCAGTGTCTCTTTTGAGTATGCTCAGTGACACCTCCTATATATATAAAATGGCAGGCCATCCTGCTAAGAATGTTGGCTTTGATTAGAAATTTGAAGACCTAGTTACTTCATGATTAATAGATCAACACTTAATAGAGACATGAAAAACGCTCAACTGGAGAAATCTGCATCTACAACTTCTGTTGCAAGAGGGCACATGGCTGGAAACGACTACGTGGAATAGCAATATAAATTGTGGCACCAGGCACACTGTAGCATGGTTTGTAGACATGCTGTTTGGCCCAACTTGTCTAATAGGTGGTGTGAAAGGCATGCCATGAATGCTTCCAGTGTCAACATAAGATGGCATCATTCCCAGCATAAAAGAGTTGATGTGGAGTTTTGTTTCTTTCTGTAGACATTTTGGTCCTTCCATCCCATAAACTTGTAACATAATATATACAGGGTCAAATATCAGGTTTCAAAAGGTATGAAATCGATTTGAAACTCTTTGAACAGCCAGGTTTCAAAAGGTTTGAAAGTATGTATAAAACTGGATAAAAGGCTGTTAAAATTTGAAACCCATGAAATTAATCTATTAGCACATTTTTGAGCACCCTTTGAAACCTCACTGTTCAAAAAGTATCAAGAAACCTGAAATTTTGACCTGGTTGATATTTTCAATATCATGTCAAAAGTCATATTAACTCACTAGCCTTGCGCTCTTTTATGATATGAGAAATCTACATAAGTGCTAGGTTGCCATGATAATGAGTTACATAACTACGTACATTGCACAATATATCTGATGCCTATACATATTCCTGATATTCCTGATATCTGCGTCTTAATACCTGATGCTGGCATATAACCTCATACCTAGCTGCATATATATACCTGTTACACATATTGTTGCATGATTAATATTCCTGTTTCTGACTGGAAATGATAGACTACTTGGATAGCATATTATGGGAAGCGTTTCAAATTGTCCTCAGAAATAAATAACTAGTGTGCATTTGAGTGTATATTTGCAATTTACATTAATAGGATTTGCATATTATAGGGTTAGTTGAGCTTCAAAGTCAGACGTATGAAAGGACTGTAATGGCTGGAGACTCTTTTAATGTGACTTATGATATAACTGATTCTGGTAATCCTAATGTGACTCCAACTTGGACATTCAATGGTACAGTTCTGGTGGATAACAGTCGTGTCACAATTATGGACAATGGACTGCAGTTTTCTACTATTGAGAATGGAGATATTGGGACATATGTAGCAACTTTCAGTAATGCAGCTGGAGACACTACCTTTACTGTTACTCTCAAGGATGCAGGCTTCCCAGTTCAAGGTACAATTCAAATGACCATGCTCCTAATTGCCTTTATACTATCCATTTTGATTTATACATAATACACAATCTCTGATTATTATTTTTTGTAGTGACTTTGACTGTGGTGGTTATGCTTCTAGTGTTTGCCATGGTAATGCTAACCTGAAGGAAGACCTATGTTTTACCTATGAGCATGCATGCAATAGATTTGTTCAATACGTAGTGTTTAACGTAGAAACTTGACAATTGGATCTAGATTTCTTCTCAATTCTTTAGTTATGGCACTAGAAATGTAAAATTCTGAAACATGTCTGCAATTATATACGTATATAAACAGACTTGCAGGATCACATGCTTATATAATTCTATACAGCATATACACATGCCATGATGATGAGAGATATGCATGAGTCATCAATTTTATTGAAACTCTTACGATATACACTATTGGCTAATTCAATAATTCCTGTTGATTTTTTTCCATGGCAAGTGATTGGCTGTTATCAAACTCAATAAAGAGCACACAGAAGTATTAGATGTCAGCTGCAAAAAAGGAGAGCAGGTTATTTTAGCATCTGATAGGCGTATCAATGACTGCCTGCCATCAGTAGAACAGCAGATCTGAGTCATATTGGCCACTTCTCTTGCAAAATCTTTGGAAGGAAGGAAAGGTCTCCAATGCTGAAAAGGCAATGTAACTGAGTAACTAAGGTGGTTTGACAAGTTTCAAGTAAGGAAGGTGTCATTTGATACTCATGTCACTTTTGGAGGGTCTAGTCTTGCTGAATTGGCAAAGGATTAACACTTTATACTGCTGTTGCAGAACCATTGCAGAGAGTGTTGAGAATTATTGATGGAACACTCTCTTATATCACTATATGTATCTTCGGTAGCAGCTAGATTCAAATGACAATCATACATACATACGTATACCAACAATTTTTAAGTCTCTTAATTAATTAGTAGCAGCTGCTGATAACTCCCATAAGCATTAGCTATATATAGATTTTAAGGACTTTTTGAAGCTCAAAAACAAGCATAATGATATTTTTGAGCATCTCCCTAATAATTCACTTTTTCTATGTTATACTACTTTTTTGGTTTCTTCTCTTTAAAATGTAACATGTCAAGGTGCATGACAGCAGCCCAGGGCACTTATTCAGTTACAGCAAGCAAAGGTGGTAACAATGAAACAACATTAAGTGAAACTGAAAGAAGTCTATATCAATATCTCTGTTACTCAACTAATATCTCAAATTGGGAGTATGACTGAAAGTTAATTTACTGTAACTATAAGCATGTAATTTTTCATTATCAAACGTCTTCATATTTTGCACAGATATTTTATTATTATATATATAATTATATAGAGGAACCCCTAATTTGGTATAGTATATATCTCATATATATGTAGAGTGTATATGATATGTTGTATAAAAACATGTTATATATGGTACCATGTTAGAAAACACTAAGTGTATTGCGTATTATGCACTAATATATACTTGCATGATTTTAGAAATTACTATTAATTCAATTGATTTCTTTCACTTGCATGGATAATGCAGTATACTTTTTCCTCCTTATGAAATCTGATTCAAGCATCTTTCTTATGTATTGAGGATGTACATGAAATGATGGGGCCCCAGGGTATCTGTTGCGATCATGATGATTAGGGAAGTTTTGAAGCAGCAACTTTATCGACCTTTAGGCATACTTAAGTTAAGTGTTTCTGCTTCTCAATAATGTCTCTTACTATATATAGCGCAGTCATTCAACTGTTTGAAGCATTTAACAGTCACACAAATTTCTTCAATGCTTTAGTGTGTGTATATATAGGCAAAATTTCGTCGAAAACGGATTCAAATTAAGTGGACTGAACTGTAGTTGGGTTGTCAATTTGGAGTGAAAAATTTACCAAATCTAGTCGAGTGATTTCGACTGACTATTAATTAGTCACTCCATACAAATTGACAACCCGACCTATTACGGAATCTAGTCAAGTGGCTTCGACTGACTATTAGGCCGTACTAATTGACAATCCGACCTTTACCGAATCTAGTCGGCCTCTAAATTTTAGTCGACCAGTTTATCGAATAAAGCTAAATGACTATTTAGATGACTAGAGAAGAGAACCCTTTCGGTTTCAGTTATTAATTCGGGATAAAACTTGAGAGTGACCTCAATTTTTCAATGTTCTTATAACTTAAAAACGTGAGTAAAACTCAGAAACCATTGCGAATATTAAACTGATGAATGTGAATCTCTTAAGGCATGAAAGTGGCTTTAATTTAGATCATAGTTGATTAAACTATCTCGAGATACATTTGCCGCTTCTTGATATCCCCTTGCGCGCCACTGTGTTCTTGCCTATTATAAGGGTTAGCATGGTGAACGAATTATATGGCGAAAATTCCGATATGATACATTATAGAGCAGATAGTATATACCGTATGTATATATAGAGTGCTGCTAGGCCGTATCATATGGGATTTACCTAATAGCGCCGATTCAGAAGTGATAATTGGTGTCCTTGTGATCGAAATGATTGCAATTCCAGTTTTCACGCAAATTTCTGTGCAATCTCAGCAAGGAACTAGGAATGGGTGAAATGGTATCTTGTCACCTGAGTGTTCAAACGCTCCATGCAGGGTTACTCTTCCATACAGAGTGTAGACTTAATTCCAGACAATGAACTGCCTTTCTGTCCTAAATTCTTCAGACTTGTTGACTAAGTGATCAAAAGTCTATGATTTAGGATTTAAGGTGAATTTTTGATTGCCTAGTAACAGGGATGTTTTGGATGACATGACTGTGCTATCTCAAAAAAGCAAGGGTTGCTTAAGGGTTCTTGAGTGGAAAGAGCTAATCAGTGAAATGGTACCGGTCCTGTCACGTGACATGCCATTCAATCTTGAAGTCTAGCTGGCTTCAAAATCCAAATGTGAATTGCCAAAATTGTAAAGGAGGTCGTCCTCCTACCTTGAGCTGAGAGCTGGGAATCCTGAAGGATTCCAGAGCAGCCGAGCCGAGACCAAAGTTGTAGCTCCAAAGGAGGTCGTCCTCCTAGCTTGAGCCGAAGCTGGGAATCCTGAAGGATTCCAGAGCAGCCGAGCCGAGACCAAAGTTGTAGCTCCAAAGGTGGTCGTCCTCCTAGCTTGAGCCGAAGCTGGGAATCCTGAAGGATTCCAAAACAGCTGAGCTGAGACCAAAGTTGTAGCTCCAAAGGAGGTCGTCCTCCTAGCTTGAGGCGAGAGCTGGGAATCCTGAAGGATTCCAAAGCAGCCGAGCCGAGTCCAAAGTTGTAGCTTCAAAGGAGGTCGTCCTCCTAGCTTGAGCCGAAGCTGGGAATCCTGGAGGATTCCAAAGCAGCCGAGCCGAGACCAAAGTTTTAGTTCCAAAGGAGGTCGTCCTCCTACCTTGAGCCTAGAGCTGGGAATCCTGAAGGATTCCAAAACAGCTGAGCTAAGACCAAAGTTGTAGCTCCAAAGGCAGTTGTTCTCCTACCTTGAGACGAGAGCTGGGAATGAGCTGGGAATCCTGATATGCCAGGGGATTCCAAAACAGCTGAGCTGAGACCAAAGTTGTAGCTCCAAAGGAGGTCGTCCTTCTACCTTGAGCCTAGAGCTGGGAATCCTGAAGGATTCCGAAACAGCCGAGCCGAGACCAAAGTTGTAGCTCCAAAGGCAGTTGTTCTCCTACCTTGAGACGAGAGCTGGGAATGAGCTGGGAATCCTGATATGCCAGGGGATTCCAAAACAGCTGAGCTGAGACCAAAGTTGTAGCTCCAAAGGAGGTCGTCTTTCTACCCTGAGCCTAGAGCTGGGAATCCTGAAGGATTCCGAAACAGCCGAGCCGAGACCAAAGTTGTAGCTCCAAAGGAGGTCGTCCTCCTACATTGAGCCTAGAGCTGGGAATCCTGAAGGATTCCAAAACAGCCGAGCCGAGACCAACGTTGTAGCTCCAAAGGAGGTCGTCCTCCTAGCTTGAGACGAGAGTTGGGAATCCTGAAGGATTCCAAAGCAGCGAGCCGAGACCAAAGTTGTAGCTCCAAAGGAGGTCGTCCTCCTACATTGAGCCTAGAGCTGGGAATCCTGAAGGATTCTAAAACAGCTGAGCTAAGACCAAAGTTGTAGCTCCAAAGGAAGTTGTTCTCCTACCTTGAGACGAGAGCTGGGAATGAGCTGGGAATCCTGATATGCCAGGGGATTCCAAAACAGCTGAGCTGAGACCAAAGTTGTAGCTCCAAAGGAGGTCGTCCTTCTACCTTGAACCTAGAGCTGGGAATCCTGAAGGATTCCGAAACAGCCGAGCCGAGACCAACGTTGTAGCTCCAAAGGAGGTCGTCCTCCTACATTGAGCCTAGAGATGGGAATCCTGAAGGATTCCAAAACAGCTGAGCTGAGACCAAAGTTGTAGCTCCAAAGGAAGTAGTCCTCCTACCTTGAGCCTAGAGCTGGGAATCCTGAAGGATTCCAGAACAGCCGAGCCGAGACCAAAGTTGTAGCTCCAAAGGAAGTCGTCCTCCTACCTTGAGCCGAGAGATGGGAATGAGCTGGGAATCCTGATATGTCAAAGGATTCCAAAACAGCCGAGCCGAGACCAAGTTATGGCTCCAAAGGAGGTCGTCCTCCTACCTTGGGCCGAGAGCTGGGAATGAGCTGGGAATCCGGATATGTCAAAGGATTCCAAAACAGCAGAGCCAAGACCAAAGTTGTAGCTCCAAAGGAGGTCGTCCTCCTATTGAGACGAGAGCTCGATCTGGGAATGAGCTGGGAATTCTGATATGCTGAAGGATTCCAAAACAGCCGAGCTGAGACCAAAGTTGTAGCTCCAAAGGAGGTCGTCCTCCTACCTTGGGCCGAGAGCTGGGAATGAGCTGGGAATCCTGATATGTCAAAGGATTCCAAAACAGCAGAGCCGAGATCAAAGTTGTAGCTCCAAAGGAGGTCGTCCTCCTACCTTGGGCCGAGAGCTGGGAATGAGCTGGGAATCCTGATATGTCGAAGGATTCCAAAACAGCCGAGCCGAGACCAAAGTTGTAGCTCCAAAGGAGGTCGTCCTCCTACCTCGAGCCTAGAGCTGGGAATCCTGAAGGATTCCAAAACAGCCGAGCCGAGATCAAAGTTGTAGCTCCAAAGGAGGTCGTCCTCCTACCTTTGGCCGAGAGCGGGGAATGAGCTGGGAATCCTGATATGTCGAAGGATTCCAAAACAGCCGACCCGAGACCAAAGTTGTAGCTCCAAAGGAGGTCGTCCTCCTACCTTGAGCTGAGAGCTGGGAATGAGCTGGGAATCCTGATAAGCCAAAGGATTCCAGAGCAGCCAAGCCAAGACAAAAGTTATAGATCGTTAGGAGATAGTCCTCCTACCTTGAGCCGAGAGCTGGGAATCCATTAAAAGTCACTTTTAGAGATAAAATGCTATTAATTTAGTAATGAAGGTTAGTTAAAGTTACAGTCGATTTTTTATCTCGTAACTTGACAAAATTTTGAGATACATATTACCATAAAGATGCCGCCATTTTATTTGGTCACGATATGGGAACGATTTTGTAAAAATATCGGTAGTACTCCCATATTTCTATGGCAAATTACATCTACCTGAATATTGATCATATCGATTTGAAGTGATTTAATGAAAATTTTTTATATTATTTGTTTCTTGAGACGCCCTTGGTTTGCATGATGCATGTTCTCTGCATGTATGTATTTCTCTTGGTACGCCTCACACTCTTGCAAATGTTAGTTTATTATACCTGGATTGGTCCTTAATATAATTTCTTCTTGTAGGACCTAGGTGTATGCCGGCACCCCTCTTTGTTTTTAGTGATATTGTGGCCCTAAGTTTCTACCCCAATGCCAGGGGTTCCTGTTTTTAAATTATATTTTTTTGTATTTTTTTACTTTAAGGCAATTATTAAGTATACACCTCATGAAAAATATTAGTGGAAGCACTGACGAATATATCTAGTTATTCCAATTTGTATTGTGTTGTATACCTATTATTCCGTAGTTCTATTAATTTATACAGGTAATAATTTATGCGATTTAGGCATTTTTGGACCATTCTAAAATTTATGCATTTTTTAATTATGCGATTTGAAAGATTGCTGCAGTATTGCTGTTTTCAGCAGTTAGCAGCTCTAGATCTCTGTTCATCGCTGAAGGCCGTATAATAAGCCTTCCGTTTAAGATATTCTCTCTGTGGACTTGTCAATCGTGATACGGTAGCATTTGCTTCCTTCGTTGCTTTCTCGCTGATTCCTGTCTCTTTTGCAGTCGGTAACGTGATCTTAAAATACTTTAGGAGTGCCACGTAAATCGTTCTTAAATGTTCGTCTTTTTGACACCTTAACAGAATTAAGAATTGTTTTGTACGGTTAAATCAAGTGCGAAACTAAATTATACGCTTTGGTAGTCACTCGCATATATAGCATAATTAAATACCTCACATACATTTACAGAACTAAGGTAAGTATATAAACTAGGGAACATTAAAAATCTTCTACAAAAATAGTAGATGTAGGGTTGGCCCAAAAAGCACAGAAACAAGAAAGGGATATCACACAGTGAAGCATTATTTATACATGAATCCTACAAGCAGGGCTCTTGTATACATCGTTTTGCAAATGGCGGCGTTCAGATGGCTTTAGTTAGCGAAGCATTTTCATCGTTATTTGTAATGTTTAGGACATTTAAGCATCCTCAATCGTTAAGATGATATATGAATATATTAAAGCCCAACGATGCGGCCAAGTTGTTGGAGTATGTTTTTAGGGGCTGCCACAGGCAGCCCCTTATATTGTTTTCATATGTCAATTATGTTGTACGGCTTCATGTTACGGCAAGATATATATATAGTTCAATTTCAGAATGACAGCCAAGCGGCACCAGTAGAATTTGAATGGCAGCCATGCCGTGAAAACAATAATTAGGAAAATTAATTCTTGGCTAATTATATTAGGCTTATTTAATATTATATATACACAAGACTTTATGAGAATATATGTAAACTGTAAATAGTATATTACATCTATGCTACCTATTTACCAACTGTGTGCATGCTGCATGGTTTTAATAAAAGGATTGCTTGCATGTATATACGTATTATTACCTAACATTATGGTACATTCAGGGGAATTACAGTGGAACCTCTATTCTATTATCCATTACCTACAAGGAAAAGGAAGGTATGTATATGGGACAGCTAATATACAGTGTGTATGCATTCCTTATAATCATGCACTTTTAAAGAAAAAAACAATAGAATTGTTGTCTGAACAATCATTTTTTTCCTACATTTTTCCCAACCAAGTGTCAACTAGAGGAAGCACTTGCAGTTTATTATATATGCACACCTTCAGGCTTGACATGCAGTTAATATTTTGTATAATAATAGTTCTAAATTTGAATTTTATCCTTAATGGAGTTGTATATATTTTACTGAAACTATGCTGTATGTAGCTACATTGTATGTGTATATAAGACAAATCCAGACCAGCTAGTTATAATTATATAACACTTGAATTTTCCTTCAAGTCAGACTGGAATCATTTGTTAGAGTTATCTATCTCAGTCCAGGCCAATGAAAGTACATATTTTCAGCCATTTCCATTCTTAGGATCTAGCTACTATAAAGGCATTTATGGTATATAGTCAAAGGAATCCTGAAAGTGTTTCATACAGTTGGCCTGTATTATAGCCACTACAAACGGTATGAAAACATAGCATGACAGCCCTATTCAATGTATTTTTATTACAAAGCAATTTTGCAGTCATTTATCCATGATTTTCTAGATATCAAAGTGTGTTTCAATGTCCTCAACCTTTGCGCGTGCATTACAATGGTTAATAATTTCTGAAATTGTTTTCTTCTTTATTTCAAATGAATAGTACTAGCATGTGAACTTATGCAAGCTCTAAATTGTGAATAATTTTTACTAACTAGGGAATAGGCTACCCAAAGTTTGAATAAATTTCTGCCAAACCTATACCATCCCTGCTTCATGCAGCTATCAAAGCCTATCATTCTTGGTGAGCCCAAACACTGAAGTGACGTGTATATATGATTAATGTTCTAGTATGCCACTTCTGTATTGTTAGACATACCACAGGATCAATGTCTTGTTTTGTTAAGTGTTTTATACCAGTCTATCTTGCAGCACTGCCATACCTATACTTCTAGATTCAGTTTTTAATGTTTACTTGTTATTTTTGTTTATGATTGCCTACCCTGTTAAAAAGAAAGTGAGATATTTACACTATGAAAAATCTAAGATACCATTTCCCTACATGCTATATGCCTATTCTGTAAAAGGTATGTATGGTAAAAGTGATGAATACTGCCACAATAAGTTGATCTAGTTGAGAATATCTCACTATGTTTAACAGAGTACTGTTAGATAGAGATAGAATGTTCCAGTTGGTATTGTTTTAGGACAAGCTCAGCACAGGTCATGCCATATTTAGCAGTTAATTTTCAAAATAACAGCGAAGCTGCACCATTAGAATGGGAATAGCGGTCATGCAAGCATTTGCTGTGAATAAAATTAGGTTTTTCCAGTGCCTTTCTTGTTGTTGTACTACATTTTCTAGCTGAATGGAACCGGGGTTGGTGCTGCAGGGAAGCATTTGATGCTAAAGGAGTTGATGGTGTAAAGGAGTTGACTGTTTGTTGTAAAGTAAAAATTCCTGACACTGTCTTCAATTGTGTATGTACCATCCAAAGCATTTGTTAATCACTTGTCTCCTTTGTTTTCTCCATTAAAGAAGGAATTAAGAAGAGAGGAAAATAAAGGAAGAAGAGGAGAGGAAAGAGAAGGAAGAGGAGAGGAAAGAGAAGGAAGAAGAGAGGAAAATGAAGGAAGGAGAGAAGACTCTCTGAATAAAATGGGAAGAAGAGGAGAGAATAAAGAAGGAAGAAGAGGAAAAGAAGATGAAGGAAGAAGAGGAGAGTAAAGGGAAGAAACAAAAGAAGAGAAAAATGAAGGAAAAGGAGGAGAGGAAGGAAGAAGAAGAGAAGAACTGGCACGTGCACAGTCCTACATATTGCTGAAAAGAAGTGAGCTTATACACTCTCATATCATGTTAATAGTTATGGACAACATCTACATTTCAGAATCCAAAAAGAGGAAGATCAGATTGCCTGATGATGCTGTAATATCATCGAAAAGGCCAACAAGAAGCAACACTACAGTACCACGGTTTAGAGTAACTTTATGCCCTTCAGTGAATATTTTGGATGATGATATATAGAACAGCGATCATGAACTACAAACTACATTCATGCTGTTCATTGTTAGAACTAAATATATATGATGTACATGATGGTCACACTATAAATGGTGGTATGAATTATTTGTATTTATGGGCACATCGTGTATGCTAATTTCGTTCATAAAGTCAAAGTGAAAGGGTAAGACGAAGAAGAACTTGAAAAAGATCACTGTGCATGAATATTCTATTAAAAATTAACGTTAACATTTTCGAAAATTTGATTCATAATAATTACTAAACAAGTTTCTATAGATTTATTAAAAATTGCTACAGTCACTTTCAGCTACTATATACAACTGCTATACTATTGCTATATAGATACTACCAATACTACGTATATGCTACTATACTGCTGATAGTGATCATGATATATAGTGCTGTACAGCCTTATTTATGTAATTGTGATGTTGCACAATTTATATAGTTCTATGGGAAATGATTGTGCAATGCACTTCCTGGAGAATTCCTCTTTTAATGGCTAGTTCCAATATATATTAGCAAGCAACACTTCATAAATCACCAACGAAGCGATTTTTGGTTATTTGCAGCCAGAATTGCACGCTTTTCTAAATGCCAAAACATATACATAATGTTATTTTAATAAACATCACCATGCCTAGAAATGTTGCAAAGACAAGCAGTAAAAAATCAAAATTGTCCACGAATAGCTTCTATTCCTTTGTTCCTGGATCCTCTCAGTCTCATGTTCCAAATTATCAATGTTCTTGTCAGCTTAAACAGACGCATGGTCAATTATATACCTAACAGAACAATAAACTGAATGGAAAGCAAGGGACATCATATGACATACGTATAATAAAGGCCTTGCATGGCCTTTTATGTCCTTGCGTACAAGTTACAAAATGGTCTCTAACCCTGTTGATTATGCGAATGCATGCATTCTTAGCTCCTTCACAATGCAAATCAAATCTGCTGTGGTCTTTAGCTGAGACCCCTTTAAGACTGGAACCTTTGTGGATACATATGGCATGCAGATGCATCATCTTCAGTCTATACTAAGGTGTGAAAAGGTAATTGGTAGGCAATGTACATGTGTTCTAGCTTGCTATTGGATGATCTGTATCAACTACTACTCTCTATGCAGTAGTTGAGGATTTCATAGCCTGCAACTATACGTACTATTTAAAATACTGATTATCCTAGGGGTCACTTGGATTTCTAACTATATTATACAGTGCAAGTTACAATATGCTAATATATATATATATATATATATCACGTCACAAGATTCACTAAATGTGTATACGGAGCGACACACAAGAGGTGTTGGTGACGCACTAGAGAAACATCATAATACATCACAAGATTGTGCAATCGTAACTTTGAATTCTTCATTATATCTCGGTTATTTGGCAATTTTAATTAAACAAAATTTCGCCAGATGTTTGTCATAGACATGTACCATGATATATGTTGGTTTCAAAGTGATCTGACCAATTGAAAATTTTTATCAATATAATACCTGGTTTCAATGTAAATTTCCTAAAGGTTTTCTATAGTCCAATGGCATTTTATATGCAGACTTTGTCCTCCTTTTTCTAACAAATGGAGGCCTAAATGAAAAATCCCATAATTTTAAATGAGTTTTATACCCTAAACTTCACGATGATATGCCCATTTTGTTTCTAGGTCCTTTCTTGGAGCCATATGAATTATTTAATTATATTATATTATATTATATTATTTATTTATATATACACAGTGCAAGTTACAAATTTATACACAGATGCAAGTGACTCCCAAAATAATCACACTGAGGTATATAATATAATACGAATGTAAATAACTCCCAAAATAATCACAATCAGGTATATGACCTGGACCTCCATAAATTTGTAACTTGTATATACTGTCTAGTACTTGATTGTAATTTTAGTATATATTTTATTATATTTGCCAGTAACTATATATTATATATATAGACCATATATAGACCTATAGCCTACGTACATATATAACCTATAGATATACAGTGTCATATATAATAAAGATTTTACTTTACAACACATAAATGTTTTGCTTTTTGTATACATGTACATATTACAAGCTAAATTAAAAACATTTAGAAAATGAAGTAAGAAGTATAATCCTTTGTTGATTGATGAGGTGATAATTAATAATATATTGAGTTTGTTTATGAATGAATAACTGTTAAATATATAACAAATTTTGACAATTAGTAATTAGTACTCATATATATTCAAGACTTATTGCTATATTGGGAGAAGAATAGGAAAATGATTTATTCATTAGAAATAGTCTGTACTATTTTAATCCTTTTCCTTGTTGTAAGCTCAGGTACAGTCCAACACTACTCAGGTTACACTTGTCAAAAGCACTTGCCTTGTAACAGTACTGATGCAATTGTAGAAGCAATCATCTCAGACGGAGGAAATCATCAGAGATTAATAGAAGCATTCTTCCCCATCAACCATGCAAAACCTCAGTTTTTATTTTTACAAATGGAACATCCATCAAAGAAGAAGTGTGCATTGACAAAGAACCCTACGTTGGTATTGTATTTGAATTAAATGGATTAGAGAATGTCTACGGTACTATGTGGTATTCCTCTACCATCAATACAGTAGTGTCAACCATAATGATATCTGAAATGGCTATACTTATACCACAGGGAATTCTTGGTAGATTCTTTAAAGAAAATCCAATCATTACAGATTATAGAGCCGTTTGTCTTACGCTTCCTTATCTGAAGCCACCAGATAAACGTGACTCACAGATCAATGATGTATTCCTTCCTGTTGTTCTAGTGGTAAGTTTGAATCACTGTAAATGACTATGCATTCACTACAAATGTACTTGACATACATGTACATATGTAAACTGCAGGAGGAGCTTGTATGTGTAGAACAAATATGGATGATCGCTTAATGGAAATATATACTACCAAATGTCTATATAAGTCTAATGTTGCAACCATTTATTACCTCCAGGACACATGCAATCCATCGAGATATTATAGTTTTTAATCTATATAACAATTATATAGTTCATGATGTAGAGTCCAGTACAAATCTTGAAGTTCTTCTCCCTGAAACTGCATGCATTGCCTAATCCATAATATATCATTTGTAAATGTACTTATGTATATATTGAATGATTAACTCTCAGTCCCTTTTCATATACTATGTATATACGTATGTTACAAGTCATAATCTGTGTGTAAATATAGTTGAAAGAGGCAATTTTGAGAGAAAGAATTGATAGCATTGCACATAGCAAAGCCGTGGGGTTTGCTTGTGGAATAGAATCTTTCAACCAACAATTCTGCTATTCTGGATGTATTCCATATCCCAACCCGAGAAAGAACCCTATTTCAATTACTAATTTATTTATACCAGCATTGATTTTCATTTGGCCCTTCCGCATAGTCATACTAGTAATAAAGTGCAGAATTAGAGAGTCCATTACCTCACAAATAACTACAGGAGTATCTTAAATTCCCACATTTAGTGTAACCTGGGCCATTATAACATTCTCCATTTTCTTTTACATCTAAATGATAATTCATAATACAGCAGTGGCACTCTCATTTCTATTGTCTGAGCTGCATTATCATCATGAAAATGGGACCAATGGAATTGTACCAAAAGTTGGTATTGGTATGTGTATTACATTATTCTTGAGTGTTGTATTGACCATAGCAGTTTCTACTTCAACAAAATTACCAAATCAAATTGTTCCTGTACCAAAATTTGCTGTAACTCTTTGCACCTTGGTAACATTTAGATGTGTCAGTTACAATAGACTTAGCAAATTTATATTGCATTTTGGCATCTGGATTGTGGTCAATGCCTTTGTAATGTGTGTGTGTTACCACTTGCCAATGATGTTTATAGCTGTATTAACAGATCCTTATAGGCATACATTCATCATGGCATCTATCTTCCTATTTGCTACCTCCACCATCACCTTCACTGCGGCAGTCTTTAGCATTGATCAAGTTTTTGTCTCAGATTGTAGAGTTTCCATGCCATGTAAAATTGGCATTAGGCAAGGACTGTATTGGCTCTACATTACAACATTGTCTATTTTTGGAGCCACATTTCTAGCAAGTGTTCATTGTCTCCTCTTACTGGACAAGACTCTACCATTAAGCTACAGCATAAATTTTTCGTGGCTATTTTCTACGTTAACAACTATATCAATACCATATCTTGTTCTCAACCTAGGAAGTGTATTTAACAGAGTGATGAAAATGCATCTGCATGGAATGTGATCCAAATAGGCAACAAGAAAATCAAAATAAATTTAAAAGACAAATTGTAATTTAACATGTATTCTGGCATGTAGAGTTAACATGTATATTATGCATGCATGTATTTTATGTATAGGACTATACATGTAGGTTCTATGTGAAAGAGGTTTAGGTAGATAGGTGTTTTGATACCTAGTAAAGTCATACAGTAATTATCATTTTTCATATTTAAGTATGTATAGAATATTGTAAAATGATTACCTGTGTGATATTAAAATGTATTTGAAACCAGACCTCCAACAACCAACCAAATCCACCCAATCTCTGCAAACTAACCAAGGACGCAGAACATGTACACTATACATATAAGTACCTATTTGTAGCTCGGCTAATGAGCTAGAAAGTTCCCGCACCAATATTGGTGATCAAGACTTGGAGGAATCTCCTTCAAAGAAGAAGACAAAGTTATAGGGCAGTAAGACCTATATATAAAACCTGCATACATATAGACCTATACACATATTTATATACACATAGACATATAACCTACAATTAACATATGTACGTATACACAAGGGACATCATATGACATACGTATATAAAGGCCTTTTATGTCCTTGTGTAAAAGTTACAAAATGATCTCTACCCCTGTTGATTATGCAAATGAATGCAACCAACCGTCGGTATTCTTTGCTCCCTCACAAGGCAAATCAAATCCGCTGTGGTTATTAGCTGAGACCCCTTTAAGACTGGAACCTTTGTTGATATAAGGCATGCAGATGCATCATCTTCAGTCTATACTAAGGTGTAATTGGTTAGGTCATGTTTTCTACCTTGCTAATGGATAAACTGTATCAACTATTTAAAATACTGATTATCCTAGGGGTCACTTGGATCCCTTAAATTTGTACTGTGTAGTACTTGATTATAATTATATATCAGGATAAATCTATTAGGATATAGCAACGTATGGTACACTTACATCATACCAGCTGCCATATGCATGATAACTAGGAGGAGCAAACTTCACCACAAATGATCTTGATCCTATATAAAGTCAGCTTGTAGGTAAGAGCTGGGTTATTATTTCTAAATAATATGAAGAGAACTACATGATAATATATACATAAGACATTTTTCACAAACCTGCTAAGAGGAGTTGTTTCAATACTTTCTCTAGTTCTCTATCCAGAGCTACTGAGTAAACTCAGAAATCTTGGTAGAAAAGCCATCTACTGAAGAGTAACCACGTATCACAAATTTTTGTCAAAGGTATATAATAATAAACTCACTGTATAGAAAGATATTGAAATATAGCTTTGAGATCAATTGATATATAGCTACAACGTTTATATGTTTAACTCTCAGAATGGTGTTTGATTTGTGTATGAACATGCCTATACGTACCCAGGCAATTAGTATGAAAAGGAATTTCCCTATATGTGTATGTAGGTATGCATGCAGTATAGCCATACAGAGGTGTGTTGCCATAGTATTGTATTGCTTCAGATCTACATATATCTATAGATTTATGGCTTTCCAAACTAAGGTAGAAGACATACATCAAGTGTCTAAATACAAAAGTCATAGAATTTACCCTGTCATTCACCCTATTCTATCGTTATTTATAATGTTCAGGACACTTAAGCGTTCTCAATCGTTAAGATTATGAATATTTATATTAAAGCCCAACAAAGTGGCCAAGTAGTTAAATTTAAGTGCAGGGGCTTGAGTTTTTAAACTTGAAATACTTGTTCATATACGTATATTGAAAGTTCATCATGACCCTCTGAAGATTTACCCCGCTAAACTACTGTATGTGATATTCATATTTACCTTGTGATGTTGTCTAATTGTAAATGTGTACGAAATTAATAGAGTTTCCATGATATTGATATATTATTGGCACTCTTATTTCTGACCCTATATGGAATTGTTAATATTATATTATAGATATCATGAAGTTGCAGCATAATATACAGAATGTATTATACGCATGTACAGTACAATGATCCTTACACATGTTGATATAAACTCAAAGTAACCAATCGTATATCTGCGAGAAATGGTGTGTTTACAAGCTATATGGTAACGAGTTAGAAATAAACATGTAACAATGTACCCTAACCCTATATTCAGATTCACTATAATATGCACTCACTTGCAAAGCCTGTTCATAGTCCTTCATCTTATAGTTAACTTCACCCGCCAAGTGATGAGCCTTCAAGTGTGAGGGATGGTGCTAAAGTATACATAAAACATTGTATAAAAATAAAACGGACAAACAATAATATTATTATATTGTGTATATATACACACTTTGTAGAAACTGAATGTACATAGAATATGTAGTATCTTATCACATATATATAGTAAATAAGGGATGATGATAAAGGTAAAAGTTAGTATATAGAGTTACAGTTAAAAATTCAAATGGATCTTATTTTTCAATACGATATACAAAAATGGATTGCCATAAAAACATGAGAAAATGGTGTTCTATATAGATGTTTCAATGTGTATATATATATTCAGATTCAATATAAGGCTTAGTGGTGATATAATATGTCTGTTGTTAGTTATTATAAGTCTTTCAAATTGAAACATCCGTTTATACAAATTACAAATTATACATATATATATATATACGTATGTATTTAGTAACTTATAAAATATATACTATACAGGATGGTGAGGTGTATATTTGAATATTAGCAAACTGTAGAACATAAATCCTTCATCCTCCTAATTCATTGCTGAAGAAGATCTAGACCTACTGGTTGAAACGTCAAAATTTGATACTCAAATATATACCTCCTCCCATATTTACAGTATCTAAGGTGAAGTGAAAATTTGACCATTTTAAATAAATGGTATATACTTATACGTATATATATATATATAATTTTTAGAATCTTTATACTTGCAATTGGTAATAGCAACTTTAACATGAATATATGGTTCCTATTGCTCAAAGGGATTGCTCTACCTATCCTCACTGGTCCTCTTGGAGTTTATGGAGATCAACTCAACCTCAATACCTCAGACACCTGTCAACCTCACAAAGTCTGTAACAATGCTGATGATATTGTGGCAGCTATCATTTCTAATCAAGAAAACTATCAAAGATTGATGGAAGCCTTCTACCCAGTCAACCATGGAGTGCCTCAGTTTGTTAGTCTCATATTCTTCACTAATGGGACTCCCATTTCACAGCCCCTGTGTAACCAGACACCATATGCAGGTATGATCATGGAACTCAATGGAGAAGATAATGTTTATGGAACTATGTGGTATGCGTCTTCTGCTAACATACTGGCTACAGGAACTGTTCTCAATGAATTAGGACTAATGGTTCCGCAAGTAATCTCAGGAGTATTCTTTAAGACCAATCCCATTATAACTACCTTTCCTCATGTATGCTTGACTGTACCTTATCAAATACCACAAAGCAAGACATTGTTACAGTCAGATACCTTACTTGTGGGTATGCATGCTTTGTATGTATGTACATATATATGTATATATGTACTTGTAAATGTTTATTAGCAGGTTCCTTAGGAATTTTGATTTTTCGACCCTGGGTGTCTTCACTGCTGAAGAAGACCCCCAAGGTCAAAACAACCAAATCAGGACAAGAATCGAATCAACTGCGTCGTCTCTCTAGATACTCAAAAGACTAAAAGATGAACCATCTCAAAGATATATACATATGTTTGGTGTAGTTAGCAGAAATCCCTATCATCTGATCTTTTAGCTGCAGCTGGTTGGTACCTTCAAACTGGATATATATGTGTGATGCATGCAATATACAGTAGAACCTCGGTTATCCGGCCTCAATGGGACCAAGCTATGGCCGGATAAGTGAAACAGCCGGATATGTGTATCATCTTAATGAATATGTAATTTTGATATCGCCAACGGTCGAACTTCTGATCCCGTACTCCTCCGCAAGCTGCGCTTGGGTTGCTCCAGCCTTCAGTCGCTCCAGTATAGCTATCTTGCTCTCTAGGGGAAGAACTAAGCGCTTCCTTTTTCTCGCAGAGCCACTCGAACTAGCCATCACTTTGCAAACAAACGATGGGCGTTAATAAGATTATGCGACCTTCGAGTCCGGATAATCCGAGCAGCCGGTTAATTGAGGTTCGGATAACCGAGGTTCTACTGTATTTATATGTCATTTTCACTTAAAATTTATTAATTAATTTTCTCATATATCCATTGATTTATATATACCTTGTCTATACAAAAGGGAATCCTGTAGATGTCTAACGGTAACATAATAAATCTTAAAATTTACTTGGGATGTCAAATCCGGGGATCCTGCATGACATATGTACATATTTTCTTTAAATATATTTAGGTCAAGGAATCACTTTTGAAAAAGAAAGTCGACTCCACAGTCTATTATAATGCCGAGGGCTACAGTTGCGTGATTCCTAAAGTGAATAAAATATTCTGCAGTTTTGAATGCATCCCTGCACGGGAAGCCTACCGTGTAATTGTCTTTAGAATTGGTGTAATGCTCTTCTGGCCAGCTACCTTGGTCATAGTTGCAAGACTATTGAAATTGAAGGCTTTTGTTTTGCAATTAGATCTTCATGTTTCATCATTCAGTATATTCTGGGGAATATCCTTATTTTCTGTCATTTTTACTAGTTTATATATAATAAAAGCTATACTATTCGCATTTGCATTCATTAAAGTCAACTGGAACTGCTACGAGCTAGGCAATTTTGAGCATGTGTTTGGTATCAGCTATTTGATGGTTGCAGTAGTAGTATTTGCACTCAGCATTGTATTTACATTGAAGTTAGACATTCCACATCACCTATCTGCACCACAGTCCATTATGAATCTGCTCAGATGTGTGACTTGTAATGCTTTTAGAGCAGAAAATGTCCATAGAATAGTTCTAAAGTTGGCAATTTGGAGCATTATCGCCTTGCTTGGAATCACATTTTGTCAAGTCTCCATAACTCTCCTAACTGTATTAACAGATCCTTATAGGAATGGATTCCTTTTTGCATCTATTATGCTTCTTGCTTGTGGAGTCACTTCTTTATTTGCAGCACTGTTCAGTTTAGATCAAATTTTCATAACAGACTACAGAGTTGCTATTAACTGTAAAGCAGGTTTGAAGAGATGTCTCTCATGGTTATTCCTCATGACAGTATCATTATGTGGAGCAATGTTCTTTGCAGCTATCCACATCTTGGTCCTCATGGACATTAGACTACCTCTGAGATACAGCATCAATTTCAAGTGGTTCTTCTCAATCACAACTTCTATGCTTATACCAACACTGATAATTTACTTGAAGAGGTTCATCAACACATTAAATAATGTAGTGCAATCATCATAAATCCTATTATATATATGTATATAGTTGCAGTTAAAATTATGCATGTATTTGTAGATGACACCTTAATGTTTGTGATCAAGTGTTAACATGCAGCACACCAACTGCAAGTGTTACCTGAATACAGCTCACTTTATTAATTTTGTTAAATGCGGTATACGTATTGGAATTTTCAACTGCACTTGCACGATTATATGCAAAATTAAATGATGCAAGATAGGGTAAATATGTAATTTGCAGATGGAGTCTGATTACAAAAACTTTAAAACACATGCTTATAGAAAGCATATACATAAGCAACAATTAATCAAAAAGGATGTTCACCATTTTAACCAGTTTATCTGTGAATTTTGTTACCTCTTTAAAGTCTATTTGCCAATGAATTATGAATTAATCACACAAAATAAAGCACTCAAAATGCAATCATTGCATACATTATCTATACAACTACTATAGCTTTTCAAATATGTATTTTGCTCATGAAAAATCTAAGATACCATTTTCCTACATGCTATGACTATTCTGTTAAAAGAACCTATAGGGGAACTAAACCTGAAGAGAGCTTTGGATGAAGATACAGGAGTCTTTTCTTCCTTCTTTTCACTTCTTTCATTTCTTCTCCACTGGGTCAGACAGCCGTTTCTGGGAATTCCACCCTTCATCAGTGATCCTGGGAGTCTCTGTCTTTTTCTTTGTCTTGATCTTCTGTAAATCCTTGGCTCTCTATGCTAAATCTAGGGGCCTTAAATACACTATTTTGGCACCAAAAGTTAAATAAGGTGTTAACTAAGACACATGATGAAATTTAATTTTATGAAAGGAAAGTAGGTCCAATTAACTTTTATGAATTAATTATAAATCTATTAGTAATCTTGCTTGTATAGGTATATAAAACAGACTCAGCATAACTATAGACACAAGTAGGACATATTACATAAGTCTACCCTTAGGTCTTCTAGTAGTAACATTTCTTTGGAGGTGGGGTAACACAATATGGGGTAACACAAGACAGTCTTTAAGCATACTAGCTACTTTTTGCTTATACTTGATTCTAACTAGAGGCTAAAGGTTGATTTTAGCTTAAGTATTTGTAACCCTGCCTAATAAGCCTACTGCATAACTGCAAACTTTTAGCCTGAAAACTGGAGAAGTCACTACATATTCTAGAATACCTAATTAGTTATAAAATAAAGACACCATAGACTGGGGTATTAGGAATATTACTATCTAAATGGGGGAAATTTACTATATCAAAGTTAAAGTCCTCTCGCTTATCATATACTTTAGTGATGAATTGATTATTAGTAATGGTTATATCTAAGTCTAAAAAGGGGATTTCCTAGGGCTGGTATTTGTCTTTTTAAGAATAAGTTCTTTGGGGTAAATGTCACTACTTGACAGTTCAAAATCCTTGTTGTTAATACATAAAAGGTCATCAATATACCTATAAGTATTGGAAAATTTAATAGCTAAGGTAATGTTATCCTTAAGTAGTCCTTTCATAAACTCATACTCATAGGCAAACAGAAAAAGATTAGCAACTACAGGGGCACAGTCAGTATCCATAGGGATACCTACACATTGCTTAAATACAGAACCGTCTACACATACATAAATGTGGTCAATAAGGTAATTAAAGAGCTCTACTAAATGAACAGCTGTGACTGCTTTATTGGAGACGTTGTTAGACCATAAGGCTTTATCCTGACAGACTTCTATATATTGGGACTTTTTACAGGTATAGGCACTATGAATAAGGTTAGTACTCTTGTCTTTAAGTAGGTTATGTCAGATGCCATTTCATTAGAAGCTACTTTTAAGTTTTTCTTAATCCGATTTCTTTGTAAGCAGGTGAATGCACCATTGCCAATCCTTTGTATTTTAATTGTTCATCGACAGCTTCATAGATGTTTTTTTTTCTTCAAGTCTGTTATTGCCTTTTTCATCTTTTTAATATAACAGACATAAATGAAAACTGACCATATGATGATTGTACTGAAAACAGATAGGACTACTGCTGTGACTACTGATATTGATAATATTAAATCTTGCTTTTGATGAGGTTCTACAGGAAAGTATATACATATATAAAGACATGCACATATATTTGTAATATTTGTATACACATATTATGCAAATATATATACCTATATATAGATTAATGCATGACATGATTTATGACATACGTATATAAAGGCCTTGGCCTTTTATGTCCTTGTGTACAAGTTACAAAATGGTCTCTAACCCTGTTGATTATGTGAATGCATGCAACCAACTGTCAGTATTCTTAGCTCCCTCACAAGGCAATCTGCTGTGGTTATTAGCTGAGACCCCTTTAATACTGGAACCTTTGTTGATATAAGGCATGCAGATGCATCATTTTCAGTCTATATTAAGGTGTAAAAAGGTAATTGGTAGGCCATGTGTTCTAACTATCAATTGGATGATCTGTATCAACTACTACTCTCTATGCAGTAGTTGAGGATTTCAAAGCCTGCAACAGTGTGACTAAAGTCTTGTACTGTTTAAAATACTGATTATCCTAGGGGTCACTTGGATCTCTTTAAATTTGTAATTTGCACTGCATGTGTAGCTAGTACTTGATTGTAATTTTAATATTTTATAGTCACTTGGCCCTCTTAAATTTGTAACTTGTACTATATATATATGCATAGGAAAATCTCGGATAGAACATAATTATTAGCCTCGCTTCGCTCGCTCACGCTTGCCGCTCGGCAATAAAAGTATGTATAAAACTCAGAAAGGGGCTGTTAAAATATGAAACCCATGAAAATAATCTATTAGTGCATATTTGAGCACCCTTTGAAACCTGGCTGTTCAAGAAGTTTCAAATGGGTTTCATGCCATACGAAACCTGAAATTTGATCCTGTGATGTACACATATACCAAGTATTACAGCTAGGTTAGGTGTTGGTACATTTGTGTGCTTCATTTTGTGATATACTTGTTGTGATCAGTTATTGAGTTTTTGAGTGACAACAACTGCTAATGAAGACCTACGGATTGAAACGTTTACTTCAAGAATTCTTGTTGCTGACTCTCATGCAATAACTCTACATTTCATAATACATTATGTACAGTACAAAGGTACCACCTACTAGCTATTCTTTAAAGTAGTCACTTCTGTTTTTTTGTAATATATATGTATATAGATCACTGATGATAACTAGGTCTACTGCTACAATTATATATGCTGCATGTAAGTTGTCAAAACCTTTAGTACATACAATTTGATTAGTATATATAGCCTGGTTAGTGAAGTTCTGCTATTATATAATCATCTATCCATAAGGCATTAACACATTTGTAGACGTATAAACATAAATAGACTTTGCAGCTGTAAGCTTAATCATAATACATACACAATAAGACAGCTATGTTCTGCAAACTTACCAAGTACTACTTTGTAAGTTGTTGTGATCATTTCATCCCTATTAGTCACAAGCCAAGAGTATGTTCCAGTATGACTTGTAGCAAATGTAGAAAAGCCTAATATCCTTCTATGTCCACTAGTTGTCCACACTTCATCTCGAGTGGGTGTTACTATATATCCTGTAGTATACCACTGCTTGGGTGTCCCTGGCCTATTACACAATAACTCTACTGGTTGATTAATGGTAGGTGTTGCAGTTATGTCGACTGGAGAACCTGATCCAACTGTAATAGTTGTAGCTGGTTGTGAAACAACTACGAGAGATTTCGTAGGAAAGATAAAAGAATAATTATATCTATATAGTACATACATAATATTATATATATACCAGAATATAGGGTTAGGCAGAAAATAGAGATAATAATAAAATGTGAATATCGGTCTTAATACAGCTGAAAGCTTCTTAAATGTGAGTGCTGGTCTATGCTAGAATGCATACGTCTTAAGGGTGTCTGCTATAAATTAAAGTTATATTATAGTCTACATTATTCAATTTAGAAATATTCACCTAGAGATTCCTATCAGGTGAAACTTTCAAAGATAATTAAGAATTTCAACTTACCCTTGAAAGACAAGATAATTATCCCATTAAGAAATATCCAACAAACTGAGGCAATCTCCATTTCCTACGTTCTATAGATCTACAACTACTACCCGTGGGACCAATGTAAAATATATTTGGGTTAATTCTATGTTTTCTCGTCTGTTATTGCTGTTTCTTATGGTTTCCCTTTATTACTCAATGGAAAGTTTCCTTTATATGGAAACCTACTGCACACTCACTTTCAGTTACATATTACTAGTATCTCCAGCTTGTTATACCTTACTAGAAAAACTTGGCAAGATCTTGGCAAGATTTCATACAAGATCTTTGCGAGATCTTGCTTATGAATCTTGTCAAAATCATGCATGAAATTGACATAGGTATCTTGCAAGCTAGGTTTCCTGCAGGAATCATGCATAAAAATTACCAAGATACATGTATGTTTTATAGAGGTTCCCTAAGATCATGGCACATGTTATAAAAATAAATTATAATGATATAATATCAAAGAGAAAAAGGTTTATGTACAGTTTACTTAACAAAACGGTCCTTCATGTCTCTACATTTCTGATTTGAAACTTAACTATACACATACACTTCTAATCAAGGATATAGTAGAAGTAGGGATCGATGTGCCCAAACATAGAAGTGATGTGTATGGTTAAGTTTCAGTATGCAATGTTAGCCTTATCATATGATCACTTTCTTGTTTTGTTACTTTTTCTAGATGTGCCAATCATTGTTATAGTCCCATCGATCCCTACTTTTAACTTCATTTTTGAATGTTTTTATTTAACTTGTATTGCTCCTTTTTTCTTGTTAACATTTGTTTTGAAAGTTTTCTTGGTGAAATAAAGTAGCAGAATAGACGAGAGCTCTAAATTAAAAAATAGTAAGCAAATAAGTTTTCTATCATTCTTTAACATTCAGTTTAGGATATTAAAGGGTCAATAATCGTTAAGATAGCGACTGTATATATTTAGTATATAGTAACGACGTATATAGAGGATATAGTATATAAATCTGTAAACTTTATAATGTAGTCAAACACATTTAAGTTATTTACTTATGGCTCAGCTCAAAGTATTGCTAACATTTATTAAGGAGAATGTGGTGTATTGAGAGAGTACAGTATATGGTACGTATGATATTGTAAGTCCTTTTTGGTGTCTATAAAACGTTGGCTATGATGGAATACATACATATACGTATATAAAGCTCCTTAAATAGTCATAGTGATAATCAAATCACATGCAAAGAAACCTTTGTGGTTAAGTGAATGTATGCTTTACTAGCATATTTATAATTAATCTAGATATTTAGAATATTAATACAACCATTATTATCAGTGGCACAATTAAAATTTCGAATGGTGATTATTGTTAAACATTGCTGGGATAGGTGCTATATAGGACAAATGGTTAAACAAAATCACCATTGCTGTACAAATATATGTAACATTTTCCTGCATGACAGAGCGACAGAGAAGAACGCATAGAACGAGTGAGCACATTTCACTTTAAAATAATAGATTTAAGCAATACAGCAACCACATAGCTACATAAATGTAATGTGACAAAGGCAAGAGAATAGTTATGGTTGGTCTACGTACTGGTTGTCTCAGTTAAATTTGGTTGCTACATCTCCCTCCATTCGACCAGAGGACCTGCCAAGTCTGTGCTGGGGGTGAGGTGGAGGACCAGGCACACTTTTTGTTAAATTGCTGTAAATTTAATATTATGAGAAAAGATGTATTTACTTATTGCACCCAGCTTAAGCCTAATTTGATTTAGAGAACGCAAAAAAGGTACCGTAATTCGGGAAATTTTTGTTGTTAAAATATTTTCGTGGTTGGCTCAAACCACGAAAATTTATCACACGAAATATTTTTAACAACGAATATTAATACGTTGTACAGTCTACGTATGTGAACGCAACACAGCTAAGCGCGGCCAAAATGGCTCTGCTGCGATACCTGCAGCACAAGGACGGTGTACCGGACCCAAAGAGGTGACTTTCGTCCAAAGTACCAGCAGCAACAATCGCTCGTGCGGCCCAGACCACGAAAATATTTTAACACGAAAATGTTTCCAACGAAAATTTCCGAACACGAAAATTTCCCGAACTACGGTAATCCAACAGTGCATAGATGAGCTGGTAGAAATATATCTATATACACTTAAAGATGTGCATATTGTATTTCATAAAACCATAAATCTTTATATCTCTAATAGTTACATACGTTTATACCTCTCACTTCAGTTTTAACAATTTGCTTAGTAACATTTCCTTCTCCAATACTGTTGTTGGCACTAACTTCAATAGTGTACGATCAGTCTCTTCTGATTAGATACTTTTAAACTTATTGATTCACTTTCTTCACTGTGATACTTTACTGTATATCCAGTGTGAGGTAGTCTACCAATAAACTGTTCCGTTATGTTCCATTAAACTGTTATACTGTTGCATGTGATGCTTGAGAAGGAAACAGAGCCTGGTGCCTCAGGAACTGAAAGAGCAATCAAGACATATTATTAACAGTAAATAGGCATTTCAATTTCTACATCAGACTAACCATCATATGTAATCTGAACTCTGTCACTATATTCTCCCATTCCAGCATCAGAAATGGCTGCTACCTAAAAGTTATAGGACACTCTACTAGTTGGAATAGTCAAGCCTACCTTTTTAGTGTAAGTGTTTGACATGTTTTACAGTTATACTCTTTTTGTCATTATTGATGTTCCATTTGGACTAGTAACATTTGCAGCAAAACCATATTTGATAACATAGCTGTAGTTTGCTCTGGAATTTGGTGATATCCACGTAAAATATTGTTTCATCTTATTATTCATTACCTCAGTTTTACTGATATTGACCTCTGTAATCTTTCCTGGTACTAAAGATAAAATTATCGCACATATGTTATATGACATTGTGCACTGTAAAACATATTGGTATGGCATTATAATTTACTCACATGTTTTCACTATTCCATTTGCCTCAAAGCATGTTTCACTTCCATTCTCATCATATGCTATGTGTTCAATGTACCATATATGTTGCATCAGACTCCAAATAATCTGTTCTGGGTGATCTTGTTGAGTGAAGGAGATTGTAGCTATTTCAATATTGTTGAATGTACTAATGGTACAATGTTCTGATGGTTTGTTGATAGTGATGCCCTTTGGAAAGTATGGATCTATCTGGAGTGGTCTAGTAGCTGTGAATAGAGTTGCGTACTTTCATAATATGTGAGAGAAGTATGACATACTCAATTGTTTGTTAATACACATTCACTATATATACGTACGTACAGTATGTGCTACTCACACCTTTCCTCAGTTGTCTAATTCATATCCACAAATGATTCTCCTAAATCATACACAGCCTTTACTCTAAACATATATTTTGTCTTGGGTATCAACTGTACTATGTGCACATTCAACGTATAGTAGCATTTACTGTTATGGAAGTGTTAGTGATTAAATAAATGTATTCAATAACATATCCAGTAATGGGGAGATCTCCAATGTCACCTGGGGACTTCCATGAAATGTAGACATCGCAAGCCTTTCCAGTAACGTTTACTTCTAAGGGAGCTGGAGGCTCTGTAGGGATAGAGTAATCGAATACTTTTAGTAGACATTTGAGTTGCTAGACTTAATGTAGTCAGGTAATACCCAAATTTCTAGTCATACGTATATGTACATATGTACATACATAGGTCATCATTAATGATGCAAGCAGGAACATTCAATAATACACTGTTAAGTTAATTCTATAACTTAAAAAATTAGTAACAGCCCTGACGTAACATATAGAGACAGTATGTACGTACATACAGTAATGTGTTCATATGACACACATATAGTAACTCAGCATGTAGCAAGCTCAATGTGAATTAGTATATATTACTTTTATAAACAAGTGTAATGTGATCACTACGCAGTCCAATGTGTTGTCCTGATATGCCAGCTACTGATACATTGTATGTTTCATTCTTTGGTGGAAATACAAGAGTGTAAACTAAGCCAGTTGTGTTTTTCTCCAGAGTTATTCCATTAGAAGATGAATAATATATAGTATAGTACTTTGGAACATCATTTGCTGAAGTTGAAGGTTCACTCCAATAAAGTGTTTGAATGATACTGTTTTTTGTTGTTTCGTAGTTACTTTTGTAACGTTGTTCACTCTTTCTGGTACTGTAAGAGAATAATCCAGACATATTTTCTGATAGGCAATTTGCTAAACATACCTTCAAACTTAGTTGTCACACTAGAGTTCAACTCCAACAGACTTCTCTAATTCCATTGTATCCAATACAGTGAATGCTGTAAGTTGTATTTGAACTTAGTTCTGACACTTTATCTTCAGTGGCTGAAATATTCACTGTTATATTGTTGTTCAAATGACATTGAAAGTATTGTGGGTTAAGTAACATTGTGTGGTTCTTTGAAATTACTATGTTGATGGATGATGAGTTGAATGGTTTTACATTGTCTTCAGCCGTATCTACAGTATATAAAGTAATAACAGCTTATACACCAATCTTCATCCGTGCATGGCATATATTTTCCATTACAGTAGCATAAAAGAGAGTATTTTATTTTGCCACTTCTTGAATATAACATAAATGACCACAGTGCCTATTTAACCATATCTTTGCTGTCTGTACTCAAATATAGGTAGTCAATGAATAAAGAATGCATTAATGTTATTCCTGGATTGTACTAAAGGTCATAAAACACTTTGCATACCTCTCCCTGTAGGTGTTTTGTTAATTTCTATGGCTTCACTACTTGTATAGTATAGGAAGTAAAGGGAAGTAAATTGCTTATCACTGTGGAATTCATGGTTGTATTCTCTTGAGTGACAAAGGTAGATTGACTACGAACAGCTATGTTATACATTAAAATTGGTAGATCTCCACTACTTTTACTTTGATTCCACTGAACTTCAATTGACTGACATGTTATCATAGCATTAGGAATTTCCAATATGACAGGGGCTGCAGGTTCTACAAACACATTTATTGCACATTTATAGTCTTGTCATATTAGGAGTATTACATGTTATTACATAATACATATTTTGCTAATGAAGACCTCCATCCTAAATTTGTAAAGTTGCTGATGCTCAATAAGGCTTTATTCTCTTCTTAAATACAGTATATGTGTACGTATGTAAATACTATATATACTATTATAATTACACAACCAAAACATACTGCTTACTGTAGTCAAAGGTTATACTGTCACTAAATGGTCCAGTGTTGTTTCCTGATTTCCAGCTACTGACACACTGTACTTCATAAGATGATGTAATGGTAAAGTTAAGTTGTATTCTGTGTGGCTTCCTTCAGTTTCTAATATTGTACAGTCGTACGTATGTATGTACGTCGTTTTTGTGTACAATAGGGTCATCTCATTTAAACATACCTTGTGACTTATATAATAAGTTGTTATATCAGTTCCAGTGACTAAGCATCCTTCAGTACTTCCATTGTATCCAGGGCACCAAATAAGGTAAGATGTGTTTGGTTATAGACTGCCTACGGTCTCCTCTTGGTTGGCAGTGACATTAATGGTGTTTGTTGTCAAATTACCATCAGATACTTCACATTCATATCTTTCAAGGGGTATTGTGTTTACATCATGATAGCTTATCTTCAGTGTTGTAGAGTTAGTACTCACTACCTTTAGCTCACTTTCTGTGTACAGTATGTGACCACAGATAATTATATATATTTTCATATACGTACATTTCATATTTACAAACATCATCAGTATATACGTAATGTATATCTAGAAAACGTTATTATAATAATAACAGTAATAATTAGTAATACCTTTCAATTTAACAGTTTCACTTTCATTCTTATTTGTGTATCCGATTGCATTCACAGTGACAAGTTTGAAGGAGACTTTAATTCAGTTATTATCACAAATGACATGTTTGTTGTAATATTCACTTGTCTGCCATCCTCCTCGTAGAAAACAATATATCCATCTATTGGTAGACCTCCAGTATTGGCTGGTGGGTACCAGGCAATGTTAACACTAGAGCATGTCATTTGTATATATCACAGTTACATTGACTGGAGCTGATGGTTCTATACAAATGTACAGACATTTATAGTTAAAGCAAAGTTCATCATTTTAAATGAAAATGAGGTTGGGATAGCACTATATTGATAGAATGTATATACTATGTACTGGTAAAAATTAAAAAATCTTTATAATGCGGTTATAGCGAAACCTATATAGAACAGAAGGTATATCATGTTAGTTGCACAATCTAAATGACCTACATATAAGCTATATACTTTATCTTAATATGTAATCTTTGATATTCTCATGCTGTAAGGTCCTGGTACACCTGATGAAACAGCTAATACCCAAATATAGTAGGTTGTACCTTGTGCAAGTCCACTCAGTGTAATTGATGTACAGTGATACCTGACATATTTAATGCTCCAGATGGTGGTTCTGTTGTATACAGTACCACTATTTGTAGAATACCACAAAATGTAGGTTGCTCCATATCTAGGTACTGTAGTCCATGAAATTGTCAATGACACAGATCCATTAGATATTCCTCTTAAAATGTCGACACCTTGGACTTGTGGTGGTGGAGTTGGGGTAGCTAAATAAGATACAAAGGGTAGGACTAGGATTAATACAGATATACTTCAAGCAATACCAATTATAGTATGTGTATACTTCATGTGCAAAGAATTTCAGCTTTTCAATTATATATATATAAATACCTGACTTATGTTTTGTCTATAAATGAGTTAATGAAACATATACATCAAGTTCCTGCTTTATGGTAATTATAATGTGGTAACTATGGCTGTTAGTTGAATCATAACTCTGCACATATACACAATAGGACAGCTACGTATGTTCTACATTTAGTTTTACAGACTTACCAAGCACTACTGTGTAAGTTGTTGTGTTCACTTCATACCAATTTTTTACACGACAAGAGTATGTTCCAGCATGACTTGTAGCAAATGTAGAAAAAACTAATTTCCTAGTACGTCCACCAACTGTCCACACTTCACCTGAAGTGGGTGTTACCATACTTCCTGTAGTATACCAGTGCTTGGGTGTCGGTGACCTACTACACTGTAACTCTATTGATTGATTAATGGTAAGTGTTGCAGTTATGTTGACTGGAGAACCTGATCCAACTGTAATAGTTGTAGCTGGTTGTGAAGCAACTTCGGGAGATTGCGTAGGAAAGATAGAAAAGTAATTATATCTATATATATACAGTACAAGTTACAATATACTAAGGTAATCTAATCTAATATTACAATATACTAAGGTAATCTAATCTAATATATATATAGGGTAATATTGATATTATTAAATATTATATACATGTGTGGTTAAGCTAACCATTACATGTCACTATGTCATCATCCAACTCATAACCAGTGTTACACGAGCATACAAATGATCCTTCAGTATCAATGCAAATTTGACTACATCCTCCATTATCAGTGGCACATTCATTAATATCTATAATTGATAAATTTGATAGTCCTTATAATTAGGTATTAAGATTCTATTCATTTTAATAATCACAGGGAATATTGATGGTGTTGTCAGACATACCATTGCATGTTATCCCATCGGCATCTAACTCATAGCCAGTGTTACATGAACAGACAAATGATCCCTCACTATCGGTGCAAACCTGACTGCATCCTCCATTATTGGTGGCACATTATATCTTTAGGAAAGGTGTATATAATTAAAAAGTATATAGTGATATATGTTGACATATACATGCACACATGTCTATGGAGATCCCTATTAATAATAATTTGGCTTAAAAACTCACTGTTACATGTCATTGTCATGTCATTTAAAATATAGCCTGATGTGCAGGAGCATTGACATGAAGCACTGCTGTATGCTAGTACTGAAATCATCTGCTGACTTTATGTCATGCTAGTCCTGTACACATGAGAATAATGAACAGTAGCTACATAGGCTGAAATACATAATAAACTTGCCGTGCTGCATAATCCTGTGCTACCTAGCATGCGTTAACAGATGCCTACATGGCTCAGCTACCTATTTGAGTGGCTAATTATATAAGAGGAGACTCTGGTTCCACCTACTAGCTAGCCCATGCCAGTGTCCAACAGTGCTCCACCACTGAGCTACAAGTGCCACTATAATACTCCATTCATGCCTCCCTCTTATACTAATTACAAACTACGTAAGCGGTTTGTGTTTTAATCGTAGTCTTATGTATTATGCATGATAAAGAGCATTCTGACTGTATAAGAGGAGAGATAAGCAACGAAGCTATAGGCTTGTAATAAGAAATAATAGGCATTTCCTAGCAGAGAGATATATGCTTACCTTGCTACATTCGTACACGTACGTAAGAGCCAACTCCCAGTACAAACCCTCTTGCGTGTGATTACTCGATATACCATGCAGATCTAGAGTATCTCAAGGACTTACCTTGGGGGTGGCGATGCCGTACGCGTTATTCCAAGAAAGAGGAGGCAAAGGACTAATTGAAACAAATAGCGATTTTGATAGATATGCATCTCTTGCAAGCTATCCATGCATGACTGATCGCGAATAATAAACAATAAACACGATGCTATGCTTACGTATATACGCACTGAAATCATATTATAATAATAGAGTATAATTAAATATAGAGAGTATTCAGGTATAGACATATACCCACACAACATGCATAATACAATTAACTAAAATAAAAATCGCATATATCATTTTCTCAAATTGTGCAGATGACCATAATTAGCTATTTCTATAATAGAATAAGGATTCCTTATAACTGCGTCGACCTTATGTCACTGAGGAAGACCCCCAGGGTCGAAACGTTTGACCAAGAATTGAAAGAAACCAACTGCGTTTTAAACGCTCAAAAGTCGAAGGATGTACCATCCCAAAGATAGCTATTTCTATTCAAAAAGTTTTTAATCCTACTGAATGAAGGGCGCTCAAGAGGATTATAATTCCTATACAATTAAAAGGTAAAAGATAAATGTTGCATACCTCCTTATCCGGCAACAGTATGTATACATAGTACAGTACATGGGTGTAATTTAGGCAGTTCCACATGTACATAACATACAGCTAGCTACATATGTCAGTTTGTATATTGATAGACGTATATAGTAAAGAGACCAAAAAGACAGAATTGCATGCATGCAATCAGTGATTGAAAATGCTGAACTGAAATTGATGGAATGGAGGACTTACCAGCAGGCAGTCATAATATTGTAAACATAAGATGGGCAGCCAGTGGGACATGGTTGAAGAGATGGATCTGATTCAGATCTGCTGTTTCAGAGTTTAATAGCAATTTCAATACCTTCAATTCATATATAGGACATATAGGTATACATTTTGTACCTATTGATATATATATATATACATGGAAAATACAGGACTTGAACACACACACACACACACACACACATATACATATATATAATACATAGTATGCATATTATTGCTAATTGAACAAGACACATGTACCTAAAAGTTAAGGACATAAAAGCTAAGTCTCTCTTACCAAAGAAACACAATTTTTTAAATGAAATAGCATTGGAATAAAAACAAACTAATTACACTGTACTGGTATTACATGTAGTTCCATATAATTCTCAATGCATTCAAACACCCTATATACAGTATAAGTTATATATATACATTGCAAGTTACATATACTATATATATATATATAGTGAAACTCATTATAGTGAAGCAGGACCAAAATAAGTTCCTTATATCGAATAATCACTATACTGAATGTATTATCTATTGTAAGTTGCACTGAATATAAAAGTATACTTTTGTTGAGGCTAACAATATACTGAGACATTCGCTATATGTATACCGTATGTACACGTGGAAATGACACACATGAGTATGCACTCACGCATATTTATCCAAATCCATCCCTAGACCTACATATCCAATTACACTCCTGCATACGTACACATTGGATAAGAACAAGTAGTTCGAGTTTAAAAACTCGTGGGGCTGCCGCCCCCCGAATTTACTCGAATTACTTGGCCGCATCGTTGGGCTTTGATATACTATTCTTAATCCTAATGATTGAGGACGCTTAAGTGTCCTGAAAATTAAAAATAGCGACAGAAAAGCTTCGTTAACTAAAGCTTCCTGAACGCCGCCATTTGCAAAACGATGTATTGACGTATAAATTAAGTGTTACAATAGTTGCGTATGAACCCGTATTATACATATATCGACGTATAAAATGTGTTATAATAGTTGCGTATGAACTCGTATTATATATATATTTATCAGAGAGTACGGTAGTACTCTCTATGTAGGGATGGTACGGGTTGTTTCGTTTTCCCCATACATTGGTATAGGAGCAAAATTCCGAATTAGGCTGAAAATCGCCAAAACGAGACTATGTATTCGCCACACGTTTGTCATACACATGTACCATGATATATGTTGGTTTCAAATTTTTTATCAATATAACACATGGTTTAAATATATATTTTTCATAGGTTTTCTATAGTCCTAAGGCCTTTTATATGCAGACTTTGTCCTCCGTTTTCTAACAAATGGACACCTAAATAAAAAATCCCTTAATTTAAAATGAGTTTTATACCCTAAACTTTATGATGATATGCCCATTTTGTTTGTAGGTCCTTTCTTGGAGCCATATGAATTATTTAATTATATTATATTATTTATTTAGTACATTGTAACTTGCACTGTATATTACATCTTAGAATACCCAATTACCTCTGTATATATATACGTACATGTACCTATATATACATGATGAATAGGTGAACCTGCTAATATACACGATGCATGTACATATAACTCACTGCAATATCCACTCCATAAGAATACCTTTGAATTACCATTATATCTGTTTTTCTGATGCCAATTCAACTTACAGTTTCATTGTTTGTATATTTCCCATTAATTAGGTTACCATCATCAAAAATACTTAGAACAATATTTACTGCATAAGGATCTTCACATGGGTGAAGTGTTATATTTAAATGAAGATCCAAGATAAGTCCAACATCAGCAGTTAGATTACAAAGTAGAGTGATGCACTTTTCATTAATCTCACAATCCCCACTAAGCTGATCAGCTTCATTAATTATAGTAGGAATACTAGCCAATGAGGAACACATGACATCTTTAGTGACAGGAGAAAGTGGTGTTGTAGAGATGGAGAAGGTGCGGATGATGGAATAGAGGACATACTTGCAGAGGAGGTGGAGCTACCAGTAATGGGAGAGAGTGTAAAGCTAATATCCTTACAGTACAGGTGGATCCTTGTAGCTGGTAAAATATCCACTACAATACCTAGTACTCTCACATTTATCTACAGTATATAATTAAAGATGTAGTGTAGGTATATATGTACGCATATACCTGTGTGATTGTGTGCATGTGTATATGTTATCAGTTGCATAATGAAAGTTATACTGTTTAGTGACTGGTTATACATAAGAGGTTTAATTTTAAGGAGGTTAACTATATGTATACAAACAATAAAAATACCATAAAACCCAGGAAAGTTTGGTGGCTAATTTATTTTTGCGGTTTGGTGGTTTTGAGAACCAATACGCCAATATTTCCACTCCCAAACTACACCGAGCATAGGAGAACAACTTCCTTGTCAGTGAAACTCACCAAATGCCATAAGTTGAACAATCCGGCAAAGTTTCGGACAAAATTTACTACAAATGTGTCGGTACCGGTATTGTATGGTAATGTATATTGGACATATATATAATAGGTTATATTATTACTTAATTTACTGAGTATGTACATTTACAAGGTTGTTTTGATTCAATAAACAGAATAGAATGGTCTGAGAGATTCCCACTCCTCTCACTCATGATTTCCATATTTAGCTAATTGGTCAACCTGCCCTGGGCATGCCCAAGTTTGTTCATGGAATAGCACTTTGAACTTTCCAAAAAATCAGGCGTTTATTACGCTGTCACTACCTGTAGAAACCCTGATTGCAGTAGGTACTAGATAAGCGCAGTACCATTTGTCATATATTCTCCTGTACTTCAGCTCCACTGGGCCAGGCAGCTGTTTTTAGGAATATCACCCTTCATCACTAAAGTGAGGGGTCTTTCTTCTTTGAATTCTTAGATCCTTCTCTAGTTCATTCTGTCCACGAGAACATTAATATTCACCAAATATGGCTGTGATGTGAAGAAGTGAGGTGAGGAGATTGTGAGGCACTGGACTACATCAAGACAGGTCATCTGGCAAAGATGATGATGCCCATTCAAACTCTTAATATTTAAATGCCCTTCTTCTCCTCGATGTAGAATTCGTTCTATACATGGAAGACCTAGCTACATATACAGCCACATAATTTAAAATTCCTATAAAATTGATTATACATGTTGAAGTCAATAATACTGGTAATACGTTGTTAGGACTACATGTTTTAAAATATTAAAAGCATGTAATCAGTTCAGTATGATCCCTTTGCATGGAATTTTTGTCCAGCCTTTGTTAGCATGATCAGCACACTATGTTGAGATCCACTGCCAGTCACAGATTTGAACTCTTTTGAACCAAGTTCATGTCCTCTGAAACCATCCATTTGAGCATTCTGTGTAAGTAGAAGCTTGTCAATGAATATAATTTACAATTCTCTCAAAGTCATTAGTGTCATGTCACTTGAGGATATGTAAGCCAATAGCTTCCTTTGTACATATAGACTATTGCATAATATCTGTCTACTGAAGAGACAGTGCAGTGTATATACCTTATATATAGAAATCAATCTCAAGCAAGCTACAGCTTTAGCATAATTGTATGCTTTCTTATCAAAAGCTCCCACTTGTCTCTTGTATGCACCTAGAACAGTGTCCTCTGAAGTGTTGTAATCAGACGCTATATGGTTGGAGGAGGGAAAAGATCTATGTACATAATGAAAACAAAGCATAGCAAATGTTTTTTTACAAAGTTATGAACTCACCAATAGTAAGTGGATAACAGTTCAAGCCATATATCCCATAGTCACTTGGATTGAGGAATATCATCATTAAGTATGCCACGTCACTCATTGGATCTCCATTCTTCCCATACTTCCAGTCAACAATAGCCTTCACATTGAACTACATATATACATATATATACTCTGTTGCCGGGGCAACCGCCTGTGTTTAAATTTCCTAAACGTGATATAACAGGATTTAAGAAGCTATATACTGTATCGGCTTCTTAAATCCTGTTATATCCCTGCCCAAATATGGTAAACTAAGACGTTTCTTCTTGGGGGGTGGACAATTCTCCTTACATTTAGGACAGATAGAGTAGTCAGGGCAAGAGTATTCTATGAAGTCGTCAGCATTTAAGCATTAACAACCAAACGCTAGCAGAGCCATCCTGAAAGTCCCGCCAAAACAACAATAAGAAGCGACGGAGTATATATCAATCATACCAACCCATATACACCTCAATGCCGTTGTATAACTAATATATATAATACGAAAGTGCATATACGTACTGGCTGTTTCCGTACTTATATTATAAGGTTATAGCTTCAGGTCTGACCAACCTTAGAGTCAAAAATCACATTAGATATATTCATATCTCCATGAGTTATCCCTATAAAATACATGATAAAGCTATTTAGATGAATGAGATAACATTCAATTCACTAAATAATTTCTGCTTGCCCACCTGTACTACGGCCAGAGGGTTTTCTTCCTCTCTTCATTTGACTGAATAACTGAGATGTGTCAGATCTGGAGTCATTTCCATACACATCCTGACTCCAATTGCTTTTCCATGTAGTCACCTAAACATTGTCACACATGCATAGAATAAACATGGTTATACCTCATTAACATTTAATATGCATTACTGCAAGTATGTATGTGTTTACTTGTTCATCCCAAAAAGCCTCACTAGATTCAAAAGCAGACTTTTTCCTTGCAGACTCCCACTGATATCCATGCAGCTTTGAAAGGACGCCCATCACTGATTGAAGGGCCTTGGATCTCTGATAACTTGGTATTTTACCAGCAGCACTGAACTTCTGGCCCTATATAAGTTCATAAGTAACACAAGCAGGACTTTCACATACACATGGACACCCACTATGATTTCTATACACTTTTTGAATTGCAGGAAAAGTCACTATACATATGGTATAAGGTGTAGTTATAATTGCATTCATTGTTCATGATCCAGTTAATTCTACTTAAACAAATATGTGTTAGAACCTAGACTGCTGATTGCTGATGGAGATCTAGCTTTAAGACAACTGAAATTATATTTCAATAGTATACGTACATAGATTATAAATAAAAATACTGTATATCTACATTTTATTTCTATAAAAGAATACATTACATATGTACATTGAAACAATTATGTAACTCTATATATACAGATGGGAATATTCTATGCTATTCAACTCTAACCTCCACATATTCCATGATAATAAAAGATGTGCCAACTGTTCTCTCATCATCACTAGTGGATTGGTAGATGGGCTTTGGTACTGGTATATTACCATGAAGGCACTCCATAATGTGATACTCACTTTTTACCTATGTATATACGTATATAGAATTTATACCAATCATTTATATACAATGTTTTATGTACAAAATGCACAGCAAGCCACCAATATTGTATATAATAAATCTATATATTAGGATAGCATAGTATGGTACACTTACATCATACCAGCTGCCATATGCATGATAGCCAGGAGGAGCAAACTTCACCACAAATGATCTTGATCCTAAAGTCAGCTTGTAGGTAAGAGCTGGGTTATTATTTCTAAATATTATGCCGGGGAGGAGAACTACAAGATAATTTATATACATAAGACATTTTTCACAAACCTGCTAAGAGGAGTTGTTTCAATACTTTCTCTAGTTCTCTGTCCAGAGCTACTGAGTAAACTCAGAAATTTTGGTAGAAAAGCCATCTACTTAAGAGTAACCACGTATCACAATTTTTTGTCAAAGGTATATGTATATAAAAATAAACTCACTGTATAGAAAGATATTGAAATATAGCTTCGAGATCATTGATATATAGCTGCAAAGTTTGTATGTATAACTCTCAGACTGGTATATGATTTGTGCATGAACATGCCTATACGTGCCCAGGCAAATACCGTAGTTCGGCAAATTTTCGTGTTCGGAAATTTTCGTTGGAAACATTTTCATGTTAAAATATTTTTGTGGTCTGGGCCGCACGAGCGATTGTTGCTGCTGGTACTTCGGACGAAAGTCACCTCTTTGGGTCCGGTAAACCGTCCTTGCGCTGCAGGTATCGCAGTAGAGCCATTTTGGCCGCGCTCAGCTGTGTTGCGTTTACATATACGTAGACTGTACAACGTGTTATTATTCGTTGTTAAAAATATTTCGTGTGATAAATTTTCGTGGTTTGAGCCAACCACGAAAATATTTTAACAACGAAAATTTCCCGAATTACGGTAGTATGAAAAGGAATTTCCCCATATAGAAATATGTGTATGTATGCATGTAGTATAGCCATACAGCCATAGTGTATATGTATATGGCTTCAGGTCTAGATTTATAGCTTTCAAACTAAGGTAGAAGACATACATCAAGTGTCTAAATAGAATTTATGCAAATTGTACAAAATTCATGGAATTCACCCTGTCATTCACCCTTTTCTATCGTTATTTATAATGTTCAGGACACTTAAGCATTCTCAATTGTTAAGATTATGAATGTATATATATAAGCCCAGTAGTTAAATTCAAGTGCAGGGGCATGAGTTTTTAAACTTGAAATACTTGTTCATATACGTATATTGAAAGTTCATCATGACCCTCTGATGCTTTACCCCGCTAAACTACTGTATGTGATATTCATATTAACCTTGTGATGTTGTCTAATTGTAAATGTGTAAGAAATTTATAAAGAGTTCCATGATATTGATATATTATTGGCACTCTTATTCCTGACCCTATATGGAATTGTTAATATTATATATAGATATCATGAAGTGGCAGCAAAATATACAGAATGTATTATATGCATGTACAGTACAATGATCCTTACACATGTATATAGATATAAACTCAAAATATATCTACGAGAAATGGTGTGTTTACAAGCTATATAATGAGTTAGAAATAAATATGTATATATGTAGCAATGTGTATATATTCAGATTCACTATAACATGTATTTGTAGGTACCCCTATGGGTACTGACTGTGCCCCTGTAGTTGCTAATATTTTTCTGTTTGCCTATGAGTATGCGTTTATGAAAGGACTACTTAAGTATAACACCTTAGCTATTACATTTTCCAATACTTATAGGTATATTGATGACCTTTTATGTATTAACAACAAGGATTTTGAACTGTCAATTAGTGACATTTACCCCAAAGAACTTATTCTTAAAAAGACAAATACCAGCCCTAGGAAATCCCCCTTTTTAGACTTAGATATAGCCATTACTAATAATCAATTTATCACTAAAGTATATGATAAGCGAGAGGACTTTAACTTTGATATAGTAAATTTCCCCCATCTAGATAGTAATATTCCTAATACCCCAGTCTATGGTGTCTTTATTTCATAACTAATTAGGTATTCTAGAATATGTAGTGACTTCTCCAGTTTTCAGACTAAAAGTTTGCAGTTATGCAGTAGGCTTATTAGGCAGGGTTACAAATACTTTAAGCTAAAATCAACCTTTAAAACCTTCCTATCCCGGCAGCCTCTAGTTAGAATTAAGTATAAGCAAAAAGTAGCTAGTATGCTTAAGGACTGTCTTGTGTTACCCCATATTGTGTTACCCCACCTCCAAAGAAATGTTACTACTAGAAGACCTAAGGGTAGACTTATGTAATATGTCCTACTTGTGTATATAGTTATGCTGAGTCTGTTTTACCTATAAGCAAGATTACTAATAGATTTTAATTAATTCATAAAAGTTAATTGGATCTACATTCCTTTCATAAAATTAAATTTCATCATGTGTCTTAGTTAACACCTTATTTAACTTTTGGCGCCAAAATAGTGTATATAAGGCCCCTAGATTTAGCATAGAGAGCCAAGGATTCACAGAAGATCAAGATAAAGAAAAAGACAAAGACTCCCAGGATCACTGATGAAGGGTGGCTGACCCAGTGGAGAAGAAGATGAAAGAAGGGAAAAAAAGGAAGAAAAGACTTCTGTATCTTCATCTAAAGCTCTCTTCAGGTTTAGTTCCTTTAGTTCTTATCACATATATATAGTAAATAAGGGATGATGATAAAGGTAAAAGTTAGTATATAGAGTTACAGTTAAAAATTCAAATGGACCTAATTTTTCAATACGATATACAATAATGGATTGCCATAAAAACATGAGAAAATGGTGTTCTAGATGTTTCAATGTGTATATATATTCAGATTCACTATATATAAGGCTTAGTGGTGTTATTAAGCTATTTTTCTGTTGTTAGTTATTATAAGTCTTTCAAATTGAAACATCCGTTTATACAAATTACAAATTATACATATATATACGTATGTATTTAGTAACTTATAAAATATATATATTATACAGGATGGTGAGGTGTATATTTTAATATTAGCAAACTTTAGAACAAAAATCCTTCATCCTCTTAATTCATTGCTGAAGAAGACCTACTGGTTGAAATGTCAAAATTTGATACTCAAATATATACCTCCTCCCATATTTACAGTATCTAAGGTGAAGTGAAAATTTGACCATTTTAAATAAATGGTATATTTATACTTATACGTATATATATATATATATAATTTTTAGAATCTTTATACTTGCAATTGGTAATAGCAACTTTAACATGAATATATGGTTCCTATTGCTCAAAGGGATTGCTCTACCTATCCTCACTGGTCCTCTTGGAGTTTATGGAGATCAACTCAACCTCAATACCTCAGACACCTGTCAACCTCACAAAGTCTGTAACAATGCTGATGATATTGTGACAGCTATCATTTCTAATCAAGAAAACTATCAAAGATTGATGGAAGCCTTCTACCCAGTCAACCATGGAGTGCCTCAGTTTGTTAGTCTCATTTTCTTCACTAATGGGACTCCCATTTCACAGCCACTGTGTAACCAGACACCATATGCAGGTATGATCATGGAACTCAATGGAGAAGATAATGTTTATGGAACTATGTGGTATGCGTCTTCTGCTAACATACTGGCTACAGGAACTATTCTCAACGAATTAGGACTAATGGTTCCGCAAGTAATCTCAGGAGTATTCTTTAAGACCAATCCCATTATAACCGCCTTTCCTCTTGTATGCTTGACTGTACCTTATCAAATACCACAAAGCAAGACATTGTTACAGTCAGATACCTTACTTGTGGGTATGCATGCTTTGTACGTATGTACATATATATGTATATATATTGCATGCATCACACATATCCAGTTTGAAGGTACCAACCAGCTGCAGCTAAAAGATCAGATGATAGGGATTTCTGCTAACTATGCCAAACATACGTATATATATCTTTGAAATAGTTCATCTTTAGTCTTTTGAGTATCTAGAGAGACGCGTACGACGCAGTTGATTTGATTCTTGTCCTGATTTGGTTGTTTTGACCTAGGGATCTTCTTCAGCAACAAAGACACCAGGGTCGAAACGTCAAAATTCCTAAGGAACCTGTTAATAAAAATTTACAAGTACTGTATTTATATGTCATTTTCACTTAAAATTTATTAATTAATTTTCTCATATATCCATTGATTTATATATATATATACCTTGTCTTCACAAAAGGGAATCCTGTAGATGTCTAACAGTAACTTAATAAATCTTAAAACTTACTTGGGATGTCAAATCCTGCATGACATATGTACATATTTTCTTTAAATATATTTAGGTCAAGGAGTCACTTTTGAAAAAGAAAGTCGACCCCACAGTCTATTATAATGCAGAGGGCTACAGTTGTGTGATTCCTAAAGTGAATGAAATATTCTGCAGTTTTGAATGCATCCCTGCACGGGAAGCCTACCGTGTAATTGTTTTTAGAATTGGTGCAATGCTCTTTTGGCCAGCTACCTTGGTCTTAGTTGCAAGACTATTGAAATTGAAGGCTTTTGTTTTGCAATTACATCTTCATGTTTCATCATTCAGTATATTCTGGGGAATATGCTTATTTTCTGTCATTTTTACTAGTTTATATTATTAAAAGCTATACTATTCACATTTGCATTCATTAAAGTCGACTGGAACTGCTATGAGCTAGGCAATTTTGAGCATGTGTTTGGTATCAGCTATTTGATGGTTGCAGTAGTAGTATTTGCACTCAGCATTGTATTTACATTGAAGTTAGACATTCCACATCACCTATCTGCACCACAGTCCATTATGAATCTGCTCAGATGTGTGACTTGTAATGTTTTTAGAGCAGAAAATGTCAATAGAATAGTTCTAAAGTTGGCAATTTGGAGCATTATTGCCTTGCTTGGAATCACATTTTGTCAAGTCTCCATAACTCTCCTAACTGTATCAACAGATCCTTATAGGAATGGATTCCTTTTTGCATCTATTATGCTTCTTGCTTGTGGAGTCACTTCTTTATTTGCAGCACTGTTCAGTTTAGATCAAATTTTCATAACAGACTACAGAGTTGCTATTAACTGTAAAGCAGGTTTGAAGAGATATCTCTCATGGTTATTCCTCATGACAGTATCATTATGTGGAGCAATGTTCTTTGCAGCTATCCACATCTTGGTCCTCATGGACATTAGACTACCTCTGAGATACAGCATCAATTTCAAGTGGTTCTTCTCAATCACAACTTCTATGCTTATACCAACACTGATAATTTACTTGAAGAGGATCATCAACACATTAAATAATGTAGTGCAATCATCATAAATCCTTTTATATACATGTATATGTATATATGTAGTTGCAGTTAAATTTGCATGTATTTGTAGATGACACCTTATTTTTTATGATCAAGTGTCAACTTGCAACACACCAACTGCAGGTTTTACCTGAATACAGCTCTCTTTATTTGTTAAATGCGGTATACGTATTGGAATTTTCAACTGCACTTGCATGATTATATGCAAAATTAAGTGATGCAAGATAGGGTAAATATGTCATTTGCAGATTGAGTCTGATTACAAAAACTTCAAAACACATGCTTATAGAAAGCAGCTATACATAAGCAACAACCAAAAAGGATGTTCACCAATTTTAACCAGTTAATCTGTGAATATTTGTTACCTCTTAAAAGTCTATTTGCCAATGAATTTTTTTTTAAAATTAATTCAGATTTTAATAATAATATAGTTACACATGCACATGCAACGGACATTTTCAAAAGCTCCAGCAGTGCCTTGCACTGCTTCAGTAGTTGAAGAAATATGGGCAAGACAGTTGGCCAGTGGTTGCCAGAACTGAAACAGAGTTCCCTTGCTGGACTGCCACAGACAGCCTTTGAAAGAGGTAGGTGGTAGATCTTTCATCCCCAGATGCTTGAGCCAAACGCTGACCCAGCTCCTTTAGGAAAGCCATGGTCTGTGGCCCGAAAACTCCAGATGTCTCGATGGCCACTGGGGTGAAGGCATGTGTGGGGTTGAGGTGGGCGTCCTTTGCCGTCTTCCTCTCCTCTGCCAAAGCTGCTACAGCTCCTGCCTCCCTGGTGGCACTTGATGAATAGGAAGAGGCAAAAGTGTCGGGGCAGGTCGCGTCCCACACCAGCAACTTTCCATTCTTCCAGGGGGCCACTGTGATGCCGTCAGGGCGCTTGCCATCCGTACGGTAGAGGCCCACCGGCTCCAGACACGATGGTACTTTGGCTGCAACCAAGGCTCTGTGTGATGTCATTCACTGCCGCATGTCGATGGAGGCGCCCTTTGCTCCACCGGCAGCTGAGCCCATGTGTTGCAAGGCTGTCTACCTCATCTCCACAGTGGTGGCAAGAATGTGGCCTGCATAAGGGTGCGCCAAGACGGAGGCCTGTTGCTATCCTGATGGTATCGTTATCCATACGCAGACCAAGAGATGCGATGGGCAAAGCATTCAGCCAGGCTCCCGACTCTTTGGCAGTAGAAGTGAGCAGGCGGGCATGTGATCTGGGATCTGGTGCATTCAGCAGCAGGGAATCAGCCAGGGCAGATGCCCTCGGGGTATCCCAAGCCTTCTGTCGTTGTTGGTCTACGCCCTCGGGAGGCACTTGATTGTGGCCTGAGGACCACAGAAAACTGGCGTCATCCACGTTGGGGAGTGGGGAGCCTTCAAGGTGGATTGGAACAATGCGGTTGACAAGGTCAGAAGTGGCAGTAGCCGAGGCCAGGAAGGCAGAAGGTGCTAGCTGCACTGTACTCCGGATACCTAGTCTCCCCATCCTTACAGGAAGTGTGGCCTATGTCCATGCTGGGTCATCCTCACTGAAGTGTATGTTCGTGATGCCACTCAGGGTTGATCTTAAGAGCTCATCATACTCCTGCAATACTGGGGAAAGAAAACAGGGTACAGTTCTGAGGTTGTAGAGGAGTTTTGGGAGCGCAAAGGAGTGCTTCAGTAGGAGGAGGGCATCTTGGGCAGTCAGGCAACGCAGCCTCTCACCCATCCTCTTCAGCATGACGCAGTGTACAGCTTACTGCAATAGGCCGAATCCCACCTTGTTTCTTGTGAAGGGCTGTCAGATAGGCTCCAAAGAAGAAAGGACGAACGGATGATGGAGTTGCACCTTCTAGCACCAGCTGCACACAGGAAACGAGAGCAGGGAGAAGTACTTGACGGCTGTCCCTATCTGACAGCATATCCTTTAAGTGCTGAGGTCTGAGGCCATCTGGCCCTCCAGCGGATCCCTTGGGAAAGGAGTGGATTTACGTGTGTATATAATATATACTACCACCTTGCAATTATCCTCCATTGGCTATGCTTATTATAGCTACTATCCAAAATAGCAAAATAGCATTAGTGTCAACTGACACTGCATTACGCTGGTTAATGTATTATAATCCAGTATAGCGAAACTTGAATTGAGTTTTACCAGAGTGGCTGACTTTATATGTAGCCGTATAAATGACTGCCTTTTCATGATCAGGTGCTATATACTGTATATAATTGCCTGAGATATGTACGTATTGTTAGACACAATATATATATACATATGTAAACATGCATACATAGTTTGTCATTGAAAATGAAATTTAAATGACTTTTGATAATTTTATAACCTTTACTTAATCAAATGCTCACAATGTGTCATCATTTTAAGGGAATTTTTGTAATTAGAAAGACTGGTTTATCTAAGTGGGCTTCATATTCAATATAGATAAATATATATGTATATAAAATTAACCTATTTAGTGGTGTTATATATATTTAGAAAATGATATATATACTATAGTGATACAGTATAAGTGGCAATTGCAAGGGGAAGGAATACAGCTGTAGAGAATCGAAGTACTGACGTCGTCTGAATAAGTGTTACAAATGCTTACTCCTAAGTTATGGAAGAGGATGGGCATTTACCTTAGCTATCTAGGCAGCTACTTAATGTGTTTTCTACTTTTGACACTTTTAAGTCTGCCAGCAGGAGCCCAGGATAACCAAAATAATTGTAATGTATATATTATGACATTTATGAGAAACATAAATGGAACTTTTCATGACTATTTTGGGAAGCCTCTCAACATGGATCAGATTTTTGATGACGAAAGGAACTGCAAATTTTTTCACTTTCAAATAACCAGTCACACCAAACACAGCAACTTACAACCAACAGACAATGGAAGAGCCTGCTGTCAGTGGAACAGTGAAGGATGCTATATTTATGTCTGGTTCAAGACATATTACTACTTGCTTATATCTCCAATTGTGTTTGAAAGGTTTGAAGACCATCACTCTAAATACTTAGATGGAATAAGCATCTGTGCAAGTGTTCCTTCCATCTATTTTCAAGAATCAAATATATTTCATAGCAAAGTGAGTGTAAATGTTACATACGTACTTTCAAATCTAATTGTAAAAAGTTTTTTTTCTATATATTAGATGTCAAAGTGCTATAGTTGGTTATACACTGAATACCAGCCAATGTGGTATGAAGGACATCCATATGGGGTAGACGTTATACATTCAGCTAGACATTCTCGTTGGAATGGTGTTTTGTGGCTAATAATGTTACTTTGTGGCATACTATTTGTTAGTGGTATTCTAGCAATGAAAGCACTTAAAAAATGGGGAAGAAAAATATTTAAAATAGCTTCACGTTCTACAAATAATTTAAAACTATTTACTCTTTTTAAGATTATTGGATGGATATACACCTTATTTATTATTGGAATCTCTACTGGACTCTCAGGACAAGCCATTTATTTTCTAAGTACACATGAGGAATACTATCCGGAGTACTTCCTCCCTGAGTCTGTGATGGGACTAGGATTTTGTGTAGCAATGGTGATCTTTTTCTTATGCCAATATCCACTTATCTACAGTACAGTAACAAACTATAAATCAAGGAGGCAGAAGAGATGTCTCAGAACACATCTTTGTAAGAATTTGATTGCTAATCACTTATCAGCTATTGGTTGGGCAGGGCCATTTTATGGTATTCAGGCATTGACAGTATTGTTGGTACACATGGGAGTGTTCTTCTTTGATAGGCCCCTTCAGATGGTCATTATGGCAGTGAGTATGTTACTTTTCCCTGTCACCCTGCTTACTATTCTTCAAGAGCTTCTCCTGATGGTGCGACATCCAAGGAACTGCTGCTTTTGCAAGAATCATATGAAGATTTTCTTCTTTATCGCTGTGGCATTAATGTATGCGGGCTTAGGTGGGTTTATCCTTACTGTAGCAAGGCATTACCAGGACCTCTCTCCACTATTGGATAGTACTAAATTGTTCCAATATCTGATGTCATCAGCTATTGTTGCTTTACTCGGATATTTGGGGAAGCAGAAATTTGCAAGACTGTGCAATGAGATTAAAGGAGATGATAGCGTCAGTCACATCCTGGATGATGTAAATGCTTGATACGTTGCAGATAACATCATAAAAATATAAATGCATGAGATTTATTAAGCTGAATTTATACAATAACTCATAGACATTGGTTAGTAACTTATGTGCATGTATATGAATTAAATCAGCAAAAAAGCATTTGACATATATATACCCTTTCATTTCACCACATACCGAAATTATTATCTACTGAATATAAATTACCGATAATCAGAATACAAGGTGTGAACAAGGTTATGTAGGAATATATAGAGGTAAAAGTGGCTTACTGTTTCTTTGCTGCTGGGGATCACAGTCACCGAAAGAGATCTCACATACTTCTCATTTCCATTAGCAATTATGATTCTCATTTCCATTAGCAATTTTGATACTATACAGGCTAGCTGCCAAACTGCTGTAGTAATGGGGGGAAGGGGGGTACGAGTCAGTATTAGTTAGCTCACCCCCTTGGACTGTTGCTGTAATATAATTACTCAGCCTTGGCCTTCCGTTATTTTTCAACTATAGTCCTTGTTTCTGGGCTATAACCATTATATATATATCATGTTACCAGGGCAACCTGATGATATCTGGGGTGTAATAAACCTTATATTTCACACTTAAACTAGTGAAAAATGTTATATCACCAGTACTCATATTTACTTATCATCACCTTATAATTGATTCAAGTCATACCTGATATATATTAATTATACCACACTTGAGTGTGGTATAACTAGTACATACATATACTATCAGGTGGACCCTGGCTACTTCAACGCCAGCTATTCTGTCATAGTCGTAGTCATAGAAAATTAAAGCCTATTAGTACAATGATAATGTCAGAATTGTGCACTCTGCATGTATGAAAGTTCATGACAGCAAAGAATCGAAGTAACAGCCAAAGGCAATAAATAGGAATGAATGAATAAATCTATGTATAGAAACTCCATAACTGGATGCATTTTGAAATTACAAAGACAACAGCAGTGGAAGTGGTAATTCTGCTCCGTGCTTGAATGGAAAGGCGAAGCATGTGTGCCAGGCAAGCAGCAAATCAGTACAGTACACTCTCAGTTCTGTGCAATCTTCAGGTGTGTCCCCATAATCTTGTTGCATTTTATCTCGTTTGGTGCAATGACACGGGAGGAGATAGGGCACAAACATTTTTACCCTTAGTTCCAATATATATACACTCAATCCTCCATTTATCCGGGCACCTTGGGACCAGGCACTGTCTGTAACTCAGAAAACTCCAAGAGTATTGCGGTTTTATATACAAATTAAGTAAGCTACGATGCTTGCTGTGCGAGGAAAATGAATTTCAAAATCGACTTCACACTTCGCAGCTAAACTAGTTAGCTATTTTTCACATTCTTGGCGATCAATAAGATCAGTAAACATATTCGTCTTCAAAAATCGCCATAAACGCAGCCATTGTCATTGCCATTTTGTTTACTTGCTGACTCAGCAACCGCTTCATGCTGCCCAGTAGAGGGACGTGCCCGTATCTGGGGCATCCTGATAAGGGAGGATTGAGTGTATAGATACATAAATACTCATACACATGAAGCTGAATATGGCTAACTGACTACTTCTTGACGGCTACAGGTTTGTACTTCAAGCATCATAAGAACCACTAACACCATAAACACTTTATATAATCATTCTTTGTACTAGAATTACAGTATAACGATGATGACAGTTTTAGCAATTAATAGTGTAAAGATCAGCATATCACTGCTCAAGAGATATAATCTTGTGAATTTAAAAGTAAAGGACTTTCAAAATATTCGTCAAATAAAATATGACTTATTTCTTCAGAGGAGTCCAACTTTTGTGGTACATTCTCCACCACTTGCCCATCTTTGAAGGATGACTCTGAACCAGCGGAAAAATTAATCTGATAAAATTGAGACTCCATGTGGGTGTTGAATGTGCTTTGAAAATTCTCTTGAGTTTCCTGGCTTTGCACTGATGATAAGTCTTGGACGATGGTAAGGAGTTCATCAAACTAAAACAGTAATAAATAAGACTGATTACGAATCAATCAGTTTAAATGTCAAATTAAAATCTACAACACTCTAAATAAAACAAACTGCCAAATATTCTTATTGTCCATACTCCTGGCTATAAACCATATATACAGTGGGCCCTTGCAGATCTGCATTTCAGTTATCTGGGGGCACTTGGTCTATCGGGCATGGCTGTTATGCAGTCTGGCAAGCCAGACCTTACATCTGTTTCGCGTTGAAAGTAAGGTCTGGTCTAACTCGTATTCAAGTTTTGTGCAAAGTGGGCAGAGTTGACGCATACTAGTTAACAGAGTGAGTGCCATAAATGGCCGACTTAAATCTTATCAAGCTTCTTTAAACTGATTCGCTGAGGATCTTTTGGTCTTTAACCTTAACAATCTTGCTCCAAAGTTTGCAAAACTCTAACTGCAGCGTAGCTGACATAATTATAATAACTATATACGTATATTACATAATGTACGTAACACAAAGAGTTATGCGTCATCACTGCGGTTTACGCGTGTTCAGCAATCTGATTGGAAGAGCCGGAAAATCAGATCCTTGCACAAAACTTGAATACGAGTTAGACCAGACCTTACTTTCTACGTGAAGCGGATGTAAGCCATGTAGCAAACTGCCATATTGTTACTTAACCACTTGAAAATGGCAGTATCTATATCAAAAAACGTGTAGTTTTGTCACCGGAAAGCAAGTTGGATATTCTAAAGCAACCATCAATAGGAGAATTATACATGAGTACATATGTTTGTGTTCTAATTGTGACTTGGTAGCACTTATCCGGCTGTTTCAGTTATCTGGCCATAGCTTGGTCCCACTGTGGCCAGATAAGTAAGGGTCCACTGTATATATGTATAGAGTGAAATAGGGCTAACTTCAACGCTAGTGTGTTAATACATTCCGTACTCCCTTAATGCCCAAAGACCAAATGTTAGATATTTCTATTTTGGGCAAACAAGATTAAATAACTGAATAGCATACAATATACATTTAACCTTTTTAACAACCATTCACAAACAATAAGCAAGATAGGGAAACATTAATATACGTACCTCATTATCAGCAATACTTTGATCAAGAAACTGCAAGTCATTGAATGTGTTGCTTTGAGGCAGAAGGGTGAAAGTTGACTGGCTAGATATTTCTTCTGCAGAGAAATACAACCAAGTGCTGCTGACTTAGGTGTACCAACAACTTTACTCTTCTCGTGGTTACTGTCTAAAACAGATTTACTTAAGCTTTCATTACCAAGACTTGCAGAAACACCAATAACAGATGGATCTGAAACACTTTCCCTAAATACTAATGGAGTATTCTTAGACGTGATGACATTCCTCTGAAGTGAAGTATTTTCCTTCTCAAGGGAGCTATTTTTTTCTCTTAAACTGATATTCTCCTGGATTAACTTTTTATTCTATAAATGTTAAGGAGGAAATCAAATTTAATGATATAACTACTTTAGCACATTATTCACAGGCATAAATAAAATAAAAACCATTTTATTTAACCTTTTATCATTCACATTTTTCACTTTCACTTACACATCATCATTTATGGACCACTATAGTGGTTCGTAAAGTTATGTAAACAAACCACTTTGATTTAGGCTTTGCGTAGGATGTACAGGCTTTTATTTAAATTTATAATGAACAATAAAGATTGCTCTTTCTTCTCGATGTCACATGGAATGTGCTGCCTAAGGAGCAAAGACATATGGTCAAATTAACGGCACTCAAATGTTTTGGTTTAAAATACCTCAAAAAATAAACTTCTATAATAAATCATACTAGAAACTTTATTGATACTCTACCAAAGTATTTTGCTTGCAGCAAGAGTGGAATTAGAAAACTAACAAAGCTACTGATGCAAAAGCTGTTCAGCTGACCAGCCAAATCTTCTTTGCATCACTCCATGCTTCAGGATATTCCATACGAAGGATGAAAGAAGTGAAAACTAGTCCAAGCATTCTTGTAAACTCTTAAAACAGAGTAGATCCTTAGGGTCGGCCATTCTTAAGAAGGATGATCAATTTGTTATCAATCCCAAGGGCACCTCATCACCACATTCGCCTAAATGTAGACTTCTGCTCCGATTTAGCATGGTGGTCAAGTTGTGTAGATTCCTGGAATGGAATTACCTTTCTCAACTGGACGCAGCAGGTGGTCCCTTCCATGAATATGTTCACTGATGCATCAGGTAATTTTGGTTGTGGGGCAATCTGGGGCAATTTGTGGTTACAAGGACAATGGCCTTTATAGTGGGACTCAGTTAACATCATGGTCAAAGAATTGGTCCCTGTGGTCCTTGCTTGTGCTATTTGGGGATTTCAATCGTTAGGGTAACATGTTCAACTTCACATAGACAACTTATCTGTAGTTGAAGTCATTAAGAAAGTGTCCTCTAAGGAACCCACATTTGTGGTTAAGGAGGACAGCAGTCAACAAGCATCAACCAAATCACCTAGCAGCCAGCCACCAACTACATCACACAGCAGCCAGCCACCAACTACATCACACAGCAGCCAGCCACCAACTACATCACACAGCAGCCAGCCACCAATTACATCACACAGCAGCCAGCCACCAACAACATCACACAGCAGCCAGCCACCTCCACTGGTGAGTATAGGCAGTCCTGAGGTTCAAATACCTATGAAATATCTACTGGCAGTTGGGCGTGGACCCCAAAGTCCCCATGCCAGTTGGGCGTGGAGGCCCCAATCCCTCCAAGATACACACCATCATCATCCTGGCAACATGACAAGTCTTTTGGTGTGCATCACTTTGGGATTGGTAGTGATAGTGCTCGGCACCTTTTGATCTCTGATGTTTCCATCTCACAATCCATCCAGACGGTATCCAAGATAGCTATCAAGGTAAAACAGTCAAAGACCAACCCATTCGCCAAAGGCACTTCTATCTTCCTCTTCAGGATGGGCACCAACCTTTGTCCAGTCTCAGCAATCCTAGAGTACCTTGCAAGGTGATGAATTTTAATTCCTGCCTCATGGTGTCCTCGTGACAATTAAATATCGCTTCTGGCGATTATTACGCCCACGTAATTATCTCACGCATAAAGGGTTAATAAAAAAAACAATTATTAATGTATGGTACAATTTACAAAAAAGTTAATGGTGAATACCTGTTACCGTATAGCCGGAAATATTCGCGGAGAATATATTTTGGCAAATTGGCCATCTTCACACGAATCACCCAATTACGATCCACCAATATTATTGCACCATAGTGATGTAATATATTGTGACGTTATTATTATAAGATGGGGACAAGGCAAGCACTACTATTAAATTAACCAATATCAAAAATCGTCAATATTTCCAGCTATACAATATACGCTTTCGGTACTAAATTAAAGAGCTGTCTCGACACACTAATAATGACTACATTTACAACAATATACGATTATTCTTTATATCACATAATTACTCACCATTTCTTCCAGAGCTGATATTCTTCTTTCTAAATCTTCCACGAGCCTCTTTTTCTTCTCCCTGGAGTTCTGAGATGCAATCCTATTCCTTATCTTTCTGCGCTTTTCTTTCTCTACTGGAGTTAAATCTGCCCTCCGCTTCATTGATAACGAGTAGTCGATGTGACGCTCACTATCAATCCCACTGGTATTGAAACCCTGACCAGCGCAGAGAGCCACTGTTAAAGGGTACGTGAGTCTACATTCTGTGGAAGGCTTGGGAGCCAGTTTCTGCTTCCCATCTACGCTCATTTAGTCTACTTGCCGCCACTTCTAAGAAAGAAGGCTAAGCTATGCATTTCAGCATGACTGTCTGGACAATAGATATCCAATAAGTTCTTCCGCTGACGACTTCGATTCTGATTGGCTAAAAAGCCTGACGCAATGGAGATTCTGCAATTACGCTATAAAGTTGTGCAATATTTAGAGCTGGCCATAATGAGAGTCAGGCAATCCAATAATGTAGGACTGTAGCCTAATTTATTGCAGTTTCGACTGATAGAGTAGTTATCTCTCAGAAAGAATCAGCCGTTTAGAACATAAATATGTTAAATTCGTAGAGTGTCTCTAGTTGTCTCAATATTACAACTCCTTTGATATATACCATTACCTACACCACAGATCTTCTATACTTACGTAAGGTTAGAGATCTATTCCTACATATCACTTCTTCTATGCCTAGGCGCACCACCCATTTATAGCCACACATAGAAGTGATATATAATAATAGGTCCTATTTTTCCGGAGAATCTGAATGCTGCACATAAGTTATTTTGAGTAGGCTACATGAATTATCCAATTCCGTGTCTTCGAAGCTAGGTAGACTGCAATTAGAGCGCGTCTTCACTTTCGCAATATACGCTACGGTACTTTCCCAATAATCTTACAAAATGGCCGACAATTCGCTGTCGCTCTTTGAGAGGATAAGGTCTGGTATAAGCAGAGCAGCTGAATACTTTACGCCACGACCCAGAGATAGATTACAAGATACAGCTACCAGCAAATTTCCAGATTTCTTTTGGGATCTAATTACTAGCTATGTTGCCACAGCAGTATTTGGTTTGGCTGGCCTTGACATTGCTTCATCCTTACTAAGAGGCTCCATGCACTGCTTCGTTCCAGGAGAACCTACCATACGACAAAATGACTTTATAAACGAATACTGTCGCCACCAGGTCCCTCCTACGTATTATGTACCGCTCTTCCTCTTCGTTGAGGGAATATTGCTAGGCAGTGTTCACTACGTATGGAAGACTGTTCATTATGGAAAGTTTTACACCTTTCTTCGGCAAGCAACGTCCATGGACCGACATAAAGACAGCAAAACCGGAGAATATTCCCCTGACACTACTAATATAGTTCGTAATCTCGAGCGTACCTTTAAGAGATCTCAAATTATATACCTTACATATATTGCCAAGGTTGTTTTGCAGCTTTCAGTAGTCATTGGCGGTATTCTTATTTCAGCATGGGTTTTCAAGGTGGATCAGTTTCATACTAGGTTTAACTGTTCATTTGAAAGCAGTTCTCGTGAAATTGATGCCTTGGCATGGCTTGATAGCTCTAAAATTTCATGTTCCTTACCAGTCCTAAGGTCTCATTTGGCTGCCTGGATCATCAATTATGTACTTTTGTCTGTTGCTGTCTTTTCATGCCTGTATGGGCTTGTGTGGTCTCTGTGGGTCCATACTGCCAGGCTGAACTACAGTGAAGCTGCATTGTATAGCCTCTTATCAGGAATCCACCATATACACGTTTACCACAAATGGAGATCAATTAAGTGGTTAAAGGTCCTCTTTGTCAGAAAGTTTTGTATTTGTAATGATTTTAATTTCATGTTTTTGAAATTGGCTCGTCTAGATAGTGGTCATGGTACTGTCATGAAAGATGTACTTGTTAGTATTAAGATGCAGAATAAATTGCAAGAATTAAATGAACAGCTTAACTTCATTGCAACTGAAGGTATAAGAGCAGTATAGGGTAGGAATTTGTTGATAGGAGTAGTACTATAGACTGTGTTTATTCCCTTGTAAGCGAGTGCCTCATGATCATGTACACAATTGTAATAACATAAGGAGACAACTTGTATATGGAGGCATACGTCCTAGCACAAGATTATTATGCTTGCCTCTCTAGTCATTTTTGACTTATATTGGTTGTTTTTGAAATGGCCTATCTGTAAATGTTTTAACTAATGTTGTCATAGCAATATGCTTATAGCTCAAGAAGAATTAGGACAATGGCACAATATAGTGTGTTTATATATCTTTGTATGTATGTGGTAATTAGACAATTAAGGTTGCCGTATTATTCCAGGTGACTCACGATTGAAATCTGCATTTAAGGAAGATGTAAGAAAGGAAGTTTTGAACCAGCAAGGAAGTGAAGACATACCTACCACTTGCAACTGTCCATCAAATGTATCAAAGGTGTGATGGTGCTTACATGTATTTTACAGCTTCATTTACTGAAATATTACTTATATGAGTATCACAAGCTATAGATTTGTAAACCTTGCATTAATTTTATTTCTGTGCTTTAATGAATCTCTGTTTCTCCTCGTAAAAAAGCATTAACCCGACTTTGGACCATATACGTATATGTAGAGTTCATGTGTCAGTAATATTATTTAATGGAAATAGAGATCCAAACCCGCTTAATAAATTTATGTGTAAATTAGCCGTTTTTGGTTCAGTCTTGCACAGCAGCTTGTTACTTTTCCTTTCCCAATGAAAAGTTACTAATGTGATGGAATACTGAAGGATAACTGTGTTGTGTTGTAAATATTAGGAATGATTTGCAAATTATATTAGTATATACAGGCTGTTTGGAGTAGTAATTGTTATTTGCTGAACTGCTATTATATTGGTGTACTACAAACTGTATAAATCAGGAGTTGGTCAATGATTGTTTACCTGATGTGAACCATACGTTTGCCTGCCTTTGTAGAATATTTTGGAAGTAATTGAAGACATACTAGCAAACTACCAAGAGATGACTAGGAGGACACAAGACTTCTTTGCTGAACGTAATGGTCAAGAATTAGTAGCTTTTGACTTATCTATTGGAATGCCAGGATTTTCCATGTTTATTCCTTTATTGGATCTGAAAAGGCCGTTTGATACAGTAAGAGGCATGGTAGTTTAGTTATCAGTGAAATTTTATACTACCACTATTAGGAAGCAAAATGAGTTGGACATGCAGATGTTACTTTAAAACTAAATCTTCTTACTCAGTAAATGTAATTGTTTTAAAGTACTCTTTCTATTTGTGTGATTTGCATCAAAATGATATTTCTACGTTGAAGTACAAAATTTCATTGTTTAATCTATCTCAATAAATTGTATCTAATCTGTACTGAATTTGCTCTTCCTAAGAGACCTCTTTAGTACTAAATCAATCCCCATCAAATGATGTCATTTTATACTGTACATATGTATGTATATCAGTAGTTTTGTATCTCACGGTACATGTGTAGCAATGTATGTCATCTTGACAAATGCAAATTGCAGAAGAGAAAAGAGGTATCTCTCACTGTCTATATCCTTCTACAGGTAGTTTCCTTTAACTTTGATCCTGATTACCAAAACAGCAAGGTGCCAGTATTGTATCAGGATTTCACTTCCAACAGATTCAACATCAGAACACAACCCGATATATTCACATCTGATTTGTCTTCAATCAGAAAGAAGGTTTATGAGTGTATATATAAATACAGTAGAACCTCGGTTATCCGAACCTCAATTAACTGGCTGCTCGGATTATCCGGCCTTAGATTCCGTTCCTAATTAACGTCCATCTTTTAATAGTGTGTACGAGTTTACGACAATGGCTAGCTGTAGCGATGTCTCCTTGAAAAGGAAGCGTTGTTGTGGTACTTTAAAGACCAAACTAACTTATTTGAACTAACCACTCGACGAAATCAACCGAAATACTACTTGTTCCTCGCTTGAAAATCTCGATCGAGGTGGCGTTTTCTATTGCTTCACACATCCGGTCGTTTCAGTTATCCGGACATAGTCCGGTCCCGTTGGGGCCGGATAAGCGAGGGTCCACTGTAGTACTAAATGCCTGCTTGTGTATTCATTTATATGTTATAGACCAGAGGCGAGGGCTACAGCTGATATATATTATGAGGTAGAGACCAGGTAATTATTCACCTATTTTGGTGGAAGCCAGAGACAATGGGCTATAACTGATTTTATCACATTGCCATGGAATTCAAGTAGCCCCGGATCAAATGGCATAAAATAGGAAAAATATATGAGATTGGCTACAATGACTATGTAATCGGGCTCAATTGGGTTTGTACGATTGGAGGACGTCAATGGACCAAGAAACAATTATTAGCAGAACCACAACTCAAAATGTACAGGATACTAAACCAGCAGTCAATCTAACAAAAGTTTTCCAGTTATAGTAAAGGGGTGTGCACAATGATTAAATGTGTAAACTCCAAACAAACACAATGTTACACTGTTACAACTAAATAATTAAACCACCAGAAACAGGGAAAACAAATGCATAAGATTTACTTCACTTTCTGTATAAACTTTTCACATGTATACTGTCAAGTATATCATCTTATGAATCAGCTATGCAATGGGTATGCTGTAATGCCTCCCATTATCAGCTGTTTGCCATGGCAATGGATTATAAATAAAAATATACAGTATATGTATGTCCTCAAAAGTATGTACTAACTGTTTACATGTTTATAGCTTGATGAGGAGGCCCTAAAGAAATGTCTTGTTTACTCTGAACATTCTGAAAACAATGGAGAAGCTATTCAAAAGAAAAAGAAAGCAAATCTGATCATAGTTGGACCTTTTACAGATGAAGACAGAAGAATGACTGTTCACTGGTTTTTATCCCTCATGATTTATTCTGAATTCATTGCAGAGGAAGCTATGCTTATTATTTTTAATCCTCTTGAGGTTGATGGAAAGTCTGTGAAAGGCACATTTGTTGATTATTGGCCAACTGTGTGAGTCTAATGTGTTTTATCTGTTTTTCAATAATGCATATACTTGTGTTGGGTTAAGAACAAAGTATCTTCAAATGATTTACCATTCACATAAATTAAGGTTATGGCTTGCATCTAATATGTATTTAAAGTAAAAGTTATAAGCATCATGCACACCTATCCTCGATCAAATGCATATATAGCTTCTTAGATGCTCCATCCTCATTGAATTACAAGTCATGTATTATATGTTATGCCTTCTTTCCATTACTTTAGTCCTTGGTATCAAGCTCCATTGTTGGAATATACTGTAGACTGTGGAGGAATTGAAGTAAAGTTCAAGGTTTCTGTTTACCTACACAAACCGATTTAGCCAGGTCCCTGGGAGCCACAATGAGTAGGCTACCCTAGCTATAGGTAAGCAAGCAAAGTGGCATTATGTTATTAAGGACCCCATGAATTGCATGCATATGCATATATTATTGGATGCTTGTTAGTTTACATTTTGTCAATAAGGTTTGTAGATGATGTCAGTATAATTGTTATAATTTTTGTCAGCAAACATTTCAAAAGCCCCACAATGCAAAATTAAATGTAAAGTTTGTATACAAGTTAACTACTTGAAATAGAGTTATTGCTAAGGTTTCTGCTCAATGTTTTTCATTTCTAACTCACACCAATACAAGCACTTGTGATAAGGAGCTGAAATCAAAGATCTAGTGGCAGAATGTCTATTTGTAGTTGAATCTGTAAAGTGTAATTTGTATGCAAGATACATACTGTGTATGTATGTGTCATGATGCCTTCAAAGTATATTTTATGAATACTGTTTTTCAACATAAGTACATGTACATGTTTAGATTTATTTTTTGCAGTTTTGTTCTGCGAGGATGTATTTCAAGATCCAGGAGGGAAACTTCCTGCACAAGCTGGAAAACACATTTTATAACTCTTTGGCCTCATTCATTTTATTATATAACTGAATATTAACACTTAGTTTAGGCCAAAACACAGTGCCATGCAGGGTACATTTAATTACAACATTGAGCAAGTTCTGATTAAAAAATTTCTGATAAAAAATTGCACAATTGTAGACTGCATCTACAGTATTATCATACAGGTTACATACGTAGGTATGTAATTTTTGTATATTTAATATTTGGATTTTAGAGATTTTCATTGATAGAATCATGTATATTAGGCTGCAAACTTTATCACTACAGAAGTCACATTCATGTGAAATAAAGAGGGTATATATTCAATTACTAAATGGGGGAATTTACTATTATCAAAGTCAAAGCTAATCATATACGTTCATATATACGTATAGTGATAAATTGTTTATTAGTCATATATGGTTGCATAATATGTGTTTAAGTCTAAAATGGGGATTTCCTAGGGCTGGAATTTAAGATACATGATTATACATACAGTAAATGTCCGTGTATCCTTATTTGGTATATGAGATTCAGACATGCATATTTCATATACATTTTACTTAGTCGTAATTATGATTTTTTATAGAAATGCAAAATTCAGGAGGATCAAATAGATGGCTTAAAACCAGGGAGTGAGCAGTTAATAGAAACACGGATAATTAAGAAGGAAAAAAGAGTAATCAGTTCATTAACTATTGTTATATATAGTTGCACCTCTAGCAATACCATTGGGCATAAATATATTGATGCTGGTGCTGGTCAGGCAGTTGGCACTGCAACCGGCTTCCTTGTAAATTAACCTGATGAGTGATATTATACGCGTATGGACTGGTGAGTCAAGTTTAGTGTATATACAGTACAAGTTACAATATACTAAAATTATATACGTATATATATATATATACATTATGACAGTTCAGTAGAGCTATATATATATATAGGTTGCAATTGATCATTTTAGTCATTCATGTATGTAATATTTCTAAGATTAATACTATGGATGAATTTTATTAACAAAAGCACTCAGTTTATTTATGACTATGTATATAGAGACACCCCCATATCTGCCCTATAAAGTATGTATATACAGCTGGGCATGTATACCCTATACACACAAGTGCAAGTTTGTATATTTGGTTAAATATATTGAGTAAGCATACATGTGTTTACATGTTACCACTTTAGCAATTGGTTTTAGTTTACTCATTTATCAAACTAGTATGTATGTACGTGTATCTATTGTGCTACCTCTGCAGAAGTTCCTCTACCACCAGTTAATATTGGATATATATATGAGAACATCCAATTCCATCTCAATTGACTGGCAACAAGAATATGTGTGCTTTATTAACGTGTCATATGAGGTAGAAGTACTACAAGATGGCCACCCCACTGTACTGACCAATGATACTAGTATCACCATTGAAAAGCTGGTTCCTAATATAACATATGCTATATAGTTATCAGAGGTGTTAGTGGAACAGTGAAGAGCAAACCTGTTCAAGAGACAGTTACTACACTAAGTAAGTATTAGTTACTGTAACAATGTACTACTGTAGTTATAAACCTTTCAAGTATTCAAGTATTCAAGTACGTTTAAACTGGGGAGACCTTTATTCAATTTAAATTGAAAAAAAGAAGGCAATTTTATCTAACCTTCCACTATTGTAGTACAAAAGTAAATTACCCTATAGGACATATGTTGTAAATGTTAACTTTTCAACAGAGAAAACAACCCTAACAGCTAATTTATTAGAGAACTGTAAAGTCAACTTTGACATGCAAACATCAAGACAGAAATAATGATGTAGTCTTCAATTCAAAATCAACATTTTGGAGGAAGAACAATGGTAGCTTTGTAGATTACTTTGAAGGAGTAGTTAAGGGTGGAAATGAAGAGACAGTTCTAACCCTCACTGCTGAATATGGAGATATGTTCACTTGTGCAGTAAAACTACAAAATGGAGGAGTGGAGGAAAGTAACACAATCATAGTTCAAAGACCTGATGGACCTCCTCAATGTGAGATTGATACTTCACATATGGGATCGAGTGAAATTACTTACACACATGTACATACTTACGTTTAAAGTATTATTATGCATTCTGTTTATACGTAATTTCAGTTTGTATATATTTAACACTATATATATACAGGCTGTCAAGGGGATGTCTGACATACGTATTGAATACATTTCATTAACAGGTACTTCTACAGCTGTAGCAAGTGACTGTGTATCTTGGATATGTGCAGTAACTTCTCTTTTGATAATCAGTTGGAGTATATTCATAGCTATATGTGTTATAGCTGTTTGTATGTACAAGAAGGTTCATATCAGTCGTAAGAATGAGAAGTATATATCTGAGGAAGGTAATGAGACAGAGAATATATATACATTACACTGCCTGGATGTAAGTATATATATACATATGTAGGTTCCTTTTTCTCTCTCTTATATATGTAAATCAGTTACTAATGAAGGTGCAATTAAAGGGGGAATGGAGAGGAACCCTACTTATATCATAGAGTACGGTAGTACTCTATAAGTAGGGATGGCCGAAAAAAAACATGGCCGCCCTATTCAATGTATTATCAATTAACACCTCATAAATCAACAACGTTCAGATTTTCGGTTGCATTTGTGTGTTTGCAGTCGTTTTTGCATGCTTTGCTAAACGCCAAAACATGTTACGATGCTCTACAACCTTCGCAAAGTGGTTAAACCGAAATAGGCCAAATTCTGCAATTCCTCATTTTTTCTTCTTCTTCTTCTTTTTTCAAATGAGCTAGCGCTAACATGCGAACTTACGCAGGTACATACAAATACTAAATCGTCATGAATGTTTCCGAACTAGGGAATAGGCTACCCTAGATTTCAACGCGCTCCAACCGAAGCGTGTTACTTTTGAAAGTGCCAAATTTAGGGCCTCTTTGAACGCCATTTTTTAATTAAGTTTCAAATTCTCTGTATATAAAATAAGTAACCCGAATGAGTAATATTTGTGGTACTGCCGTTACCCGCGATCGAATTTCTTAGTCGCTTTGCAGGGCCTATATACAGTCGTATTCTTAACGATTATGGACCCTTTAATATCCTAAACTGAATGTTAAAGAACGGTAGAAAACATCTTATCAAATTCGGGATCTTTTCGGACGCCATTTTTTAATTTAGAGCTCTCTATTATATCGTCTATTCTGCTACTTTATTCGCCAAGAAAACTTTCAAAACAAATATTAACAAGAAAAAAGGAGCAATACAAGTTAAATAAAAACATTCAAAAATGAAGTTAAAAGTAGGGATGGCACTATAACAGTGATTGGCACATCTAGAAAAAGTAACGAAACAAGAAAGTGATCATATGGTAAGGCTAACATTGCAGAAGTGGCATACTGAAACTTAACTATACACATCACTTCTATGTTTGGGCGCATCGATCCCTACTTCTAGTATATCCATGATGCGCCCAAACATAGAAGTGATGTGTATAGTTAAGTTTCAGTATGCCACTTCTGCAATGTTAGCCTTACCATATGATCACTTTCTTGTTTCGTTACTTTTTCTATATAGATGTGCCAATCACTGTTATAGTGCCATCCCTACTTTTAACTTCATTTTTGAATGTTTTTATTTAACTTTACCTATTGAGATGAGTCAGATTGAAGATAAACCAACATATGCTGTTAAAGTGACCATTTTGAAGTGACAATTAGCATACGTAATGTGTTGTATGCTAATGTATTATATCATCATCACTATATAGCTATGGTTGCCTTCCTTTTGGGGCGCCAATAGCGCCCCTATATTGTCAGTTTTCAGAAATTATATTAACATACGGCTTCCTGTTCGTAATTTTGTATACATATATGAGCCGAGAAGTCCGCCTTTTGCCGTTATGACAGAGTTATAACTAAGTCTTTTGTCACTTTTCAAGACAAAACCTCTCAAATTGAAGTAAATTGTTAGAAAATATATGAATAATGGATAGGTTCACAGTCACGATGTTGTAACTTGTTGAAAACTCAAGTTTACAAATGATTTCACCTGACACCTTCATGCGCTGGCTTAGCTCTATTGTGCTATACATTACATTGTGGCCTAAAAAGTTGTGATATAAAGCTTGAGTACAACCCCTTTCAAAAATTCCTGGATCCGCCCCTGCATTTGGTAACTTGCACACAAGGGACATCGTATGACATAAATAAAGAACTCACATTTGTCAAGCCTGCAGCAGCAGTACTAGTGTGACTAAATACTTGTACCCTGATTATCCTAGGATTCCTTTGCATCTCTATAAATTTGTAACTTGCACTGTATAGTACTTGATTGTAATTAATATATCCATACATATATTGGGGCTAGCAAAGTACTTCACTATTCTGAGACATTCACTATAAGCGACTTCGTTATACTGAGATTCTACTGTACATATACACATGGAAGAAATGACACACATGAATTTGCACGCATGCATATTTATTCAAATGCATCCCTACGTCCTACCCCACTCCTGCATTGGTGACGCATAAGAAATTACATCACCTGATTGTGCAATCGTAACTTTCAGCTCTTCATTATACAGTGCAAGCTCACTTATCCGAACCCCTATGGTCAGTTGAATTGAAACAAGTGTTTGGATAATTGAAAAGTTCGGATAACTGAAGTGAAACAGAACTTGTTCTACCATTGCCGTCAACGAATACTTTTCCAACATCTTAATACAGTGGGCCCTGGTTTAACCGACCTTGAGTTAACCGAACGAAATCAACTAAAACCGATCTCAATCGTATTCCCTGTAATACTTTAGGCCCTCGTATATCCAACCTCGGTTTATCCGTATCCGTATACACTAAAATGGCAGATGCACTGGGCTCATTCGGATAAACGAGGTTTGCCGATAATCGAGGTTGCAATGTCTACCTCCATTATTTTGCAATTTTAAATTTTACCAGGCGTTTGTTATGCGCATGTACCATCATATATGTTGGATTCAAAGTGATATGACCAATTGAAAATTTGTATCAATATAACACATTGTTTCAATATAAATTTCCTGTAGGTTTTATATAGGCTAATGGCATTTTATTTGCAAACTTTGTCCTCCGTTTTCTACCAAATGAATTTTATACCCTAAACCTTATGATAATATGCCCATTTTGTTTTTAGTCGGTTGTAATGTAAGTTGCCGTGGTCAGTGCACGCACAACTATATATATAGACAAAAATTAATTTCCTGCCATTCAATAAGTTATATGCCAAGACATTGCAGTCTTTTTGAATTGATCAATAAAAATTAATGGCAATTTATATAATTTTTTTTGGCAGGGTGTGGCAGGCGCATCAGAGCACACTCACTCAGGAGGCCAAATCACATGCTTTCCTCAACAAATCTCCATGGCACTGCAATGCAGCGTCAGTGCTATATAGGGGCCACTGGCCCATCTCTGACCTCCCTCTTTGATATATAGTAATATGTTTTGCTGACTAATGTCTTCAAATACTGTTTATGTATATACTTCCTTTTAAACAGTACTTCCTTTTAAACATGGTATTTATTATACAGATAATAAATCTGCATTATTTGCCATTCAAGATTTAAATTTGTTTGTTTTCTTGTATTAGTCCACAATCCATCTAGTATTTTAAGGTATTTAGGCCCTTTTAATTTTACTCATCAATCAGGTTAATTTCTAAAACTCATGGTTAATTTATTCACCTATCATTGTTTAGTTATATAATTGATTAATTTTTCATTTCCCATGTTTTTAAGCTTTATGCTATAAATACCATAATTCCATAAAAGAACAGTAAGAAGATCAAATAATCATAAGACTCTATTCTCATAGTGATCGCAACAAGCACTCCTTATTCCTTCATACAAGTAAATAAAAACATTTAAAAAATGAAATGAGAAGTAGGGATGGCAGTCCCTGCAACAGTACCTATCACATCTAGAAAAAGTAATGAAACAAGAAAGTGATCATATGGTAAGGCTAACATTGCAGAAGTGGCATACTGAAACTTAACTATACACATCACTTCTATGTTTGGGCGCATTATGGATATACTAGAAGTAGGGATCGATGCGCCCAAACATAGAAGTGATGTGTATAGTCAAGTTTCAGTATGCCACTTCTGCAATGTTAGCCTTACCATATGATCACTTTCTTGTTTCGCTACTTTTTCTAGATGTGATAGGTACTGTTGCAGGGACTGTTGCAGGGACTGCCATCCCTACTTCTCATTTCATTTTTTAAATGTTTTTATTTACTTGTATTCCTTCTTTTTTTGTAATGTTATATACTTATTAAAATTAGTTTTGTAATTTTTTTGGCGAAAACTCGAAATATAACGTCGTAGTCGAAGGCAATCAGGAGATGACCAAGAACTCCTAATTAGAAAATGGCGACAAAAAGGTTCCAATTTGCTTACGCGCCACAGAAAACCGTCTTTGCACAAATCGTTTGAAGACAGAAAGGTGCCTATTCCCTAGTTGCTAAAACTTTTAGACGATATGCCCCTATAAAATGTATTTATCTACAAGCGCGTTTATGCACTAGCGTGAAATAAAAGGAAGAATAAGAATAAGAATAAAAATAAGAATAAGAATAAGAAAATGAGGAAAACCGGAAGTAGGCCTGAAACCGTTTTACAAACTTGGAGCCTTTATGCGCTCTTGAAAACAGCTTCCCTCAATTGAAATCGTACAAAAAAGACACATTATGAGTTTAAAAGAGGTAAAAACGCATTCGCTGCCTACTTATAAGGTGTTAACCCGTAATACATTGAATACGGCATCCATTTTTTTTTCGGGCCATCCCTACTTCGAGAGTACTACCGTACTCTCTGATATATATATCACTTCTATGTTTGGGGCATCATGCATCCAGCCAACTTCATGATCAGCTGTACACACATATACAATTATATATATAGAAGTGATATGATGTATGTTTAAGTCATGGACAACATATTGAAACCTCAACAATTGATGTTTTTGCCTTGTAACTCTGTTTACAGAGTTGCTATTTACTCTAGTTAGAGTAATTACACCTCTAATTAGGTTAGCATGACCTCTGTAGTGTATGAATGCTATTAGCCCAGTGATTTGCAATTGAATTATAAAATTTGTTGATATTGAATTAGAAGCAATATAGGCATCTTTATGCTGCTATTACTCATAAAGTGGTACGTACTCAATTTGACAACACACTAGGAAGCCTTTTAATTTGTAAACACAGTGTAGATTCAACAATCAGGACTGTATATATAAATAATATATATATATATATATAAATGTTTAGTTTATAATGTAAGGAAACATACAACTGTCTACTATACTGGATTCCACTAATTAGAAAAACAAACATTATACCACTTATAAATAATCTAATTATACGTAAATCTCCATTTTCCTATGTCATAAGAGGGTAATTATATATGAAAACAAAATAATAGAATGGACTAAAACATTATATATGACTTTATTATTATATTACCATATAATATTATTATTATAATGGAAATATATCCTAAGTCTGTATATTAACAGTGGCATGCTTACAAGACCACAGTACTTTGCTAGAGGTGGGCAAGTTAATACCTTATTCTGAGATGCTAGCAATAAAAAGAATTCAGCATATTATATAAGAGTATATTTGCATATATATTCATTGAAAAGCAAAGTCTGCTGGCTTCAGTACTTGTCATTTGGTAAAGCGAGATGCCTAGATGTGCCACTAGTGTTCTTTCATTCACCTTATTCACGATTATAGGTATTGCTTACAATCATGATCCCTTGAAAGGTACAGCAGAAGTATACAAACAATTTTTTTTAAGAATTCCAACCTCTATAGGTGTAAAACTCTTATTCAATTTAGGGGCAAGTGCAAATTCAATTATCAAGCTAGTGAATGGAAGTCAAGCTAAAGCTGGAAGATTGGTATTGAATTACAACAACACTTGGGGTACAATCTGTGATGAAGGATGGGACATCAAAGATGCTCATGTAATCTGTAGAATGCTTGGATTCCATCATGCTGTTGATGCAAAGTCTGCTGCTTTCTTTGGAGAAGGAGCTGGACCTGTCTGGTTAACAAATTTACAATGTTCAGGGAATGAATCAAACATCTCAGAATGCAGTCACAATGGATGGGGCCAACAGGAATGTGGACATAATAGAGATGTTGGTGTCGCGTGTACAGGTATATTCTAGATTCAATGTATAATACGTATATACAGATTCAAATATCAGAGAGTACGGTAGTATATCATAGAGTACGGTAGTACTCTATAAGTAGGGATGGCCGAAAAAATACATGGCCGCCCTATTCAATGTATTATCAATTAACACCTCATAAATCAACAACGTTCAGATTTTCGGTTGCATTTGTGTGTTTGCAGTCGTTTTTGCATGCTTTTCTAAACGCCAAAACATGTTACGATGCTCTACAACCTTCGCAAAGTGGTTAAACCGAAATAGGTCAAATTCTGCAATTCCTCATTTCTTCTTCTTCTTCTTCTTCTTCTTCTTCTTCTTTTTTCAAATGAGCTAGCGCTAACATGCGAACTTACGCAGGTACATACAAATACTAAATCGTCATGAATATTTCCGAACTAGGGAATAGGCTACCCTAGATTTCAACGCGCTCCAACCGAAGCGTGTTACTTTTGAAAGTGCCAAATTTAGGGCCTCTTTGAACGCCATTTTTTAATTAAGTTTCAAATTCTCTGTATATAAAATAAGTAACCCGAATGAGTAATATTTGTGGTACTGCCGTTACCCGCGATCGAATTTCTTAGTCGCTTTGCAGGGCCTATATACAGTCGTATTCTTAACGATTATGGACCCTTTAATATCCTAAACTGAATGTTAAAGAACGGTAGAAAACATCTTATCAAATTTGGGATCTTTTCGGACGCCATTTTTTAATTTAGAGCTCTCTATTATATCGTCTATTCTGCTACTTTATTTCGAGTTTTCGCCAAGAAAACTTTCAAAACAAATATTAACAAGAAAAAAGGAGCAATACAAGTTAAATAAAAACATTCAAAAATGAAGTTAAAAGTAGGGATGGCACTATAACAGTGATTGGCACATCTAGAAAAAGTAACGAAACAAGAAAGTGATCATATGGTAAGGCTAACATTGCAGAAGTGGCATACTGAAACTTAACTATACACATCACTTCTATGTTTGGGCGCATCGATCCCTACTTCTAGTATATCCATGATGCGCCCAAACATAGAAGTGATGTGTATAGTTAAGTTTCAGTATGCCACTTCTGCAATGTTAGCCTTACCATATGATCACTTTCTTGTTTCGTTACTTTTTCTAGATGTGCCAATCACTGTTATAGTGCCATCCCTACTTTTAACTTCATTTTTGAATGTTTTTATTTAACTTTATAATATATACTCTGTGAATAGGGATATCAATCAACACCTCATAAATCAACAACAAAGCATCTTTGGCTACATTTGATTATTTGCAATCATTTATGCACAGTTTGGACCATGCATGTCCATTAGCCATTGGATAGTGGCATTGCCATTACACAACTCTAATGGCATCACATTGAATCAGCTGGTCCTTCTCAGCTACCTCCACCTACTAGTAGCAGCTGATGAGATCCAGGGTAGTGAATAGTTGTGATTAAGAGAATGCATCTAGGATGTTGTCCACTCCTTAATTGATGATGATCCTTCTGATTGCATGGCTACTTGATGGGTGGGGGTCCTGCTGTAACTATCCTATGGTTACTTCTGCTAGCTTTTTCAAAATCCATCTGTAACGACCTCTTTTTCCTCTGCCGTGAGGACTCCTGCAACTTTCTGAGACATCTCCCAAAGGACTGTTTCCTTCTCCTTAATTGCTGATGAGTGACTTTGCCAACTGTGGTCTGGTGACTTTATCGCATTGTGGTTTAAGCTGCTCTAACCTTCCCTGGTTGCCCTCCTCCAACATCCCTAAGGTCTACCAAAGATACACATGGGGAGTTGGTTTAATAGCCTCATGGGGATTCTGTTTTCAGCTGACTACACTAGGGCTTGGGCCACCACCTGTGGAGAGTGCTTCCTGGTACTCTCCAGCGAGTAAATTGATATGGTACAGATCCCTAAATCTTGACAAAAGTTTCTGGTTCATGATCACTCCTAGTACATCTGCAAAATCAATAAAACAAAATCTGATCATGCATGTGATAAGGCTAACCTAATACTCAAAAGTGGCCATGAAATACTGAAATCTCAGTAACTTAAACTTACTCGTTACTATTATGTTTACCCACATGTGTAACTTAAATTTCAGTATTCCACTTCTGTTTCTAGATGTGTGATAGCTTATCACCTTGTCATTCCTACATTTAACTTACATGTTATGATTGTGTTACCCCACCTCCAAAGAAATGTTACTCCTAGAAGACCTAAGGGTAGACTTATGTAATATGTCCTACTTGTGTCTATAGTTATGCTGAGTCTGTTTTATATACCTATGCAAGCAAGATTACTAATAGATTTATAATTAATTCATAAAAGTTAATTGGACCTACATTCCTTTCATAAAATTAAATTTCATCATGTGTCTTAGTTAACACCTTATTTAACTTTTGGCACCAAAATAGTGTATATAAGACCCCTATATTTAGCATAGAGAGCCAAGGATTCACAGAAGATCAAGATATAGAAAAAGACAAAGACTCCCAGGATCACTGATGAAGGGTGGAATTCCCAGAAACGGCTGTCTGACCCAGTGGAGAAGAAGATGAAAGAAGGGAAAAGAAGGAAGAAAAGACTCCTGTATCTTCATCCAAAGCTCTCTTCAGGTTTAGTTCCCCTATAGGCTCTTTTTACAGAATAGGCATATAGCATGTAGGAAAATGGTATCTTAGATTTTTCATGTTGCTAACATTCTGCTAGCATTTTATATAATGTTGATATACGTACGTATAATTATGGCCATTTAAGTCTCTTCTTAATTGCCTTATATTACGAACTAAGGGAACATTTTACGCCAAACCATGCAGCCAAGTAACCACAGTCTAATATAGGCTGGGGGAACTAAGCCCTATTAAATTGGCGACCAGTAATCACCTCACAGTCATCCAAAATTCATCAAATAATCACAGACAGCTATTTTGCCCTCATTTGGGATCATCAATGTGGCACACTTCAATGGTGGTGAATTTGGATGACTGCCTTCACTTATATATTAATCATCACAAGTGAAACTTGTGGCTCCATAATAAGTGAGGGTAGAGGTTACAGTCTCAGTGATAATGAGCAATCACAATTGAATTAAGGGAGTTAATTACACTGAGGCTATGATGATAAGCAAAATAATCACTGGAACGTATATACGTATATATTACGCCAATGCTTATCCTCATTGCCTTTAATAAAGGCTATAGCATAATTAGCTTTAGAGCTGACCACAGATATAAACATATGCATGTTAATTTTATTTTAATTCCACTCAGAATACTCAATGACACAGTATGTCAGACTAGTTGATGGCCAACATTCAGCTGAGGGGAGAGTGGAAATGTACAATCCTAATACTGGCTTGTATGGTGCAATACGCGCATCTGGTTGGGATCTTAATGATGCTCAAGTTATCTGTAGAATGCTTGGATATCCTTATGCTATATATGCCAGGAGTGGCAGTGAAATATATGGATCTGGCTCTTGGTATAGTGTTGCATATAGCTTTGGATGTAGTGGTACAGAAAATGACATTTATGATTGCACCTTTCAAGATTATTACTCATCAACAAGTTCTACAGCTGCAGCCATATGTTCAGGTAAGGAAAATTGCTATTTAGGTGGGAGGATTCAATTCAGAGCCTTCATTACAATGATATATATGCACCCTATTCAAGGCAGATACGTAGTATTAGTTTTTTGCTTTCATTTGAGTCATGATATAAATCAGAGCACTAGTTTCACTTAAATAGAAGTCACATTTTAACTTTTCTTTATTACACACAGCATATCCACTGTCTATATCTGTAAGGCTCGCTAATGGCAGTCACCCTGCTGAAGGTAGAGTGGAGGTCTACTTCAACAACACTTGGGGTACAGTGTGTGATGAAGGATGGGACATCAGAGATGCTAATGTAGTCTGTAGAATGCTTGGATACAGTTATGCTGTAAGAGCTAGATCATCAGCATATTTTGGAGAGGGAAATGGTCCTGTTTGGATGGAAAATGTGAATTGTGATGGTTCTGAGAGAAATCTTGCTTATTGTTCACACCGTGGACTTGGTGTAAGTCACTGTGGACATGATAAAGATGCAGCAGTGGTGTGCTATAGTGAGTGATTTGATTTGAAATGCATCTTCCATATAATAGTTGATTAAATACGTGCCATAATATTAAAATTATCATTTATTATTTATTTAATAGATTCATATTACAATGGATTATCCAATGTTACTGTCAGACTAGCTGGTGGTTCACATTCAGGTGAAGGAAGAGTAGAAGTATACTTTGCAGGAGAGTGGGGGACAGTATGTGACCGTGGATGGGACATTAATGATGCCAAAGTAATCTGTAACATGCTGGGGCACTCCAGTGCTCTTCGTGCTTCATCTGATGTCTTTGGGGAAGGAAGGGGACCCATTTGGTTGACCTATGTAGGTTGTAGTGGCACAGAGTCTAATATTGCATCATGTTACAGATCCTCTAGATATGGATGGGGACAAAGTCAATACTGTACTGGTGGACATGCAAAGGATGCTGGAGTAGTTTGTTTAAGTAAGTTGTGATTGTCCTTTATTTTGCAATCCTATAGCAATAATTTCACCTCATTTTTATCTTTGAAGTGTATGGCATATACCGAAATTTATGCATTGATTGCACATAATGTTTGTAGTAGTGATTATTTTTGAAGTGTATATATACTGAAATATATATACTTTGACTATATTTAATGCATCGAATAATCATGCATGTATATTTATATATTAAAAAAGTAAAACCATTGAAATAAATTACGTATATGCCATTTCCACAAGTACCCAGTCTGAAAACAAGACTAGTCGGAGGTAGAAGACCTTCTGAGGGTAGAGTAGAAGTACTCATCAACAGCACATGGGGAACAGTGTGTGACTATAAATGGGATATGCTTGATGCCAATGCAGTGTGCAAAATGTTGGGATATTATGGAGCTTTGAATGCTACAAATGCAGCATATTTTGGTGAAGGAATAGGTCCAGTTTGGCTGTATAACATTCAATGTGGAGTAACGGATGACAATCTTATTAACTGTGTGCAAAATTCCTATCTGACTAGAATCCTTCCAAGCTACTGCAGCAGGGGACATTCTCAAGATGCAGGAGTTGTGTGTTCAGGTGAGCATATATAAATGACTAATCTTGAGTCAAAAATTGTCCAATTTGAAGGATATAACAAGTACATACTGAGAGAGATAGAGGAAGAGATATGATTTAGGATACTTAGGTAGTAAGGCTTATGCAATTTCATCATGTATAGGTAAAACATGAACAATATAAATGCTATATATTAACCCCAGCTATATAGTTTACTCTTTCACTCAAGATTACTGTATACACAATGCATGGAGGCCTATAGGAGCTGCATGGTTTCATTGCGAGTCACTCATGTAAGCGCAATGCTACACACATGTTTAACCAATCTGATGACAGGATATTCTAAATGTCCCTAATAAAATGAATCAAGTTTTTGTGTATTGCACTGATTGTGTTATCTTTAAATCTATTAATTATAAATGTGGATCAAAAACCACTTTATTCTGAATCATACTAAGCAATTCATGATTACTGTACTTGTATATGCATGTAAATTTATTGTCTATATAACTTTAGAGGTTCCCATTGATGTAAAGGTGAGGTTAACTGGTGGAACTGCTCCTGCTGAAGGTAGAGTAGAAGTATATTACAACAATATATGGGGAACAGTCTGCCCTTTCAATGAATGGGATATAAGAGATGCACATGTGATCTGCAAGATGCTTGGCTACCTGTATGCTGTGGAAACTCAGTCTTCATACTTTTATGGAGTAAGCAATAGCAGTAAGGTGCGTTGGTTGAATAATATACAGTGCAATGGACAGGAGACAAGTATTACAGAATGTATACATGGTGGATGGTTTGAGCATAGTTGTGAATACAATCAGGATATTGGTGTTAAATGCTTTGGTAAGTCTAGATTTGACTTTAATGTTTTATGGGCTTTATGACCAGATATCTATATATATGTTATTTAGTAATACATAAAATGTGTTTGTTTAAAGAATAAAGTAGATATATATATCTGCATAACGACCTATAGATCCTTACACTTCAAAGAACAATATCCTAGTCAGACTTGTTGATGGATCACATTTAGCTGAGGGAAGAGTTGAGCTGAATGTGAATGGAGAATGGGGAACAATCATTGATCGATCATGGGATATTAGAGATGCAAATGTAATCTGCAGAATGCTTGGATATGAATTTGCTCTCCAGGCAGGGAAAGCCTCTTCTCTTGGGTTTGGAAGTGGGAGGGGACCTTTTTGGTTTGGCTTTCTGAATTGTTTAGGAGCTGAAAAGAGTATTGCTGATTGTGATACTTACATAACAAGTTTATATGCTCAATATTACTACTTTTCACATTCCCGTGATGCAGGGGTTGTTTGCTATGCAGGTTAGTAATTGTTAGTGTCATACTTAACTGAATAAACATAATAGTGAAACTTTATTTATGATTCATTAGATAAAATAAAGGCTAGGCTAGTTGGTGGTATTCAACCAAATGAAGGACGAGTTGAGTTGTACTACAACAGTGCTTGGGGGTCAGTGTGTAGTTACAGTTGGGAATGGAATATCAGAGATGCCAATGCAGTATGCAGGATGCTTGGATATTCCTTTGCTACTAGAACCTGGGGACCAGGACAGTTTGGAGAAGGAAATGGTACATCCATTTATAGGCCTCACTGTAGTGGTACAGAAGTAAGCATATCAGAATGCACCAACTCTGGATGGGGTATAACTTGCAGTAGCAGTTTGCGTCGTGATTTTGGAGTTGAGTGTACAAGTAAGTTTTTAATTATATTGCAAAGATTGAGAACTAAGGATAATTCACAGTAAGAATTCTATTAAGAAGTTCTTGTAAACTGTGACATTATCATTATATAGTTTGGGAACAAGTTTAGTGGATAAAGTTTAAAGTTTATGTGCTTATTCACTGATACTTTTATATTATGATAAAATAGTTATACCACACAGTGGAAAAAGGATAGCACTATTTATTGGGGAAGTTAAAGTGAAGCTACTTTATATGTATGTAGAATATGATTGTTTTATAGGTTGCACTTACATTGGTTACAAGTTCATTATCTTAAGACATTGTATCTCTAATATACGTACAAAATACATTGTTACCCTGCTTTTCTATGTCTATATTACAGATCAGATTGTATCAGTTAGATTGATCAATAATGATGACTCATCTTCAAATAAAGGTAGAGTGGAGGTCTACTACAACAACACTTGGGGTACAGTGTGTGATGAAGGATGGGACATCAGAGATGCTAATGTAGTCTGTAGAATGCTGGGATATTCATTTGCAATGCAATACAGAACTTCGGCTTACTATGGAGCAGGAAGTGGTCCAGTTTGGATGACTGGACTCTCTTGTACAGGAAGAGAAAATAACGTAGCCAACTGTTACCATGATGGTTTTACAACATCATCACATTGTAGTCATAGTAATGATGTTGGTGTAGTATGTTTAGGTAAGTTGATCAACATTTAAAATGTAAAAAGCAATATACACGTTTTAGGGAAATAATAGTATATACATATTATATAATGGTTGAATCCAGATGTTGATTGTATGAACTCATCATTGTACAGGATGTATGTTATGGAAGTGACATAGTTTTGTCAGTTCCATGACAGTAGAAAGATCGATGCAAGGGTTGGGGTTCTTATATAGTCAACAATTGGTTTTGGGAATATTTATCCTGATGATTTGTATCAGCATAGATCAGTGTTTAATTTTGTGAATAGGCTCTTGACATCAAAACTTATCAATTTATCTTTATTGTTCAATTTAATTCCCTAAATCTTATTCATAAAGGAAATCAGGGTTTGAGTATAGCACCTAAATAGCACTATCCTTATTAATATGCGTTTGTACATCTATTCGTCATGGTAGCGCAAAACGTCCTCCTGCGCAGAATTGTGATGTAATTTCGAGGCAAAAATGTGCCCCAGGGAATGTCTGCGGCCACTGGTCATGGCTGGTCCAGTGGAGCCGTTCAATGGCCGGCGCCGCTTGCGCTTGCCGTAGTTCCCAGTGTGATGCAATGGTGCAATGCCAAGACAAAGAAAGCTTTCATTACCGTAAGACAAAGAATCCAACAGACTAAGAATGTCCTATAGGACAGTTGTAATACAGCGAGGATGTACACGGACGCTACATTAGCTCAGAGACGATCTAGCTGAAGACAGCACCTGTGGATAGTAGGGAAAGAGCGTGCGATCGAAAGTACCCATGTCTCCGCAGCAGCAGGAGATCAATCTATCTTTAGTTGCGTTGTTGAGAGTCATTTAAACCTCCCATTCAAAAAGCTTGGATCTAAAATGCTTTAATTTTGGCCACTCTAACTCTCCAAAAATCCCATCTTCATCAATTAGTAATCAAAATTGTGTTCTACCTTGGATGATCTGTATCAACTACTACTCTCTATGCAGTAGTTGAGGATTTCAAAGCCTGCAACAGTATGACTAAAGTCTTGTACTGTTTAAAATACTGATTATCCTATGGGTCACTTGGATCTCTTTAAATTTGTAACTTTTATTTATTTGTAATTATATTAGATTACCTTAGTATATTGTAACTTGTACTGTATATAGAATGAATGCATTATAAAGGACATGTTGACAGAAGACAATACTATTAATTTTTATTTTTGTACTAAGGGGCCAAGCCATGCATTTCTTGTTCCTTTATATTACCAGGTATTAATCTGTATATATTTTATTTCTGCATGCAAGTAGTGCTCTCCCTATATATATATATACAGTACAAGTTACAATATACTAAGGTAATCTAATATAATATAAATAATATAATATAATATAATTAATTAATTCATATGGCTCCAAGAAAGGACTTAGAAACAAAATGGGCATATCATCATAAAGTTTAGGGTATAAAACTCATTTTAAAAGAAGGGATTTTTTATTCAGGTCTCCGTTTGTTAGAAAACAGAGGACAAAGTCTGCATATAAAAGGCCATAGGACTATAGAAAACCTATGGGAAATTTATATGCAAACAATGTGTTATATTAATAAAAAATTTCAATTTGTCAGATAACTGTGAAATCAACATACATCATGGTACATGTGTATAAGAAACGTCTGGCGAAGTTTTGCTTAATTAAATGAGCAAAATAATCAAGATATAATGAAGAATTCAAAGTTACGATTGCGCAAGCTGGTGATGTATTGTGATGTTTTTCTAATGCGTCACCAACACCTTCGTATGTCGCTCCGTACACACATTTTGTGAATCATGTGACGTTGCGTAAACGTCACCGACTCGTTGCTAAAGAAGTTCATCCTTCGAGAACGGCTATGACAAGTCGACGCTCTCCTACGAGAAGGAGCTACCGAACAGGCGAGTTGTAGCGAAGGTTAGATAAAGCATTTTTGTATACGTTCCCGTCAAGTTTGAGGCAGAGTTGTTCCTATATTGATGCGAAAGACTGGATTCGTTTGGTCGACCGTATTACTTTGGTAATTTAAGCTCTGTCTTCTCTTCTTACTTATCTGTTAATATTTTTACTTGTCCATGTGTAGGAATTAGGAGTGTTTGTTGCGATCATTACGAGAATAAAGCTTTGTTGAGTGTCAGCAACATGAATTTACTAATTTCCTATTTATACTGAATTGTATTCCCACTCCTCATATATTGCTGATGCATGAAGACCTCTGGGTCGAAACGTCCAGAATTAGTAAATTCATATTGCTGACTTTCAACTAGGCTTTATTCTTATCCATGTTAGTACGTTTTCCATGTGTACTACATACAGTAACGAAATTGCTTATAGCGAATGTCTATAAGTATAGTGAAATACTTTGTTAGCTAATTACACTCAAGTACACTACACAGTGCAAGTTACTAGCAAATATATAAAATATTAAATTACAATCAAGTACTACACAGTACAAGTTACAAATTTAAGAGATCCAAGTGACTATGTAATATTAAAATTACAATCAAGTACTAGCTACACAGTGCAAGTTACAAATTTAAAGAGATCCAAGTGACCCCTAGGATAATCAGTATTTTAAACAGTACAAGACTTTAGTCACACTAGTACTGTTGCAGGCTTTGAAATCCTCAACTACTGCATAGAGAGTAGTAGTTGATACAGATCATCCAATTGCAAGGTAGAACACATGGCCTACCAATTACCTTTTCACACCTTAGTATAGACTGAAGATGATGCATCTGCATGCCATATATCAACAAAGGCTTCAGTATTAAAGGGGTCTCAGCTAATAACCACAGCAGATTTGATTTGCCTTGTGAGGGAGCTAAGAACACCGACGGTTGGTTGCATGCATTGGCATAATCAACAGGGTTAGAGACCATTTTGTAACTTGTACACAAGGGACATCATATACGTATATAAAGGCCTTGGCCTTTTATGTCCCTTGTGTACAAGTTACAAAATGGTCTCTAACCCTGTTGATTATGCCAATGCATGCAACCAACCGTCGGTGTTCTTAGCTCCCTCACAAGGCAAATCAAATCTGCTGTGGTTATTAGCTGAGACCCCTTTAATACTGAAGCCTTTGTTGATATATGGCATGCAGATGCATCATCTTCAGTCTATACTAAGGTGTGAAAAGGTAATTGGTAGGCCATGTGTTCTACCTTGCAATTGGATGATCTGTATCAACTACTACTCTCTATGCAGTAGTTGAGGATTTCAAAGCCTGCAACAGTACTAGTGTGACTAAAGTCTTGTACTGTTTAAAATACTGATTATCCTAGGGGTCACTTGGATCTCTTTAAATTTGTAACTTGCACTGTGTAGCTAGTACTTGATTGTAATTTTAATATTACATAGTCACTTGGATCTCTTAAATTTGTAAATATATATATATATATATATCATTTCCTTATGTATCAATGTTCCAGGTCACACCTTACCTGTCAGATTGTCTGGTGGAACTCAACCAAATGAAGGAAGAGTGGAAGTATATTTTAACAACACTTGGGGAACCATCTGTGACAATAGTTGGGATATCTATGATGCTAATGCTGTTTGCAGGACACTTGGCTACTCTCATGCACTCTTAGCTAGACGATCCTCATACTATGGAGAAGGAAGTGGTCCTATTTGGTTGGACAATGTTCAGTGTACTGGTGAAGAAAACATGATTGGGGAATGTTACCATTCTGGGTGGGGAGTTTATTCGAGTGCTTGTAACCACAGTAGAGATGCTGGGGTTGTGTGTTTAAGTGAGTCCTTACAATAGGTATATATATATATATATATATATGACTGGTAAATACTAGTTGAGCATTTTATCACAGTAGAGTGAAACTTGAACAATTATTGGAACGCTTTGGACCGTAGACCTTCCTCAGCCAATGATTGATAAGAATAAAAACATTAATTACACTTGAGAGACAGCACTTTAAAAAAACAATTTATGTGGGGAAAATGATGCACTATGTTGTCATATGGTGGAATGCTGTTAAAATACATGTAATCAGATAAAGGGCTTCCACAGGTCACTTAGGATCAGGCCACCATCCAGATTAACAGTTCTTGGTGAAGATCTCTGGAAGTGTATTGCCTCTATTACTCTTCTCCTCCATTGGTGGGTCTCCCTGTTGAGGATGGAGACTCCTTCCCAGTTGATGCTGTGTCCTGTGTCCCATGCATGGACTATATACGATTCCATTGTTGCGGTCAGAGTTCTTCACTGCCTGCCGGTGCTCGTACAACCTCTTCTGTAGGCTTCTTCTGGTTTACCAATCATATATTATAATGTAGCAATGAACCTTTACTCCATCAATATGCATTATATATACATTGACATTCACATGTTGTTTGACTAACCACTCTATGATATATTATGGCTGAATAGTGCTTGCTGAATTAGTACCTTTTTACCCTTTTACCTACGTACGTATATGAACGTGTGTAGCATGAGGTTTGAGGTTTGAGGTTTATGATGTAATATTTTAATACAAGTTACAAAATGAAGGCACATATATACATGTAACCCTGGTCCCAGGTATAATATATAAGTTTTTGTTTGCTGTTTTCACTGGTCTATATGTCTTGTGCCTTTCATCAGTGACCCTGAGATTGAGTGAAGGAAATAGTGAGATTAAGAACTCTTAATGAAAAGGGAATTATTTATATACACAAAGCCTGTGATAAATATACGTATGAATAATAGTAGCTTACTATTTTAATAGGACTGCTGTCTCCACAGCCGAGATAAATAGGCTTTATATATATATATCAGTAACTGGCTGATTCTTTGAAATGATTAGTGATATTGATATAATCAATTATCATGGCTTTTGCACATGTAAGTAGGCTTTGTGCAATTAATTTCTTATACACTACTATAGTACTGTGGTTTTTGAACTTTTCTTATATCTGTGAATTAAAGGATAACTATATAATAATGTGAAAGTCTATGTGTTATTTACATGCGCATCAACTATTGAAAATTCGTTTAAAATTTTTCCAGTATAGATTTGATATATTTTATTGTATTTATACAGGAAAAGAATACAAGGATTCTGTTATAAAGCTAATAAATTCAACATACCATGCAATTGGACGGGTAGCTGTGTACTACAACAACACTTGGGGTACAATCTGTGATGAAGGATGGGACATCAAAGATGCTCATGTAATCTGTAGAATGCTTGGATTCCATCATGCTGTTGATGCAAAGTCTGCTGCTTTCTTTGGAGAAGGAGCTGGACCTGTCTGGTTATCTAATTTACAATGTTCAGGGAATGAATCAAACATCTCAGAATGCAGTCACAATGGATGGGGTCAACAGGAATGTGGACATAATAGAGATGTTGGTGTTGCATGTACAGGTAAGATTTTGTTCAAATGCAAAGCCTTCACTTTTCAGTCCAAACTCATTGGAAGAGTTGAAAAACAAAAAATCTATATATCTATTTATCTGTCTATATATATATATGTAATAGTTATAGCTCAGAGACAAGGACTATAATCGAAATATATATAATATGAGGCTGAGGCGGTCCTGAGGCCAAGTAATTATATTTTGATAGACGTCTGAGGTTATTACTGATAAATACCCCATTGTCATGGATGGCATTAAAACAACCTGAGATGAAATGGCTAAACTGGTGAAGGATTTTGTGAATTATTCTTCAGGGACTACTACCACTGGCAACAAAGAAAGCAAATGTGTAAGATTTACTTCACTTCCTGTATTAAATTAATCTTTTCTGCTAAACCAGACAGCTGATTCTGGGAATTCCACCCTTTATCCTGTGTGACCCTGGAAATCTTTGTCTTTTTCTTGATCTTGGTAATTTTTGTCTTCTTGATCTTGGGAATTTTTGTCTTCTTCTTGATCTTGGGAATTAATCTTTGTCTTCTTGATCTCGGGAATCTTTCTCTTCTTCTTCTTTGTGAGTCCTTAAGTTGGCTCATGCATAAGTATGTATAATAGTTATTATTTACTACATGATTTTAATTCTATATATATCCACTCAGAATACGCACTGACACGGTATGTCAGACTAGTTGATGGCCAACATTCAGCTGAGGGGAGAGTGGAAATGTACAATCCTAATACTGGCTTGTATGGTGCAATATACTCATCAGGTTGGGACCTCAGGGATGCTCAAGTGATCTGTAAAATGCTTGGATATCCTTATGCTATATATGCCAGGAGTGGCAGTGGAATATATGGATCTGGCTCTTGGTATAGTGTTGCATATAGCTTTGGATGTAGTGGTACAGAAAATGACATTTATGATTGCACCTTTCAAGATTATTACTCATCAACAAGTTCTACAGCTGCAGCCATATGTTCAGGTAAGGAAAATTGCTATTTAGGTGGGAGGATTCAATTCAGAGCCTTCATTACAATGATATATATGCACCCTATTCAAGGCAGATACGTAGTATTAGTTTTTTGCTTTCATTTGAGTCATGATATAAATCAGAGCACTAGTTTCACTTAAATAGAAGTCACATTTTAACTTTTCTTTATTACACACAGCATATCCACTGTCTATATCTGTAAGGCTCGCTAATGGCAGTCACCCTGCTGAAGGTAGAGTGGAGGTCTACTTCAACAACACTTGGGGTACAGTGTGTGATGAAGGATGGGACATCAGAGATGCTAATGTAGTCTGTAGAATGCTTGGATACAGTTATGCTGTAAGAGCTAGATCATCAGCATATTTTGGAGAGGGAAATGGTCCTGTTTGGATGGAAAATGTGAATTGTGATGGTTCTGAGAGAAATCTTGCTTATTGTTCACACCGTGGACTTGGTGTAAGTCACTGTGGACATGATAAAGATGCAGCAGTGGTGTGCTATAGTGAGTGATTTGATTTGAAATGCATCTTCCATATAATAGTTGATTAAATACGTGCCATAATATTAAAATTATCATTTATTATTTATTTAATAGATTCATATTACAATGGATTATCCAATGTTACTGTCAGACTAGCTGGTGGTTCACATTCAGGTGAAGGAAGAGTAGAAGTATACTTTGCAGGAGAGTGGGGGACAGTATGTGACCGTGGATGGGACATTAATGATGCCAAAGTAATCTGTAACATGCTGGGGCACTCCAGTGCTCTTCGTGCTTCATCTGATGTCTTTGGGGAAGGAAGGGGACCCATTTGGTTGACCTATGTAGGTTGTAGTGGCACAGAGTCTAATATTGCATCATGTTACAGATCCTCTAGATATGGATGGGGACAAAGTCAATACTGTACTGGTGGACATGCAAAGGATGCTGGAGTAGTTTGTTTAAGTAAGTTGTGATTGTCCTTTATTTTGCAATCCTATAGCAATAATTTCACCTCATTTTTATCTTTGAAGTGTATGGCATATACCGAAATTTATGCATTGATTGCACATAATGTTTGTAGTAGTGATTATTTTTGAAGTGTATATATACTGAAATATATATACTTTGACTATATTTAATGCATCGAATAATCATGCATGTATATTTATATATTAAAAAAGTAAAACCATTGAAATAAATTACGTATATGCCATTTCCACAAGTACCCAGTCTGAAAACAAGACTAGTCGGAGGTAGAAGACCTTCTGAGGGTAGAGTAGAAGTACTCATCAACAGCACATGGGGAACAGTGTGTGACTATAAATGGGATATGCTTGATGCCAATGCAGTGTGCAAAATGTTGGGATATTATGGAGCTTTGAATGCTACAAATGCAGCATATTTTGGTGAAGGAATAGGTCCAGTTTGGCTGTATAACATTCAATGTGGAGTAATGGATGACAATCTTATTGACTGTGTGCAAAATTCCTATCTGACTAGAATCCTTCCAAGCTACTGCAGCAGGGGACATTCTCAAGATGCAGGAGTTGTGTGTTCAGGTGAGCATATATAAATGACTAATCTTGAGTCAAAAACTGGCCAATTTGAATTATATAACAAGTATGTACAGAGAGAGAATTAAAGAGGAAGAGATATATCTTGGATAGGTGGTACCTTTGGAGCATGGTATATTAGGCTTATAATACAAGAATAATGTAGTTTTGCTTTTTGTATAGACTGGATTGAAGTGACCACTTTATCCAAATGTGGGTTACACTCTTTGCATCAAATAAATGAAAATCCACTTACCTAAGAAACATGGAGATTTAGGTATATAAAATGATAAAATAAGATAAAATGTAAGTAGCACGCCCAAGTTACAACAGAGTGGTTGAGCACAAAATAACCTCTACTACTCTAAGACTAAAAACTTACACTCACAGTTAGACTACAAACTATGTTATAGACTACATCTGTCTGTATCTGTGGTTCCACAAGACATACGTACATATCAACACCGTATTATAATTCAGTCCAAAGTTGAGTTATATATATTGGATCGAGGACAGCAGTGAAGTCACTTTCTTAACAATTCAATGCAACATAACACCAGTCACAGGCTTCTTCAGGCATACAAATACTACTAATACTATATAAGTTTTAGATCTGAAGCCTCTGTAATCTGCAGGTGATGTCTCATCATTTGACTCTAGGTTATACCCCACCACTCATGTCTCCTGAGGAGCACAATGAGCAAAGGGTGGAATAAATACACATGCTTGACCAATCTGATGACAGGATATCTAAATGCCCCTAATATAATGGATCACCTTTTTTGGATTGCACTGATTTTGTTATCATTGAATCTGTTAATTATAAATGTAGATGAAAAGTTATCCTGCATCATACTAAGCAATTTAATGATTACTGTACATGCATATATAGTATGCATATAAATTTTTTGTCTAACTTTAGAGGTTCCCATTGATGTAAAGGTGAGGTTAGCTGGTGGAACTGCTCCTGCTGAAGGTAGAGTGGAAGTATATTACAATAATACATGGGGAACAGTCTGCCCTTTCAATGGTTGGGATATTAGAGATGCACATGTGATCTGCAAGATGCTTGGCTACCTGTATGCTGTGGAAACTCAGTCTTCATACTTTTATGGAGTAAGCAATAGCAGTAAGGTGCGTTGGTTGAATAGTATACAGTGCAATGGACAGGAGACAAGTATTACAGAATGTGTACATGGTGGATGGTTTGAGCAAAGTTGTGAATACAATCAGAATATTGGTGTTAAATGCTTTGGTAAGTCTAGATTTGACTTTAGTGTTTTATGGGCTTTATGACCAGATATCTATATTTAGTAATACATAAAATGTGTTTGTTTAAGCAATAAAGTAGATATATATAAATAAAAACATTTTAAAAATTAGATTAGAAGTAGGGATGGCCCATGCAACAAATGACAAACACATCTGGAAAAAGTAGCGAAACAAGACAGTGACCATGTGATAAGGCATACTGAAATTTAAGTGACTTAACCATACACATCACTTCTATGTTTGGGCGCACCAGGATTATGATAGCTGAAGTAGGGATGGTGCGCCCCAACATAGAAGTGATGTGTATGGTTAAGTCACTTAAATTTCAGTATGCCTTATCACATGGTCACTGTCTTGTTTTGCTACTTTTTCCAGATGTGTTTGTCATTTGTTGCATGGGCCATCCCTACTTCTAATTTCATTTTTTAAAATGTTTTTATTTTGCCCCTTTTTTCTTAATATTATTTGTTAAAATTTATTTTGTAAGTGTTCTCTTGGCGATAAATTTGCAAAGAGAGAGAGAGAGAGCAGAAAACCCAGAAATCTTAATTACAAAATGGCGTCCGAAAAGGTCCCACTCTTAACACCTTCAGAAAAAACATGCTTCGTGTAGAACGCGTTCAAACCTAGTGTAGCCTATTCCCTAGTTTAGGTTCGATTTGGTACGATTTGTATCAACGGGAATAAGTTATTTCCTTCGACACGAGCGGTAGCTCAAGAAAAGAAAGAATAAAAAGAATAATAATAATAAGACCGAGAAAGTGAGGAATTTTTCAAGATTTGTTTTTTTCGTTTGCTGCTGGTCTTCCGCTTATTTAATGGTTATCTCTGAAGTTTGGGTAACTTATATTTTTGTTTAGAATTCTATTACAATTCGAGCGCTCCTTCACGACGAGTGCTTTTTACCATGCACATGACACCATACATTACATAGGGCGGCCATTTTTTTTCCTGGCCATCCCTACTATAGAGTACCACCGTACTCTATGATATATCTGCATAATGACCTATAGATCCTTACACTTCAAAGAACAATATCCTAGTCAGACTTGTTGATGGATCACATTTAGCTGAGGGAAGAGTTGAGCTGAATGTGAATGGAGAATGGGGAACAATCATTGATCGATCATGGGATATTAGAGATGCAAATGTAATCTGCAGAATGCTTGGATATGAATTTGCTCTCCAGGCAGGGAAAGCCTCTTCTCTTGGGTTTGGAAGTGGGAGGGGACCTTTTTGGTTTGGCTTTCTGAATTGTTTAGGATCTGAAAAGAATATTGCTGATTGTAGTACTTACACAACAAGTTTATATGGTCAATATTACTACTTTTCACATTCCCGTGATGCAGGGGTTGTTTGCTATACAGGTTAGTAATTGTTAGTGTCATACTTAACTGAATAAACATAATAATGAAACTTTATTTATGATTCAATAGATAAAATAAAGGCTAGGCTAGTTGGTGGTATTCAACCAAATGAAGGACGAGTTGAGTTGTACTACAGCAATACTTGGGGATCAGTTTGTGGTGAAATGTCAGACTGGGATATCAGAGATTCTAATGTTGTCTGCAGGATGCTTGGATATTCCTTTGCTACTAAAGCTTGGGGACCAGGACAGTTTGGAGGAGGAAATGGAAATACTTCACTTTATAAGCCTTATTGTAGTGGAACAGAATCTAGTATAGCAGAATGCTATAACTCTGGTTGGAGTACATTGTGTGATAGCAGTCTGTATCATGACTTTGGAGTTGAATGTACAAGTAAGATTATAAAGTCCAGGAATTCCAAAACAAAAAATACGTACATATTTAGATCATTTAGTTTAAATGGTGAATAATATATACATATATAGTACGTTTTAAGAAGAAAATTTGGTTTACTAATTATTATCACTGTAGATCAATTAATATCAGTTAGACTGATCAATAATGTTGGTGTTCCATCACATGAAGGGAGAGTGGAGGTCTACTACAACAACACTTGGGGTACAGTGTGTGATGAAGGATGGGACATCAGAGATGCTAATGTAGTCTGTAGAATGCTGGGATATTCATTTGCAATGCAATACAGAACATCAGCTTACTATGGAGCAGGAAGTGGTCCAGTGTGGATGTCTGGTCTCTCTTGTACAGGAATAGAGAGTAACTTAACTGATTGTAATCATGTTGGATTTACAACATCATCACACTGTAGTCATATTTTTGATGCTGGTGTGATGTGTTCTAGTAAGACCATGACTTGTATGTAGATCAAGTGTGTCTGTATGTGTTAAGCTCTTTGACATATAAGAACATGCATGGAGTTTTGTGTAACATGTTTTAGAAATTTTATATGTAAACTTGTACTTCTTGATGGAAACTATGTAAGGTTATATACGTACATACCTTTGAAGTTAAGGTAATTGTAATACATTTCCTCTACTACATATGTGTATGTCTGGTCCTCTGTGAAGTACGTAGCCTCTTTTGCTAATAGACTCCCCAGTGAAAATAATTAAACTGAATTGAATTGATTATATTTATAGAGATTTTACAGTTTTAATACAATAATCTGTATATACGTACATGTCACTTTTCAACATTATGTAGGTAGCAGATTAACTGTCAGATTATCTGGTGGCACTCATCCCAATGAGGGAAAAGTGGAAATATACTTTAATGATGTTTGGGGAACCATCTGTGACAATAGTTGGGATATCTAAGATGCTAATGCTGTTTGCAGGACACTTGGCTACTCTCATGCACTCTTAGCTAGACGATCCTCATACTATGGTGAAGGAAGTGGTCCTATTTGGTTGGACAATGTTCAGTGTACTGGTAGAGAGTATAGTATTGGGGAATGTTACCATTCGGTATGGGGAGTACATTCAAGTTATTGTAACCACAAAAGAGATGCTGGGGTTGTGTGTTTAGGTGAGTTAACATGTGTCTTTGGTTTGTTTATAAATTACTTTGAATTATGTGATATTGTAGTGTTTTTGGGGAATTGATGTATTCATACACTGTATTTAAAAACTACCAGACCTTGTTGTCAAGAATGTAATATTTCAGCCTCATACAAGGCAAATAAAATGTTAAATTTGTTCCTTTATATAAAACTACCTTAATAATTTATACCTATTCTGCTGTTTTACATGTATAAACATTTCTAATATAGATCTCATTGACTTTAATTTCACTTTTAAATTTAAACTGACCAGCACTTTGCTTTTATAGTCATTGGACTAGTACATATGCAAAACTTGGTAATTTTAAGAGGGGATAAATTTATACGCACATACATAAGCAACCTTACATTTTTTTAGGAGATTTATGTAGTGAAATGAGTTAAAACAATAATTTAATAAGTGTTCTTAGTGTATAAGGACTAAATAGAACTACTTTTGTTAATAATCTGATATACTTGTACATTTTAATCATGCCTAATGCCCTTAGGTATATTAAGGCCATCTTCCTTTATAGATGCGAGACAAATATCTAAACTTATATTCAGATGGACTGTAACATGTAATAAGCCATCTCTTTATGTTCAATGGGTTCAACCATTGACTGAAAGTGAAATAATACACTATGAAATTCAGTACAGAGTATTTGGATCAGATGATTGGTTAAATCTGGATCACAAAATTAACAGTACATTTACCACTATTACAAATCTTTTAGAAGATACCAAATATGATGTCAGAATCAGACCAGTAACAGCTATTGGCAATGAAGGATGGAGTGAGTAAAATTGTGTAATCAACCAGTATAATTTACAATTAAGTTTTTGTCAGGTAGTGTCATTTATGCAATATATATAAGGTAATACTCTCCAAGTAGGAATGCTGAAAAAACATGGCATGTATTATCAACAAAACAACTTTTGGATACATTAGATTTTTGCAGTCATTTACGTATGTATGCATGCTGTTCTAAATTCAAAACATGTTTCAATGTTCTACAACGTTAGCCCAGAAATAGGCCCATTTCCAAATTTCATTTCTTCTTTTCACATATAAGGCCTAAATTGTCATTTATTTTTTCTGAACTAGGGAATAGGCTACCCTAAGTTTGAACACACTCTACATGAAATGTGTAAATAAATATATATTTGAACCAATGGCACTGTACACCTTTGCTGCCTTATATACGTAGATAGTTATTTATATGTATGAATGTATATGTAATTGGTCTATGCATTTTTAGATTTTGCATGTATATATACACACATGGATCACAAGACTAAATTATCTTATTTACAGCTCCAACTACGAGATCTTCATATGTTACGTCAGTAAGTCAAGTGACTATAAGCTTGAATTCACCAGCCCAAGCATCTTCTTCAGCTTATGAGTGTATTGCTGTGCATGTAGCAGGTACTTTACCATCAACTAGTGTGTTTGGAAATCAGTTCAATTTTGTATATTACGGTCAAAGTTCTTATGTCAATTACAATGTAACCTGCACAATCTCAAGAGACAAAAGTGGATCTTGTGGTTCAAGTAGTAAGAATATCAGTATTTATAAGGGTACGTCTCTTCTATGTGATAGACAATTGTGATATTCATATGGGTTTTATTATTGTGTACAATATGTATAACAGTTTTTGTGAAGTTTTACATAAAAATCAATGAATTTCTGTATAATATTATGACATGCCAAAGTGTTATGCACTATACAGCTCCAAAGGAGGTACTGAGGCTTACTGTAAGAAGAACTGTCATTACACATCAACCTGCTTTATCAGTCTCCTGGACTGTACCTCAGAGTGACAGTCCTATAAAGTACTATGATTTGGAGTACAAGTCTGTTAATCAGAGTGGATGGGATTACCAGGCTACCACCATTTCCAGTATTAAATTAGTAAACCTTCAACCTGGTGTCCTTTACAATATTAGAGTGAGAGCTGTGTCAGCACTAGGAAATGGAATATGGAGCAAGGTGTTCCAAGAAACAACCATTTCCAGTATGTGCATGTGTGAAGTCTTAGGACTACAGAGCTGTTGACTAACTAAACTACGACCTAATAGATTATGTATGATCTTAGAGTGTATGTGACAGTTCTATATGTATTCTGTGTGTCCTAGCTAGTTTATCCATTCCCATCTTTATGATTTAGTTGTAATTTAGCTTATTCACTTTTGTCTTAAGTTTTGTAGTTTCCACACTTTCCTTTCACATTAGCTAGTCATGATTTTTTGTAAAGGTCATTCCTACCTAGTTTGCTATAAATATGAGTTTTGTAATTGAGAAATTAGATTAGAGAGAGATTTCAAGGAACTAAATTGTGAATTTGCGACACAACGAAGCGCTCTACTATTGCAACTTGACAGTTGTTCGTGTTCAACTGAGTAGAACCTTCACATTTGGTGGCAGCGGTGGGATTCGCCGTTACAGACGTTAAACGGGGATCCTAGCTATTTGTGTATGTCAACAAGGTCAGGACGACGGTATCAAAGTGTCATGAGTCAGGAAACCACTGTGGGAGAGGCACTGAGTGTTGCCAATCTAATGAAACTGATGATAGAGGACCGCAAGAAATGGGAGGAAGAGATTGCTGCTGAGAGAGAGTGACGAGAGTGTGAGATGGATGTGAGGGCACAGGAAATGGCCCGGCAGATGGAGATGATGCGTGGAGAAAGGCCAAAGCGACGAGGGAATTAATCGTGTTGGAGGAGAGCAAATCAAGTTAACAAAGTTATCAGAAAATGATGGTGTGGAGGCCTATCTAATGACTTTTGAGAGGATGATGGAAGATTATCGGGTGGAGAAGTCAAAGTGGGCTTACTTGTTGGCTCCACAACTAACAGGTAAGGCACAGCTGGCCTATGCAGCGATGGCTGGTGATGAATGAGGGGACTATGACAGCTTAAAAGATGCCATTTTGAAGCGATATTATATCAACGAGGAAAGTTATCGCACCCGATTCAGGTCAGTATTCAGGAAGTTCGAAGAGTCATATGGTGAAATGGCAACTCGCACCATGGATTTATTGCGGAAATGGACGCGGAAGTGCGAGAATCTGAACGATTTACTGGAAGTAGTTGCTGTAGAGCAGCTGCTGAACTCCATGCCTACTGGAGTTAGGATTTGGGTCAGCGAGAGGAAACCCAAGACGGTGGCAGAAGCAGGCAAACTGGCAGATGACTACACCCTAGCCAGAGGAGTGAAGGATAATAGTAGGAACCAAGAATCACACAGAGAGTCCTAAGGGAGCCGCATCAGTACCCAAGCGATGCCACACCTGTGGAAGACCAGGTCACCTGGCCAGGAACTGTAGACAGGGAAGTGCCACTGCTAGGACAGAGGCAGAGAACGAAGAGACGACCAGTAGGGGAGAGAAGGGGGTCTCCGCCGCTACAACTGTCAACAAAGGGGTCACTTTGCCAACCAATGCCCCTCACGTGCAGTTATGTTTATTCAGGGCACAGCCCCAGAACATGAGAGAGGGCCCTCTATGGGAAAGCCAGTCTCCTGGATCCTACTGGACACAGGAGCTGCGACCACCATGGTCCACAGAGACCTGGTTCCCACAGACAAGTTGACCTCAGAGTCAGTACCTATTAGGTGTGCCCATGGAGATGTGAGTAGCTACCCTATGGCTAAGGTGAGTATGACCATAGGCAAATATACCTTCCCTATTAAGGTTGTAGTCTCTAGCTCACTTCCAGTTCCCGTGTTACTGGGAAGAGGTGTCTCAGATATGTTTCAGTGGCTGCCTGCAGGACGTCCAGTGAAGCAGGAGGGCCAAACAGGGTCAGTGTTTGTAGCAACTACCAGACTCCAGGCTAAGGTGCGAGCACAAGAGGCCCATGTACAGCTGCAACCTCAAGTGGACCCACAGGAAAGGTTGGGAGAGACTTTCCACGAGGGCCTGTTTGGGGAAAGTTGGGAGAGGGCCCGACTTACCAGAAGTCAGAGACGAGCACATCGGGTTGCCTGGCGAGAACAGGGCAGGAAGCATTCATTGAATCTCGAGCAGGAGCAATTAAAAGAGATGCAGAAAGTAGATACATCCCTGCAGGCAATCTGGGAAGAGGTGGGAAGAGATACTGGACCCTCCACTCACTTCTTCATCAGGGAAGGACTGCTTTACCGGAGAGCTAGAGGAAGAGGCACAGATAACGAGGAGATAGAACAGTTGGTCTTACCTACCCCAAATAGGAGGACGGTGTTGGAGCTCGCTCACTCCATACCTTGGGCAGGGCACCTTGGCAAGAACAAGACTTGTTAACGGATACTGCGCCAGTTCTACTGGCCAACCCTCCACAAGGATGTGGATATCTTCTGCAAGAGCTGTGCTGAAAGTCAGAAGGTTTCACCTAGGAAAGGGGCTGTGGCAGCTTTGGTGCCTTTACCCATCATTGAAATGCCATTTCAAAGGATCACCATGGACATTGTAGGCCCATTACCTAAGAGCAGGTGCGGTAATAGGTACATCTTAGTTATTTGTGATTATGCCACTAGGTACATGGCCAGAGGCCATACCCTTGAAGTCCATAGAGGCAGTGCATGTAGCAGAGGAGTTGATGGTACTCTTTTCAAGGGTAGGGGTACCAAAGGAGATCCTTACTGATCAAGGTACAAGCTTCACCTCTAATCTATTGGCTGAGGTGTACCGACTACTTCACATACAGCCCATCCGGACCAGCCCCTACCATTCCCAGACAGACAGTCTGGTGGAGAGGTTTAACCAGACCCTAAAATCCATGCTGAAGAAAGCTGCAACTGAGGAGGGTAAGGACTGGGATAAACTGATACCGTATGTACTATCTGCCTATAGGGAAGTTCCCCAGGCCTCTACTGGCTTCTCCCCATTTGAGCTGGTGTACGGACGACCTGTCCGTGGACCCCTGGATGTACTCAAGGAATCTTGAGAGGTTGGTACTCACAGCAAGAAGAGTGTGCTATCTTATGTTCTGGCAGCACCGGAAAGACTAGACAAGATGGCCACTCTGGTCAAAGGAAACCTAGACAAGGCGCAAAGGGTCCAGGAGAGATGGTATGACCGTAATGCTAGACAGCGAGAGTTTAAGGTGGGAGACAATGTCTTGGTGCTGCTCCCCATGGCTACAAACAAGTTGCTGGCCAAATGCAAAGGGAATAAAGCCTTCGTGTACGGGTACCGTTTAATTGATGAACGATGTCCGTTAACTCGTAATACACGGGTGAAATACGGTATCCCGTACAGTTCATTTACGGTGCCGTTTAATACCGTATATGCACAAATATCACACGGGTTATACCGTTAATGATGCCGTGTAATAAACGAGAATCAGCCCGTACAAACGGCTGTACGTACCGTTAACGTTGCCGTGCAATGAACGAGAATTAGCCCGTATTTGATTACCGTGAATATGGCGAATATACGGTCTAGGCGTTCAGCGTATATACATGTAAATTAAATCTTTCTAGGTATTGTTTGTTCAGCCTGCAACATAACGTTTTACAATTGTCACAATTACAAAATAAACTAAGTTTACTACAAACTAAATCATGAAGTGTAACTTGATAAGAGTTACTTTGGATTTGTGCAGTCTGAGTCGCTGCAATACTCTGAATCTGAGCCTGACTGGTTACTGCTTAATCCTAGGTCTGTCTGTGGCACAGGTTCTTCTGCAATTGATGGCTGTTCTTCCTATTGTTCTTGGTTGGAGGCTGGCTCACTGACAAGCACTTGAATAGCCCAGTCTGGTCCTTCCATTCTAGGTAGTTTAGATGCAGAACCTTCAACCCTGTTTTTTTGCACCAAGTTTGTGTCTTTCTGGTTACAGTCATTCCTGTACCTCTTGTCCAGTCTTGCTATAAACTTTGAGGCTTCTATAATACAGATATACCAATTTAATGAGAATGATCCTAACATGCATGTATGTATATGGAACAAAATTCTTACTTTCAGATCTCCAAGGTAATTTATGCCTCGTTATTTCATCATCACTGCCACCACTTTCTTCTGTCATAAAGTGGTATGACAGCTGCTCCCATGCGGTTGTTTCCTTCCCTGGTTTTACATACTTTGATCGCCTTTTAAATAGCTGAATGTACAATTGAAAGTCCTGTAACTAATGGGCCAGACATGCTAAAACATGCTAAGCCTTACATTCTTTTGTGCCTGTGTGTTTCTCCTTTTGTGATTGTTTTTCGTAACTTTTTCTTTCCTTTCTGGCCTAGAATCATTGAATTCCCTTCTTCTAGACTCATAGTATCTGTAAACAGCTCCTATATATTGATCATCAAACTATCAATTACAATATACCATGCATGCATGTTGCATACAGCATCAGTGACACTTAAGTTTTAAATCAGCCTCCTTCTTATCTACAAATTTAACTCTTAACTCATCCAATATTTTATTTTTTATTTTTTGATTATCTTCACTGTTGTATCTACAGTTAGGAAAATTGAACTAATACATATTCAGTTGTTCATACTCACAATAGAATTAAGACTTGACTTACTTTTCTGCTGGCTTGAACTGGTTTTCCTTGCCATAGCTTTGATGCAGCTGCTTAACAGATCGCTATTTCCAGAGGAAAATGATAATGACCCTTAACATATGTTGGAAAGTTAACTGATGGCTAATTAAGCTATATAGCTAATACTTACAGAAACATCAGGTGGAAGTTTATTAGAACTCTGCAGGCCTACTTGCTTTCTTTGTTGAGTTTCCTGTAGGTTGAAGACGGATATTTGTTCCTTTATTGTGGCACTTTCCTTTTTCAGTTCTTCTATAGCTGTTGCATGTTCCATACTGATATTGAGAATCATATCTAATTTCTGATTAAAACTAACAAAGGAACTGGATATGGAATTATGGCTTGCAGGTGTTCCAAGAGTACTAGCAGCTGGAGAAGCCTGTGTGTTTCCAAAGAACCTTCTTGTGGACAGACCACCACTGGTACCCTGAGCACTACTGCTATTAGCCATCTTTTCTCTGTATCCCGCTCTTTTTGATTGAAAAAAATGGCCGACAAAGGCATAAGTTATTTTGATTGCCTAAAATGGCTGACATTGCATTATGCATATATATACAGTGCAAGTTACAATATATATATATATATATATATGTATATATATATATACTGCAATCATCAGCTTAACATAATTATTTACAATTCTATATAATTGCACATTGCTGCATTAAATACAGACCTTTTAATTTCATATGTATATTTCATCCATAAAATTACAATTGTAAATTATACGTAGCTACTACTAAAGTTTTAACCGTAAGTGCAATGGACAAGCAACAGTTACAACTTCAGTTATACCACTAGGGAATTTGAAGGGCATGGTCACATGTGCACATCTTCTTGTGATACGATGCACAGGTAAATAGTTCCATTTGCATTCCTCATGGTTTCCCTCTGTTTCACATATAAATGCTATATTCTCTGTGAGCAAATTCTTGAATGCATGTTGCTTTTTCCAAAGAACAAATGCAAATATCTGCTTCCATTCAACAACGTTATTGGCCTCTTGTATAGAGATAGCAGTAATTTCTAAAAAATACTGCACCTCACCAACATTCCAATCAGGTATAGTACGAAGTACACTCGGCCAATAAGCCATGATAAGTGTGGAAGTAGCACTTGCTTTGTACATGCTGGATCCAACTATGTCAACTCCAATCAAAAGTTTTCTAAACTTGATATAAAACCTAGACTTTAGCTCTGTCCCTGGACCAAACACTTCTTGCATGACATTATTAATTTTTAGAGCCTCGAAATCACTTAGTACATCATCTTTGAATGGCCCAATAGACTTTAACATGCGACTGAACCCAATACAAAGTGGTACACTTACATTATCCAGGGGGCCAAATGAAGCCGTTAAAAGTTGCTTAATGTCGATGTTGTCTAAGCACAAGTTGCTTGCATTCTTGTACATCTGATTAGCTTTACTTAAAATGTTCAATTTAGAATATGCTTCAGTTAAGATAGTACCACCAAGAGCCTTTCCAGGAACTATATATTGACTTCCCAGAAATCTCTTCATTATCTGGCTTTCTATCTGAATATTGTTAGTTGGGAACGAACCTAATATTCCATTATACCGTTCAAAGGCATACAGCCAAAATGCATTTGATGGTCCATAGTCTTGCAAACAATTAATCAAGTGCAGGTGCAGATGCATGTTAATAGTGCACTCTTTATCTCCATAAAGTTCTTGAAATTTGGTACAAAATTCTTGCAGAAGGTCATTAGCTTGGTGCAAATCTGAGATAGTCAGAACACGACATATGATAATTTTAACAGCTTGAACAAACAATATCCAGCAATTCCAGTGTTGTGGACCAAGCACATGCCACATCAACACCGCCGAATAAATGGTTATCCAGCTTCTCCACTGATCTGCTGTGAATCCTCCAAAATGCGATGTTATATTACTAGGAAGGCGCCCCATACCCTCTGGAATTACAAATTTCTTTATCAATGACTCAATTTGTTCTAGGTTCTGCTTTGATAGTAAATTAGGTTGTCTCAACCACACTTTCATCATTTCCTGTACCTAAAAATAAAATATGCATAGGGTCTATTATAGGATAACGAATTGGATCAAAATATGGGAGGTCTAGAAGAACAGAATAACGTAGACCATTCCTTGATTCTGCCTCCATAAGTGATGACTTGGTACCACTGTCCCTAAATAATTGACCAATGCTTGAACAACGCTGACGATGATCTGCACCTGTACGCAAATTCCTTTCACTTCTATTAAAGCCCCCATAGTTTGTCCATATAGAGTTTGAACCATCTTCTCTAATTTGCTCAAACTTTTTAAACATTTATTACAGCCTAGTGTAGCCCTATGCCCAAGAAACCCACAAACCTTACGAGTAGCTGGAATGTCACAAGCAACGCATGTCAATGCTAGGCGAACTGTGATTGTCCTTTCTGTACCCTTCAGTGTAGTATCCACAACTTGAAAACCATTCCAAGCACTGTGTAATTCCTCTATCAAGGGTGTTAGGTAACTGTTTACAGTTAAATGAGGTTCACCAGGGCCTGGTATTACTCCTACGAGTATGATATTGTCTGGGTTATTTCTTATAGACAAGGGTAGGTTCTGTATAGTTAGATACATGGCACCTACAGAATAGTTACCATGCTCATATGGGGAAAACCAATCAATATTAAGAGTCAACAAGTAATTATAGGGTGCCTCTAAAAAATCACTATACTGGTTCCATACTTCTCCATCATATACATCAGCAAGATAGCCTGAAGCTTTGAAGTTGCTTCTTTTTCTCCACAATTCACAGCACTCTACAAACCCAGGTCTTTGAGTAAAAGAGGCAATGGCCTTCTTTATGGACTGATAGGGAAAGACTTTAATAGGTCTACAAACAGAACCAGATTTTGTTCGAACAGTTCTCATTAATTGGGCTCCACACTCTTTTCTTTTTTGGGAGTGTGGGTGGTTGGGAAGTGCTTTGTATACACAAGATAAAGCATAAAATTTATTATTTCGCTTGCAGTAATCGAAAGAATAAACAGCAGCACACTTTGGACATACCACATATTCAGTAAAATTCTCATTTTCTATCTGCAAACACTTGTGCAATGCAGCTTTTGTGAGTGGCATTGCATTAGAAAACTCTTGCAACGGCACACACTGAAAGGCAATAGCTATGGCAACACAAAAGGCTTTCAAGTATTTCAAAAGTGACAAAAGAGCTGCACTTGAAAATCTATAAGTTGCCTGCCAAACAAGTAAGAAGTGAAAGAGTTGTAAAAAAGGCATTGGAAATGCTGTTTCACTGGCAAATGTGTCTTCAGTTCCATTATCTGATTCCTGACTACTATCACACTGATCAAATTCATAAGTTGATTCTCTTTCTGACTCAGATTCAGAGCTGGAGGTGTCTTCAGCAAACATCTATAGAAATAGGATTTTCTCAGGCTATATAACATAAAAGTCTTAGACTATACATACAAGAAGCTGCAATGGTGATTTCAGAGGATAATACAGGCTGCTAGATTAATTCAAATACCTATGCATGCAGTCTTCTGAGGTAAAGGGGGGTAGTGCAAAGAAAGGGAAAGCGAGGCAGCTAGCCGTGAAGGAGAAAAGGAGGTAGCCCTGAAGAGAGGGAAAGGGAGGCAGCCGTGACGAGAGAGAAAGGGAGGCAGCCATGAAGGAAAAAGAAAATTGTATATTAACAGGACATGTGTTAGCTCTGTGTAATCCATGTACAGTGCTACACGGGGCAAAATATAGTGCGCAGAGCACATGAAGCACTAAATACGCAATGTATAATTCATAAACTAAAGTTATATGGTCTAGTACATGAGCAAGGACATGTGGGGATTCCCGGGGGTCCATTCAAGATATATACCCCTTCAGATCTAGACTTTGATGGAGTGTCTTCAAAGGCGTATGGCAATTTTAGATTTGCATATTGTTTCTTGCATTAATAATATACTTTCGTTATGATTGATACACACATGAAAAAGTTAATAACAACATAAACTACTAATTGTTACCCTGCCTAGGCCTGGTATACAGTATGCAGTAACTGCGTCGATCATGTACATATGTATCCAGAGTGACTTTTTTCAAGGGAAATGTAGTTTAATTTAACTTGTAAAGTTTTATTTTAGGCATAAAATCTTTACACATCATAAGGTATAACTGAATAGTTGGCCGTAGGATTAGGGAATTTCTAACTGGCTTGAAAAAGAGTGTATGGAAGGCTACTCGACTACTATAGATACCTAGTCACGCCTACACGACATTAATTTATCATTTTAAGCTTTTGAATTTTTGTGAGCCTCTGTCTTCTGTTAGAGAGACACTGCAGGGTGTCTCTTTTAACAGTCAGACCGAATATGTAGCTATAAACGTTCTCACAGTGGATGAAGATTCCTCGCCGATACGACAACAGCTATCACTTAAATCCATAGCCTGCTCAATAAGTCCTCCTTTAGTAATAAGTGGAGAATCTACGTCAAACGTAGAGTCGTCGCTTGAACTATACTGGCTTAGGTCAAACTCCTTCTGCCATTGCTTCGTTTGTACATCGAAATACTGATTTTTGTGAAGATAATATGTCCGAGGAGCAACGATTTGAGAACAATGAGGACAAAACTTTCCTCCTTTATCATTAGTGCTACTCATAGTACCGTTTTCGGAACTTATAGTATACCCGCAACCGTTGTTCTTCGGAGCGTTTAAAGACGAAACATCATTATAAACGGCCTTGTTGACAGACTCGTGTTAACCCGTATATTCTTACCACGGGACCGTGACGTATCGTATCGTTAAAACGCCGTGTATACTCCCGTCAGCCTGGCATGCCACGGATTTCGTGAATACCCGTTCACAAAGGCAGTTTTCCCTGTGATGGCAGAGTCCTTATCCAGTCATGCGAAAGGTTGGGTCTGTGACATATGAAATCAATATGTTTGATCATATAAAGAAGAAGAGAATCCTGCATGTCAACATGTTGAAGCTCTGGCACCCTCCAGCTACCCTGAACCTGTGGAATGAGGAGGTGGGTGAAGTCGAGGATGTTCCGCACTGGAGAGATCAACCTGGAGATGCACCCACAAGCAGGGAAGCAATGATCTCTGACCAGCTTACAGAAGGGCAGCATCAAATGCTAGCTGCTCTATTACTTGAATACTGGGAGGTCATGTGCCCGGACCCTGGGAGGACTACCTTAGTGGAGCTTCATATTGATACAGGTGGAGCTAACCCAATTCGTCTTCCTCCCTACAGAGTTCCATGTGCCTATAGGGGGGCTGTTGCGGATATGCTGCAAGCTGGGATAGTGGAAACTTCCAAGAGCAGTTGGGCAGCGCCAATTGTCCTTGTCCAAAAGAAGGATGGCACCCTATGCTGTTGCGTAGACTACGGGAAATTGAATGCCATATCCAAAGTTGATCCCTATCCGATGCCCAGGATTGATGAGCTCCTTGACAAGCTGGGGAAGGCTAAGTTCCTCGCAACCTTGGATCTGTCACGTGATAATTGGCAGGTCCCAATGGAGAAGACTGCATTCCTCACACCGCAGGGGTTGTTCCAGTTCACCACCATGCCATTTGGGTTGCAGGGAGCTCCAGCAACTTTCCAGCGGATGATGGATCAGTTGCTCAGTGGATTGGAGGCTTACACTGCAGCCTATCTATATAGATGATCTGGTAGTTTTTAGCACCTCATGGGAGGAGCACCTACAGCATGTCACGAGGGTCCTACAGAGACTGAAAGAAGCTGGATTAACCGCTAAACCGAGCAAATGTCAGTTTGCAATGAGATAGTGTGTTTACCTGGGACATACTGTAGGTAATGAGTTAGTGTAGCCGGAGACCAGCAAGATTGAAGCTGTCCAGAGGTGGAAGGTACCAGAGACCAAGAAGCAAGTTCGGGCTTTTCTTGGACTCACTGGATATTACCGAAGGTTTATCCCAAATTATGCTTCCATAGCCACTCCCCTTACAGACCTTACCAAGAAGTTTGTACCACAGAAAATCCCCTAGGACAAGCCCTGCAAGGATGCATTCCAGCGACTTAAGGACATTCTATGCAGTAGCCCTGTATATACTCCACAGTCCTTCCCTGGATGAGGAGTTCATCCTACAAACAGATGCATCCAACAGAGGGGTGGGAGCAGTCCTCAGTCAAAGGAGTAAGGATGGAGAGGAGCATCCAATTGCATACTTTAGTAGGAAGTTGTTACCAAGGGAGGAGCGATACTCCACTGTAGAGAAGGAGTGTCTTGCAATAAAGCTAGGGGTTCAGGCTTTTCCAGTGTATCTACTAGGGAGACCCTTCAAGGTACAAACGGATCATCGCTCTTTAGTGTGGCTGGACCGTCTGAAGGAGTCCAACCCTCGCTTAGCTAGGTGGAGTCTGGCATTGCAGCCTTATCAGTTTTTGGTAGCTTATCGAACAGGTAGTGTAAACAATAATGCTGATGGTCTGTCCCAAATTGAGAATGGCGCGACAGACTGCCGTGTCGCAGGAGAAGGGGGGAGGAGTGTGAAGTCTTAGGACTACAGAGCTATTGACTAACTAAACTATGACCTAATAGATTATATAATTATGTATGATCTTATAGTGTATGTGACAGTTCTATGTATTCTGTGTGTCCTAGTTTATCCATTCCCATCTTAATGATTTAGTTGTAATTTAGCTTATTCACTTTTGTCTTAAGTTATGTAGTTTCCACACTTTCTTTTCACTTTTAAATTAGCTAGTCATGATTTTTGTAAAGGTCATTCCTACCTAGTTTGCTATTAATATGAGTTTTGTAATTGAGAAGTTAGATGAGAGAGAGATTTCAAGGAACTAAATTGTGAATTTGCAACACAACAAAGCGCTCTACTATTGCAACTCGATAGTTGTTCGTGTGCAACCGAGTAGAACCTTCACAGTATGTTAAGTACTGCGTATGTAGTATAAATTAACAGCCAAAGAGTAGCAAAATTAAGTTTTTGCTTTTGTATAGAACTTGATGCACCTCCTCCAGAAGATGTAACTGTTTCTGCAAAAACAAAGGAAGTAATCCTATTAACTTGGATTCCACCAGTGGCTCCAGATGGATTAGTATACTAGTATACTATATTGAAAGGATACATCGTGGAATACGTTGCTTTAAGCACTTACCTGCCTCAAACTGTTGAAATTGGAAATGCTTCAATTACAATGGCTAGCATATCTGGAATTAAACTAGGTATTGTATATAAATTTAGAATAGCTACTACTAGTGAACTTGGAAATGGACTCTACTGCTGTGATGCTCCTAAAAAAGAAGTCACAATCTTTATACCAAAAGGTCAGACTTGCATTGTCGCATCATGGATATACTAGAAGTAGGGATCGATGCGCCCAAACATAGAAGTGATGTGTATAGTTAAGTTTCAGTATGCCACTTCTGCAATGTTAGCCTTACCATATGATCACTTTCTTGTTTCGTTACTTTTTCTAGATGTGCCAATCACTGTTAAAGTGTCATCCCTACTTTTAACTTCATTTTTGAATGTTTTTATTTAACTTGTATTGCCTCCTTTTTCTTGTTAATATTTGTTGGAAAGTCTTCTTGGCGAAAACTCGAAATAAAGTAGCAGAATAGACGATATAATAGAGAGCTCTAAATTAAAAATGGCGTCCGAAAAGATCCCAAATTTGATAAGTATGTTTTCTACCGTTCTTTATCATTCAGTTTAGGATATTAAAGGGTCCATAATCGTTAAGAATACGACTGTATATAGGCCCTGCAAAGCGACTAAGAAATTCGATCGCGGGTTGCAGCAGTACCACGAATATTATTCACTCGAGTTACTTATTTTATATACAGAGAATTTGAAACTTAATTAATCAAGTAGTTCGAGTTTAAAAAACTTGTGGGGCGCCAGGCGCCCCTAAGTAAACTTGAACTACTTGACTGGTACAAATTAGATGTCCGGTTCTAGTTAGATGTCCGGTTAACCAATTCCCGTCGACTCTTGTTCTGTGCCGTCAATTTTTCAAGGCCAAATCTCGTAGAAAACGCTTTCACGCAAGCTTTACGTTACATAGTATTCATAAATATGGTTTCTAAATCCTTTTCGTTCGTTTAATGTTCGACGCTAAGGAAGAGAAAGCGAATTTTAAGCTAGAAAACCAAAGCCAGCCGAACGTCCGCCATTTTGGTGACAGATATACATTGCAAGTTACAATATACTAAGGTATTCTAAATAAATAATATAATATAATATAATGTAATTAAATAATTCATATGGCTCCAAGAAAGGATCTAGAAACAAAATGGGCATATCATCATAAAGTATAGGGTATAAAACTCGTTTTAAATTAAGGGATTTCTTATTTAGGCCTCCTTTTGTTAGAAAACAGAGGACAAAGTCTGCATATAAAAGGCCATAGGACTATAGAAAACCAATGGAAAATTTATATTCAAACCATGTGTTATATTAATAAAAAATTTTAATTTGTCAGATAACTGTGAAACCGACATATATCGTGGTACATGTGCATAGGAAACATCTGGCGAAGTTTTGCTTAATTAAATGAGCAAAATAATCAAGATAATAATGAAGAATTCAATGTTACGATTGCGCAATCTGATGATGTTTTATGATGTTATTCTTGTGCGTCACCAACACCTCTCGTATGTCGCTCCGTAAACATTTAGTGAATCTTGTGATGTTGAGAAAACGTCACTGCCTCGTTGCTAAAGAAGATCATCCCTTTCGTGAATGGCTATGACAAGTCGACACTCTCCTACGAGAAAGAGCTACGGAATAAGCTGGTTGTAGCGAAGGTTAGATAAAGCGTATTTGTATACGTTCATGTTAAGTTTAAGCCAGAATTGTTGCTATATATATATTGATGTAAAATAAATAAAATAAATTCGTTTAGATGACCGTAGTAAAACTTTGGTAGTTTAAGCTCCGCCATCTCTTCTTTTGGAAAAAAAAAAAAATAGGGGAACTTTAAGATCTAAAGCCGATCTTAAAGCATCGATGTCATCATCATTAAACTCTGGGTATTACCCCTGCCCACTCATGTCCCCTGAGGAGCGCAATGAGCTGATGGGCGGAACCGGAGTTCGCTTGATGGGAACCAGAGTCTCCCCCTAGCCACTCAAAAAGATGGTCGAGCCATAGACAGCTGTTTCGTCCTTATTAGGACTCATCAGTATGGCATACGATGGAAGTTTGAGTGGCTAGTCTGCTAATAAGTACTCCCAGAAGCAAAAAAAGCTTGTGGTTTCCTTATCAGCAGATAAGGGGTACAGCCAAGAGTGTGGCTGACCACTAATATGGAAAAAAATAGGGGAACTTTAAGATCTAAAGCCGATCTTAAAGCATCGATGTCATCATCATTAAACTCTGGGTATTACCCCTGCCCACTCATGTCCCCTGAGGAGCGCAATGAGCTGATGGGCGGAACCGAAGTTCGCTTGATGGGAACCAGAGTCTCCCCCTAGCCACTCAAAAAGATGGTCGAGCCATAGACAGCTGTTTCATCCTTATTAGGACTCATCAGTATGGCATACGATGGAAGTTTGAGTGGCTAGTCTGCTAATAAGTACCCAGAGTTTAATGATGATGACATCGATGCTCTAAGATCAGCTTCAGATCTTAAAGTTCCCCAATTTTTCCATATTAGTGGTCAGCCACACTCTTGGCTGTACCCCTTATCTGCTGATAAGGAAACCACAAGCTTTTTTTGCTTCTGGGAGTACTTATTAGCAGACTAGCCACTCAAACTTCCATCGTATGCCATACTGATGAGTCCTAATAAGGACGAAACAGCTTTCTATGGCTCGACCATCTTTTTGAGTGGCTAGGGGGAGACTCTGATTCCCATCAAGCGAACTTCGGTTCTGCCCATCAGCTCATTGCGCTCCTCAGGGGACATGAGTGGGCAGGGGTAATACCCAGAGTTTAATGATGATGACATCGATGCTTTAAGATCGGCTTTAGATCTTAAAGTTGACCTATTTTTTTTTCCATATTAGTGGTCAGCCACACTCTTGGCTGTACCCCTTATCTGCTGATAAGGAAACCACAAGCTTTTTTTGCTTCTGGGAGTACTTATTAGCAGACTAGCCACTCAAACTTCCATCGTATGCCATACTGATGAGTCCTAATAAGGACGAAACAGCTGTCTATTGCTCGACCATCTTTTTGAGTGGCTAGGGGGAGACTCTGGTTCCCATCAAGCGAACTTCGGTTCCGCCCATCAGCTCATTGCGCTCCTCAGGGGACATGAGTGGGCAGGGGTAATACCCAGAGTTTAATGATGATGACATCTCTTCTTTTGTTTTCTGTTAATATTTTTACCTATCCATGTGTGTACGTACATATGCAGGAGTGTAATTGGATACGTAGGGGTGGATTTGGATAAATATGCATGCGTGCAAGCTCATACGGTACATATAGTCAATCTCTCAGTATATTGCTAGCCCCAGCAACAGTATACTTTTATATGCAGTGTAATTACAATAGAGAATATAATACATTCAGTATAGTGAATATTCGATAGATTCAACTGTATATTTATGTACACATTCATCCATGTTGGCTCGTGTGTACCTATTACCTCATTTGGAGCATTTTAAAAGTCTTTGAATATGACTGTGTGTTCTGTTTAAGTTCTAGAGGTACATTCTAAGGCAAAGTCTATAGTTAGTAATTTGTGTCTCAAGAAAACGCAAATGGGAGATTTCAAAGTTCATTCATTTGCTAAAGTAAACATGCTCCTATGCAAATGTATAAGGAAACGAAATAATTGCTACTATCCCTTGCAGATTCCCTACACATTAATTGCTCTATATAAGAGTATATAATAATCACCGTATATGCGTACTCTGATAAGAACAGCAATGTTTACATTCCAATTACTAAATATGGAAGGTGTTTGACCACAGAATGGTTGGTGTGTATATATATATATTGTGTACAAGTTACAAAATAGTCTCTAACCCTGTTGATTATGCGAATGCATGCAACCAACCGTCGGCATTCTTAGCTACCTCACAAGGCAAATCAAATCTGCTGTGGTTATTAGCTGAGACCCCTTTAAGACTGGAACCTTTGTTGATATATGGCATGCAGATGCATCATCTTCAGTCTATATACTAAGGTGTGAAAGGTAATTGGTAGGCCATGTGTTCTACCTTGCAATTGGATGATCTGTATCAACTACTAATCTCTATGCACTAGTAAAGTCTGCAACTATACGTACTATTTAAAATACTGATTATCCTATAGGGGTCACTTGGATCTCTTTAAATTTGTAACTGGCACTGTGTAGCTAGTACTTGATTGTAATTTTAATATGTATAGTCACTTGGCCGTCTTACATTTGTCACTTGCACTGTGTAGCTAGTACTTGATTGTAATTTTAATATTGTATAGTCACTTGGCCCTCATTAATTTGTAATTTGTACTGTGTAGTACTTGATGGTAATTTTAGTATTTTATATATATATTTGTCAGTATATATATACCTAAAACGACAGAAAACGCGTGAACAAACAGACACACAAACTCTTCTGAATTGTATAGATTATTCTTCATATTATATATACAGTACATATATACAGTACAAGTTACAATATACTAAGGTATACATTAGATATATACCTCTATATTTCATGTTGCTGACGTCCAACTAAGCTTTATTCTTATTCATGTGTGTACTTATATATATTGCACTGTGTATATAGTGTACTTGAGTGTAATTAGCTAACAAAGTATTTCACTATAGTTATAGACATTCGCTATGAGCAATTTCATTACTGTATGAAGTACAGATGGATAAGAATAAAGCCTTGTTGAACGTCAGCAACATGAATTTACTAATTCTGGACATTTCAAAACAGAGGTCTTCATCAGCAATGCATGAGGAATGGGAATACAATTCAGTATAAATAGGAAATTAGTAAATTCATGTTGCTGACACTCAACAAGGCTTTATTCACATAATGATCGCAACAAACACTCCTTATTCCTACACATGGACAAGTAAAAATATCAACAGATAATGTAAGAAGAGAAGACAGAGCTTAAATTACTAAAGTAATACAGTCGACCAAACGAATTCAGTCTTTCGCATCAATATAGGAACAACTCGGCCTCAAACTTGACGGGGACGTATACAAAAACGCTTTATTTAACCTTCGCTACAACTCGCCTGTTTGCTAGCTCCTTCTCGTAGGAGAGCGTCGACTTGTCATAGCCGTTCACAAAGGGATGATCTTCTTTAGCAAAAAGGCGGTGACGTATTTGGAACGTCACAAGATTCACTAAATGTTTACGGAGGTGTTGGTGACGCACTAGAGAAACATCATAAACATCATCAGATTACGCAATCGCAACCTTGAATTCTTCACTATTATCTTGATTATTTTGCTCATTTAATTAAGCAAAACTTCGCCAGACCTATGCACATGTACCATGATATATGTTGGTATCACAGTTATCTGACAAATTGAAAATTTTTATTAATATAACACATGGTTTGAATATAAATTTTCCATTGGTTTTCTATAGTCCTATGGCCTTTTATATGCAGATTTTGTCCTCAGTTTTCTAACAAACGGAGGCCTAAATATGAAATCCCTTAATTTAAAACGAGTTTTATACCCTATACTTTATGATGATATGCCCATTTTGTTTCTAGATCCTTTCTTGGAGCCATATAAATTATTTAATTACATTATTTAGATTATTTAGATTACCTTAGTATATTGTAACTTGCACTGTATATACAAGATTACGAACAGGAAGCCATACGTTAACATAATTTATGAAAAGAATATAAGGGCGCCTGCGGCACCCCAAAAATGGCGTTCAAAGGGGCCCTAAATTTGGCACTTTCAAAAGTATCACGCTTCGGATGGAGCGTGTTGAAATCTAGGGTCGCCTATTCCCTAGTTCGGAAACATTCAGGACGATTTAGTATTTGTATGTGCCTGTGTAAGTTCGCATGTTAGCGCTAGCTCATTTGAAAAAAGAATAATTATAATAAGAATAATAATAATAATAAGAAGAAGAAGATGAAGAAGAAGAAAAAATGCATGAGGAATTGCAGAATTTGGCCTATTTCGGTTTAACCACTTTGCGAAGGTTGTAGAGCATCGAAACATCTTTTGGCATTTAGAAAAGCATGCAAAAACGACTGCAAACATACGAATGCAACCGAAAATCTCAACGTTGTTGATTTATGAGGTGTTAATTGATATATTGAATAGGGCGGCCATGTTTTTTTCGGCCATCCCTACTTATAGAGTACTACCGTGCTCTATGATATTCAATTCCATACATATGTATATACCTCTATTAATACTCAATTATCCGTACTATTTGTGATCTATTGTAAAATTCATGTTTGCATATACCTACTTTTGTATACAGAGCCAACATGTCCAAATTCATTTATTTTCAAAAGTGTACCATCAGGTGTTACTGTGTCACTAAGATGTTTCACTCTCAGCTCATATCTTCATGGTGGCTCTGTAACTGCTAAATGTGGAGCTAATGGGATCTGGGAGAGAATGGATATATCACAATGTACTTTTAGAACCACAACTGTAGACTATATATTTATATTGGGAAATACAGAAAACACAATTGCAAACCCTATGGATACTCAAGTAATTATACAATTTATTTTATTTATATATATATATATATATTGTCCCCATCGGCATTGAGACCACAGGTGTGTTTGGTCCAGAAGCCCTCTCCTTTTTCAAGGAACTTGGCCGTTGTCTCAGGGCACGTTCTGGTGAACCCCTCTCTTTCAGCTGTCTTCTGCAACAGATAGGGGTCACCATTCAACGCTCGAGGGAACTCTGCTGCTGTGCTCGGTACTGCTCCTTTCCCATGGTCAGCAGCAGAGATTTGACTCTCAGACAGATATAGGTGTATTGAGTAATGTCTTAGGGTTTATGGGTTATTATTATTTAGTCATTTATTGTAATATTTAATTTTTAAGTTAATCCCTGTATTATAATTTATATAATTATATAAAAGTCAATGAGACTTATAGACTTTTAAATACCTGTATACCTATTAATATATTATATGTATGTATATTTGGAACTATTTTTATTTCATAATATATATAGCTTAAAGTAAAAAATGGAACATCTTCCAGAGCCTATGTATTTGAGAATGAAACACAAGTGGTGCCACAAAGCTGGATGTATGCAAAGACAAAGAATTTGCAGGTCTTTACTGTTATTAGAGAAAAAATGTATGTTACAACAAATGTCTATTGCTGACTTTAAGCATTATATGCATACGTACTAGCAAGTGGATTATACCCCACAGCTATATACAATCATGCAGATAACGTAGCCTAAATCATCTAAAACCATTATAATAGTATGTGTAGATAGACCTGTTTTCTTTGAGCAGTCTGTTCATATACTACTGCTAAGCAAAAAAAGGTTACTACAGTTCCATAGTAAGTTCCCATTGGAAGGCACTATATAAGACTTATCTAAAAACTACACCATCTATACACACAAACACATACTGTATGTACTGTATGATGATAATTGTGCAATTTTATAGTTGAGAGGTTATATACGTACGTAGGTACGTAATAAATATAATGTCTGCTGTATGAAACTGTAAGATAAGTTTTATAAAAGTTTCTTCTCTTCTTAGATGCTTGCAACTGTTGTGATATGGATGATATTAATCTGTCAGTTGCTTTTAATCTAACCAAGTCTCTCTGTGTTGGTAGTTTTGGTGCTCCATCTGCATGCTCATGTAATTCAGAAAAAAACTTGTAATTTTCTTGTATATAAATACATCTCAGTCTTGCACCCATGCACATTCTTGTGTTTGTTTTTAGTACTCCTATCGTTATCTTCTTGAAGAAAATGGCTGATTGCATAGTGACTCCATAGATAGTCATTCATATATGTAGACTTATAATTTTTATTGGAATTAAAGGTAAAAATGTAGCTATTCTTCATTGTGCATTTGTATATTAAGATGAATGTTCCTGTGATAATGCAAGAAATGTGGGCAGTACTATCCAACTCTGTATTGCTGATGTAAGATCATGTGACTGTTCAGCTATATTGGGATGTGAAGTGAGTTAATCTGAAGGCTGTTATATGTACAGTTTGCATATGTCTGTGTATGCATTTGTGTGCAAATACTACTAGCAGCATCATATTGGGTTATATATGTAATTATTGTATGTATATGTACTGAGAAATGAATATATTTCGTATGTATACTATTATATGCACACATGTGCGATTACTTGCATTGATAATTCTTCATATACATAGTGTGTGCCTCCATTCATCACAAATGTGGAGAAAACATGTGAAAGGGACAGTGACTTTGATGGAATACCAGACTCCAAGGTTTTACATACAGTTTACATGTAATCTGTATTAACATAATAGCTTAATCCCCTTAAGTTATTGAGACCCCTGGTGTCTTCTACGGTAATACTGGGAAAAGAATATGAAATCTTTTAATAGTATATAAATGAAAAGGAATATAGGGCATATGTAGTTTATGTATATTATTATATTTCTGTATACGTACATATATATATCTGACATTTTAGACATTGCATCAAGGATATGCCAATCAGATGGAACATGGGATGAAGACATCAATGTAGCCAATTGTGAATCAGTAGAATTTAGAGATTTAATTGTTAAGGTCAGTGTTAAGAATGCACACATGCACGTGGTATTTTTTATTTGATTCATTTTGTTTGGATAGATTAAACAGCTTATAGCTACTCTAAAGAGTAGAAATGAAACAGATGAGCCATTGGCAGAAATAATACGTAAAGATGTTAAAATTATCAGTACACAACTAAGTTATATTATTCAAGTCCAAAATAAGACAATCTTTCCAAAAGATCTTGAAACTACAAAAGCAATATTGGAAGACATATCATGGTGAGGCACATTGTAGTGCATTATACTTACATACGTAACTATACTTTTTTTACTAATTTTTACATTTTCTTTATTATTTACATTTAATAATGTGTTTGTAACAGTGATTAGGTTTTGGTGGCAGATTGCCTTCCAGACGCATAACACTGTCCCCAGTTGGATAAATGGAGTATAGCATCCATAAATATATATATGTGGATTCTGTGTCAGACCATTATGAATGATACTGTATAGGACTTGACTGTAATATGTACGTAGGTCTGCCAAGTTTAACTATATAGTACTTAAGCTAACATTCTTGTATATAACATCTAGAGTGAAAGTGTATAATGCTTGTAATGCAAGAATGGATAAAACCACAAAAAGACAAACAAAGCACTCCTAATTATAAAACAGCTCTGCATATATCAATCCAACTTGTAGGCCTAGTAAATAGCATCCCATGCATCTCCGGTCTTCTCAACTTAAATAATTATTTAATTAAAATGTATGTATGTATTGATAGCATGGTGTAGTAACAAATATATTTGTGATATACATGTTTTAGTCTGACAGTATATATGTATTTCCAGACATGTATGTATTGTAATATATTTAAACATTTTACACGTATGCCTATATGTAGCTTTAATAGCAATGCCAAACATGGAAATATTGTAGTCATATGTTATAAGATGATATGAGAATCTTGATAATTCAATTATACTTTCATGTTTATTTAACTGATATAGATTTCTCAGATATGTTTAAATGCAGTCTCTGTAAAAAAAAAACTTTTTTAAACATATGTACACGTATGTGTTTATGTACATACACATGTATGTAAATATATCATATGATATATATATATATACATGTAGGTTGAGTCTAAAAAATGATCTCATTGTTCCTGAAAGTATAGTAGCTAAAGACACTATAGAGGTATGTAAAATTTATGTTTAACTTATTTATATGATTAAACAGCATAATTTGATTGTAATAGGTATAACTTTAGCACAAAATGTCACTGTGTGAGCATGTAAATTCTCTGCAAACAAAACACCCATAAATAAAGCATAGAAAGTTACATATGTACATTAAAATAATAATTATGGAGTTTACCTTTATCTTCAGAACGTCTTTGATATATAAACTAGCAAGCGTTTACACTCTGTTTTGCTAATAAGCTAAAATCTCCTTGAATCTTATATTATAGACCATTGAGTTAAGTACCTATTTGGTTTTATGTAAGATGAAATTGACTAGAAGTGAGGCTATATAAATAAATTCTTTGAGGGGCTGCAGGTCCCACAGATGGTATACAAGGTCGTAAGAGTGACAAACTGATGTTGATGAGCATAATTGTCAAAAATTAAAGAATGTTGAACTATGTATGTCTACAGTACTTTTTGGATCAGTTGTCCAGACAGGACATTGCAATCAGTAATCAATCGTAGAAGGTTATCACTGCATTCTAGTGGGAAAGTTTGTTCAAATGGTAGTCACAAGTTACTGATTGCAACGTATGGCTTGAACAACCGACCCAAAATGTATTGTATAAGGGAGTGATTGGAATATATACACACAATAAACTTGTGCAATATATTTACAGTATACCTTAGATAGATTTTATAGGCTTTGGTGATTAGTAAAAATAAGTATATAAGTGGCCTGGGAATGATACAAGGGGTACCACATTGCATATATATAAAATATATTCTGTATCTAGTATAACCATCTGAAATTCTTACATTCTAATGTAGAACCTGGCCACTATAATCAGTAATGTATTAAGTAAAGAGAATAAACCAGCCTTCCTAGCCACAGCAAGAAAGGCTAATAAAGAAAATCAATCTGCACCATCTACCAGACTGCTTCAAACAATTGAAAAAATAGCAAATGTTGTAGTGAAAGCCTTGTCTTCTGATGAAGTAGAAATTCAATTGATCAAACCTAATTTGGGCAAGTCAATTCATGATATGTACCTACATACATATATATAACATTCTTTAATATAAGTTGAGTGAATCAATGTTAGCTGTGACTAGCACAGCGGCTGCATTTCCCCTTTGGATGACCACTGCTATTCGCTATAGCAGGTAGTGATGGGAGTGTGGCTCCGCAGTTGTCTGCCTCAAGGGGAATCCCAACTCTCTGAAGAAGGAGAGTGCCTCTGGCCCAAATGCTCCTGAGGTTTCGATTGCAACTGGCACGAAATAGTGGCAATGTAGTAGTTATATAACATACTTGAGCTTCTTACTGTCTCCTGCTTGACTTGTTGTCAATTGTAAGTAGGATGGTATCAGGGTAGGTGGCATCCCACACAAGGGCTCTGATGCATCTCCATGGTGTCACTGTTCTCCCATCAGGTCTATTTTCATTTGTTCTACAAAGGCCTGATGGTAGCAGTCGAGCAGGTACTCTAGCTGTATTCAATGATCTGAGGATCAGCTCATTGACAGCACACTGTGGCATGGGTGGCAGCCGAGGCTCTTGCGGCAGCTCAAGCCATGTGTGGCAAACTGGATAGATTTGCCAAAATACAAGTTGGAAGGGGCAGAATAGCATGAGAAGATGAATGGAAGGAGTTCCAGTACAAAATGTCTGGCCACATCCAGGATCTTGCCTCTTCTTTGTGTTAAAAGCAATTTAAAATCAAGCTGGGCAACAACATTGTCCGTGGGTAGATACTTGAGGTATAGTCTGGCTGAGTGGATTGCTGCTTCCAAACCCAGAAGGGTGCCAAATCCAAGCTGTGTTGGTGACAATATGGCTCCCATTCTGCTTATCACAGACATGCTAGCTGATTTGACCACCAGCCAACGATGTGTACACCCAACTGTAATTGGGTGCACACACCCGTCCTTCTTGTTGAGTGCTATCAGGGAGACCCCAAAGATGTATGGACATGCCTCTGGATGGGTATCACCTCTGAGTACAAAGCTGACAAAAGAAGTTAATGCTTTTAGTAACAACTCACCTCCAGCCCCCGCAGACCCAGACATCAAGTCTCCATGTAGGAGATGTTGTGGCCGAAGACCATCGCCCCCTCCAGCTGAACCCTTAAGGAATTAAGGAGTGAATTCCTTGAGTAACTTCCACCTCACTCACTATCAAGGTGGCATCGGCTGCAGGGCAGACTGGTATCAGGGGGGTGGGTCGGCGGGTGTTTTTCCTACAGGGTAGCAAGAGTATCATCATTAAACTTTGCCACTGTGTCCTCTGAGCAAACTACACGGACTGCACCAGAAGTCCCACTTAGCTGAAACCCCGGCAGCCCCACATCGAAGTCTGTCAAAGTCACTTAGATCTCCCCGGGTTGGTCGTCGAGGGGCAGTTTCTTGTTGTTCCCTAGGCGGATCACTCAATTCTGTGAGTTGTTGGTTAACCAATCTTGCCAGGCTCCAACAACAGCCACCCCTCTTAGACACATGCAGACAATGCGCTGGAATGCGACCAAACCTCAAAAACTAGTTATAATGACCAAGTGACAACTTCCAATGACGTGCACATCAGACTGCAGGTGTTGTATGTGAAGCACGGGGGATTCTCTTCAAAATACAGGGTTTCTGCCAAAAGTGGAGGTGGTCTCTGATGCATCAGTGATTGGGAGAGAAGCAGCAGTAGGACTATCTCTCATGTCCTCGTGGCTAACTAGGTGCCTGTCCCAAGCCTGGTCAAAGGTGCCCGATTGGACCGTGGACACAGATGGCACCATTCCTTCTCAGAGGCATAGAGTGTAGGCTCAATGAACAACTATAGCTGGAGTAATTAGCTGACTGTCTTAGTTCATACTGTGTTTCATTTGTTCACCATCAGTCAGTCACTTCAAAGATCACGCGCCATTTTTCTCAATTTAATTTCAATATATATACATTTATATACATGTATATGTATATAGGCTTAAGTGGAAGTAAGCTGAACCTCAAGCATCCCAGAAAATCAGCTGTTCTTTTTCCAGGAAATGCAGACTTTGCAGAGTTTAAAAATCAGAAATATATACCAAAATTGAAGATTCCCTGGTCCTATGTTAAAACACTCCAGGATAGCAAAAGTAATCAGTAGTTCATAACTTAAGTACAATATTAATTCTACTGTAGTTTTCTATATATATGCCTTATACAACATTAGAAGAAACCTTTGTATAACAGTATATAAACTGAGAAGTACTTTTAACTATATACCAGTTGCAAACTCCAAACATTTCTCTGATTGTAGATGAGAAGGACACAATTAAAATAGTCAGTTTTACAATGAATCACATGGAAGATTATCTTCCAGTGCTACCTTCTGAAAATGAGTGAGTTTTCCTGTCTTGTTCTCTTGTTTATAGTTATACACTTTACACAGATGTAAGTCTTAATACATATGTGTGTATATATATAGGCATTTTAACCCTAATTGTAAATGTACATAATTAACCTTATAGAAAAGGAAAGTTCCTAGAAGTTGTTGAGATAATGCCAGCTTCTCTGATTATTTCAAGCCAAATCACTGGATTTAGGAACCCAACTGCACCTGAGGAGTTTGAAGAGAAAGTTGAAATAGATTTTGTTTTAAAGGTCTGCTGAATATTACAATGATGATATCGATGCTCTAAGATCAGCTTCAGATCTTAAAGTTCCGCAATTTTTCCATATTAGTGGTCAGCTACACTTTTGGCTGTACCCCTTATATGCTGATAAGGAAACCACAAGCTTTTTTGCTTCTGGGAGTATTTATTACCAGACTAGCCACTCAAACTTCTATCATATGCCATACTGATGAGTCCTTATAAGGACGAAACAGCTGTCTATGGCTCGACCATCTTTTTGAGTGGCTAGGGGGAGACTCTGGTTCCCATCAAGCGAACTTCAGTTCCGCCCATTAGCTCATTGCGCTCCTCAGGAGACATGAGTGGGCAGGGGTAATATCCAGAGTTTAATGATGATGATAAATATTACAACTGTTGGAAAATAGTGTTGTCAATTGTAACATATATACGGTAAATACAGGACCTGGTCCAAATAAGGTTGCATACGTATATGTGAGTGTGCTGCCTGCTGGTATAAATCAAAAATGGCCACACAAATTTATTGAAAATGGCTATCATTTTGTAAATATTCATCGACCATAGTCTCCTTCCTATATACTTTGTAAAGAACAAAATTTAATTCAATAGTAACATATAAAAATTATTCAAAACAATAAATCAATTGATTAATAGTAAACTTTAAGAATAAAGTAGCTAGCTATTTACGGAAAAATAGGTAAAAGTCTAGGAGCATAATAGTTTACACATTCTCATCTTACAGCATCTTTCTTCAAAGAGTCTCTAATATTTATACATTATGAAGATATCCTAGATTTTTCAAAATTTGTATGTGTCTTTGTGTCTTAAATGACAATTTGGTCATGGAAACGTCGTAAAGGTGTAAATGGCTATGTATACAGGATAACATTTATACTTTGGGAGTTCCAGATGGAAAGAAGCTTCAATTTTCATGTGCATATTGGGATTTTGAAGCCAACAAAGGTGCTGGAGGATGGTCAACAGATGGTATTACATTGACAAAGGAAATCATCAATGAAATTAACAATTCAACACATATCACCTGTGAAAGTATACATTTGACAAGTTTCGTTGTGCTAGTGCAAGTTGTGGATGTAAGTGTACATGTTTTGCATTGTTTGCCATGAGTGTGGGGTACAGATGTTCCTTAGTGAATAACATGCTTTATGAATCTTATCCTACTCTTTACAGTCAAATCCAGTTACTTTTGATGTAATGATTTACATTGGATGTGGTATTTCTCTCTTTTGGCTTATGCTTTCAATATTTTTCTTCATTTCTTTAAGGTTAGTTATACAAAGGAAAAAAGGAAATGTTGTTTTAATTAAGTCTTTTATATATATATATAAAGTGACATGCATGGGTAGATCAAATTACGTAATTCTATAACTAGCATGCTTAGGATTAATGAAAGTGCATTAATCTCCATAATGCACTCTGAATTGAATCAGCCCAAAGGCTTGCAAATTTTATAACAGGGACAGCAGCAGGAAAACAAATTTACATGAACCAGCAGTCCACCCATGCTGGAAGTGCCTCACTTGATTTATGACACTCTATGTTTGGCTCTCATTGTGTGGTAAAGGACTTAATTGGCTTCTCTCATGCTCTATCAGTAACTTCACCCCGCATTTTGTGCTATAAATCAAGTAAAGCACTCCTAGCCTACTTTAAGTAACATACATATAAAGGTATAGTATAAAGTGTATATATGACTATATGTTATTTTAAAATGCCTCTGTGTATACTTTTTAATTTGTATTGCAGAAAGGAGCTATTCAACAAGGTTCACAATTTTGTACATTTTAACTTGTGTCTTGCTTTGAGTTGTGGTCTCATAGTGTTTTTGGCTGGAATACGTACTGCTATAGGACTACCTGTAAGCCCTTTAGTCCTCATCAACTTGATATGCTTACTCTATTCCTAGATCTACCATACCGTATATTAAATCCTTTGACTCATGTAGTGCTTTTGAATATATACTCACATATATATTGTAACAAATTTATCAGGGGTTGGCAAGGGCAAATTACAAGTAAGACTTAGTGTGTAATATATAGGTTGGTAAAATTAAAAGGGCATGCACAGGTTTATTGTACTGAGATAAAGATTTTTAATCTGAGTAGATATGTATACATTTTAAATAAAATTTAATTCACTTAATGTCAGAGAATTAGTTTTTAGTAAAAGACACTATTTTTTTAATTTTGTATGTGTTATGATTTATTGAAAGCTCATTGTTTATCTCATGTCTCCCTAGCTGTGGAGTGTAATGAGCTAATTATGGGAACTAATATACTTTGCATCCAATTTAAAAGTGATGGACAAATAATATATATAAAGATAGCTGCTTAGTCTTAAATCTTTACATTATGAAAGTCATTACTTTATATAATATGGATTTATAATTCTTTAGAATTTCCAGTTTACCTATATGTACACCAGTAAATTCCAGTCCATGTCTGTATTATATAAATATTAGTTCAAATACATTATATATACGTATTATTGTATTACGTATATGCTTCAGGAAGCCTGCAAAGTTGTTACAGGTCTGTTGCACTACTTCTCACTTTGTGTGTTTACTTGGTCACTCTGTGAGTCTGTTCAAATCTACAATCTTTTGGTTAAGAAGACTGAAGCCAATAAAAGGAAGTGGGTCTACAGCTACCTATCAATTGGCTGGGGTAAGTGGTAAATGCCATTGTTTTGCCATTAAATTTCCTGATATTATAGTCATATTTATATAATATATACCACATTGTTTTTCATTACCATGCATTTGCAATACAAATCATGTACACGTATTTATCCAAATAGATGTGTCAGGTAGTCCATTCCTCTGGACATTGATAATGCTCCTATTGGAAAAACATAATATTATAGTGGAACCCTGCCTTGCGGACACTCCTATAGTGTGGACACCTCGATATTACGGACACTTTTAAATGTCCCAAAAATATGGTATAAAGTTACCCCTATAATGTAGAAATCCCACTTTTCCATAATGTGGACAATGCTTCAATAAGATTGTCTTCTTTCCACCGAATATAACTTCTGTACTTCAATCTGGGCATAATCCAGTCCTACAAAACTGTTACAAGAAGCACCTAATGAGTTTGATTGATCTCTGCTTTAGATTTGACTATATCTGTCACTGTACTCCATGCAATCCGCTGGGTATATAGTCCAAGCTTGGCAGAATGTCAAAGATGACCACATGAAGTGCTTCAGACCTGCTTGTATCAATTCCATCATCAGAGGAGGATTCCTTTGCTGATTTGGACAATAGAGAATGTAGCATTGTTGAAGATTGGGTCCATATCAGTAGTCACTCGTACTCGATTCACAATGGATCACAGAATAATAACCACAAGCATACACAAACTATAAATACTAAAACAGACTAAGATAATAACACCACACGTAATAGGTAAGCATATCAGTCATGCAGTTCTAAGAGTTCACACCACATCTCTCCTTCACCAGTACGTGAGGCGATCGGTGGGTCAAATAGGTATGCCTGATTGAGATCGGGTTATCCTGTTGTCAGCAGTGCTGTTGGCTATATTTGCTATAGACGGGGTGGTTTCTGCCCAAGCTGTCAGAGCTGGTTGTTTTCTTTAACTTGACCAGAGGGTACCTCAACTACATAGGAACGTGGGGTATCTGCAGTTGTGACAACTCTGCTAGGCACTTGGTGACCTTTGGTGCTGACCCATACTGGAGTATCATCTGGCAATGTCAGAACAGGGCGCACTCTGTGCTGCCAGTCATATGTTTCCTTCTGTCACTCTCATCTCCTTGTCCTTCTCTGTATACCCTTTGAGGTGAGGCCAATTTGGGGTGAGAAGTCTCTTGGTTTGTGATACATCTGTCCTGAGTCGTCTGCCCATGAGCAGTTCGCATGGACTAAGACCACACCAAGGCAAGGGAGTAGCATGGTAGCTCAAGAGAGACAGGAATATGTCTGGGGAATCTTGGAGCAAGCCCTTCACAGTTTTGACTGTGCGTTCTGCTTGACCATTGCTCTGCGGATAACGGGGGCTACTTGTGATTTGTTTGAATCCATAGGATGATTCATCTCTGTAGAGTAGTACTGAGGACCATTGTTGCTCAATATGGTACTCGGGATGCCATGCCTGGAAATACAGACTTCATTGCAGAGATGACAGATGCAGAAGTGGTTGAGTGTTCCCTGATGACTTCTGGATATCGTGAGAAGTAATCCACCAGGAGTAGGTAGTGCTGTCCTAGGGAGAAGGGTGTGGCATCTGGCTTGAGACGGATATGGAACTCTCCATTGAGGATCCCGAGGCCTGACAATAGGGGCAGGAAACTGGTTGGTGATGTCACCCAGATCATCAGGTTTTTGCCTGACTTCAGCGACCTTAGTCAAGAGGTTGAGTTCCTCAATAGCTGGTCTGCCTAATAGATTCTGCTCCAGGTCTTTCTTTTAAACTTTGAAGATCTCGTCCATCTTGCCCAAGACTTGGTCATACTTCTTTCTGTTGTTGTTGTTAGATGTGAGGACATCTGCTGATCTGTCGCTCCTTGCTTTTGCTTGCCATACTGGACGCTACATGAAACTGTGTGAAGGAAACTTTTTTGGTTCCTAAGGGTGTCCGCATTATAGAGTTCTACTAGCTGTGTATATTTTCTCTTAATTAGATCTTACCTTTACAGTATAGCATATTGCCTAATAGTATTTACATCCAGCCTTTATTCAAGGCACATCATCCATATTTCAATTAGTAATAAGAGTTTTTACCCTTATAGCTAGAGTTTCTAAATGAGATCATATTGGCCATCCCCTATTTAAACCTGACTTCTATACAAACTATATAATATATATAATGAATATTGAAGCAATATATTTGCATATGTACCTCATAATTAAGAAAGAATTTTAAATATTTAATATTATACTGACTAAGAATATTTTGACCTTCTAACATTATAATCAATGCTACTACTCTGTAGGACTGCCGCTTTCTATTGTGATTATAACTGCTCTCTACAGACATGAGTTTTATTTTAGAAGAGTTGACTGGAATAAGGAGAGTCCACTTTATGAAAATACATTAGTGTAAGTTGTTATTAGACTACAGTTTATATATATACTGTAAATCCCTTTATTTAAGCGGAGCCAAAAGTTAGCGAAACTGGAATATTACACCTACATAGCGGAATTTAATATTAGCGACTTACAAAATGCATGGAAGTTTTGTTAGTTAATTACAGTAATAAATAATTACAGTAGTACTCTATTTAGTAGTAAAACTATATTTAGTGAACTGGGTAAATGTCAAATCGCTAATATAGCTAAATTTAAAAGTAAGCTAATAATAAGGGATTTACAGTATATTGTAACATGCACTGTATATACGTACCCTTGATATTTTGATATGAAAATTTTTATGTAGTTGCTGGTTACCCCCATATCTTGGATTGATTTGGGCTTTTCTTGCTCCCATGATTATTATAGTCATTGTAAGTCTAAATGTTTCTCAAATTCTGTATTTTATATAGAATTAGTATAACCTGACATGTTACAAATTAATTTTAAGTAGTTTACCTGTTCACAATCATTATTGATATCTAATATAATCCTAGCTTTTATTTAAGAGATGTAGACTGCAATTTTAACTTGAAAATATTATATATTATTCAGATCAGTGCCATCCTTCTCATATTGAGTTTGGCATCTCTTTTTAAGTCTAAATCAGTGCCTGGAGAAACCAAAAGTAATTCCATAGAGACAGGAAAGTAAGGATTCCTAAAATATTAAGATAGATAGATATCTAGCTTATATTCATAGAGGTGATATTCTAGAGATTTATAAAATTAATGAACCTCAGCAACGCAATTCCAATTCCAGAACCAACACCTATTTAAGTGCCAATTATTTTTGAGTATATAGTTTGTTACCTGAAGAAGCCCATGTGGGTGAAACGTTGCAATTATAATTTCTTTTATGATTGTGGTGTTCGTGAATCGTCCACAAGAAGAATTGTACTTAATCTTTAAATTATATATGTATCATCATGATCACAAAAAGCAATCACTATTATTGAGGTACGTATACTTCCCTACTTTATTTAGACAATTATTAAAGACCTTATCCATAATGTTACCATTATTTTGCTTCACCTGGGTAATTGGACTGTTTGCTGTAACACCAGGAGCTAAGCTTTTCGTGATATTGTCCATTGTATCCACTTCTCTTCAGGTAAGTTAGTTTCACAATGCCTTATACAAGTACATGTGATACAGTTATTGTTTTATTATTATATATGGACATGTTTTACTATTATCTTCTGGACATTAAATACCTATAATTAAAGTTTAGCTGTCTACAGCTAGTACACACGTTTAGATCTGTAATTTGCTTTAGTAATAGTATCTACTGTACATATATTATAGGGATTTTTCATATTTGTGCTGTATGTGGTAAGACATGATAAAGTTTGGAACAAACTGAAGGCCTACTTGCTCTGCTGTAATAAAGCAAAGGTATAATGTATAATGATACATCTATGCACTGCACTATTGCATGTATATATATACAGTCCTATATAATATATATATATATACAATTCACGTGTATCATCATATTATTTTTCATTAGAAAATGTCCACAGCTTTCTCCAGTGATATCAAACCAGGTAATGTTAAGTGAGGATATATTACTATATATAGCTATGTAGAGAGCTTATTTTAGTTTTATAGCTATATAGATGTTTGATATTTATGCATGGATATTGTTAAAGTTATTATTTACTGAAAATGCATTTAACAGGAGCAGTGGGACATGGAAAGTCAAACTTGTATGACAATATAACCAGGCCTCTCAGCTTATTAGGTGAAGCTGAATCACTCAGGGAAAATGATTATGCCAGCATAACAGGGGAGGAATAGGAAATGAAGGGAAATGGAGATGAGCAAAAGTCACCTGAAACTGAAGTAACTGAAGTTAAAACTGCTATCTGAAGGATCTATATACGTAGATCTCATCTGAAACTGTTACTATGTCAAACAATTATGTACAAGTGTGTGTATGTGTATGTGTATGTGCGAGTGTATATGTGTGTAACTGTGTGTAACTGTGTGTGTGTGTGTTTGTGTGTGCATGTGTGTAATTTATGGAACTTTCTCCTGCATTATAATCTTTTAAACTTGATTTATTAGAAATTTGGTCTTTTTCTTCAGTGTGCAAACTTTGATTAATTTCAGGAGCCAAGCAATTTGAACACAGCGGCATGTTGAACAATTAAGTAATTTAATTTTTGAGTTTAACATTGTCAAGTAATTTGAGTTAAAAAACTCGTGGGGCTACTGTTTGCATCTACTTTAAAGTAGACTTATAGCGGAATGCACCTAGTAAGAGCTTCAGATGAGGATAAAAAATAATGTTTTTTCCTACTTCATAATATATAATACGTAGGTAGATATGTATCAGTATTATATAGCAGACCTCTCAACGTTAACCTGGTGGCAACATCGGTAGTGTGATTTGACTTGACCCCTTAAAATACAATAGCGATTAGCAGCATGTTATACCAATTATAACATAAACATTGAGACCCAAATTACGTATGTGCCATGAGCACAGCGTCATATCAATGTGATTATTTGTATTAACACTATATATACCTACCACCAATAATCACCACACCAAGATCACAAGTGAAATTTTTAATTGCAACATTTCACCCACATTTGTACTCTTCATTTCTTTAAACTGAACTTGCACCATCATATGAACATATATGGACATATATAAACAGGCACTAAATTAATAGAATAAGGATTCCTTATAACTGCGTCAAATTCGAACTTATCTTTGGGATGGTACATCCTTCGACTTTTGAGCGTTTAAAAATGCAGTTGGTTTTCTTTTTTTTGTCAAATGTTTCAACCCTGGGGGTCTTCTTCAGTGACTGATGGAAGATTGGCCTCTATTTATAGAGGATTAATAGAGGAAGTAGCTTGAAAGAAGAAAAGGAGCACCTGGAAGGAGTACTTCAAGCTAATGGCTACCCTAAACAGGAGGCTCATAGACTGCTCAACAAGAGAAGGCAGACTAAGGGGAGTGAGGATGAGTGTAAACACAAACTCTTTATTCCATATATAAAGGGACTCAGTGAGATAATCGATAAAAGCTGTAGGAAAATAGGTATCCAGACCATTTTCTCCAAACAGAGATCACTGAGAACTGTATTATCCAACCCCAAACAGCCACAACCACCTATGGATACCAAGGGTGTAGTTTACCTAATTCCTTGCTCTGATTGTTCTGCAGTCTACATTGGTGAAACTGGAAGGACCCTGAAAGTGAGATTGGCGGAATACAAGTGAGCAGTCAGAATGGGGGATGTGAACAATGGTATATCTGTTCACTCCCTCAAGACTGACCACTCAATTGCTTGGGACAAGGCCAAGATTACAGACAGGGAAATCCACTGGCAAAGGAGAAGGGTTGAAGAAGCCATCAGGATCCAGAAAAGTCAGGTGAGGATAAATTTAGATCAAGGTATTGTGTTACATTAAGCCTGGAGACGATTTAATATTTGTACTTCCTGTTTTTCTCATCCTGCTGAGGGTCACATGACAGGAAGTGGAAATGGCGGGGAAAATCCTCTATAAATAGAGGCAATTTTTCCACTAATCCATCAGTCACTGAAGAAGACCCCCAGGGTCGAAACGTTCGATGAAGAAACGAAAACCAACTGCGTTTTTAAACGCTCGAAAGTTGAAGGATGTACCATCCCAAATATAAGGCACTAAATTGTCATCAATTTCTAGCAGTTTAAAATTATATGTTAGTTTCTTTACATGAGAATCATGAAATATGCTGAATCAGCAATTGTATGTACAGCTATTTCATATGTATAAAACTAGGCATTGTATATAAATATATTTTAGTGAATTAATCACTGTATATACAGGTTACTTCACAACAAGTCATCTTTTGTCACTAGAAAAATGCATTTGATCATGAAGTGTCATTCAGCCATGTACATGTGTGTGCAAAGATACAGATTAATTGTACTCTTCTTTAGACAATTGTAGTGTAAATACCAGTTACATAATTTCTAAATTTTCTGCAAGTCAGCATTTTACTTACATACATACATTAGTTCAGTTAAATCTGGGAGAAGTATCTCCAGCAGTCCTTGTCATGCATTTTACTTAGAGAGTCATATTGGTGACATAAATTATGCCATAAAAGTAAATGCATGTGGCATAAGCTTATAAAGCTTGACAAAAAACTGCTTTTGTTCCATTCTAGGAATCAGTTGTAATGCAGCTGTACCAAATTACCCTATGGACAGGTGATAAATATATTGAACTTCCAGTTAGGGTAAACAAAGGCCCTTTTAATACTAATTTGGGGAAGGCTTGGGCCAGGTTTAAGCACAAATTAAAGTGTTGGGTAGGAGGGAAAATTAACAAGGACATAAAGTATATTGTATAAGAGGTAAATTGTGTAAGTTGGCAATTTAAATTAATGTCCCAAAGTAACACCTTATACCTAGGTCAGTACTGTATTATCCTATATATAGACTAGTTGGTCATGCCCTACTCTATGACTGAAATTAATAAAAGACACACTTCTCTCTTATAGCACACGTTTTACCACCCTTTAAACTAGGTGCACATATGACAATTTCAATTCTATAAATAAACACAAGCCCTGTCCCTGTTTGCAGAGATCGGCAGACGGATCCATGCAATCACACAGGAGGCCCAGTGTTGGATCTTCCTGATCCAGTAGGTTTCTGTGGCTCTACAGCATGGCAATGCAGCAGCAGTGTTGGGGACCATGGGGCCTGCTGCTTCCTCTTACAGATACTGCATGGACATTGCTCTATAGTAACCTATTTTATGACAACCTTTAACTTACTAATTGATTTTTGGAAAACATACACAAACCTAATTAGGCTCATAAGTGTAAAGTTTGATAAGAAGTCTGCAAAACAAATGACCACACTTTACTCTTATTGTTTGGTTGTCTGTGTTGTCCCTATTCCCAGTCTCTTCAAAATAATAATTAATCCTCTTCATTTTTTCATATCGAGTACCTTTATTTGACTCTAGACGTTTACCATATACAAATGTCTTCTTCCCAACTTTCCAATGATTTTCACTATAAATTGAAGTAAAAAATGAAATACTGTAAGGGTCAATGTGACATGTTATAGTATACTTGTAGGACTTTGTAAAAATATCACATGGTCTCAGAAGTGGGATGGTCAATATTAATTTTAAAAACCTAGAACGTTAGGTTTAACAACCAAAAACAAACAAAGAGGGTAAACAGCGGTAGCAGTGGTGGGAAACTGGCACCACTATGGTGGGTTATGGCCATCACCTTTTTTACAATGCAAAGACTAGACTCCATCCATTCTGGAGTAATTAAAATGCCTATATATATATATAGGCATTACTATTTTTCTTCATACCTATCACACATACGTATTACATGTGGCACGTAGGAAAATGGCATATTAGATGATAGGTATGAAGAAGATTGCAAGGCAAAGAGTGACTGTCCATGCACAGCGGAAGATACTACAACCAATTCAGTATTTAGCAATATAAGAAGTTGGTATAGCCATTAGAGCACCTAAAAGAGTGACAGGCCAAAAGTGGTAAGTAGATTGACTGTGTTCTGGGATGATTTTGTCCCTAGCTATCTAATTTCAAAGGACCAGATAAATTACTTGTAACATATTTCAGCTTCGGCAAGCTAACAACGCACTCCTAGAGTAAGAAAGTATTTTGCACTGTCATCTTTCATCTATCATTTTAAGGACACCTTTCATAGCAGAGGTATATACACACACTGATTAACTTTGAGATATCAGCAAAGAATATAATATATAAACAATCTTTTTTCATCTTGGCCAAACCTTTTCAGATGCCATTTATTACCCTGAATTGTTAGATGTAACCATATTAAAAGTATCACTTTTAAAATGATAATGGACAGAGAAAAAACTTTCAAAAATGATGCTTGTTTCATTGCTACTATTTATACATAAAAATGGCTTCTCTGCTGTTAGATCCAAGAGATTTCACTGCATTAACAGCCCCTTGCTGCAAGTGCTTACAATCATATGATATGCTCACTTGGGTTTGAACTCCTCAAATTCTTCAACAGACTGTCCATCTATTTTTACTGGTGTTACAGTCAGTAAGCTTGTTTCAGTATTAGATAAATAACCTTCATCCGTGAAAATCTGCAGGAGCTGCTCAACAGAACGAGCACCATTCTGAAATTCTTTATGTATAGGTCCAATTACCACATAAGTACACTCATGTAGCCTTGTACCCTGTTGCTCAGGTGGTCTTTGATTATTCAATATCCAGTCCTCTATATCTAACACATTAAACATAATGATTTTATGATTTTAACAGTAGTGGAATACTGCCTATAAATGTACTATAATTATATACAGTGAAACCCCTCTAAACCGAAAACCCTTTGGACCAACACAAAGGTTCAATTAGAGGGGTGTTCATATTAGTGAGGTTTCATATACTATGACTGTATTTGACTGAATATACATAAAAGTAATACATGTATAGAATAATTTGATGTAAGATTACAAAGCTACAAAAAGGAGTTTAGAGTACTCTGCTTTGCAATGGAACCCACAGTTAACAACTCTAGATCTAAATCTCAAACATGGATTAAAAAAATGTTCACCATTTCTTTCGTAGTCATCTTTATATTTTTTTGCACTTCAAAATGTCTGAGACAGTAGACTATTCGATGCTAAATTCGTCACTTAAAGCCTTTAAATTTAGTTTAGGTAGAGACTCTGATCAATTAATTAACTCCACTTTGTCATCTAAGAATAATTTGATTCTTCTTTGTTTTGGAATTTATTCAGCTGCAGACAATATTCACATCTCGTTTGGTTTAAGCTTTCTACGGATGTTAACACCTTTTGGGACTAGAACTACCATTCGATTTTGAATTCAGAGGTTCCGATTTGCTAAGGTAATTTTTGTACTGTTTGTAAATGGTGCAAATCGGGACTTTACTAATTAAAGGGAATTCTGGTTTACTGAGGGTTCAGTGTAGGGAAGTCACACTGTACAAAATTCTGTATCCTATGAGTAACCTAGAGTAAATTGCTGTTTATGCATCACACTCTGTTTGCACTAAAAATAGACACTCTATACCTTTTTCCTGGTAATTACCAATGTTTTTGAGAGCTTCTTTTAACTATAGCACAACAAATATTCACTGTTAAGCCACTGGAAAAGTGAAAAGCTCAATATATATAGTTGTAAAGATAATCCATGATTTCACAACATGTACTGTTTACATGACTGAACTACTATTACATATACCTGCTAGCTGTAATAATGCTAATTGAGGCTCACCATGGCCACATGTGTATCAATACCAGCAAAAAAGTGACAATTAAGCTGAACAGCATGTACATCAGAATCAAAAGATTCAACCTTCACTGGGATTTTACTATTAAGGAACCCTGGGTTGAAGTTGATTGACACAACCTATATAATACGAATGTCAGAATACATGTTTATATAATAACTGCAGGAGTGAATTACCTAACAAGAGGTCATTGTATTCTGAATTAATTACACAACCTAACTCAGTCACACACGCAAACCTTAGAAGATCGCTCAGCAAGAGCCAGTTGGTAGCCATATCTGTGAGCTCCCAGTGAAATTTCAATTGTACGTATTCCCTCTGAAGTGGCAGTTGGGTCAGAGCACTATACAAACGACAATAGACAGTGAATGACTGCATTGGTAATTTAAATGGTTATATAAATTTCTGGGTAAATACACTAAGCATTCAGGGTATGAACAAATTAACCTCTTCCTAAAGAAAGTACACTTTGCTGTACAGCAGGACAGTTACTCATGTCTAGCAGTGTTCAAAATAGAGGTAATGTACTATTCCTGTATTGTTAATTATAAAGAAGCATACTAAAAGAAATTCTCTCCAAAGTAGGCATACCTTGCTTAATTGGAGGACAGTAAACTATGCTTTGTGGTATAGAAAATAAAGGTAGTTCACTGTATTAATTTAACATGTACAATAACTGCATTGCTCTACATGAGAAGTTATATTGAGTCTTTTAGATGGTACATCTTTTGACTCTTTGAGTGTCTATAAACACAGTTTGACTTAATAAATCTTTTGGTTGAAATATGAATCAGGTAACAGGAACTGAAAAAGGTGGGAAAAGGAGTCTATAAAAGGACCATTAAAAATACTATCCATCAGTCGCTGATGAAGATGCCCAGGGTTGAAACATTCGACCAAAAGATTTCTAAAGCCAAACTGCATTTTTATATGTTCAAAGAGTCGAAAGACGTACCATCTAAAAAATAAGTTCAACGCAGTTAAAAGAAATCCTTATTCTATGATTTAACATTAAACATCTACCGAATAAATCACAGCTTATACGAAGTTAGTGACTCAGATACCTTGTAAATGGGCTCAATGTGCATTATTGTTGACAAGAAATCTCTCAAGGTTCCACCTAGGTGATCCTACAAAATATAGAAGTTATCACAAAAGATCAAGATCAAAAAAGACAAGATTCCCAGGATCACTGATGAAGGGTGAAATTCCCAGAAACAGCTGTCTGGCCCAGTGGAGCAGAAGAAGAAAGAAAAGTAAAGAAAAGACTACTGTATCTTCATCCAAAGCTCTCTACAGGGTTTAGTTCCCTATAGGATATCTTACAGAGCGAGCATAGCATGATGGAAAATGCTGTATTAGATTTTTCATGGTGTTCAAAAATGTACAATATATACTGTGAAAAGGGGAGTTTATTGCACGTAAGCCTGTGCTGGGTTATCATTTCAAATAATAAACACCACTGGATATTATGCCAACCAACCAAGTGACAATGGTCTACTTGGCTGGGGGACCCAAGTCCTATTCCGTGGCAACCAGTGATGACCGGGAGATGACCTCCCAGTCATCCAAGAAATGGCAAAAAAATCATCAATGAACCACAGACAGCTGTTTTGCCCTCCATCAGTGTGGTATACATCAGTAGCTGAACATGGATGACTGTTCTCTGCTTATCAATCCATGTCAAGTGAAACACTTGTGGTTTCATGATAACAGAGAATGGAGGCTATAGTCAAGGCGTGACTAGGCACTCAAATGAAAAGGGGAGTTTATTCCACTTTAAGCCTGTGCTGGGCTATCATTGCAAATAACTGGGAGGTCATCACTGGTTGCCACTGAATAGGACTTCAGTCCCCCAGCCAAGTAGACAATTGTCACTTGTTTGGTTGGCAATATATCCAGTGGTGTTTATTATTTGCAATATATAGCCGTGTATATATATATCAAAGTTGTTGCTAACAGATTGTATTTCCCTAATTGAATTACCCCATGCAAGTGAAATTTATAGTATTGATAGAGTTGGTATGGAAAGGAACGCTGGAGAGAGCACCTTTGCACCTGATAAGTGCTTTAATTCTTCTGTTACATATGACACATGCAAATTAACACAGTTGTGGTTAAACAAAAATAATATACAATATTTACCCAGGATTGTGGAAGTGGACAATCAACCCATTACTTTTGATAAAATAATTCATATGGAAACAGCCGCATGGATTGTATGTATTGACAAACTTCCAGCCTATTTCAAGCCCCTAATTATATAGGAATTATAACTCATCAGAATTTAAATAAGTGGGAAAAAGGGGAGAGTATTTAATTGGCAAATGCATACAGTTAAGTGTATTGGTTCAAAACCATTTGGGCACAGTCCAGGGGCTCTTCACCATTAAATTCCTGTCTCAAGCTCCTGTTTCCCCTTAAAGAGATTTGTATTGATTAATTTATAGTTGTTTGATCATCACTTACAAATACAACAAGCAATGCACTTTGATCAGAATATTATACCTTTTTTTCACACAGTCCTTGTCTTGAACCTTCTTTATATGTTGTAGCCTTGCCTATCTGTGCACATGGATTTACAGATGGCCTGTTAATTTGCCCAACTATATAATGAAATATCATTGCAATAAGACTGCAGCTGGTTGTCCTTTGTCTTTTTATCTAATTTCTCTATATATGTATACATACAATGTCACCTTGATAATCCGCCACAATTGGTTCAAGGAAAAATATGGCGGATTAGTGGGGTTGGGGGATACATCATTTAAAGCTGATTTAAGCTTCTTAACCAGTAATTAACTGCCATGCTTATTACAAATTCATGTGAGTACTCTGTCGCTTCAAACATAGCTTCCAACATTACTTCCCCAATTATGAAACCACAGGTGTTTTACTTGTTGTGGATGAATAAGATGAAGTAAGTCATCTTAGGTCACCACTAATGTACCACAATGATGAGCCCAAATGAGCCTTTATATATTTTCATGATCAAAGTATTGATCACGAAAAAATAAAGGTTCACAAATCTTCCAAACTTTGAAACTTTATGTAACATTGTACAATTAAAAATATCTGGATTAGTAGTAAAGTCTGCATGGGAACTGCATTGCTAAAAAGAATACTTAGCTTTCAAGTTGTTGATTGATCTATCAACTAAGGTATGCAACAAACATACATACCCAGGAGAGATCTGTAATGAACTGTATGCCTGTTGCACACTTATTAGGGTATATAATTGAATGGTAACATGATGGCCTTTTTAGAGTGTGTAAGCCTTTAAGTATAGTTGAAACTGACACCTACTATAAACTGGTGGGTCATTTGTGTTAGCAGCATTGAGGATTGCAAGTTAACATATAGGTCTTCAGAGGCAGTCATAGAGAGGGTCATTGACATTACAGATCTTCAAATGTCTACATTCATATATGAGTTATATAAACACAAACAAAAATTACCAGCTTTAAAGATTTTTTCCCTCTGGCATAATTTTATAAGACTTATTCGGTCATACTCCCTGGTAAATCTTAACCTCATATAGTATAGTATGAGGATCTCCTTCAAAATGGCAGCTTGTCCAATATCTTCATGAAGTAAACTTAAAAATAAGAAATTCATATTACCAAAAATATGGTAATAAAACCAACTACAAAAGCACTTTTTCCACCATCTCTGCTTCAAAAAGGGTGGATTGAATAACTCTGGATCAATCCCTGAATCAAGCCCAAACAAGGCAGAATGTTCCCAGTTCAAGTCACTGGAATGGTTTCTAAAACACCAAACCAAACCCCAAAGACTGACCAAAATGCCAATACTAATCAATATAAAGTTAGTAATCCAAAGTGAACGTAATATGGTAACATTAGGTAATGCACATGATGTTGATCCATTGAAGCTAACTAGCAAATCCTTTAAAATTGATGGTTCATCAGAACAAGGACATTCAAAAAACGAATTGTAGTCAGAGAAGTAAGTGTAACTACAGACAAAAGCGGCAATTCCCACAAAAAGTTGAAGAAAGTGCTTTAGAATATAGCACAAGTACATTCCACGATTAGAAAAATCGGTCACAATCTTCTGAATTGATATAAAGTTATCGTGGCTCAAATCCTTTGATTTTCGAAAATTACTACATTGAGATTCTACCATTCTTTTAAAGTACACCCGTTGGTTCTTGAAAAATGCTTCCCATAGGTAGTGAGGGATGACCAATAATACAGCTTGTACGGCCAAGTAAAAAGCAAAAAAGTCGATGGATGGGGTACAGCGACTGCACAAACTACTTATAAAGTCGCTCTGGGTTAGCACGTACTGCGATGGAGTGAGACACTGAACCGAGTCCTGGCTAATGAATGAAAGGGCTTCCAGAGTTGCTATGAACAGAATGGATGTGGATACTATCTTCAGTATTTGGTCCCACAAGAAGTCTCGATCACAGGTATTTGTAATTATTTCTTTAGTAATTAATAATACTGAGCCACGAGGAACATTGCCTTTTTCCCTCTCGTCGTCTGAAACGTCCTCGGATTCTCTACGCTTTCTAGATGCCATTTTAACAAGATTTATCTCTTTTCAAAAATCGGCAAATGGCTGCTGTAAATACCTCCTACGCCCCATGTGTTCTGCATGCTGTAGTCCTATGTGTATTGCTTGAGTTCAGAGGCGGATTCAAATTAAGGGCTGGTGCTCTTAGTGCTGAAGAACCCCCTCTGATTTTAATTAGTAGATCTATATTACCCAATTCTAACTTTAGGGAAATACATTACTTTTACGCTTTCTCTTCTATGTGTATAATTTATAATTAGCACCCCCTCCCCCGAATAATTTTGATTCACCCATGGATTTAAAACTAGCATACTAGATCTTTTTACTGTGTATAAATATGTAATTTAGCCTAACTTTCGTTACGTAAATTGGGACATGCATGTGGTATGATTTGGGAAAACCCATCAAAATAGGAAAAACTTTTTCATTTTTATGATTTGATTTTTTGCAGATTCATTGCCTTATTTTATTTAGAAAATGTTGCAAACCTAAATTATAGCGAAAATTCAAAAGCCGTCATTTTAAAGTTTTTATTTTACTTGTATTCCCTCTTCTTCCTGTTAATATTAATTTGCTTTAGCGACAAGTCGAAATAACGCCCCATGCAGTCAAAGAGAGCCGATAAAGCGAAATATCTTACATAAAATGGCAGATTTTGTTTTAAATTGACTTGTTTCGTGTAGAGCGTTTTCAACTTAGGATAGCCTATTTCATAGTTCGGAAAAATTTTAATGACCATTTGGAACTTGTATTTAGTGGCACAAGCTTATTTGAAGATAAAGTGAATTTTAGAATTGGGCTCATGCTGGTTAGCCAATTTATATACTATAACAGTGTATATAGCTGTATACATATAGATATATCTGTGTGTATATTAATAATAATAATATTATTATTATTACTATTAAAGTATAGTGCACACGTGCAAAAACAAAATAGCACTAGGGTACAGACCCAATGAGGCACTGTCAAATGTACATAATATAGTCAGGCTGAATCAGCCAAATCTTGCAGTCCACATTATTATATATAAATAGATCAGCTGGGCAATCCCACAGTCTTCACATGCTAAGTCTATGATTGCAGTAGATTGAATGTGATCATGATCAGTTAAGGACGCAAAATTGGGAAGCCTTTCTTCAACTTTAGCCAAAAGATGTCGTCTTTCCAGCTCCCACCTAGGACACCGTATCAACCAATGGTTGCAGTCTTCCACTTCCTCGTTCGTCCTACATGCACTCTCTATACAATCTCTCTTCTCGAGGTACAACCTTCCATCTGCCAGTTTCAATCTGCATAGGGGCCGTTCCACCTCTCAGCTTCATCAGTACTCTCCTGTGGCTCTTCTCCCTCACCTCCCAACACCTATGTACCATCGAAACCGTTCACCCATACAGAGTTCAAAACGCAGAGTTTGGGTTTGTTGCTAAGATCTTCAACCCAATCTTTCTCCACACACCTGCACACCATACTTCTCACCATCTTCCTGAGCTGTCCCCCTGACACCCCAGCCAGAGAAGCACAGCTGTAGTCATGCCAACCAAGGGTTTCAAAACAGGTTCTCAGTTTCCCATCCACGGACCTCTTCCTGGAGCCGTCAGAGTGGCACAAACCAATCCCCATATCCGATCTAGATGATGCTGATACCGCTGGTCTGCCAATATTCTATGCCAGAAAAGAAAATGCACCTTATTCTGGCTCCCAAGGGACATTGTTCATGAAATAAATTAAAGGCCTCAGCCTTTATGTCCCTGTGTGCAAGTTACTAAATCACGTCTAACCCTGTTGTTTATGTGTATACATGCAAGCAACCGACGGTACTCCTAGCTCACACTCAAAGCAACTCAAATCTGTGGTGATTATTGGCTGAGACCCCCTGCATGAGACTGGAATTTTTGCTGATAATGGCATGCAGATGCATCATCTTCAGTCTATACTAAGGTGTGAAAATGTAATTGGAAGGCCATGTGTTTAACCTTATATGATCTGTAGAGACTACTACTCTGTATGCAGAAGTTGAGAATTTCAGTGTGGCTAAAATCCTGTAGCGTTTAATATACCTGATTGTGATTATTTTGGGAGTCATTTGCATCCGTATTATATTATATACCTCAGTGTGATTATCGTGGGAGTCACTTGCATCCGTATATAAATTTGCAACTTGCACTATATACAGTGCAAGTTACATACATATATATATATAAGTTTTACTATTCTACTATTCTTCATACCTATCACACATATATATGTATTACATGTGGCACAACATGTAAGAAAATAGTGTATTGGATTTTTCATGTTAGATAGGTATGAAGAAGATTGCAAGGCAAAGAGAGGCTGTCCATGCACAGCAGAAGATACTACAAACAATTTAATATAATAAGAAATTGGAATAGCCATTAGAGCACCTAAAAGAGTGATAGGCCAATAAAGGCCTACTTTTGAAGGAATGAAGATTATGGTAAGGAGAGTGACTGTGTTCTGGCTTATGGAAAGATAATTTCAACAACGAACTCCTAGATTAAGAAAGTATTTTGCACTAGCTGTCATCTTTAGCTATGTAAGCACACCTTTCATGGCAGAGGTGTATACACACTGATTAACTCTGAGATACTAGCAAAGAATATTAAACAATAAAAACCCTCTTTTTTCATTTTGACCAAACCTTTTTAGATGCCATTTACTACCCTGAATTGTTAGATGTTACCATATTAAAAGTATGGCTCATTTTAAAATGATAATGGACAGAGAAAAAACTTTCAAAAATGATGCTTTTTTTAATTGCTACTAATTATAAATATGGCTTCTCTGCTGTTAGATCCAAGAAATTTCACTGCATCAACAGCCCCTTGCTGAACGTGCTTACAATCATTTGACATGCTCACTTGGGTTTGAACTCCTCAAATTCTCTTTCCACAGACTGTCCATCTATTTTTACAGGTGTTACAGTCAGTAAGCTTGTTTAAGCATTGGATAAATAATCTTCATACGTGAAAATCTGCATGAGCTGCTCAACAGAACGAGCACCATTCTGAAATTCTTTATGTATAGGTCCAATTAACACATAAGTACACTCATGTAGCCTAGTATCCTGTTGCTCAGCTGGTCTTTGATTATTCAATATCCAGTCCTTTATATCTAACACATTAAACATAATGATTTTATTATTTTAACAGTAGTGGAATACTGCCTATAAATGTGTACTATATATAATTTTATATGCAATGAAAGCCCTCTAAACCCAACACAACAAATAGGTTCGGTTAGAGGGGTGTTCATATTAGTGAGGTTTCATTACTATGACTACTACGTATATTTGCCTGAATATACATAGAAGTAATACATTTTGGGTCCTTTATATCTATAAATTACACATAATGATTTCAACAGTAGTAGATATACTGCATATAGTATAACTATAAATACGTACGTATACAAAATTCTGTATTTATATAGGAATACCCAAACCAGTTAAGAGTAAATTGCCCTTTATGCATCACACTTTGTTTGCACTGAAAACAGACACTATATAGACATATGACAATTTTATGTCTAAATGTACCTTTTCCCTGGTAATTACCAATGTTGTTGAATGCTTCTTTTAACTATAGCACAACAAATATTCACTTTTAAGCCACTGGAAAAGCTCAATATGTATCTATATAGTTGTAACGTTATCCATATTTCACAACATGCACTGTTTACACAACTCAACTACTATTACACACACCATTAAGTTAGATGTAATAAAGTAACATGCTAATTAAGGCTCACCTCGGCCACATGTGTATCAATACCAGCAAAAAAGTGACAATTAAGCTGAACAGCATGTACATCTAGATCAAAAGATTCAACCTTCACTGGGATTTTACTATCAACAAAACCTGGGTTGAAGTTGATTGACACAACCTAATAAGAATTTCAGTATACATGTTTATATAGTAACTGCAGGAGTGAATTTTCCAAAGAAATCAGAGTTAATTACACAAGTTAGTCACACAAACCTTAGAAGATCTACCTGCAAGAGCCAGTTGGTAGCCATATCTGTGAACTCCAAATGAAATGTCAACCGTACGTATAGTTAAGTCAGAGGGCTGGCAACAAACAACAACAGATATATAACACACTTTAGATAATTCATGCAGTCTGTATATAAAGATTTTAACTGTACAGGTATCATCTGCTTCTATATACGTATGTATAGCCAGGGATCAGATGTATGTATATGTTAGAATATATAGTGATAGGGCTTATTTGTTGTGATCATGATGAGTGACATTGTGATATAAAGGATATTGAGCAAAAGCAACATTAGATCTTGGGAATAGAATGTTTCAACCAAGGATTAAACATTCTGCACATTTATAAACTCGAAATACTTGTTTCTATGACATCATTTTCCACACCTTCTATCCAACTTCTATATAAACACCAACCCAACCAAGGTCGGTGGTACACTATGATAAAATGACTCTGTGGTTGTTATTTCTGATATATTTAGTTTGAACTAGCCTTGTTAAAGGCATTAAAAGCTACAAAGTGGATACCTAAGCTGAACGATTGATAATGACACAAAAGTGAAGTGCTCCAGGAGGAGCTTGTTCTGGGAGGGACGAATGTAGCAAGTGGACTTATAACTTCATATATATGTATTGTGTACGCATGACCTTTTTGCATGTTGTGTGGTAACTTTTAATTGTTAAAATGTAATGACTAGAGAGAGAACCTTCTAGGACGTACAGATGTGTATGTGTATTGTATAAGGTTGAATCATTGAAATTTCATTGAACTCAGGTGACTGTTGAGTGGTGCCACATAGGTACTTTTTTCCATATTATCAACAGTAACGAACCAATTCCTTTGCTTTTACATGCAGGCCTCTCTTAATACAACTAATAATTTCTCTTCATACATTATATACATACATACTCTAGGGTTGGTCAAAAAAACATGGCCACCCTACTCAATTAATACCTAATAAATTAACAACGATTACATTTTCTGTTATATTCGACTATTTGCAGTCGTTTAAGTATATGCCAAAGCGAGTTTCGATATTCTACAACGGTTAACCAGCATGAGCCCAATTCCAAAACTTTTTCTTGCCAGTAGATACAAGTTCCAAATCCTCATTAATTTTTTACGAACTGTGAAATAGGCTATCCTATAAGTTTGAAAACGCTCTACAGGAAACAAGTAATTTTACAAAAACAAAACTGTCATTTTATGTAAGAAATTTCGGTTTTGGCTCTTTTCTCTTTGCATGACTGCGACGTTATTTCGACTTGTCCCTTAAAAAGTTTCAAAACAAATTAATATTTACAGAAAGAAGAGGAAATACAAGAAAAATAAAAAACATAAAATGACGGCCTTTCAATTTCGCTATAATTTAGCTTCGCAACATTTTCTAAAGCAATGAATCTGCAAAAAGATCAATTCATAAAAATGAAAAGATTTTCCTATCTTGATGGGTTCTTCAGCACTAAGAGCACCACACCTTAATTACCAATAAACAGATAGGCCTATACAGCATGCAGAGCATGGGGGGGGGCGTGGAAGGTATTTATAGCAGCCATTTGCAGATTCTTAGAAAAAAAGAGACATCTTATTAAAATGGCATCTACTAGAAAGCGTAGAGAATCCGAGGACGTTTCAGACGACGAGAGGGAAAGATGCAATGTTCAACGTGGCTCAGTATTAATAATTACTAAAGAAATAATTACAAATACCTGTGATCGAGACTTCTTGTGGGACCAAATACTGAAGATAGTATCCACATCCATTCTGTTCATAGCAACTCTGGAAGCCCTTTCATTCATTAGCCAGGACTCGGTTCAGTGTCTCACTCCATCGCAGTACGTGCTAACCCAGAGCGACTTTATAAGTAGTTTGTGCAGTCGCTGTACCCCATCCGTCGACTTTTTTGCTTTTTACTTGGCCGTACAAGCTGTATTATTGGTCATCCCTCACTACCTATGGGAAGCATTTTTCAAGAACCAACGGGTCTACTTTAAGAGAATGGTAGAATCTCTTTGCAGTAATTTTCGAAAATCAAAAGATTTGAGCCACGATAACTTTATATCAATTCAGAAGATTGTGACAGACTTTTCTAATCGTGGAATGTACTTGTGCTATATTCTAAAGCACTTTCTTCAACTTTTTGTAGGAATTGCCGCTTTTGTCTGTAGTTACACTTACTTCTCTGACTACAATTCGTTTTTTGAATGTCCTTGTTCTGATGAACCATCAATTTTGAAGGATTTGCTAGTTAACTTCAATGGATCAACATCATGTGCATTACCTAATGTTACCATATTACGTTCACTTTGGATTACTAACTTTATATTGATTAGTATTGGCATTTTGGTCAGTCTTTGGGGTTTAGTTTGGTGTTTTAGAAACCATTCCAGTGACTTGAACTGGGAACATTCTGCATTGTTTGGGCTTGATTCAGGGATTGATCCAGAGTTATTCAATCCACCTTTTCTGAAGCAGAGATGGTGGAAAAAGTGCTTTTGTAGTTGGTTTTATTACCATATTTTTGGTAATATGAATTTCTTATTTTTAAGTTTACTTCATGAAGATATTGGACAAGCTGCCATTTTGAAGGAGATCCTCATATTGTACTATATGAGGTTAAGATTTACCAAGGAACATGACAGAATAAGTGTTGTAAAAGTGTGCCAGAGGGAAAAAAACTTTGGAGCTGGTAATTTTCTTGATTATTGTTACACTTTTATATTACCTGTATAAATGTAGTCATGCATAGATCTCTTCTTGATAATAACACACTTGTGGTAAAATTGTGCCAGAGGGAAAGAAACTTCGAAGCTGGTAATTTTCTGGAATATTGTTGAGTTTGTAGCATTAATTGTGCAGTTAGTGCAGAAACTAGGGTATGTTACACAGGGCTGTATGCAGAGCTTGGGGCCAGAGTAGGTAGAATGAAAAATTTCAAATTTTAGGGGCAATGGTTTGAGAGTGTCGAAGTAGTTTAGGGGGTTTCCGAAAGTCTAGGGGGCAAAATCAATCCCAGGGTGAATGTCCCCTCCCGCCCCCCTCTATGTAGCCCTGATGTATATATATGTACAGATAGATGAATTAGCAGAAGAAACAAAGGATAACCAGCTACAGTCTTATTGTAATTATATTTTATTATATAGTTGGACAAATTAACAGGCCATCTAAAATTCCATGCGCACTAATATGCAAGGCTGCAACAGAAGAAGAAGCTTCCAGAGTATCACAGCAAGAAAAAGGTAAGTTTGCTATAGTTTACAGGTTTTGCAAACTACTGATTTACAGAGGCCAGCATAAACACACAATATTGTTTACCTAAGGGTTTATGTAAACAATTTTGTGTGTAAACTTTGGCAATAAGACATGTACAGTGATTATATGATAAGGCTAATCATACAGAAGGCAGACCATACAAGCTGATCCATTGTAGACACAATAAAAATTAATTTTGCATTTTTAGTTACGAAGTTTGAAAGATTAGTAAACCTTCATGTTTTTCATGATTAATACTGTAATCTTCTTCATTTAATCAAACAAAACCCTCTATATGAACATATTGAAAGTGGTGAACCTAAACCACTAGAAATCAATGTCATTTCTAATGTTTAGTCCACTGTAGGAACTCTATTCCACTGTTTGTTAATATAGCACAATTTGGAATCATTACAACAAAATAAGTAATATATATGTTCCAACACTTGCCATAATGTTTGTAATAAATGATGTGTAAATGAATTGGCAGATAGAAATGAGGACAAGTCTGCAACAGCTATTGAACTGGCAGATAGAAATGAGGACAAGTCTGCAACAGCTACTGAATTGGCAGATAGAAATGAGGACAAGTCTGCAACAGCTATTGAACTGGCAGATAGAAATGAGGACAAGTCTGCAACAGCTATTGAACTGGCAGATAGAAATGAGGACAAGTCTGCAACAGCTATTGAACTGGCAGATAGAAATGAGGACAAGTCTGCAACAGCTATTGAACTGGCAGATAGAAATGAGGACAAGTCTGCAACAGCTACTGAAAGAAATAAGGACAACTCTGCAGCATCTCAAGGCAGGTCTAGCAAGCTAATGGAAAAAAAGGTATATCTGTTCAAAGTGTATTGCATGTGCATGTAAGTTTAGTTTACTATAGGCTTTTTACAGAGAAGGCATTGCATGTAGGAAAATAATGTACATTTTTCATGTATTTGTAGTGACAATCAAAGAACAATTATTTAAACAATACATATCTAAATGATAGGGATTTTTTCTAACTGCGCCAAACCTATCTTTGAGATGGTTCATCTTTTTAGACTTTTGAAGGTCTAAACTGGAGAAGACCCCCAGGGTCAGAACAAAAAGAACCAACTGGGTCTCTAGACACTCAAAAGATTAACGATGAACCATCTCTAAGATAATACATTGCTATTTAGAGGGAAAACAGGAGAGACATTGATGGGATGGGGAATGAGACCTGGACAGTGCTATGGTTTTGGAGCCAGTGCTATGTCGTACACTTAACTACGTTTATACATTTTCCAATTTATTACTCTCCCTTAATCATATTCTGATGAGCTATAATTGAGGGTTTGAAATAGGATATAAGTTTTTCAATATATCAATATTATTTGGGTCTCACTTCTGACTCGTCCACACTAGTGAGATTGGCAATTTCCAGTGTACGTATGTTTGTATGTATGTACGTATGGTCTTTTAAGCCATGACACATGCAGCCCCGATGACCCATGTCACTTTAGCAATGTAGACGTTTCTTGGGAGCTTGCACATTACCCTTTAAGAATTGCTACACAATCATAGGTGCACTTTAATGGACTTGCCCCATGGATAAAACACCTTATAATAGTGTAAAAGTGCTGCTGTCCCAACAATAAGAGACTGAAGGAAAGGAAAAAAGAGGACCATTGACTGCAAGACCTGAATTTAGCTATAGGAACTTGGATATCTTTCTTTGACTTTTAAGTGCTGACCATATCCCTAACTCACTCTGATGTACTTGACCATTTCAAAAATGTGTGCTCATACATCCCTCTTGGTGAGATTCACTCCCTGTATGTCACACATACATATGTCTAGCACAAGTAATACTTCATTGATCATCTGGCACATTTGCATAGGCTGTCTAATATCCACCGGATTAACATGTCAATTCGAGTACGTGGATATACAAAAGATGTTAATCACCATCTTGCCGCAGCCAGAAACTAAGGACTGTTATATGACGTACACAATGATATTATTTGGATCAGTATTTCTGAATAGTCAGCCGGACAGTAAGGGAACTGGATAATCGAAAGCCATACTAAACAGTCATGACTATGTACAGTTGTTTCAGATAAATTGCCATTCTCTCTAAGTATATATGAAAGCCACAGCCCTATATATTTAATGTAGTAAGATTATCACCTAAAAATCTACAAAAGTGAATTTTAACTTCTTCCAATTCCCAGAACAGCCATTTGTACAATTTTAACTCTAACCAAAAGTTGTGTTGAAACAGTGAATAATGGCTCCAAGTAGGTATAACAGATACAGACCTACTTCTGGTTTCATCTTTTCTTATTATCTTTTTCTTACTTAATTTCATGCTAGTACACAAATGGGCTGGGGAAAACACCATAGTGTTTAGCAGGGAAACACAGGGTGTAAAGTAAAAGTTGGGGGAGGACAAGGGGAGGACAGCTAGAGCTAGCAAGGGAGATAGAATACCTAGGGTGAGGCTAAGTGAGAATGTAAAAATGCGTGGCAAAAGGTCTCTCCTCATCCAAAGCTCTCTTCAGGTTTAGTTCCCCTATAGGCTCTTTTACAGAATAGGCATAGCATGTAGGAAAATGGTATTTTAGATTTTTCATGGAGAGTGAATTGGAGAGAATTATTGGCTGAGCAGTAAAGCAGTGAGGGCTTTGAGTGAAACAGTCTTTGGGAATAGCATGCAGTGCAGGGAGGTAGAAAGTACAGTATATAATGCAATGCAACTCTGGTGTATGGATGTGAGGCATAGCTGTTACGTAAATGACAGGGATAAGAAGAGATTGCAAGTGGCAGAAGTGAAATTTTGAGGAGAGTGATATGTACAACCAGACTGTATTGTATGAGGAATGAAGATTAAAGCAGGAAACATTGGTAGAACATGCAAAAATGAGGACAGAGGCTTGCATGGAGAGAAAAGGTGATGAAAACTGATGGAAGCTTAGTAAACAGAGTAATAATTGGAAAAGCTGCAGAAAAGAAGCCTGAAAGAAGAAGGAGGGATAAATTTTGAGGATTGTTCCACTTCATATTGTTTTTTTTTGTATCTAGGGTGTCAAATATGTTATGTTTGTATATATAATAATAGTTACTTTTGTATACTGAGATTAATGAGCACCAGCAACATGAATTCTTTGGATAGAATGTTCTATCTCAAGAATTCTTGTTGCAGTTGTTCAAGATCTCTTTATGATCTTAACTAATACTCCCTATCATTAATTTTTATTTATTCATAGGTGACCTGTAGAATGTATAGTATAGAAATAACCCCATGCATGTTTGTAGTTACGTTGATGGAGATACTTAAACTTAAATCAGCTCTAATTTCACTGGTAATTCAAGTAAGAGTAGTAGGCAAGAATATTCTGAAGAGCAGCAACTTGTGTACAGTATCTACATTCAAAGGCATGTTTTAACACCATGACCTTTACATTCTGTAGGATCACCTAGGTAACACCTTGTTAGATTTCTTCACATCATTTATGCGTCTTGAGACCACAGAAAAGGTAATTGATTGACTTACGTAAAGAAAATAATATGAACTCTGATTTATTCAGTGGATGTACGTATAGTCACTTATTATGTGAGCTAGGTACAGTAACTCTATTTTGAACACCACGTGCACTAGACATGATTAAAGGTCCTGCTGTATAGCAATTAAGTATGCTTTCTTTAGGAAGAGGTTCATTTATTCATAACTTTGTATGCTTAATTTACAGTAACTGATATGTTTGTGTGCTTATTTTATCAATCAATCAATCAATCATCATCATCATATGCAGCTCATCTCCTCAGTAGGAGGTCGCTGTTACATACCGTAAAAATATTTAAAATGTTTTCAGTTACTATTTGGATATGCATAATACATAATAATAATATATAGGCAAAATCATTAAGTGCCTTCTCTCCATCTCTTTCTTGGCCGTCCTCTTGGTCGTTTACCACACACCTACAGTTAGAAGAGGCAGATAGGGAGAAAGAGGAGTGGAGGAAAAGGATTGAGGATATGCCACAGGAGCCAGTGAGAAGATTGTTAGAGGAAAAGGTGTGCTTATTTTATTTACCCAGAAATTTATATCACCAGTTAAATGACCAATGCAATCAATTTCATATGAATTAATACCTGTTTCTAACCAGGGAGTGTATTAGATTAGATATATATACAGTGGGAAATACTTAATCCAGTCACCTATATGGTAGGGATGCGCATCGATTTTCGGGCACCATGTAATTTCGGATGCCTTTTCTCAGTGGTATTATCAATCGTTCAGCTTAGGTATCCACTTTGTAGCTTTTAATGCCTTTAACAAGGCTAGTTCAAACTAAATATATCAGAAATAACAACCTCAGAGTCATTTTATCTTAGTGTACCACCGACCTTGGTTGGGTTGGTGTTTATATAGGAGTTGGATGGAAGGTGTGGAAAATGATGTCATAGAAACAAGTATTTCGAGTTTATAAATGTGCAGAATGTTTAATCCTTGGTTGAAACATTCTATTCCCAAGATCTAATGTTGCTTTTGCTCAATATCCTTTATATCTCAATGTCACTCATCATGATCACAACAAATAAGCCCTATCACTATATATTCCAACATATACATACATCTGATCCCTGGCTATACATACGTATATAGAAGCAGATGATACCTGTACAGTTAAAATCTTTACAGACTGAATGAATTATCTAAAGTGTGTTATATATCTGTTGTTGTTTGTTGCCAGCCCTCTGACTTAACTATACGTACGGTTGACATTTCATTTGGAGTTCACAGATATGGCTACCAACTGGCTCTTGCAGGTAGATCTTCTAAGGTTTGTGTGACTAACTTGTGTAATTAACTCTGATTTCTTTGGAAAATTCACTCCTGCAGTTACTATATAAACATGTATACTGAAATTCTTATTAGGTTGTGTCAATCAACTTCAACCCAGGTTTTGTTGATAGTAAAATCCCAGTGAAGGTTGAATCTTTTGATCTAGATGTACATGCTGTTCAGCTTAATTGTCACTTCTTTGCTGGTATTGATGCACATGTGGCCGAGGTGAGCCTTAATTAGCATGTTACTTTATTACATCTAACTTAATGGTGTGTGTAATAGTAGTTGAGTTATGTAAACAGTGCATGTTGTGAAATATGGATAACGTTACAACTATATAGATACATATTGAGCTTTTCCAGTGGCTTAAAAGTGAATTATTTGTTGTGCTATAGTTAAAAGAAGCACTCAAAAACATTGGTAATTTCCCGAAAAAAGGTACATTTAGACATAAAATTGTCATATGTCTATATACGTAGTGTCTGTTTTCAGTGCAAGCAAAGTGAAAGAGCTATTTACTCTTAACTGGTTTGGGTACTCTCAAATACTGAATTTTGTATGCATACGTATATATAGTTTTACTATATGCAGTATATCTACGACTGTTGAAATTCTGACATTTCTGTAATATGTAATTCATATAGATATAAAGGACTGGATATTGAACAATCAAAGACCAGCTGAGCAACAGGATACTGAGCAACATGTTTATACTTATGTGGTAATTGGACCTATACATAAGGAATTCCAGAATGGTGCTCGTTCTGTTGAGCAGCTCATGCAGATTTTCTCGGATGAAGGTTATTTATCTAATACTGAAACAAGCTTACTGACTGTAACACCTGTAAAAATAGATGGACAGTCTGTTGAAAGAGAATTTGAGGAGTTCAAACCCAAGTGAGCATGTCATATGATTGTAAGCACTTGCAGCTAGCGGCTCTTGATGCAGTGAAATCTCTTGGATCTAACGGCATGCAGAGAAGCCATTTTTATAATTAGTAGCAATGAAACAAGCATCCTTTTTAAAAGTTTTTTCTCTGTCCATTATCATTTTAAAAGTGATACTTTTAATATGGTAACATCCAACAATTCAGGGTAGTAAATGGCATCTAAAAAGGTTTGGTCAAGATGAAAAAAAGAGGGTTTTATTGTTTAATATTCTTTGCTGGTATCTCAGAGTTAATCAGTGTGTGTATACACCTCTGCCATGAAAGGTGAGCTCACATAGCTAAAGATGACAATGCAAAATATTTTCTTACTCTAGGAGTTCGTTATTTGCTCACCAAAGCTTTGTTTAATTTACAGATCCAACTACTTAAGTTATATTGCTAGCGCTGTTTACCCTTTTTGTTTGTTTTTGGTTGTTAAACCTAAATTTCTAGGTTTTTAATATTGACCATCCCACTTTTGAGACCATGTGATATTTTTACAAAGTCCAACAAGTATAACATGTCACATTGATCCTACTCAGTAGTCCAAATGCACTTGCATAACAAAGGTGATCAGCATTATTCCAATATATATACAGTGACTCACCTCAGGAATTATAATAAACGATTAAGAGTAAATAGGGTCCTTTAAAGAGTAACAAGTCAGATCACAAATTAAACTGTTAATTACAGTATTTCATTTTTTACTTCAATTTATATATAGTGAAAATCATTGGAAAGTTGGGGAGAGGACATTTGTATATGGTAAACGTCTAGAGCCAAATCCAGGTACTCGATATGAAAAAATGAAGAGGATTAATTATTTTGAAAACACTGCAAATAGGCACAGCACAGGCAACAAAACAATAAGAGTAAAGTGTGGTCATTTGTTTTGCAAGTTTCTTATCAAACTGTATACTCATAAATAAATTGTATCATTGAAAGAACATATATACTTCTCTCCTTATGGTAGTAGTTTTATATTATATATAAATGGAATTATAAATTAACCATCTATCTTTTAGGGAAGTAGATATGTGTATAGTTGGCTATAGGTTGGCAGTCACCTGCACGATGTACAGTAAAACAATTAATATTGCAAGTTAATTTTTCATCAAATTAAGTAGAATTTCCTTAAACATACACAAGCTTCTAGCATGCTAATTATATATAAGTTGATACATGTTGGGAAATGGGGCAAATGATATTTTCATTAAACCCTGTAGGATATTCTTTATGAATAGTGACACCGTATGAAGTTTCAGCTCGATAGCTTTCTATCAATTGGAGCAGCATTAAACATATGCACAAACAGCTAGCTTACATGGGGAAAATTTTATAAGTTTTACAAATCTCATAGGATATACTATATGGATATTTGTGTACACTGCCTGACACCATGTAGGGTTCAGCTTGATAACTGTCAATTTGGTGGAGCAGCTTCCGCACTGATTTTATACACAAACTGCTAGCATACATATAGTGATGTACATATAGAAAAGGCTGATTTTTCTACTATATAGCCATGCATAAGATAAACTTGATTAACATCCGTGAATGCTGACCTCGATAGCTGTCTGTCTGGGAGAATTAATTAATGCACTAAATGTAGACAAACTCTAACAATGTTTGATGAGAGATAGGACAGTTTGTTCATATATTAACTTAACACTTGGTGTCACCGTTCACACCTATATATATGATTCAGAAATTTGATGACAATTTTGTGGTGTTTCTGACTTTTTGCGATAGGGTCTCCATTTTCTTGCGTTTCACAATGGATTCTTGTAGGGATTCTACCCCCTAGTATCATCATACTATGCAGTGCAGCATGAAACGTTATAAACTTATCCAAAGTAAAGAATGGATTGCGCCAGCTGCTTGCGCACTAATTTCGGTTGCAGTGTATGTAACTGTTCTTGATTTGCAATTTTGTTTTGATGACCACTCAGCGATAAAGGGTAACGCCGACCTTCGACCCTCCTCTTCTTGGATGAACCTATTCTCAAATGACTTCTGGGGGACTCCGATGCACATTGAAGGAAGCCACAAATCGTATAGACCTCTCTGTGTCCTAACGTTTAGGATAAACTACGTTATCCACGAACTGGCTCCGTTTGGCTATCATCTGGTTAACGTGTTGTTGCACGCCTTTGTAACGTGGCTTTTTGTCAGACTTTGTCAAAAGGTAGTCCTTTGCTCTAATGAGGTCGCTTTGATAGCTGGGCTGCTGTTTGCTGTCCATCCTGTACATACAGAGGCAGTAAGTTAACTAAACTGTTGTTACAATATGTACATTCTCAGTGGTAGCATTAAACCCTTCAAGGTACATGTATGTGGAGCATATAATAATAATAATAATGATGATGATGATGATTATTAGAATGACAAGCACACAATTGACCAGCCAGTTTTGGCTTACTAGTCACTTAAAAGGGGGATGAGAGATATACGTACATGAAATTACAAGCGGAATAAAATTGACTGTCTCCTATAATTTGAGATTGGGAGTCAATAGACGGAAATGTAATTTTTCTAATTCTGATATAGAGTAACAGTTTTGAATAATGTGATGGCAGTATCTAAATAAATCAAATCTTATGGTATATGGAGCGTGTGTGTATATGGAAGGCTGCTGTGGTTTGTTTTCAATAGTCATTCTCTGCGCACAAATGCAGAGAATGGCTCTTTTGAAGATCAAATGTTACTCATATTGTGTTTTTCTCTCAAACTTGTGTTCAAAGTCATAGTTAACTAATGTTGCTTGGATTAGTTCAAAAAAAATTACAGGTTCTTGAAGGTAGATAGAACTAAGAAGGGAATTACCTTTCCCTTAGCTATGCTGTTTTGTAGCATGTATATATCATTTAATTTGTGATAATTAGAGCCTTTGTAAATGCTTTGTTATAGTGATTAGATCATGACAATAGCAATTAGCTGTCTTAATTGTCTCAGTAGGACTATAATCAGAGCTACTTGTTGTTTTCCATATTCAGGTTGCTGGAGTGGTAGGAAGGGCAGAAAGCTTATCTGCTTTCTTCTCCTTAATTGGATTATTTGCTCATCAAAAAGCTTGTTCCAAGGAAAACTCTATAGGTAAGCCTAAATATAAGTAATAGTTATGCAATGTCACTTCACTCCACATATGAGGGCAAGTGCGTGTATAATTGATACACGGCAAAGTGACATTGTATAACTGTTATACACTCTGCTCCTAGGCTTTTGAGCATTTACTGATATCATATTGTATAACTATATTAAGAGGTCAAAGTGTCTCTGATTATAGTTATACAACGGTTGTGGAATATATTTTGCCTTGGTTGCCCCATGAATTTGGATTTGTTTGTTTGATTATTTGTTTTTGTAAGTTTCAATGTGAAACTAGACAATACATTGACTGACCTAGCTATTGCATGTTATTTATTATGTATTATGTATTTCGTGATTATTAGATAGTTGCTCTATTTTCTGTTATGCTAACCTTTAATATTCACTACATCTATAGCTCTGCCTTCAATTTTATTAGAACTCTCTAACCTGATTTTTGAAATTATATATCTCTATCTTGATTGTAGGAGTGAGGTGGTTGTTAGTAAGTTTGCTGTTTTGCTTGCTCTCAGTCTTAAGTAAAGAGCAAGGCATCACCATGTTAGCAATATACATTATTTATGATGTCTTCATAGTAAGGAAGGTATGTAAGGAAATTATTATGCTCTGCATATCATATTATGTACATTGAGGTATGTACGTATATATACATATTTTTAATAGATGGATGCGTCTACCTTCCTGAAAAGATTGACTTCTGCTCCTTGTTCTAATTGGTTCAAGACAGTTTTAATCAGGTGTCTGTTAGTAGTGCTGTTCTTTGTGTGTGTCATGGCTGCTCGTGTTAGAATTATGGCATCGTCTTTGCCATCCTTTGTTGTGTGAGTGCAAATGTTAATCCATTACACTTTTATTGTTAATTTTAACTTAACTTTTTTAGCTTATCATATTAATAGACTCAAAACTAAAGTATATTTACACATTTGCATAGTAGATTCTCATTAATTCAAAGTTCAAACCAGTTAGGGCAAGCAAAACAATTCCAATTATTAAAATTAACTATTTGTCAATGTACGTTCGTATATATGCAAATATTGTACACTAGGCAATTTGTAAGTAATGAAATTTAACTTAATGATTAAATGTACTTTTTGAATTTATGAAATTAACTGAACTATTATGTCTGTTAGAGTAAAGATGTTATTAGCCTTACATATATAGGTAAACAATCCTCATACATGTATAAGTTTAAATTCTTTTAAGTGAGTAACTTGATACCTAATTAATGGAGAATCCAAGTTTATGAAAATAAGGGAGTTTATTATCTAAAGCCTATTTTAAAGCTTTGAATATTGTATCATTTGGCTGTGCATTTTACCCCACTAACTCATGTCTCCTCCCACAATGGGAATCAGAGTCAAATGATGGTATTCAAAGTTTTAAGATCGGACTCAAAACTTAAAGTTCCCTTATAAAGGTCAGCCACAATTTGGATATCCCCTATATTCCACTGATAAGGAAACCACAAGTGTTTTAGTTTGTAAAATGTGTACTAATTAGCAGATTGTCCATTCATACTTTAATGAGTACAAAACAGCTGTCTATGGCTGAACCATCCTTTTGAGTGGCTAAGGGGTGATTCTGGTTCCCATTAACTTCGGTTCCACTCATTAGCTCATCTTGCTCCTCCTAAGACATGCGTACGTAAGTGGGTTGGGTAGTTCCAGTGTCAAATGATGAAATCTTATTTTACTAGCAATGATGAATAATATTCTCATTTCTACTGACCAGTCATGACAATCCTGCAATAAGCCAACCTGCCCCAGTCAAACAGCTTACCTGGCTACATCTCTGTTTTGTGAATGCTTGGCTACTATTGAACCCTTCCAAGCTCTGTCCTGATTGGACCATGCAGACTGTACCACTTATAGAAGGATTCACAGATATTAGGAACATGGCCACCCTGTTTACATTCCTCGCTTTTGGAGTTTTCGGTTTCTTTGCCATTTCTGATCGGAAACAAGTTAACCAGCAAGTACTATTGGTAAGTGATCAATTTATTGAAGCTAAATTTGTACTGGTACGTACGTATATTCCCTTGTATGATAGTCCCTTAAATATAGCTACGTACCTTACTGGCAAAATATACTTTTCACTATGAGACTTAACACAATTCCCTCTCGTCCTTCTAGGGACTTTCTCTAATAGTGTTTCCATTTGTACCAGCATCAAACTTATTCTTTCCTGTGGGATTCGTGGTGGCTGAAAGAATTCTGTATGTACCCAGTATGGGGTTTTCCCTATTAGTTGCAGTGGGATTTTCAAAAGCTTTCAACTCAAGGTTCATACGTAGTAAGATAAATACATTAAAGGCAGTTAGGAGAATGTTTACAGTGAACTTCACGATGTAAGGAACAATATATAAACCAAAGATAGGGGACTTTAAGATCAAATGTAAATCTTAAAGCTTTGAATGTTTATATATTTATCAGTTGACTCTTGGTTTAACCCATCCACTCATGTTTCTAAAAGAACACAAAGATAACAGGCAGGACCATGTCCACTGATTGGAACCAGAGCCCCCCTTCCACTCAAAAGGATGGTTGAGTCACAGACATCTGCTCCATCCTACGAGTGACTCAACATGTTGTGTACTGCTACAAGTGAACAATGACAAGCTTTACTATTTTGGGAGAATACCTTTTAGCTTGTTATATTTTTATGCCATACTGATGAATCATAGGTTAAATGAACAGCTCTCTATGGCTCAGTTATCTTTTCGATTGACACAAAGGTCTACTCTGGGTTCTCATTGGAAGTAATATAGTCCAATCCATTACCTTATTTCACTCCTCAAAAACTTTAGTGGATGGGGTAAATCAAGAGTCCTGAGTTTATTTTTTACCTAATTTTGACAAGGTGCTATCTGTTACTTTGTCCTCTAGTAAGGTGTTCACAGTTGTACATACATATTTGATACAAGCATTTGCTCATGTACTATATATATTATTATATTATTATAATGTTATATATATGTACGTATACAAGACATAAACATGTTTAACAGACCTTTATGTTGTACCAAGTAATTAAACACTGAAGATGGCATTAAACTTTGTAACTATAGATATACAATGCCATACTTGCTTTTCTAACTCTTCTTCCACTATATAGTCATCTAAAGGTTCTGGCTAAGATTGCTTTGATGTATATACTAATTGTGCATTCCTTGAAGACAGTATACAGAAATAGAGATTGGTAAGCCTCACTTGAACTACTAGATGTTGTTCAGATGAAGTGAGGTTTCTTAAGTTTTAATTGTTATATTTTTGCTATATTTGGTGGCACCATTACACTGTTAAGTCATAAATGTACCCACATGCATGTGATGTGGGGTGAGTGCCACAAAGCATGGCCATATTACCAAGTGTACTTTTTAAAATATTTTTGGTGTAAATAGTTAGTACACTGTACGAAAACATTTCTGTGACAATATCAGCACATGTTACTGGCTCTTCTGCAAAACGTTTGCAATATACATACGTATGTATAAGCATGTATGTGAAATGTTGTATAAGCATGTACGTTTTGTGGGCTCAATTCTAGTAAATTCAGTTACCATGCCAATGAAGCAAATGAAACATAAAAAGACTAAAACGCGAAATTCTTCTCAGACTAATAACTTAGGGCAAACCTATAGAGCTTTAGATGAGGATACAGTTAGGCTTCTTCCTTTTGCCATTGGGTTAGACAACTGTTTCTAGGAATTTCACCCTTCATCAGTGACCCTGGGAGTCTTTGTCTGCTAATAAAGCATGCACCAAGTGCTCACAAAATGCTTACCTCATGTTTTCCCTCTTTTACTAACTTCAAAGTAGTAATTAGTTCCTCTTGGTATTTTGTGAATACTTGGGAGTCTTTATTAGTACATTGTGTATGTACGTATGGCTAATCAAAATACAAGTACATAATTACAATCATTTTCAAACATCATGAAGAGGGAAGAAATAATTGCTGGGAATTGAACCCAAAACAGCTAATTTTTACCACTAGTGACTGCCACTGAGCTGCAAATTCCACAACAATTAATGCTTCCACCATTTTTTTCCTCTTTTACTTACTACAAAGAAATAATTAGTTGTTATGCAATGTTGTCATATTGTTTTGGCAACAGGTATTCTGATATGACTCTGTTTACTGCTGCTATCAAGGTCAATCCTAATAATGGAAAGTTGTACAGTAACCTAGGGCATCAATATGAATATCTCAAGAACTATACCCATGCTGAGCATTTATTCAGAAGAGGTTCAGAGATCCAACCAGATGATCCGGGTGCTTTTATGAACCTTGGAAGAGTTCTCAGAGCTCAAGAAAGATTAAAAGAAGCAGAAATAGTATGTCATTTCCTTAGTTTGGTTCCAGAACAGGAGTGTTAGACTGCAGTAGTTGATTATAGTTACACCTTTTGCATGGGCAAATCTGCATAAATTTATAAATTGACTTTTTCTGATTCCTTAGATCCCTTTAATTACCCTAATACTTTTGAATGTTCCAAATTCCATTTATTCATAAATTGGTATATTCCTGATTAGTGTTTCTAATGTCTTTCTGCACATGCAGGAATACCGTAAGGGTATAGCACTCTTACCAGATCTAACTAAAGAGAAAAAAGCAAGAATAGCACCAAATCATATAAACATTTACTATAACTTGGCTAATTTATTAAGATTAAATGACTCAAAACTTGAAGAGGCAGATAAGGTACGTATGTAATCCTATGTCACATGTCTTGTTCTTAGAAATTGGATTTTTTTAGCATTGAGTACTGTTGTCATTACTAAATAATTAATTACTCTAATTTATTTTAAATGAGGTCCTGGTATACGTATTTACATTCAACTGACACCTCCTGATGTCACTTGATCATTGTCTATTTGTTTCTTTAGAAGAGATTATATCTTGCAAACATTTCTACTTAACTTACATACGTACATTAATTACAACACCAGCTGTATGTTGATTTTATTGCTGTGAATACAAGTAAAGAGTGAAACTGTTAAAGAATGGTGTGCCCTTCCATTCATCTTGGCACTTTTTGACTGATAGACTATGTAACTGTGTATATGCTAGTTAATCTACAGACACTGCAGCCTTTGCTGTAAGGTTGGTCTAATATGCAATAGCTATTACAAGTACTGTAGGTAATGGCATGCAGATCAAGAACATTCAGTTCCTATATGTAGTTGATAGGTTAACTTTAGTCCTAGATATCTGTGGATCTTTAACTTCTATTGAATTCTTCTCTTCTGCAATATCTCAGTTTTATGCACTGGCAACCAAAATGAAAAAGGATTTTGTGGATGCTTACATTAACAGAGGAGATGTCCTGATCAAATTGAATAAGACAGAGGAGGCACTTCAGTGCTACCAAAAGGCTGTACATTATGGTCCCAATAATGCCATGGCATATTTCAATGTAAGCAATATGTATTTCCTAATAGAATAAGGATTTCTTCTAACTGCGTCAAACTTATCTTATGAAAGGATCATCTTTCAAATTTTAGAGCGTCTAAAGACAATGCCTATAAAGGTAGATACCTGCGACTAACATCAGTCACTGAGGAAGACCCTCAGGGTCAAAACGTCTGACAACTAAGAAGAGACAACAAAACTGCGTCTTTAGAAGCTGTAAAAGTCGAAAGATGATCCTTTCAAAAGATCCTATCCATATATTATGAAAGTAGTACATTATTTATGCAGTGGAACTTTCTTATTTTGGTCCCCTATGAGACTTAATTAGCATATTTAGTTCTAGTTTTAACAGATGACAGGATTATTAGGAAGTTTTAAAGTTTTATGAAATTAATGTACGTAATACATATGCATCATGCATTCGCAGCTCTGTTTCAGTTTTATGGTTAATCTGTTCTTCAATGTTCTGTTCAGCAATTGTGGGCAGTGTGGGTTGATCCCCATCATCATCAGGAATACATGTATTCTGCCGAAATGTGCAGAAGTCTCTGCTGCAGTTCGTGTGATCGCCAAAAACATGCGATGGCCCATTCCTCAAGTCATGGCATAATTGGGAACTGTTGTTGGTGACACTGTGTTTAGTAATTTCAATTCTGGTACCACTGGTTAGCCTTGTATGGCTTTCTTTGTTGGACCACCTTTGCCACGAATTTATGGATTATCTTTGGCTAGAGATTCAAGTCTACTCCTGTAAGCTTTACATGCATGATCTTGCACACTCGCTCTTCTTCACGAAGATGCCATATGACACCGCTTACCATATGGTTGCTATCATGAAGCTGTCACCATAACTGATGACAGACATGTATCGCAGTCCATACATCTGCTTGGACAGGGTAAATCCTTTGGCAATAATGTCACTCTGTATTGCTGCTGAGCTGCCCGACCAATTGCGATAGCATCTGTGCTGTGGAACATCATTGCCATTGTTTGTTGCAACAGCACACACAGCACAGAATATGTTTCTCACTCCCATGAAGAGTAGGTTCCTGGAATGGCTCCCAAAGATTACAGCAACTCCACTCTTGGTGTTGTATGAGTACTTATGACTCCATCCACCACTCCCGTGATACTGTGGATTCCCGGATGGAGGCTGTTCGTAGCTATTATGAACAGGAAGCCATATGTTAACATAAGTGCTGAAAAATTATAAGGGCCAAAAAACTTATAGGACTCCAGCTGAAGTTATTCTTGTGCCACCAACGCCAACACATACACTTTTTTGCAGACATTGGTACCTGAACTATTTGCCTTTCATTCACAGCAGGCTTTGGTTGCTGTGGACTACCTTCTACATCTAGTATACTCTCAGATCCAGCCTGCAGGGTTTGTCCATTTTGGACAAACCGTGCAGGCTGGCTATATATTTTTATAGACTACTGTAGTTCGGGAAATTTTCGTGTTTGGAAATTTTTGTGGGAAAATTTTTCGTGTTAAAATATTTTCGTGGTCTGGGGGCTACCACGAATATATATTACCCCGAAAATTTTATACACGTTACGTAATTACGATTGTTGCTGCTGGTACTTCGGACGAAAGTGAGCCCTTTGGGTCCGGTAAACCGTCATTGCGCTGCAGGTATCGCAGTAGAGCCATTTTGGCCACGCTCAGCTGTGTTGCGGTTACATATACGTAGATTGTACAACATGTTATTATTCGTTGTTAAAAATATTTCGTGTGATAAATTTTCTTGGTTTGAGCCACCAACAAAAATATTTTAACAACGAAAATTTCCCGAATTATGGTATTACAATAAAAACAAAGTACCTTACATCGCAATCCAGCAATCTGAGTGGATTGGTAGCAAGTTGTGCTGTTTGTGTTGTAGTGAGTCCTTGGTTTTCTTTGTTTAACCGGGCATGGTTGGCTTTAGCAATAACTGCCTTTACTTTCCTGCTTTTGTAGTGAGCATTTTCAACACTCCTGTACCTGTTTTTTGTCTCTTAATCTATTGTGTATAACTTATTAGAGAGGGTTTTGCAAGCTTAGTGCCACCTGTACTGTCTTGGTTCTCTTCTCACTCAAAGGAGTATCTACCAAATGGGCAACAAAATCGGATGGTCTGGATTCTTCTATGCAATTAGTACAGCTCCGCAAACAGTTGTTTCAAGATAAAGTAGCTCGAAAAAGCCAGCAATATTTATGGAGGAGTCCTGCTGCTGGGCTATGAATATAATAATTGACATATGTCACGCTAGTGAATAATCCCATTCAATAATTAGGTGCACTTATATACCACCTTAAATGACCAGCTGTTCATTACACACTTGTATCCGTCCATGCTCTTGTAAGCCTCATCGTTTGTGTAAGGGCTTGGGGCAGCAATGAGATAGCTGTAGATGTCAGGAACTCTACATTGGGCCAATCATGTCACTCAAGTACTGTTCCTGAGGAGCCATTTCGCACGTAGGTGTGTTCAATATCACCCAATAGCTGTAGCTTCTCCTGGTATCTTGTTTTAGCTGTGCTGTCCAGCTGCTGAAAATACTACGAATATGATTTTTTGTTCAAAACAGTTATTACTGTTATGCTGTAGTCTTCTTTCTTGACACTCACGAAAATTCGTGACGTCATAGTGATTGCGACATGCACAAACTCTATTACCAACCAAACATTTAATGATATTTGCATACCAATCATTTAGTGATATGTGAATACGTATTTGTATTGATGTTGTGTAAAAAGTTTATTTTTCTGTAATTTCAATACAGTTAGCCACAATGTACCTTCAAATGGGAAAAAATGAAGAGGCAATAAGATTCTATAGAGAAACTATCAGGATTGATCCCTCCTACTTTATGGCTCTTCACAATCTTGCTCATTTACTGAAAGACTCTGGAGACAGTGGAGATTTACAGGAGGCCATCAAATTGTAAGCTATTTAAGGAAAAATCATGCTTTTAGATACAGAGGAATATTATTGTAATTATGGTATTTACTTGGACCAACGAAGTTCCTCATATTAGAGAATGTACCATGTGAATGGGCATACAGATTTGTACCACTGAGCTTTACTAAACTAGTTAAGTACATACGTACACACCTATGCAATTACATTCTGCTAAATATTTAAAATGTTACAATAATTTCCAAATATTTTACCGTTCCCAAGCTACGAGTAGCTGTTTTACATTGGTCACATATGAAACTTGAACTTTGTATTTACAACACATTGTTCTTAAATTTATTTATTTAAAAAGTGTAAATATACCTTTCAATTACCACACCAGTGGTATGTACAAAATTCATTGTAAGGCACCAAGGTGTGTGACTATGTCGAGTCCATCTACATGATCATACCCTGGACCCATTGCTTGCAAGGCCAGCTTGTCTTAAAACTTATATATTTCTTGTTATTAGTAACTTTCATCAACTTATTATGGTTTTGTTGTATCATTTATTTATTAGTGTTTGTTTGCTGTAAAGTTTCAATGAATGAGTATTATGTGTTAATGTCATACTTTGTTCTTATCATTAGGTTTAAACATTTGGTTGAAGTTAACCCTGAGGATGTAAAATCACTTTCAAGCCTAGCGTTGGTGTACATTGATCATGGAGACAATGAAATGGGTTACAAGTACCTGAAGGAGGCACTCCAAGTGGACCCCACTAGTAGATCAGCACTCTATAACATTGCCCTTATTCTAAACACTATGGGTAGATACAGTGAAGTTCTTTCTCATTTGGAAACACTAAGAAAGGTAGTTGTTGGTAATAGTTGACCTATTAGCCTACCGTATAGCGGGAAAAATTGGCGAGGACTTAAATTTGGCGATTTCGCAAGTAGTTTGAAGCTCGCCAAATTTAATTATTCACCAAATTTTCCACAATCCAGCTATCACTTTTGAGCGTTACAGTACTGTTGTCCATTTAAACAATTAAACCAACAATTGTGTCATAGTTACGGGGCAATCCTCGAAATATATTGCCTGTCAAATTTTCCCGTTATACGGTAGTTAGCTATCTATCTAACTCCATGATAGGGTTTACATATGAACCATGCATAATAATGAAGTCTTTCGTGGTAATATAAATAACAAGTATATATATATTTCTAATACTTGCTAGAGCAGCATTAATGTTCTGTGATCAAAATACAACTTCAGTGGAGTTCATCTAAGCTGTGTATAAGTTTATATGTATGTACATGTATAAGAATCTTTTATCTACTGTACACGCGTACAATATATTATGCTGCCATCTCATATTGTTTTTCAGGCAATCAATTTTTTGTATAGCATATTGCAAATTTAGGATAATTTGAATTTTTAACTGTAACTCTACTAACTTTTACCTTTATCTTATGTGATAAGATAGTACATATGCTATGTACATTCAGTTTCTAAAGAGTGTACTAATAATATTGTTGTTTGTCCGTTTCCTTTTATACAATGTGTTATGTATTCTTTAGCACCATCCCTCACACTTGAAGGCTCATCACTTGGCGGGTGAAGTTAACTATAAGATGAAGAACTATGAACAGGCTTTACAAGTAAGTGCATGTATTCTGATTATTGTGTGTACATTTTTTCAAAGTCTAATACCTAATTTTAAATCAGATTCTCTGGTTGAAAGTCTGACTGTCCTTACATTCTGTAGTCCTATTCAGCTGCCATAAGTCTCGATTCTAAGGACCTGATTGGATGGCACAATCTGGCTACTGTATATTATGATATTGGAAGGCTTGAAGAAGCAAGGGAGGCCACTATGAAGATTTTAGAATTAAACCCATCAGATGGAAAAGCAAAAAATAGATTGAAAGCAATTCATAAACAGCTGCATGAGAACACACTGACTTAACATCCAGAAAGGATTCCCCTTAAACTTCTTGGCATTTTACTAAAACCTATTTCCCTGTAAACTACTATCGAATAACAGATTTGCTAGAATGCTTTTTACTATATATACATAAAATTTAGTTTCAAAAACACTGTAAGAACCCAAATAGCTATCTTAATTTATTTCTGCATGGTTATATTATAATGCTCAAGCAATTCAAAACAGTTTTCTGAAACTCTCTCAGCTGATGGAAGTTCAATACAATACTTGTCAATGATTTATATACGTCAGTGCCCTTCAGTTGTATCGTGTGTACATGTACATATGGCCATGGGGCTAGCACTCATGTACAGAGTGTTCACTCCTGTGTATATATATATAATACTGTATGTATATAATAAGTACACATTAATGACCATTCCAATTATTAATGCTATTTAGCTTTAGTTACTGTTTATAGACTCCTACATGTACATGTACGTTTGTAATGAGCCTTTACAGTATCATGGTTCATCATATTTGTCTCATCTATAAATAATCAAATCAGTAATTGACATTGTGTTAACGTTATTCCAGTCACTGTGATTACGTTCAGCAACTCAATATTTAATGTGTACGTATATCATGCACAAGAATGTAGGCTTCTTTCTATCTTAAAATGTTTTTAAGTAAAGGTTATCAAATTATCAAAAGTAATTTAAATTTCATTTTCAATGACAAACTATGTATGCATGTTTACATATTTATATATAGGGAACTAAACCTGGCGAGAGCTTTGGATAAGGATAAAAGACTTCTCTCTTTTTACTTCTCTTCTTCTCCACTGGGCCACCTTGTACATTTTATATCCTCCTACATACATAGTTGTATAAATATAGAATGTATATAGGAAGTTGTGGAATGTGGTGCGATACTTTATTTTATATAATGAGTTGTTACGCTTCTTGCACATATATATATATATTTCTGTTTAATGTCATAAGGTTGGAAACAGATATGATGGTCAAATTGCTGTGTTTGGAGTAGATTTTCAGAAGAAACTAGAAGCTCTAAAGTACTTTATTGTGAGTTTGATATTGTCTGCATGTATACATCTGAACAGAACAATGAAGTGTCTCCTATAACACACATGTATATACATAAGTGTAAGTGCTAACAATAATGGTCTCATTTATCAGACATACTTTGAAAATCTAAAGTCTTCTAATTATAGGGGTTTCCTCATTACTGTTGCTAACAGGAAAAGCATATCATGTACATATATATATATGTATATAAAAATTGAGGTCAAATAGATACTGACCTTATTTAGTAGCTGAACCTTTTAAGCTGAGGCCACCATTTTAATATATATGGACAGAAATGGATTCTGGATGAAATATTGAAGTTAAAATGGGGCTTCAATCCAGAGAAATACTGTTATAATATGTGGAATAAGGTTATAGCAATTTCTCACTACTACTTGATAATAGATATATGGTGTACTAGCAACCATTTAGTAAAATAGCTTGATCAGTGGTAGAAGACACATTCTATTTCCTACTTTTGCAAGATCTCAGCATTTTGTAGAAGTAGGCACGTTGCTCTGCTTCATTTTCTGCTTTATTTTCTGCTAAATATACATAAGTACATCTGCTAAATATACGTAAGTACATCTGCTAAATATAAGTACATCTATTGGCTAAATGGTGCGTAGGCTGATTGTTTAGTTTAGAATCCTCAGAGGTTCCCCAATTTGTGATTGTCCCAAATGTGAAAGAATCACTATGTAGCCATACATATGTATACTAATGGAAGCCATTTTATTCAGTCTCCTAATTAGTACAGCCAAAGGCTGACTGAATGTTTGTTATCATGACCAAAGGTGAACACCACTTCCTTGTGTTGTTTAGAGGACTGAGTCTAATTGGTCGACGTGGGATCTATGTCCATATTTGGACAGAGGTTTATATATATCAATGTGAATGGATTTTTTACTTGCCATGGATAATAAACAATGTGTCACACTGGATATTTCCCAGATTAGCTATTAAACATTATTCACAACTTCACAGTCTACGTCATGTTAATTGTCTATTTGTGTTCATATTTTGATGATGTGAACAAGATTACTTTAGTGATCCACCACTTGATGCAACCCTAGATCTTTGAAGTATGTAGGCTGACTTTTGAATTTATCCTTATATGCCCTGTTCAAATGTTCTATGTATATTTTGTATTATACTGGCAAATATTAAAATTACAATCAAGTACTACACAGTACAAGTTACAAATTTAAGAGATCCAAGTGACCCCTAGGATAATCAGTATTTTAAATAGTACGTATAGTTGCAGGCTTTGAAATTCTCAACTACTGCATAGAGAGTAGTAGTTGATACAGATCATCCAATTGCAAGGTAGAACACATGGCCTACAAATTACCTTTTCACACCTTAGTATAGACTGAAGATGATGCATCTGCATGCCATATATCAACAAAGGTTCCAGTCTTAAAGGGGTCTCAGCTAATAACCACAGCAGATTTGATTTGCCTTGTGAGGGAGCTAAGAATACCGACGGTTGGTTGCATGCATTCGCATAATCAACAGGGTTAGAGACCATTTTGTAACTTGTACACAAGGGACATTTATATTATATTAGATTAGATTAGAATAGATTAGATTAGATTAGATTACCCTGTATATATATTTTGTCTAATAACAATACATATGGCAATTATATATATAGCACCTGAAAAGGCAGCCATTTTATACAGCTATATATAAAGTCAGCCACTCTGGTAAAACTCAATTCAAGTTCCACTACTGGATTATAGTAGCTAAATGCAGCGTCAGTTGACACTATTGCCATTTTGGATAGTAGCTATAATAAGCATAGCCAATGGAGGACAATTGCAAGGTGGTAGTATATAATAGTGAGAATATATATATATAGCTACATAATAAATATACCAGGTTGATCTATATAATATCTCGTGCAAGTCTGATTGTATCATGTACACATCTTATACTTGTTTATGTGCACAGAAACATCAAAGCCTTTGCCAACTTCATCTCCAAATGTTAAAGCGACAGGGGAGCTCAATATGTGCAATTCTTTGGACAGAGTTGCTGAAGAGCTGGCAGAGTCTGATCTCAACGGAAAATGTACCAAGAGTGAAAACTGTGTTGCACTAGACTGCTCGCTGTCTTATTTAGGCATTCCCATATCCATGAACCTGATCTTGTTACCATGTGAGGAGCCTTTTGGGATTAGTGTATCTGTCCATAGCGAGATCCTTGGAGGTGTAATCATTAATGGTGTATATAAAAACAATACAATTATAAATCTTTACGTTTTGGAACAGCAAGCCATAACAGAAATACACATCTCACAGGGAAACGATTTTATAGATGTTCAGGTAAAATACGTACGTATATGTGTATCTGTACATGTTTGTGTGTACATGTGTGTGTATACATGCATGTGTGTCAGTTTAATTGCATTAGATGCAAGTCCACCCCAGGACTGTTGAACATGCATGTACACGCACTAGCCTATATGATCATAATTTCTGTAAATTAAGTATATAATAACCAATTATTACCATACAATACCAACACATTTGTAGTAAATTTTGTCCGAAACTTTGGCAGATTGCTTGAATTATATGGCATTTGGCGAGTTTTACTGACAAGGAAGTTGTTCTCCTATGCTCGGTACAGTTTGGGAGTGGAAATATTGGTGGATTGGTTCTCAAAACTGCCAAGCCGCAAAAATAAATTAGCCGCCAAACTTTCCTGGGCTATATATATGTTATTTTTATGGTCTATATACACATGCAAACAATCACACATGCATATATATGCATACATATATACCTACACTACATCTTTAATTATATTCTGTAGATACATGTGAGAGTACTAGGTATTGTACTGGATATTTTACCAGCTACAAGGATCCACATGTACTGTAAGGATATGAGCTTCACACTCTCTCCCATTACTGGTAGCTCCACCTTCTCTGCAAGTATGTCCTCTATTCCATCATCCGCACCTTCTCTATCCACGACACCACTTTCTCCTGTCACTAAAGATGTCATGTGTTCCTCATTGGGTAGTATTCCTACTATAATTAATGAAGCTGATCAGCTTAGTGGGGATTGTGAGATTAATGAAAAGTGCATCACTCTACTTTGTAATCTAACTGTTGATGTTGGACTTACCTTGGATCTTCATTTAAATATAACACTTCACCCATGTGAAGATCCTTATGCAGTCAGTATTGTTCTAAGTATTTTTGATGGTGGTGACCTTATTAATGGCAAATATACAAACAATGAAACTGTAAGCCAAAGTGGCATCAGAAAAACTGATATAATGGTAATTCAAAGATATTCTTATGGAGTGGATATTGCAGTGAGTATATATGTACATGCATCGTGTATACATATTAGCAGGTTCACCTATTCATCATGTATATACAGAGGTAATTGTAAGATGTTATATATATATATATATATACACTCTTGCCTGTACGTACAATATAATAAAAGTGTGTATATATATGTATATAATATTTAATCATGCCCATGTCAAATGCTTTTAGAATATACATTGTTCATGATCATTATTATATTAAATATATACATAAAAATCTCAAAAATACCATTATAGTCAAGAGTCTACACAGGAAGATTTAAAACATGAAATTGGTTCATTAATTCTTTTCTTGGTATTATTCAATAGGCACTGTCAGCAGGTTTTACATTTATTCCACAAGTGACAGTTGCAATGTACTGTGAGGATGAATCTACTACATGTATAACTCCTAAAGTAGAGTCTCAGGCTAGTACGTAGGTTAAACACTACTACATATATTCAGGTTTTAACATATTTATATAATACTGTATACATCATGATTTACATTACATACATACGTATATAGGCATTTACAGTACCTAAGTCTCCCTACATCCAAATGCAAATGCATTAATCTATATATATTTGCATACATATATATATGTACGTATATACAAATATTACAAATATATGCATGTCTATATGTATATACTTTCCTGTAGAACCTCATCTAAAGCAAGATTTAATATTATTAATATCAGTAGTCACAGCAGTAGTCCTATCTGTTTTCAGTACAATCATCATATGGTCAGTTTTCATTTATGTCTGTTGTATTAAAAAGATGAAAAAGGCAATAACAGACTTGAAGAAAAAGGAAAAAAACATCTATGAAGCTGTCGATGAACAATTAAAATACAAAGGAGTGGCAATGGCGTATTCACCTGCTTACAAAGAAATCGTATTAAGAAAAACTTAAAAGTAGCTTCTAATGAAATGGCATCTGACATGAACAAAACACATACATAAATAAGGTGTACTATTTGAAAAGCTATAGTAGCTATATAGATAATGCATGCAATGATTGCATTTTGAGTGCTTTATTTTGTGTGATTAAATACATAATTTATTGGCAAATAGACTTTTTAGAGGTAACAAAATTTACAGATTAACTGGTTAAAATTGGTGAACATCCTTTTTGGTTGTTGCTTATGTATAGCTGCGTTCTATAAGCATATGTTTTGAAGTTTTTGTAATCAGACTTCATCTGTAAACTACATATTTACCCTCATTTAATTTTGCATATAATCATGCAAGTATTGAAAATTCCAATACGTATACTGCATTTAACAAATAAAAAAGCTGTATTCAGGTAAAACCTGCAGTTGGTGTGTTGCATGTTGACACTTGATCACAAAAATTAAGGTGTCATCTACAAATACATACAAATTTAACTGCAACTACGTATATACATATATATACATAAAAGGATTTATGATGATTGCACTACATTATTTAATGTGTTGATGATCCTCTTCAAGTAAATTGTCAGTGTTGGTATAAGCATAGAAGTTGTGATTGAGAAGAACCACTTGAAATTGATGCTGTATCTCAGAGGTAGTCTAATGTCCATGAGGACCAAGATGTGGATAGCTGCAAAGAACATTGCTCCACATAACGATACTGTCATGAGGAATAACCATGAGAGACATCTCTTCAAACCTGCCTTACAGTTAATAGCAACTCTGTAGTCTGTTATGAAAATTTGATCTAAACTGAACAGTGCTGCAAATAAAGAAGTGACTCCACAAGCAAGAAGCATAATAGATGCAAAAAGGAATCCATTCCTATAAGGATCTGTTAATACAGTTAGGAGAGTTATGGACACTTGACAAAATGTGATTCCAAGCAACGCAATAATGCTCCAAATTGCCAACTTTAGAACTATTCTATTGACATTTTCTGCTCTAAAAACATTACAAGTCACGCATCTGAGCAGATTCATAATGGACTGTGGTGCAGATAAGTGATGTGGAATGTCTAACTTCAATGTAAATACAATGCTGAGTGCAAATATTACTACTGCAATCATCAAATAGCTGATACCAAACACATGCTCAAAATTGCCTAGCTCGTAGCAGTTCCAGTTGACTTTAATGAATGCAAATGCAAATAGTATAGCTTTTATTATATATAAACTAGTAAAAATGACAGAAAATAAGGATATTCCCCAGAATATACTGAATGATGAAACATGAAGATCTAATTGCAAAACAAAAGCCTTCAATTTCAATAATCTTGCAACTATGACCAAGGTAGCTGGCCAGAAGAGCATTGCACCAATTCTAAAAACAATTACAAGGTAGACTTCCCATGCTGGGATGCATTCAAAACTGCAGAATATTTTATTCACTTTAGGAATCACACAACTGTAGCCCTCTACATTATAATAGACTGTGGAGTCGACTTTCTTTTTCAAAAGTGATTCCTTGACCTAAATATATTTAAAGAAAATATGTACATATGTCATGCAGGATTTGACATCCCAAGTAAGTTTTAAGATTTATTATGTTACTGTTAGACATCTACAGGATTCCATTTTGTATAGACAAGGTATATATAAATCAATGGATATATGAGAAAATTAATTTATAAATTTTAAGTGAAAATGACATATAAATACTTGTAAATTTTTATTAGCAGGTTCCTTAGGAATTTTGACGTTTCGACCCTGGGTGTCTTCGCTGCTGAAGAAGACCCCCAAAGTCAAAACAACTGAATCAGGACAAGAATCGAATCAACTGCGTCGTCTCTCTAGATACTCAAAAGACTAAAAGATGAACCATCTCAAAGATATATACGTATGTTTGGCGTAGTTAGCAGAAATCCCTATCATCTGATCTTTTAGCTGCAGCTGGTTGGTACCTTCAAACTGGATATGTGTGATGCATGCAATATATATACATATATATGTACATACATACAAAGCATGCATACCCACAAGTAAGGTATCTGACTGTAACAATGTCTTGCTTTGTGGTATTTGATAAGGTACAGTCAAGCATACAAGAGGAAAGGCAGTTATAATAGGATTGGTCTTAAAGAATACTCCTGAGATTACTTGCGGAACCATTAGTCCTAATTCATTGAGAATAGTTCCTGTAGCCAGTATGTTAGCAGAAGACGCATGCCACATAGTTCCATAAACATTATCTTCTCCATTGAGTTCCATGATCATACCTGCATATGGTGTCTGGTTACACAGTGGCTGTGAAATGGGAGTTCCATTAGTGAAGAATATGAGACTAACAAACTGAGGCACTCCATGGTTGACTGGGTAGAAGGCTTCCATTAATCTTTGATAGTTTTCTTGATTAGAAATGATAGCTGTCACAATATCATCAGCATTGTTACAGACTTTGTGAGGTTGACAGGTGTCTGAGTTATTGAGGTTGAGTTGATCTCCATAAACTCCAAGAGGACCAGTGAGGATAGGTAGAGCAATCCCTTTGAGCAATAGGAACCATATATTCATGTTAAAGTTGCTATTACCAATTGCAAGTATAAAGATTCTAAAAATTATATATATATAAGTATAAATATACCATTTATTAAAAATAGTCAAATTTTCACTTCACCTTAGATATTGTAAATATGGGAGGAGGTATATATCTATTTGAGCATCAAATTTTGACGTTTCAACCAGTATATAGGTCTTCTTCAGCAACGAATGAGGAGGATGAAGGATTTTTGTTTTAAAGTTTGCTAATATTCAAATATACACCTCACCATCCTGTATAATATATATTTTATTAGTTACTAAATACATACGTATATATATGTATAATTTGTAATTTGTATAAAGGGATGTTTCAATTTGAAAGACTTATAATAACTAACAACAGACATATTATAGCTTAATATCACCACAAAGCCTTATAGTGAATCTGAATATATATATTAGATTACCTTAGTATATTGTAACTTGCACTGTATATATATACACAATAGAACACCATTTTCTCATCTTTTATGGCAATCCATTTTTAATTGTATATCCTATTGAAAAATAACTTTTACCTTTATCATCATTCCTTATTTACTATATATATGTGATAAGATACTACATACGTATTCTATGTACATTCAGTTTCTACAAAGTGTGTATACACAATAATATCATTGTTTGTCCGTTTTATATTTATGCAATATGTTATGTATTCTTTAGCACCATCCCTCACACTTGAAGGCTCATCACTTGGCGGGTTAAGTTAACTATAAGATGAAGGACTATGAACAGGCTTTGCAAGTGGGTGTATGTTTAGTGAATCTGAATATATACACATTGTTACATGTTTATTTCTAACTCATTACAATATAGCCTGTAAACACACCATTTCTCATAGATATATGATTGGTTACTTTGAGTTTATATCTACATGTGTAAGGATCATTGTACTGTACATGCATATAATACATTCTGTATATTATGCTGCCACTTCATGATATCTATATAATATTAACAATTCCATATAGGGTCAGAAATAAGAGTGCCAATACTATATCAATATCATGGAAATTCTTTATTAATTTCATACACATTTACAATTAGACAACATCACAAGGTTAATATGAATATCACATACAGTAGTTTAGCGGTAAAATACTTCAGAGGGTCATAATGAACTTTCAATAAATATGAACCAGTATTTCAAGTTTAAAAACTCATGCCCCTGGACTTGAATTTAACTACTTGGCCACTTCATTGGGCTTTAATATATATATATATATTCATAATCTTAACAATTGAGAATGCTTAAGTGTCCTGAAAATTATAAATAACGATAGAAAAGGGTGTATGACAGGGTAAATTCTATGACTTTTGTACAATTTGCATAACTTTTATTTAGACACTTGATGTATGTCTTCTACCTTAGTTTGGAAAGCTATAAATCTAGATCTGAAGCCATATATTACTATGGCAACACACCTCTGTATGGCTATACTGCATGCATACATATACATATTTCTATATAGGGAAATTCCTTTTCACACTATTTGCCTGGGTACGTATAGGCATGTTCATGCACAAATCAAATACCAATCTGAGAGTTATACATATAAACTTTGTAGCTATATATCAAGTGATCTCGAAGCTATATTTCAATATCTTTCTATACAGTGAGTTTATTATTATATACCTTTGACAAAAATTTGTGATACATGGTTACTCTTAAGTAGATGGCTTTTCTACCAAAATTTCTGAGTTTACTCAGTAGCTCTGGACAGAAAACTAGAGAAAGTATTGAAACAACTCCTCTTAGCAGGTTTGTGAAAATGTCTTATGTATATATTATCATGTAGTTCTCCTCTTCATATTATTTAGAAATAATAACCCAGCTCTTACCTACAAGCTGACTTTATATAGGATCAAGATCATTTGTGGTGAAGTTTGCTCCTCCTGGCTATCATGCATATGGCAGCTGGTATGATGTAAGTGTACCATACTTTGCTATCCTAATATAGATTTATCCTGATATATAATTACAATCAAGTACAAGATCCAAGTGACCCCTAGAATAATCAGTATTTTAAATAGTTCATACAGATCATCCAATTGCAAGGTAGAACACATGACCTACCAATTACCTTTTCACATCTTAGTATAGACTGAAGATGATGCATCTGCATGCCATATATCAACAAAGGTTCCAGTCTTAAGGGGGTCTCAGCTAATAACCACAGCAGATTTGATTTGCCTTGTGAGGGAGCTATAAGAATACTAACGCTTGCATGCATTGGAATAATCAACAGGGTTAGAGATCATTTTGTAACTTGTACACAAGGACATAAAAGGCTAAGGCCTTTATATACGTATACGTATGTCATATGATGTCCCTTGTGTATACGTACGTATGTTAATTGGTTATATATGTAGGTTATATGTCTATGTGTATATAAATATGTGTATAGGTCTACGTATATGTATGCAGGTTACTTATATAGGTCTTCCTGCCCTGTAACTTTGTCTTATTCTTCGAGGGAGATTCCTCCAAGTCTTGATCACCAATATTGGTACAGGAACTTTCTAGCTCGTTACCCGAGCTACAAATAGGTACTCATACGTATAGTTTACATGTTCTGCGTCCTTGGTAAGTTTGCAGAGATTGGGTGGACTTGGTTGGTTGTAGGCCGGTCTGGTTTCAAATTCATTTTAATATCACACAGGTAATCATTTTACAATATTCTATACATTTGTGATTATGAAAAATGATAATTACTGTATGACTTTACTAGGTTTCAAAACACCTATCTACCTAAAACTCTTTCACATAGAACCTACGTATATAGTCCTATACATAAAATACATGCATGCATATACATATATACATACATGTTAACACTACATGCCAGGATACATGTTAAACTACAAATTGTCTTTTAAATTCATTTTGATTTTCTTGTTGCCTATTTGGATCACATTCCATGCAGATGCATTTTCATCACTCTGTTAAATACACTTCCTAGGTTGAGAACAAGATATGGTATTGATATAGTTGTTAATGTAGAAAATAGCCACGAAAAATTTATGCTGTAGCTTAATGGTAGAGTCTTGTCCAGTAAGAGGAGACAATGAACACTTGCTAGAAATGTGGCTCCAAAAATAGACAATGTTGTAATGTATAGTAGAGCCAATACAGTCCCTGTCTAATGCCAATTTTACATGGGACGGAAACTCTACAATCTGAGACAAAAACTTGATCAATGCTAAAGACTGCTGCAGTGAAGGTGATGGTGGAGGTAGCAAATAGGAAGATAGATGCCATGATGAATGTATGCCTGTAAGGATCTGTTAATACAGCTATAAACATCATTGGCAAGTGGTAACACACACACATTACAAAGGCATTGACCACAATCCAGATGCCAAAATGCAATATAAATTTGCTAAGTCTATTGTAACTGACACATTTAAATGTTACCAAGGTGCAAACAGTTACAGCAAATTTTGGTACAGGAACAATTTGATTTGGAAATTTTGTTGAAGTCGAAACTGCTATGGTCAATACAACACTCAAGAATAATGCAATACACATACCAATACCAACTTTTGGTACAATTCCATTGGTCCCATTTTCATGATGATAATGCAGCTCAGACAATAGAAATGAGGGTGCCACTGCTGTATTATGAATAATCATGTAGATGTAGAAGAAAATGGAGAATGTTATAATGGCCCAGGTTACACTAAATGTGGGAATTTCAGATACTCCTGTAGTTCTTTGTGAGGTAATGGACTCTCTAATTCTACACTTTATTACTAGTATGACTATGCGGAAGGGCCAAATGAAAATCAATGCTGGTATAAATAAATTAGTAATTGAAATAGGGTTCTTTCTTGGGTTGGGATATGGAATACATCCAGAATAGCAGAATTGTTGGTTGAAAGATTCTATTCCACAAGCAAACCCCACGGCTTTGCTATATGCAATGCTATCAATTTTTTCTCTCAAAATTGCTTTTTTCAACTATATATATAAACGAACACACAGATTATGACTTATAACGTATATGTATACTTAGCCTATGAAAAGGGACTGAGAGTTAATCATTCAATATATACGTACGTACATTTACAAATGATATATTATGGGTTAGGCAATGCATGCAGTTTCAGGGAGAAGATCTTCAAGATTTGTACTGGACTCTACATCATGAACTATATAATTGTTATATAGATTAAAAACTATAATATCTCGATGGATTGCATGTGTCCTGGAGGTAATAAATGGTTGCAACCTTAGACTTATATATATCGACATTTGGTAGTATCTATTTCCATTAAGCGATCATCCATATTTGTTCTACACATAAAAGCTCTAGACGCTCCCAAAGTCAAAAGATGACCATTTCCAAAGACAAGCTCCTCCAGTCGATTACATACGTACATGTATGTCAAGTGTATTTGTAGTGATTGCATAGTCATTTACAGTGATTCAAACTTACCACTAGAACAACAGGAAGGAATACATCATTGATCTGTGAGTCACGTTTATCTGGTGGCTTCAGATAAGGAAGCGTAAGACAAACGGCACTATAATCTGTAATGATTGGATTTTCTTTAAAGAATCTACCAAGAATTCCCTGTGGTATAAGTAGAGCCATTTCAGATATCATTACGGTTGACACTACTGTATTGATGGTAGAGGAATACCACATAGTACCGTAGACATTCTCTAATCCATTTAATTCAAATACAATACCAACGTAGGGTTCTTTGTCAATGCACACTTCTTCTTTGATGGATGTTCCATTTGTAAAAATAATAAAAAGTAAAAACTGAGGTTTTGCATGGTTGATGGGGAAGAATGCTTCTATTAATCTCTGATGATTTCCTCCATTTGAGATGATTGCTTCTACAATTGCATCGGTACTGTAACAAGGCAAGTGCTTTTGACAAGTGTAACCTGAGGAGTGTTGGACTGTACCTGAGCTTACAACAAGGAGAAGGGTTAAAATAGAACAGACTATTTCTAATGAATAAATCATTTTCCTATTCTTCTCCCAATATAGCAATAAGTCTTGAATATATATGAGTACTAATATTAATTACTAATTGTCAAAATTTGGTATATATTTAACAGTTATTCATTCATAAACAAACTCATTATATTATTAATTATCACCTCATCAATCAACAAAGGATAATACTTCTTACTTCATTTTCTAAATGTTTTAAATTTAGCTTGTTATATGTACATGTATACAAAAAGCAAAACATTTATGCGTTGTAAAGTAAAATCATTAATTCCCAACCATTTATTATATATGACATTGTATATAGGTTATATATGTATATATGTAAGTAGGCTATAGGTCTATATATATATATACTGGCAAATATATTAAAATATTAAAATTACAATCAAGTACTACACAGTGCAAGTTACAAATTTAAAGAGATCCAAGTGACCCCTAGGATAATCAGTATTTTAAACAGTACAAGACTTTAGTCACACTAGTATTGTTGCAGGCTTTGAAATTCTCAACTACTGCATAGAGAGTAGTAGTTGATACAGATCATCCAATTGCAAGGTAGAACACATGGACTGCCAATTACCTTTTCACACCTTAGTATAGACTGAAGATGATGCATCTGCATGCCATATATCAACAAAGGTTCCAGTCTTAAAGGGGTCTTAACTAATAACCACACAGCAGATTTGATTTGCCTTGTGAGGGAGCTAAGAATACCGACGGTTGGTTGCATGCATTCGCATAATCAATAGGGTTAGAGACCATTTTGTAACTTGCACACAAGGGACATCATATGACATACGTATATAAAGGCCTTGGCCTTTTATGTCCTTGTTTATATTAGATATATAGGTAAAAAGTGAGTATCACATTATGGAGTGCCTTTATGGTGATATACCAGTGCCCAATCCCATCTACCAATCCACTAGTGATGATTAGAGAACAGTTGGCACATCTTTTATTATCGTGGAATATGTGGAGGTTAATTAGAGTTGAATAGCATAGAATATTCCCATCTGTATATATAGAGTTACATAATTGTTTCAATGTACATATGTATAATGTATTCTTTTATAGAAATTAAATGTAGATATACATAATATTTAGTATGTTTATTTATAATCTATAATTTCAGTTGTCTTAAAGCTAGATCTCCATCAGCAACAGCAGTCTAGGTTCTAACACATATTTGTTTAAGTAGAATTAACTGGATCATGAACAATGAATGCAATTATAACTACACCTTATACCATATACGTATGTATGTATAGTGACTTTTCCGCACTTACAAAACTGTATAGAAATCATGGTGGGTGTCCATGTGTATGTGAAAGTCCTGCAATGGCTTAATTTAAATTATGCCAGTCTGTCAGGGGCAATTTGCCTAGCTATACATGCAGCTAGGTCTTCAATGTAGAATGAATTACATGAATTCCGTGGTGGGTTCTAGAACATACAGTTTTTAGCGGAAAAGGAACTTGTTGCAAACACCCAATCCATAAAAGGTATGTAGGAAGTCGTCTCGTTTCGCTGGCTGATACACTGAGCGTCATGTGATGCATGTAAACTGGTTCTTCACAGAGTACCTTTGGTGACACGAAATTTGGTGTCTCAAATCGACATAAGTAAGTGCGAGTATCTTTTTGAAGCCGTATTCCCCTCAGTCGAGAATAAGTAGACGATTTAGTAAAAGCCTCTGTCAGAGAATGCCATTAAATAGTTAAAACATTGAGTCAAGTATCCAGCGCCTTCCGAAATCCCTATTCGATTGCAATAATGTTTGCCAGGAATAGTGAAAGTTTTGTTTTTACATTTACCTATGATTTCAAATGATATTGGAAGAATTCTCTTCAACAGACTGTGTCTGTTAACCCTCCCAAACCTGAAAGGATGTTCCAATATCATTAAAATACATGTGTGTCGTCTAGAGGTGGAAAAGAAGGGCAATTAAATATTAAGAGTTTGAATGGACACTATCATCTTAGCCAGATGACCTGTCTTGATGTAGTCCAGTGCCTCGCAATCTCCTCACCTCACTTCTTCATGTCACAGCCATATTTGGTGAATTATAATGTTCTCATGGACAGAATAAACTATATGCAGAGAAGGATCTAAGAATTCAAAGAAGAAAGACCCCAGGCCTCAGTTTAGTGATGAAGGGTGGTATTCCTAGAAACAGCTGCCTGGCCCAGTGGAGCAGAAGAACAAGAGAATATATGGCAAATGGTACTGCACTTGTCTAGTACCTACTGCAATCAGGGTTTTTACAGGTAGTGACAGCATAAAAAATGCCTGATTTTTTGGAAAGTTCAAAGTGCTATTCCATGAACAAACTTGTGCATGCCAAGGGCAGGTTGTCCAATTAGCTAAATATGTAAATCGTGAGTGGGAGGAGTGGGAATCTCTCAGACCATTCTATTCTGTTTACTGAATCAAAACAACCTTTTAAATGTACATACTCAGTAAATTAAGTAATAATATAACCTATTATATATATATATGTGCAATATTATAAAATATACATTACCATACAATACCAGTACCGACACATTTGTAATAAATTTTGTCCAAAACTTTGCCGGATTGCTCAAATTATGGCATTTGGTGAGTTTCACTGACAAGGAATTTGTTCTCCTATGCTCGGTGTAGTTTTGGAGTGGAAATATTGGCAGATTGGTTGTCAAAACCGCCAAACCGCAAAAATAAATTAGCTGCCAAACTTTCCTAGGCTATGTGGTATTTTTATTGTCTATATACTGTACATACAGTTAACCTCCTTAAATTAAACATATTATGTATAACCAGTCACTAAACAGTGTAATTTTCATTATGCAACTGATAACATATACACATGCTCCCAATCACACAGGCATATGCGTACATACCTACACTGCTATCTTTAATTATATACTGTAGATACATATGAGAGTAATAGGTGTTGTACTGGATATTTTACCAGCTACAATGATCCACATGTACTGTAAGGATATGAGCTTTACACTCTCTCCCATTACTGGTAGCTCCACCTTCTCTGCAAGTATGTCCTCTATTCCATCATCCGCACCTTCTCCATCCACGACACCACTTTCTCCTGTCACTAAAGATGTCAATAATAAGATAACAGTAATTGCTGATGAAGACCTACTGGTTGAAACGTTCTATTCCAAAGATTTAATGTTGCTGTTGCTCAATAAACTACATATATCATCACAATCGCGACAAATAAACCCTATCACTTCAAGTGTGTATATATATATATACGTATGTACATATATATGTGGAAAGGAGTATACGTATATTATGTCCATGTCAAAATGCCTTTAGAATATACATTGTTCATGATCATTTTATAATAAATATATAAATATGCCATACAATGCCATAATAGTCAAGAGTCTTCACAGGAAGATTTAAAACATGAAATTGGTTCATCAATTCTTTTCTTGGTATTATTCAATAGGCATTGTCAGCAGGTTTTACATTTATTCCACAAGTGACAGTTGCAATTTACTGTGAGGATGAATCTACTACATGTATAACTCATAAAGTAGAGTCTGAGGCTAGTAGGTTAAACACTACTACATTATTCAGGTTTTAACATATTTTTATAATACTGTATACATCATGATTTACATTACATACATATATAGGCATTTACAGTACCTAATCAGGGAGTACCGTACTCCCTATGTAGGGATGACACGGTTTTTTTTGTTTTCCCCATACATTGGTATAGGAGCAAAATCCCGAAATAGGCCGAAAATCGACAAAAAAGGCTATGTATGGCTAAATATACAATATACATACTCTATAAAGACTTTAAAGGCAAGCGAATATGTCCCACTGGCGAAATAATAAACTTTAAAAATTCCCATTTTCTTCTTCATATTCTTCTTATTCTTATTCTTCTTCGCCAGCCATAACTAAAAAACTATATAAGCTTTTGGACTAATTGTTAAACGAAACAATACAGAATACAGCTCTATTGCAGAGCTGTATTCTTTTGTAGCGATAACGCTATTATTGAGTATGACGATTTTCATGGCCCCAGAGTCAAGGCCTCAATAAATTTGCCATTTTAATGACGTCATATTCAGTCGAAGATTGTGAAACCAAAATGAGTTGAAATACAATCGAATTCCTAGTTTATACTCCATAAAAAGTACACAAACTAGAGAACAATAAAATTTTTCTACAAAAATAGTGAAGATGTAGGGATGACACAAAAAGCACAGAAACAAGTAAGGGATGTTACACAGTGAAGCATTAGCTATGTATGAATCCTAAAAGCAAGGGTGTTGTATGATTCATGCATATATACCTAATGCTTCACTGTGTAACATCCCTTTCTTGTTTCTGCGCTTTTTGTGCACTCCCTACATCTTCACTATTTTGTAGAAAATAGTTCTCTAGTATAGATAATGCATGCAATGATTGCATTTTGAGTGCTTTATTTTTGTGATTAATTACATAATTCATTGGCAAATAGACTTTAAAGAGGTAACAAAATTCACAGATGAACTGGTTAAAATGGTGAACATCCTTTTTGATTAATTGTTGCTTATGTATAGCTGCTTTCTATAAGCATGTGTTTTGAAGTTTTTGTAATCAGACTCCATCTGCAAATTACATATTTACCCTATCTTGCATCATTTAATTTTATATATAATCATGCAAGTGCATGTTGAAAATTCCAATACGTATACTGCATTTAACAAAATTAATAAAGAGAGCTGTATTCAGGTAAAACTTGCAGTTGGTGTGCTGCATGTTAACACTTGATCACAAAAATTAAGGTGTCATCTACAAATACATGCATAATTTTAACTGCAACTATATACATATATATAATAGGATTTATGATGATTGCACTACATTATTTAATGTGTTGATGAACCTCTTCAAGTAAATTGTCAGTGTTGGTATAAGCATAGAAGTTGTGATTGAGAAGAACCACTTGAAATTGATGCTGTATCTCAGAGGTAGTCTAATGTCCATGAGAACCAAGATGTGGATAGCTGCAAAGAACATTGCTCCACATAATGATACTGTCATGAGGAATAACCATGAGAGACATCTCTTCAAACCTGCTTTGCAGTTAATAGCAACTCTGTAGTCTGTTATGAAAATTTGATCTAAACTGAACAGTGCTGCAAATAGAGAAGTGACTCCACAAGCAAGAAGCATAATAGATGCAAAAAGGAATCCATTCCTATAAGGATCTGTTAATACAGTTAGGAGAGTTATGGACACTTGACAAAATGTGATTCCAAGCAACGCAATAATGCTCCAAATTGCCAACTTTAGAACTATTCTATTGACCTTTTCTGCTCTAAAAACATTACAAGTCACACATCTGAGCAGATTCATAATGGACTGTGGTGCAGATAGGTGATGTGGAATGTCTAACTTCAATGTAAATACAATGCTGAGTGCAAATACTACCACTGCAAACATCAAATAGCTGATACCAAACACATGCTCAAAATTGCCTAGCTCGTAGCAGTTCCAGTTGACTTGAATTATTGCAAATGCAAATAGTATAGCTTTTATATTATATAAACTAGTAAAAATAACGGAAAATAAGGATATTCCCCAGAATATACTGAATGATGAAACATTAAGATCTAGTTGCAAAACAAAAGCCTTCAATTTCAATAGTCTTGCAACTATGACCAAGGTAGCTGGCCAGAAGAGCATTGCACCAATTCTAAAAACAATTATCCAATAGATTTCCCGTACCAGGATGCATTGAAAAGTGCAGAATATTTTATTCACTTTAGGAATCACACAACTGTAGCCCTTTGCATTATAATAGACTGTGGGGTCGACTTTCTTTTTCAAAAGTGATTCCTTGACCTAAATATATTTAAAGAAAATATGTACATATGTCATGCAGGATTTGACATCCCAAGTAAGTTTTAAGATTTATTATGTTACCGTTAGACATCTACAGGATTCCCTTTTGTATAGACAATGTATATATATATAAATGGATATATGAGAAAATTAATTAATAAATTTTAAGTGAAAATGACATATAAATACAGTACTTGTAAATTTTTATTAGCAGGTTCCTTAGGAATTTTGACGTTTCGACCCTGGGTGTTTTCGCTGCTGAAGAAGACCCCCAAGGTCAAAACAACTGAATCAGGACAAGAATCGAATCAAATGCATCGTCTCTCTAGATACTCAAAAGACTAAAAGATGAACCATCTCAAAGATATATACGTATGTTTGGCGTAGTTAGCAGAAATCCCTATCATCTGATCTTTTAGCTGCAGCTGGTTGGTACCTTCAAACTGGATATGTGTGATGCATGCAATATATATACATATATATATACATACATACAAAGCATGCATACCCACAAGTAAGGTATCTGACTGTAACAATGTCTTGCTTTGTGGTATTTGATAAGGAACAGTCAAGCATACAAGAGGAAAGGCAGTTATAATAGGATTGGTCTTAAAGAATACTCCTGAGATTACTTGCGGAACCATTAGTCCTAATTCATTGAGAATAGTTCCTGTAGCCAGTATGTTAGCAGAAGACGCATACCACATAGTTCCATAAACATTATCTTCTCCATTGAGTTCCATGATCATACCTGCATATGGTGTCTGGTTACACAGTGGCTGTGAAATGGGAGTTCCATTAGTGAAGAATATGAGACTAACAAACTGAGGCACTCCATGGTTGACTGGGTAGAAGGCTTCCATCAATCTTTGATAGTTTTCTTGATTAGAAATGATAGCTGTCACAATATCATCAGCATTGTTACAAACTTTGTGAGGTTGACAGGTGTCTGAGTTATTGAGGTTGAGTTGATCTCCATAAACTCCAAGAGGACCAGTGAGGATAGATAGAGCAATCCCTTTGAGCAATAGGAACCATATATTCATGTTAAAGTTGCTATTACCAATTGCAAGTATAAATAAAATAGAAGTATAAATATACCATTTATTTAAAATGGTCAATTTTTCACTGCACCTTATATACTATAAATATGGGAGGAGGTATATATTTGAGTATCAAATTTTGACGTTTCAACCAGTAGATCTTCTTCAGCAATGAATGAGGAGGATGAAGGATTTTTGTTCTAAAGTTTGCTAATATTTAAATATACACCTCCCTATCCTGTATATTATAAGTTACTAAATACATACGTATATATATGTATAATTTGTAATTTGTATATATATATAAACGGATGTTTCAATTTGAAAGACTTATAATAACTAACAACAGACATATTATAGCTTAATATCAACACTAAGCCTTATAGTGAATCTGAATATATACACATTGAAACATCTGGAACACCATTTTTATGTTTTTATGGCAATCCATTTTTGTATATCGTATTGAAAAATAAGGTCCATATCTTTGATAGTTTTCTTGATTAGAAATGATAGCTGTCACAATATCATCAGCATTGTTACAAACTTTGTGAGGTTGACAGGTGTCTGAGTTATTGAGGTTGAGTTGATCTCCATAAACTCCAAGAGGACCAGTGAGGATAGATAGAGCAATCCCTTTGAGCAATAGGAACCATATATTCATGTTAAAGTTGCTATTACCAATTGCAAGTATAAATAAAATAGAAGTATAAATATACCATTTATTTAAAATGGTCAATTTTTAATATAGTTTTAATACGGTAAAATGTATACGGTACGATAATTTTAATCAACCATATCTCCTTTGTAAAAAAAGAGATTTCATTCAAACTTGGTACAAATGTTCTCTAAGGGCCATAAAGACATTTGCTAAGAAAATGTCGGTTTCTGTTGGGGGCCATTTTCTGTGATTTCTACTGGCGGGGGTCACATATATGTACAACTAGACCATACAACTAGTACATATAATTAGTACATACAACTACTACATACAACTAGTACATATAACTAGTACATACAACTACTACATACAACTAGTATACATATAACTAGTACATACAACTACTACATATAACTAATACATGCACATATAACTATTACATATAAATAGTACATACAACTTGTAAATGCAATTAGTACATACAACTAGCACATACAACTAGTACATACAACTAGTACATACATTTTTTTTATGATTTTATTAATAATAATAAATAATGTAATACAACCACAACAATAACAATAATAGTAACAAAATAAAACAAGTCAAAGAGTTGATATATTACTAAATGATAGATTTATACATAGAGTACATGTAGAGGTAGTAAACTGGGTGACTTTCGGTCAATCCCAGTGTAATATTATCATTATAATTAGCTTTGATGGATCTGCTACCTCTGATACACATGATTGCTGATTTGACCAGAGAGAAAGATAGTTTACATCTCATCCAAGATATGGTTTCATGATATTTTGCATTTCTGCTGATTGACATTAATTCTGCTAGTCGCTTATAGAAGATGGTTGTTTCTCGACTCAAACCACCTGTGGTGGCAAAAACCAGAGGAGTAAAGGAGCCATTCTCCACTTCTCTAATCCGGTCACCATATTCCCTCTTCTTTAAATTCTCATGCCTTCTGTAGAGTGTTTCAATTTTGGATGAGCGGTACGACTGTGCATTGGGATGAAAAACCCTAACATCGAAAAAGGCACATTGACCTCTCCTCCAGAAACCTCTAGCACGGATATCAGTCCGGGCATCATCATTTAGATTAGCAGAATTGGGAAGAATTTGTTCACCTGACAAAGATTGTAGGTGGGTTCACATTTGACATAATGGCATACCTCCTTCAGCCATTTACCTGTAAGATCCCTGATGTCATTATGTCTTCTAATGGCCATGCCACCATGGAGGCAAATCATCGCATGGTCTATGGAAAAGGGCAGGCCACAAGTGCATGTTCCAGGTGTATTCATCAGTGACCATCTATATCTGATGGAAATGGCATCATAAAATTCACCTTTGTTAAGGTAGAACCCATGGTCTTTTAATGGCAATTATGCCAACCAGGAGGATGCACCAGTTTCACTTGCCAGATCCATTGCTCTCTGAAGTATAGCCAGAAGGCTTTCTCTGACTTCTTTGGCTTTTGCAATAAGGCCCTTTCTTCTTTCATCGTGCACATGGCTTTTACGCTCTGCAGTATCCCAGACTTGGCTTGTGTACTGTTGGCCAATTATCATTTGCTTTAGAGGGTTAGAAATATGTTGTGAGCTTCCGTACTGTTCCTCACAAATAGTGGATGGATTTATAATACCTAGACCACCATGGCGGGTTGGAAGATGTATATAGAAGTTCCTGTACCAATTGGGAGGGAGGCTCCTGATTGGTCAAGGCAGGAATATATAAGGTGGAGCTTAATGGCATCTTCAAGCGGATCAAATAAGTGTTTAATCCCATCGATAGTTCTCATGAGATATTGCCATTTGTTTACAAGTCCATGAGTAAAGACAGCCATGGCGGCATGTGGATGTGATCTGGCAATGGATGACAGGATTTTAATCTCCTCAATCCAGTTGTCAATTTTTGCTTGATGTAGCTCTCTCTGAATGACAGGCTGCCAATTACTGCCCCTAAATGTCTCTGACCGTGTTGAGTTATCTGTATACCTGTATCAGCAAACAAGAATTGGGCATCGTCAAGGACTTCAGGTTTCACCACCAGATGGGTCTTAGATGGATTTGGAAAATAACCAAACCTTGGACCAAGCTCAGAGAAACTAGACCACCCCTGATGGAGGTCACGTAGCTTGCCAGTAGCTAAGGCATCATCGGCATACCAGACTTGCCCACTGTCAGGATGGTGTGTGCTCAGTCTTTGTATGAGCGGGCAAGAGGATCACCCTGGATTGTGCCCTCCATTGATTTAATTTCACCACCTCCAGTAATGAGTAATGAACATTCTGACAGGGGCATTGTAGGTGTTATAAAGTATGGTTGCTATTGATGGATAGATATACTCGATGTTGTGTAGTGCAGCCTGGCGGTTGATGGTATTAAAAGTATTGCTTGCGTCCACCAGCAACATAGCATCACTGGTTTGTTGGTTGAACATTTCGTTTACTGCGTGTATAGCGGCTTCGCATCCAGCTATATGGCCTGCACACAATTGAAGTGGGCCAGTAGCCGCATGAATATCATCAGACAGTAGGCAAAGAACTGCTTTGGCAGCAATTCTACGTGCAACTTCCCCTATTCCAACCGGCCGAACACAAGGAGACTTATCTAAGGGGATAAGTCTAGATGCACTGAAGGCAGATAGTCCCTCTGGGTTGATATTTGTGGAGCAAATTCTACATGTCACAGCAGCAAGTGAATCACAAAGATCTGATGATGCACCTCTAAAAGAGGTACATAATCATCGCCAGGCATAGGCGTCCAGGCCGGAAGGGCCTGCTGCACCCTGTGTATGCAGAGTGGTCTTTCTTATAACTTCATCGGTTTACTGTAGTTATGGTATTTACCTGGACTAACAAAGTTCCTCATATTTGATAATGTACCATGTGAATGGGCATACAGATAAACTAGTTAAGTACATATGTACACAAATATACATTCTTAATTTTTGAAATGTTACGACAATTTCCAAATGAAAGTGAAAATATACCTTTCAATTTCCACATCAGTGGTATGTACAAAATTCATTGTAAGGTACCAAGATGTGTGACTATGTGGAGTCCATCTACATGATCATACCCTGTACCCATTGCTTGCAAGGCCAGCTTGTCTTAAAACTTATATATTTCTTGTTATTAGTACCTTTCATCAACTTATTATGGTTTTGTTTCATCAATATTTATTTTCTGTTTGCTGTAAAGTTTCAATGAATGAATAAATATTTGTTAATGTCATACTTTGTTTTTATCATTAGGTTTAAACATTTGGTTGAAGTTAACCCTGAGGACGTAAAATCACTTTCAAGCCTAGCGTTGGTGTACATTGATCATGGAGACAATGAAATGGGTTACAAGTACCTGAAGGAAGCACTCCAAGTGGACCCCACTAGTAGATCAGCACTCTATAACATTGCCCTTATTCTAAACACTATGGGTAGATACAGTGAAGTTCTTTCTCATTTGGAAACACTAAGAAAGGTAGTTGTTGGTAATAGTTGACCTATTAGCCTACCGTATAGCGGGAAAATTTGGCGAGGACTTAAATTTGGCGATTTCGCAAGTAGTTTGAAGCTTGCCAAATTTAATTATTCACCAAATTTTCCACAATGCAGCTATCAATTTCGAACGTAACGGTACTGTTGTCCATTTAAACAATTAAGCCAATGATTGCATCATAGTTACGGGGTAATCTGCCAAATATAAAACTCACCAAATGCTAAAATCGGGTATTTCTCCAAATATATTGCCTGTCAATTTTCCCACTATACGGTATTTAGCTATCTATCTAACTCTATAATAGAGTTTACATATTAACAATGCATAATAATACAGTCTTTCGTGGTAATATATTTAACAAGTACATACATATATATTTCTAATACTTGCTAGAGCAGCCTTAATGTTCTGTGATTAAAGTACAACTTCAGTGGAGTTCATCTAAGATGTGTATAAGTTTATATGTATGTACATGTATAAGAATCTTTTATCTACTGTACACTCGTACAATATATTATGCTACCATCTCATGTTGTTTTTCAGGCAATAAATGTTTTGTATATCATATTGCAAATTGATAATTTAAAATTTTAACTGTGACTCTACTAACTTTTACCTTAACCTTATGTGATTAGATAGTACATATGCTATGTACATTCAGTTTCTAAAGAGTGTACTAATAATATTGTTGTTTGTCCGTTTCCTTTTATACAGTGTGTTATGTATTCTTTAGCACCATCCCTCACACTTGAAGGCTCATCACTTGGCGGGTGAAGTTAACGATAAGATGAAGGACTATGAACAGGCTTTACAAGTAAGTGCATGTATTCTGATTATTGTGTGTACATTTTTTCAAAGTCTAATACCTAATTTTAAATCAGATTCTCTGGTTGAAAGTCTGACTGTCCTTACATTCTGTAGTCCTATTCAGCTGCCATAAGTCTCGATTCTAAGGACCTGATTGGATGGCACAATCTGGCTACTGTATATTATGATACTGGAAGGCTTGAAGAAGCAAGGGAGGCCACTATGAAGATTTTAGAATTAAACCCATCAGATGGAAAAGCAAAAAACAGATTGAAAGCAATTCACAAACGGCTGCATGAGAACACAAAGACATAACATCCAGAATGGATTCCCCTTAAACATCTAGGCATTTTACTAAAACCTATTTCCCTGTATACTACTATCGAATAACAGATTTGCTAGAATGCTTTTTACTATATATACATAAAATTTAGTTTCAAAAACACTGTAAGAACCCAAATAGCTATCTTAATTTATTTCTGCATGGTTATATTGTAATGCTCAAGCAATTCAAAACAGTTTTCTGAAACCCTCTCAGCTGATGGAATGTGGTACAATACTTTATTTTATATAATGAGTTATTACGCTTCTTGCACATGTATATATATTTCTGTTTAATGTCATAAGGTTGGAAACAGATATGATGGTCAAATTGCTGTGTTTGGAGTAGATTTTCAGAAGAAACTAGAAGCTCTAAAGTACTTTATTGTGAGTTTGATATTGTCTGCATGTATACATCTGAACAGAACAATGAAGTGTCTCCTATAACACACATGTATATACGTAAGTGTAAGTGCTAACAATAATGGTCTCATTTATCAGACATACTTTGAAAATCTAAAATCTTCTAATTATAGGGGTTTCCTCATTACTGTTGCTAACAGGAAAAGCATATCTGTACATATATATATATATACGTATATAAAAATTGAGGTCAAATAGATACTGACCTTATTTAGTAGCTGGAGTGAACTGAACCTTTTAATAAGAGCCCAGCTGAGGCCACCATTTTAATATATCTGGACAGAAATGGATTCTGGATGAAATATTGAAGTTAAAATGGGGCTTCAATCCAGAGAAATACTGTTATAATATGTGGAATAAGGTTATAGCAATTTCTCACTACTACTTGATAATAGATATATGGTGTACTAGCAACCATTTAGTAAAATAGCTTGATCAGTGGTAGAAGACACATTCTATTTCCTACTTTTGCAAGATCTCAGCATTTTGTAGAAGTAGGCACATTGCTCTGCTTCATTTTCTGCTTTATTTTCTGCTAAATATACATAAGTACATCTGCTAAATATACGTAAGTACATCTGCTAAATATACGTAAGTACATCTGCTAAATATAAGTACATCTATTGGCTAAATGGTGCGTAGGCTGATTGTTTAGTTTAGAATCCTCAGAGGTTCCCCAATTTGTGATTGTCCCAAATGTGAAAGTATCACTATATAGCCATACATATGTATACTAATGGAAGCCATTTTATTCAGTCTCCTAATTAGTACAGCCAAAGGCTGACTGAATGTTTGTTATCATGACCAAAGGTGAACACCACTTCCTTGTGTTGTTTAGAGGACTGAGTCTAATTGGTCGACGTGGGATCTATGTCCATATTTGGACAGAGGTTTATATATATCAATGTGAATGGATTTTTTACTTGCCATGGATAATAAACAATGTGTCACACTGGATATTTCCCAGATTAGCTATTAAACATTATTCACAACTTCACAGTCTACGTCATGTTAATTGTCTATTTGTGTTCATATTTTGATGATGTGAACAAGATTACTTTAGTGATCCACCACTTGATGCAACCCTAGATCTTTGAAGTATGTAGGCTGACTTTTGAATTTATCCTTATATGCCCTGTTCAAATGTTCTATGTATATTTTGTATTATACTGGCAAATATTAAAATTACAATCAAGTACTACACAGTACAAGTTACAAATTTAAGAGATCCAAGTGACCCCTAGGATAATCAGTATTTTAAATAGTACGTATAGTTGCAGGCTTTGAAATTCTCAACTACTGCATAGAGAGTAGTAGTTGATACAGATCATCCAATTGCAAGGTAGAACACATGGCCTACAAATTACCTTTTCACACCTTAGTATAGACTGAAGATGATGCATCTGCATGCCATATATCAACAAAGGTTCCAGTCTTAAAGGGGTCTCAGCTAATAACCACAGCAGATTTGATTTGCCTTGTGAGGGAGCTAAGAATACCGACGGTTGGTTGCATGCATTCGCATAATCAACAGGGTTAGAGACAATTTTGTAACTTGTACACAAGGGACTTCATATGACATACGTATATAAAGGCCTTGGCCTTTATGTCCTTGTGTACAAGTTACAAAATGGTCTCTAACCCTGTTGAATATAACACTTGGTTTCAATATAAATTTCCTATAGGTTTTCTATAGTCTAATGGCATTTTATTTGCAGACTTTGTCCTCAGTTTTCTACCAAACGGAGACCTATATCAAAAATCCCTTAATTTAAAATGATATAAATAATTCATATGGCTCCAGGAAAGGACCTAGCAACAAAGTGGGCATATCATCATAAAGTTTAGGGTATAAAACTCATTATTAGATTACCTTAGTATATTGTAACTTGTACTGTATATATATTGTGTCTAACAATACATATCTCAGGCAATTATATATATATAGCACCTGAAAAGGCAGCCATTTTATACAGCTATATATAAAGTCAGCCACTCTGTTAAAACTCAATTCAAGTTCCACTACTGGATTATAGTAGCTAAATGCAGTGTCAGTTGACACTATTGCCATTTTGGATAGTAGCTATAATAAGCATAGCCAATGGAGGACAATTGCAAGGTGGTAGTATATAATAGTGAGAATATATATATATAGCTACATAATAAATATACCAGGTTGATCTATATAATATCTCGTGCAAGTCTGATTGTATCATGTACACCTCTTATACTTGTTTATGTGCACAGAAACATCAAAGCCTTTGCCAACTTCATCTCCAAATGTTAAAGCGACAGGGGATCTCAATATGTGCAATTCTCTGGACAGAGTTGCTGAAGAGCTGGCAGAGTCTGATCTCAACGGAAAATGTACCAAGAGTGAAAACTGTGTTGCACTAGACTGCTCGCTGTCTTATTTAGGTATTCCCATATCCATGAACCTGATCTTGTTACCATGTGAGGAGCCTTTTGGGATTAGTGTATCTGTCCATAGCGAGATCCTTGGAGGTGTAATCATTAATGGTGTATATAAAACAATACAATTATAAATCTTTACGTTTTGGAACAGCAAGCCATAACAGAAATACACATCTCACAGGGAAACGATTTTATAGATGTTCAGGTAAAATACGTACGTATATGTGTATCTGTACATGTTTGTGTGTACATGTGTGTGTATACATGCATGTGTGTCAGTTTAATTGCATTAGATGCAAGTCCACCCCAGGACTGTTGAACATGCATGTACACGCACTAGCCTATATGATCATAATTTCTGTAAATTAAGTAATAACCAATTATTACCATACAATACCGACACATTTGTAGTAAATTTTGTCCGAAACTTTGGCAGATTGCTTGAATTATATGGCATTTGGCGAGTTTTACTGACAAGGAAGTTGTTCTCCTATGCTCGGTACAGTTTGGGAGTGGAAATATTGGTGGATTGGTTCTCAAAACTGCCAAGCCGCAAAAATAAATTAGCCGCCAAACTTTCCTGGGCTATATATATGTTATTTTTATGGTCTATATACACATGCAAACAATCACACATGCATATATATGCATACATATATACCTACACTACATCTTTAATTATATACTGTAGATACATGTGAGAGTACTAGGTATTGTACTGGATATTTTACCAGCTACAAGGATCCACATGTACTGTAAGGATATGAGCTTCACACTCTCTCCCATTACTGGTAGCTCCACCTTCTCTGCAAGTATGTCCTCTATTCCATCATCCGCACCTTCTCTATCCACGACACCACTTTCTCCTGTCACTAAAGATGTCATGTGTTCCTCATTGGGTAGTATTCCTACTATAATTAATGAAGCTGATCAGCTTCGTGGGGATTGTGAGATTAATGAAAAGTGCATCACTCTACTTTGTAATCTAACTGTTGATGTTGGACTTACCTTGGATCTTCATTTAAATATAACACTTCACCCATGTGAAGATCCTTATGCAGTCAGTATTGTTCTAAGTATTTTTGATGGTGGTGACCTTATTAATGGCAAATATACAAACAATGAAACTGTAAGCCAAAGTGGCATCAGAAAAACTGATATAATGGTAATTCAAAGATATTCTTATGGAGTGGATATTGCAGTGAGTATATATGTACATGCATCGTGTATACATATTAGCAGGTTCACCTATTCATCATGTATATACAGAGGTAATTGTAAGATGTTATATACATATATATATATATATATACACTCTTGCCTGTACGTACAATAAAGGTGTGTATATATATGTATATAATATTTAATCATGCCCATGTCAAATGCTTTTAGAATATACATTGTTCATGATCATTATTATATTAAATATATACGTAAAAATCTCAAAAATACCATTATAGTCAAGAGTCTAAACAGGAAGATTTAAAACATGAAATTGGTTCATTAATTCTTTTCTTGGTATTATTCAATAGGCATTGTCAGCAGGTTTTACATTTCTTCCACAAGTGACAGTTGCAATGTACTGTGAGGATGAATCTACTACATGTATAACTCCTAAAGTAGAGTCTCAGGCTAGTACGTAGGTTAAACACTACTACATTGTTCAGGTTTTAACATATTTATATAAGACTGTATACATCATGATTTACATTACATACATACATATATAGGCATTTACAGTACCTAAGTCTCCCTACATCCAAATGCAAATGCATTAATCTATATATATTTGCATACATATATATATGTACGTATATACAAATATTACAAATATATGCATGTCTATATGTATATACTTTCCTGTAGAACCTCATCTAAAGCAAGATTTAATATTATCAATATCAGTAGTCACAGCAGTAGTCCTATCTGTTTTCAGTACAATCATCATATGGTCAGTTTTTATTTATGTCTGTTGTATTAAAAAGATGAAAAAGGCAATAACAGACTTGAAGAAAAAGGAAAAAAACATCTATGAAGCTGTCGATGAACAATTAAAATACAAAGGAGTGGCAATGGCGTATTCACCTGCTTACAAAGAAATCGTATTAAGAAAAACTTAAAAGTAGCTTCTAATGAAATGGCATCTGACATGAACAAAACACATACATAAATAAGGTGTACTATTTGAAAAGCTATAGTAGCTATATAGATAATGCATGCAATGATTGCATTTTGAGTGCTTTATTTTGTGTGATTAAATACATAATTTATTGGCAAATAGACTTTTTAGAGGTAACAAAATTTACAGATTAACTGGTTAAAATTGGTGAACATCCTTTTTGGTTGTTGCTTATGTATAGCTGCGTTCTATAAGCATATGTTTTGAAGTTTTTGTAATCAGACTTCATCTGTAAACTACATATTTACCCTCATTTAATTTTGCATATAATCATGCAAGTATTGAAAATTCCAATACGTATACTGCATTTAACAAATAAAAAAGCTGTATTCAGGTAAAACCTGCAGTTGGTGTGTTGCATGTTGACACTTGATCACAAAAATTAAGGTGTCATCTACAAATACATGCAAATTTAACTGCAACTACGTATATACATATATATACATAAAAGGATTTATGATGATTGCACTACATTATTTAATGTGTTAATGATCCTCTTCAAGTGAATTGTCAGTGTTGGTATAAGCATAGAAGTTGTGATTGAGAAGAACCACTTGAAATTGATGCTGTATCTCAGAGGTAGTCTAATGTCCATGAGGACCAAGATGTGGATAGCTGCAAAGAACATTGCTCCACATAACGATACTGTCATGAGGAATAACCATGAGAGACATCTCTTCAAACCTGCTTTACAGTTAATAGCAACTCTGTAGTCTGTTATGAAAATTTGATCTAAACTGAACAGTGCTGCAAATAAAGAAGTGACTCCACAAGCAAGAAGCATAATAGATGCAAAAAGGAATCCATTCCTATAAGGATCTGTTAATACAGTTAGGAGAGTTATGGAGACTTGACAAAATGTGATTCCAAGCAAGGCAATAATGCTCCAAATTGCCAACTTTAGAACTATTCTATTGACCTTTTCTGCTCTAAAAACATTACAAGTCACACATCTGAGCAGATTCATAATGGACTGTGGTGCAGATAAGTGATGTGGAATGTCTAACTTCAATGTAAATATAATGCTGAGTGCAAATACTACTACTGCAACCATCAAATAGCTGATACCAAACACATGCTCAAAATTTCCTAGCTCGTAGCAGTTCCAGTTGACTTTAATGAATGCAAATGCGAATAGTATAGCTTTTATTATATATAAACCATTAAAAATGACAGAAAATAAAGATATTCCCCAGAATATACTGAATGATGAAACATGAAGATCTAGTTGCGAAACAAAAGCCTTCAATTTCAATAGTCTTGCAACTGTGACCAAGGTAGCTGGCCAGAAGAGCATTACACCAATTCTAAAAACAATGACACGGTAGACTTCCCGTGCTGGGATGCATTCAAACCTGCAGAATATTTTATTCACTTTAGGAATCACACAACTGTAGCCCTCTGCATTATAATAGACTGTGGAGTCAACTTTCTTTTTCAAAAGTGATTCCTTGACCTAAATATATTTAAAGAAAATATGTACATATGTCATTCAGGATTTGACATCCCAAGTAAGATTTATTATGTTACTGTTATACAGGATTCCCCTTTGTATAGACAAGGTATATATAAATCAATGGATATATGAGAAAATTAATTATTAAATTTTAAGTGAAAATAACATATAAATACAGGACTTGTAAAATTTTATTAGCAGTTTCCTTAGGAATTTTTACATTTTGACCCTGGGCATCTTTGTTGTCTTTGTTGCTGAAGAAGACCCCCAAGGTCAAAACAACTGAATCAGGACAAGAATCAAATCAATTAACTGCGTCGTCTCTCTAGATACTCAAAAGACTAAAAGATGAACCATCTCAAAGATATATACATATGTTTGGCATAGTTAGCAGAAATCCCTATCATCTGATCTTTTAGCTGCAGCTGGTTGGTACCTTCAAACTGGATATGTGTGATGCATGCAATATATATATACATATATATGTACATACGTACAAAGCATGCATACCCACAAGTAAGGTATCTGACTGTAACAATGTCTTGCTTTGTGGTATTTGATAAGGTACAGTCAAGCATACAAGAGGAAAGGCAGTTATAATAGGATTGGTCTTAAAGAATACTCCTGAGATTACTTGCGGAACCATTAGTCCTAATTCATTGAGAACAGTTCCTGTAGCCAGTATGTTAGCAGAAGACGCATACCACATAGTTCCATAAACATTATCTTCTCCATTGAGTTCCATGATCATACCTGCATATGGTGTCTGGTTACACAGTGGCTGTGAAATGGGAGTTCCATTAGTGAAGAATATGAGACTAACAAACTGAGGCACTCCATGGTTGACTGGGTAGAAGGCTTCCATCAATCTTTGATAGTTTTCTTGATTAGAAATGATAGCTGCCACAATATCATCAGCATTGTTACAGACTTTGTGAGGTTGACAGGTGTCCGAGGTATTGAGATTGAGTTGATCTCCATAAACTCCAAGAGGACCAGTGAGGATAGATAGAGCAATCCCTTTGAGCAATAGGAACCATATATTCATGTTAAAGTTGCTATGACCAATTGCAAGTATAAAGATTCTAAAAATTATATATATATATATACGTATAAGTATCAATATACCATTTATTTAAAATGGTCAAATTTTCACTTCACCTTAGATAGTGTAAATATGGGAGGAGGTATATATTTGAGTATCAAATTTTGACGTTTCAACCAGTAGGTCTTCTTCAGCAATGAATGAGGAGGATGAAGGATTTTTGATCTAAAGTTTGCTAATATTCAAATATACACCTCACCATCCTGTGTAATATAAGTTACTAAATACATACGTGTATATATGTATAATTTGTAATTTGTATAAACGGATGTTTCAATTTGAAAGACTTAACAACAGACATATTATAGCTTAATATCACCATTAAGCCTTATAGTGAATCTGAATATATATACACATTGAAACATCTAGAACACTATTTTCTCATGTATTTATGGCAATCCATTTTTGTATATCGTATTGAAAATAAGGTCCATTTGAATTTTTAACTGTAACTCTATATATAATATTATACTAACTTTTACCTTTATCATCATCCCTTATTTACTATATATATGTGATAAGATACTACATATTCTATGTACATTCAGTTCTACAAAGTGTGTATATATACACAATATAATAATATTATTGTCTGTCCGTTTTATTCTTATACAATGTATTATGTATCTTTAGCACCATCCCTCACACTTGAAGGCTCATCACTTGGCGGGTGAAGTTAACTATAAGATGAAGGACTATGAACAGGCTTTGCAAGTGAGTGCATGTTATAGTGAATCTGAATATATACACATTGCTACATATATACATATTTATTTCTAACTCATTATATAGCTTGTAAACACACCATTTCTTGTAGATATACTTTGAGTTTATATCTACATGTGTAAGGATCATTGTACTGTACATGCATATAATACATTCTGTATATTATGCTGCCACTTCATGATATCAGATTCTATATAATATTAACAATTCCATATAGGGTCAGAAATAAGAGTGCCAATGATACATCAATATCATGGAAACTCTTTATAAATTTCTTACACATTTACAATTAGACAACATCACAAGGTTAATATGAATATCACATACAGTAGTTTAGCGGTATAATACTTCAGAGGGTCATGATGAACTTTCAATATATATATATATATGAACCAGTATTTCAAGTTTAAAACTCATGCCCTTGCACTTGAATTTAACTACTTGGCCACTTCGTTGGGCTTTAATATATATATTCATAATCTTAACGATTGAGAACGCTTAAGTGTCCTGAAAATTATAAATAACGATAGAAAAGGGTGAATGACAGGGTAAATTCCATGAATTTTGTACAATTTGCATAAATTCTATCTTCTACCTTAGTTTGAAAGCTATAAATCTAGACCTGAAGCCATATGCATTTATACTATTTATACTATGACAACACACCTCTGTATGGCTATATATACTGCATGCATACATATACGTACATATTTCTATATGGGGAAATTCCTTTTCATACTATTTGTCTGGGTACATATAGGCATGTTCATGCACAAATCATATACCAGTCTGAGAGTTATACATATACTGTAAACTTTGCAGCTATATATCAAGTGATCTTGAAGCTATATTTCAATATCTTTCTATACAGTGAGTTTATTATTATATACCTTTGACAAAAATTTGTGATACGTGGTTACTCTTAAGTAGATTGCTTTTCTACCAAAATTTCTGAGTTTATACTCAGTAGCTCTGGACAGAGAACTAGAGAAAGTATTGAAACAACTCCTCTTAGCAGGTTTGTGAAAAATGTCTTATGTATAGAAATTATCTCGTAGTTCTCCTCTTCATAATATTTAGAAATAATAACCCAGCTCTTACCTACAAGCTGACTTTAGGATCAAGATCATTTGTGGTGAAGTTTGCTCCTCCTAGTTATCATGCATATGGCAGCTGGTATGATGTAAGTGTACCATACTTTGCTATCCTAATATAGATTTATTATATACAATATTGGTGGCTTGCTGTGCATTTTGTACATAAAACATTGCATATAAATGATTGGTATATACGTAGGTAAAAAGTGAGTATATATCACATTATGGAGTGCCTTCATGGTGATATACCAGTGCTAAAGCCCATCTACCAATCCACTAGTGATGATGAGAGAACAGTTGGCACATCTTTTATTATCATGGAATATGTGGAGGTTAGAGTTGAATAGCATAGAATATTCCCATCTGTATATATAGAGTTACATAATTGTTTCAATGTACATATGTAATGTATTCTTTTATAGAAATAAAATGTAGATATACAAAATATTCAGTATATTTATTTATAATCTATGTACGTATACTATTGAAATATAATTTAAAGCTAGATCTCCATCAGCAATCAGCAGTCTAGGTTCTAACACATATTTGTTTAAGTAGAAGTAACTGGATCATGAAGAATGAATGCAATTTTAACTACACCTTATACCATACGAATGTATGTATAGTGACTTTTCCTGAAATTACAGAAATGTATAGAAATCATGGTGGGTGTCCATGTGTATGTGAAAGTCCTGCTTGTGTTACTTATGAACTTATATAGGGTCAGAAGTTCAGTGCTGCTGGTAAAATACCAAGTTATCAGAGATCCAAGGCCCTTCAATCAGTGATGGGCGTCCTTTCAAAGCTGCATGGATATCAGTGGGAGTCTGCAAGGAAAAAGTTTGCTATTGAATCTAGTGAGGCTTTTTGGGATGAAGAAGTAAACACATACGTACTTGCAGTAATGCATATTAAATGTTACTGAGGTATAACCATGTTTATTCTACGTACATGTGACAATGTTTAGGTGATCATGACTACATGGAAAAGCAATTGGAGTCAGGATGTGTATGGAAATGACTCTTGATCTGACACATCTCAGTTATTCAGTCAAATGAAGAGAGGAAGAAAACCCTATGGCCGTAGTACAGGTGGGCAAGCAGAAATTATTTAGTGAAATGAATGTTATCGCATTCATCTAAATAGCTTTATCATGTATTTTATAGGGATAACTCATGGAGATATGAATATATCTAATGTGATTTTTGACTCTAAGGTTGGTCAGACCTGAATCTATAACCTTATAATATAAGTACGGAAACAGCCAGTACGTATATGCACTTTCGTATTATATATATTAGTTATACCAGGTGTATATGGGTTGGTATGATTGATATATACTCCGTCGCTTCTTATCGTTATTTTTGCAGGACTTTCAGGATGGCTCTGCTAGCGTTTGGTTGTTTTTGCTTAAATGCTGACGACTTCATAGAATGCTCTTGCCCTGACTACTCCAACTGTCCTAAATGTAAGGAGAATTGTCCACCCCCAGGAAGAAACGTCTTAATTTACCATATTTGGGCAGGGATATAACAGGATTTAAGAAGCCAATGTAGTATATAGCTTCTTAAATCCTGTTATATCACGGTAACGAAATTTAAACACAGGTGGTTGCCCCGGCAATGGAGTATATATATGTATATATGTAGTTGAATGAGAAGGCTATTACTGACTGGAAGTATGGGAAGAATGGAGATCCAATGAGTGACGTGGCATACTTTATGATGATGTTCCTCAATCCAAGTGACTATGGCATATATGGCTTGAACTGTTATCCACTTACTATTGGTGAGTTCATAAGATAGGAAAAACATTTGCTATGATTTGTTTTGATAAGGTACAAATATCTTTTCCCTCCTCCAACCAAATAGCATCTGAGTACAACACTTCAGAGGACACTATTCTAGGTGCATACAAGATGCAAGTGGAAACTTTTGATGAGAAAGCATACAATTATATGCTAAAGCTGTAGCTTGCTTGAGATTGATTTCTATATATAAGGTATACACTGCACTGTCTCTTCAGTAGACAGATATTATGCAACAGTCTATATGTACAAAGGAAGCTATTGGCTTACATATCCTCAAGTGACATGACACTAATGACTTTGAGAGAATTGTAAATTATATTCATTTACAAGCTTCTACTTACACAGAATGCTCAAATGGATGGTTTCAGAGGACATGAACTTGGTTCAAAAGAGTTCAAGTCTGTGACTGGCAGTGGATCTCAACATAGTGTGTTGATCATGCTAACAAAGGCTGGACAAAGATTTTATGCAAAAGGATCATACTGAACGTAATACATGCTTTTAATATTTTAATGCATGTAGTCCTAACAACGTATTACCAGTATTATTGACATCGACATGTATAATCAATTTTATAGGAATTTTAAATTACATGTATGTAGCTGTATATGCAGCTAGGTCTTCAATGTATATAGAACAAATTCAACATACCTAGCCACAATCTTGTGCTAATGATCAATTCTGTGGTGGGTTCTGGGACGGCAAAATTGGACTGTAGCAAAAACGGACTCCCCCGGGGTGCATTTTAGGGGGGTCCGTTTTTAGTGGGGGTGTGCATTTTGCGTGACAGTTCTCTATTTCTAGCGGAAAAGGAACTTGTTATGAACATCCAACCCATAAAAGGTATGTAGGAAGTTGTCTCGTTTCGCTGGCTGATACACTGAGTGTCATGTGATGTTAACTGGTTCTTCATCAAGTGCCTTTGGTGACACGAAATTTGGTGCTAAAAAACATATTTACAGAAGAATTTGTCAACTCTATCGCTTTAGCAAAATAAGTAGACGATTTAGTAAAAGCCTCTTTCAGAGAATTCTATTATATAGTTGAAACATTGAGTCAAGTATCCAGGTCATTCCGAAATCCCTATACATTTGAATGCATTATAATGTTTGCCAGGAATAGTAAAAGTTTTTTTTACATTTACCTATGATTTCAGATGATATTGGAACAATTTTCTTCAACAGACTTTGTCTCTTAACCCTACCAAACCTGAAAGGATGTTCCATTATAATTAAAATGCATGTGTGTAATTTTAGAGGTGGAGAAGAAGGGCATTTAAATATTAAGAGTTTCAATGGACATCATCATCTTTGCCAGATGACCTGTCTTGACCAATCTCCTAGGTACTGCGCTTATCTGCAATCAGGGTTTCTACAGGTAGTGACAGCGTAATAAATGGCTGATTGTTTGGAAAGTTCAAAGTGCTATTCCATGAACAAACTTGGGCATGCCCAGGGCAGGTTGACCAATTAGCTAAATATGGAAATCATGAGTGGGAGGAGTGGGAATCTCTCAGACCATTCTATTCTGTTTATTGAATCAAAACAACCTTGTAAATGTACATACTCAGTAAATTAAGTAATAATATAACCTATTATATATATGTGCAATATTATAAAATATACATTACCATACAATATACCGGTACCGACACATTTGTAGTAAATTTTGTCTGAAACTTTGCTCAAATTATGGTATTTGGCGAGTTTCACTGACAAGAAAGTTGTTCTCCTATGCTCGGTGTAGTTTGGGAGTGGAAATATTGGCGGATTGCAATTGGTTCTCAAAACTGCCAAAGCGCAAAAATAAAATTAGCCGCCAACTTTCCTGGGTTATATGGTATTTTTATTGTTTATATACACAATAGTTAACCTCCTTAAAATTAAACCTCTTATGTATAACCAGTTACAAACAGTATAACTTTCATTATGCAACTGATAACATATACACATGCACACAATCACAAATGCATATGCGTACATACCTACACTGCTATCTTTAATTTTATAATGTAGATAAATGTGAGAGTACTAGGTATTGTACTGGATATTTTACCAGCTACAAGGATCCACATATACTGTAAGGATATGAGCTTCACACTCTCTCCCATTACTGGTAGCTCCACCTTCTCTGCAAGTATGTCCTCTATTCCATCTTCTCCATCCACGACACCAGTCTCTCCTGTCACTAAAGATGTCATGTGTTCCTCATTGGGTAGTATTCCTACTATAATTAATGAAGCTGATCAGCTTCGTGGGGATTGTGAGATTAATGAAAAGTGCATCACTCTACTTTGTAATCTAACTGTTGATGTTGGACTTACCTTGGATCTTCATTTAAATATAACACTTCACCCATGTGAAGATCCTTATGCAGTCAGTATTGTTCTAAGTATTTTTGATGGTGGTGACCTTATTAATGGCAAATATACAAACAATGAAACTGTAAGCCAAAGTGGCATCAGAAAAACTGATATAATGGTAATTCAAAGATATTCTTATGGAGTGGATATTGCAGTGAGTATATATGTACACGCATCGTGTATATGTATTAGTTATACCACGGCGCTGAGGTGCATATAGGTTTTATACGTACGAGTGCGAGTACGTATATAAACCCATATACACCGAAGCGCTGTGGTATAAGTGATATATACTCCGAAGCTTCTTATCGTTATTTTGGCGGGACTTTCAGGATGGCTCATCTAGCGCCTGGTTAGTTTTGCTTAAACGCTGACGACTCTATAGAATGCTCTTGCCCTGACTACTCCAACTGTCCTAAATGTAAGGAAAATTGTCCACCCTCCAAGTAGAAACGTCTTAGTTTAGCATATTTGGGCAGGGATATAACAGAATTTAAGAATCCGATGGCAGTATATAGCTTCTTAAACAGAATTTAAGAATCCGAGGGCAGTATATAGCTTCTTAAACAGAATTTAAGAATCCGAGGGCAGTATATAGCTTCTTAAATACTGTTATATCTGTTGTATTAAAAAGATGAAAAAGGCAATAACAGACTTGAAGAAAAAAGAATAAACATCTATGAAGCTGTCAATGAACAATTAAAATACAAAGGATTGGCAATGGCGCATTCACCTGCTTAAAAAGAAATTGGATTAAGAAAAACTTAAAAGTAGCTTCTAATGAAATGGCATCTGACATGACCAAAATACATATTTAAAAGCTGTAGTAGTACTAGTTATATAGATAATGCATGCAATGATTACATTTGAGTGCTTTATTTAGTGTGATTAATTACATAATTCATTGGCAAATAGACTTTAAAGAGGTAACAAAATTCACAGATTAACTGGTTAAAATGGTCAACATCCTTTTTGATTATTTGTTGCTTATGTATAACTGCTTTCTATAAGCATGTGTTTTGAAGTTTTTGTAATAAGACTTCATTTGCAAATTACATATTTACCTTATGCAAGATGCAAGATACTGCATCATTTAATTTTGCATATAATCATGCAAGTACATGTTGAAAATTCCAATACGTATACCACATTTAACAAAATTAATAAAGAGAGCTGTATTCAGGTAAAATTTGCAGTTGGTGTGTTGCATGTTGACACTTGATCACAAAAATTAAGGTGTCATCTAAAAATACATGCAAATTTAACTGCAACTACGTATATACATATACATGTATATAAAAGGATTTATGATGATTGCACTACATTATTTAATGTGTTGATGATCCTCTTCAAGTAAATTATCAGTGTTGGTATAAGCATAGAAGTTGTGATTGAGAAGAACCACTTGAAATTGATGCTGTATCTCAGAGGTAGTCTAATGTCCATGAGGACCAAGATGTGGATAGCTGCAAAGAACATTGCTCCACATAATGATACTGTCATGAGGAATAACCATGAGAGACATCTCTTCAAACCTGCTTTACAGTTAATAGCAACTCTGTAGTCTGCTATGAAAATTTGATCTAAACTGAACAGTGCTGCAAATAAAGAAGTGATTCCACTAGCAAGAAGCATAATAGATGCAAAAAGGAATCCATTTCTATAAGGATCTGTTAATACAGTTAGGAGAGTTATGGACACTTGACAAAATGTGATTCCAAGCAAGGCAATAATGCTCCAAATTGCCAACTTTAGAACTATTCTATTGACATTTTCTGCTCTAAAAGCATTACAAGTCACACATCTGAGCAGATTCATAATGGACTGTGGTGCAGATAGGTGATGTGGAATGTCTAACTTCAATGTAAATACAATGCTGAGTGCAAATACTACTACTGCAACCATCAAATAGCTGATACCAAACACATGCTCAAAATTTCCTAGCTCGTAGCAGTTCCAGTTGACTTTAATGAATGCAAATGCGAATAGTATAGCTTTTATATTATATAAACTAGTAAAAATGACGGAAAATAAGGATATTCCCCAGAATATACTGAATGATGAAACATTAAGATCTAATTGCGAAACAAAAGCCTTCAATTTCAATAGTCTTGCAACTGTGACCAAGGTAGCTGGCCAGAAGAGCATTGCACCAATTCTAAAAACAATTATAATGTAGACTTCCCGTGCTGGGATGCATTCAAAACTGCAGAATATTTTATTCACTTTAGAAATCACACAACTGTAGCCCTCTGCATTATAATAGACTGTGGGGTCGACTTTCTTTTTCAAAAGCGATTCCTTGACCTAAATATATTTAAAGAAAATATGTACATATGTCATGCAGGATTTGACATCCCAAGTGAGTTTTAAGATTTATTATGTTACTGTTAGACATCTACATGATTCCCTTTTGTATAGACAAGGTATATATAAATCAATGGATATATGAGAAGATTAATTAATAAATTTTAAGTGAAAATAACATATAAATACATTACTTGTAAATTTTCATTAGCAGGTTTGTTAGGAATTTTGACATTTCGACCCTGGGCATCTTTGTTGCTGAAGAAAACCCCCAAGGTCAAAACAACCAAATCAGGACAAGAATCGAATCAACTGCGTCGTCTCTCTATAGATACTCAAGAGACTAAAAGATGAACCATCTCAAAGATATATACGTATGTTTGGCATAGTTAGCAGAAATCCCTATCATCTGATCTTTTAGCAGCAGCTGGTTGGTACCTTCAAACTGGATATGTGTGATGCATGCAATATATATATACATATATATGTACATACGTACAAAGCATGCATACCCACAAGTAAGGTATCTGACTGTAACAATGTCTTGCTTTGTGGTATTTGATAAGGTACAGTCAAGCATACAAGAGGAAAGGCAGTTATAATAGGATTGGTCTTAAAGAATACTCCTGAGATTACTTGCGGAACCATTAGTCCTAATTCATTGAGAATAGTTCCTGTAGCCAGTATGTTAGCAGAAGACGCATGCCACATAGTTCCATAAACATTATCTTCTCCATTGAGTTCCATGATCATACCTGCATATGGTGTCTGGTTACACAGTGGCTGTGAAATGGGAGTTCCATTAGTGAAGAATATGAGACTAACAAACTGAGGCACTCCATGGTTGACTGGGTAGAAGGCTTCCATCAATCTTTGATAGTTTTCTTGATTAGAAATGATAGCTGTCACAATATCATCAGCATTGTTACAGACTTTGTGAGGTTGACAGGTGTCTGAGGTATTGAGGTTGAGTTGATCTCCATAAACTCCAAGAGGACCAATGAGGATAGATAGAGCAATCCCTTTGAGCAATAGGAACCATATATTCATGTTAAAGTTGCTATTACCAATTGCAAGTATAAAGATTCTAAAAATTATATATATATATAAGTATAAATATACCATTTATTTAAAATGGTCAAATTTTCACTTCACCTTAGATATTGTAAATATGGGAGGAGGTATATATCTATTTGAGCATCAAATTTTGACGTTTCAACCAGTAGGTCTTCTTCAGCAACGAATGAGGAGGATGAAGGATTTTTGTTTTAAAGTTTGCTAATATTCAAATATACACCTCACCATCCTGTATAATATATATATATATAGATTATTAGTTACTAAATACATACATATATATATGTATAATTTGTAATTTGTATAAAGGGATGTTTCAATTTGAAAGACTTATAATAACTAACAACAGACATATTATAGCTTAATATCACCACAAAGCCTTATAGTGAATCTGAATATATATATATATATATATATACATCTTTTATGGCAATCAATTTTTAATTGTATATCCTATTGAAAAATAACTTTTACCTTTATCATCATTCCTTATTTACTATATATATGTGATAGGATACTACATACGTATTCTATGTACATTCAGTTTCTACAAAGTGTGTATACACAATAATATCATTGTTTGTCCGTTTTATATTTATACAATACGTTATGTATTTTTAGCACCATCCCTCACACTTGAAGGTTCATCACTTGGCGGGTTATGTTAACTATAAGATGAAGGACTATGAACAGGCTTTGCAAGTGAGTGTATGTTTAGTGAATCTGAATATATACACATTGTTACATGTTTATTTCTAACTCATTACAATATAGCCTGTAAACACACCATTTCTCGCAGATATATGATTGGTTATTTTGAGTTTATATCAACATATGTAAGGATCATTGTACTGTACATGCATATAATACATTCTGTATATTATGCTGCCGCTTCATGATATCTATATATAATATTAACAATTCCGGATAGGGTCAGAAATAAGAGTGCCAATAATACATCAATATCATGGAAACTCTTTACACATTTACAATTAGACAACATCACAAGGTTAATATGAATATCACATACAGTAGTTTAGCGGTATAATACTTCAGAGGGTCATGATGAACTTTCAATAAATATGAACCAGTATTTCAAGTTTAAAACTCATGCCCCTGGACTTGAATTTAACAACTAGGCCACTTCATTGGGTTTTATTATATATATATATTCATAATCTTAACAATTGAGAATGCTTAAGTGTCCTGAAAATTATAAATAACGATAGAAAAGGGTGTATGACAGGGTAAATTCTATGACTTTTGTACAATTTGCATAACTTTTATTTAGACACTTGATGTATGTCTTCTACCTTAGTTTGGAAAGCTATAAATCTAGATCTGAAGCCATATATTACTATGGCAACACACCTCTGTATGGATGGCTATACTGCATGCATACATATACATATTTCTACATAGGGACATTCCTTTTCACACTATTTGCCTGGGTACGTATAGGCATGTTCATGCACAAATCAAATACCAATCTGAGAGTTATACATATAAACTTTGTAGCTATATATCAAGTGATCTCGAAGCTATATTTCAATATCTTTCTATACAGTGAGCTTATTATTATATACCTTTGACAAAAATTTGTGATACATGGCTACTCTTAAGTAGATGGCTTTTCTACCAAAATTTCTGAGTTTACTCAGTAGCTCTGGACAGAGAACTAGAGAAAGTATTGAAACAACTCCTCTTAGCAGGTTTGTGAAAATGTCTTATGTATATATTATCTTGTAGTTCTCCTCTTCATATTTTTTAGACATAATAACCCAGCTCTTACCTACAAGCTGACTTTATATAGGATCAAGATCATTTGTGGTGAAGTTTGCTCCTCCTAGTTATCATGCATATGGCAGCTGGTATGATGTAAGTGTACCATACTTTGCTATCCTAATATAGATTTATCCTGATATATAATTACAATCAAGTACAAATTTAAAGAGATCCAAGTGACCCCTAGGATAATCAGTATTTTAAATAATTCATACAGATCATCCAATTGCAAGGTAGAACACATGACCTACCAATTACCTTTTCACATCTTAGTATAGACTGAAGATGATGCATCTGCATGCCATATATCAACAAAGGTTCCAGTCTTAAGGGGGTCTCAGCTAATAACCACAGCAGATTTGATTTGCCTTGTGAGGGAGCTATAAGAATACTAACGCTTGCATGCATTGGAATAATCAACAGGGTTAGAGATCATTTTGTAACTTGTACACAAGGACATAAAAGGCTAAGGCCTTTATATACGTATACGTATGTCATATGATGTCCCTTGTGTATACGTACGTATGTTAATTGGTTATATATGTAGGTTATATGTCTATGTGTATATAGATATGTGTATAGGTCTACGTATATGTATGCAGGTTACTTATATAGGTCTTCCTGCCCTGTAACTTTGTCTTATTCTTCGAGGGAGATTCCTCCAAGTCTTGATCACCAATATTGGTACAGGAACTTTCTAGCTCGTTACCCGAGCTACAAATAGGTACTCATACGTATAGTTTACATGTTCTGCGTCCTTGGTAAGTTTGCAGAGATTGGGTGGACTTGGTTGGTTGTAGGCCGGTCTGGTTTCAAATTCATTTTAATATCACACAGATAATCATTTTACAATATTCTATACATTTGTGATTATGAAAAATGATAATTACTGTATGACTTTACTAGGTTTCAAAACACCTATCTACCTAAAACTCTTTCACATAGAACCTACGTATATAGTCCTATACATAAAATACATGCATGCATATACATATATACATACATGTTAACTCTACATGCCAGGATACATGTTAAACTACAATTTGTCTTTTAAATTCATTTTGATTTTCTTGTTGCCTATTTGGATCACATTCCATGCAGATGCATTTTCATCACTCTGTTAAATACACTTCCTAGGTTGAGAACAAGATATGGTATTGATATAGTTGTTAATGTAGAAAATAGCCACGAAAAATTTATGTTGTAGCTTAATGGTAGAGTCTTGTCCAGTAATAGGAGACAATGAACACTTGCTAGAAATGTGGCTCCAAAAATAGACAATGTTGTAATGTATAGTAGAGCCAATACAGTCCCTCTCTAATGCCAATTTTACATGGGACGGAAACTCTACAATCTGAGACAAAAACTTGATCAATGCTAAAGACTGCTGCAGTGAAGGTGATGGTGGAGGTAGCAAATAGGAAGATAGATGCCATGATGAATGTATGCCTGTAAGATCTGTTAATACAGCTATAAACATCATTGGCAAGTGGTAACACACACACATTACAAAGACATTGACCACAATCCAGATGCCAAAATGCAATATAAATTTGCTAAGTCTATTGTAACTGACACATCTAAATGTTACCAAGGTGCAAACAGTTACAGCAAATTTTGGTACAGGAACAATTTGATTTGGAAATTTTGTTGAAGTCGAAACTGCTATGGTCAATACAGCACTCAAGAATAATGCAATACACATACCAATACCAACTTTTGGTACAATTCCATTGGTCCCATTTTCATGATGATAATGCAGCTCAGACAATAGAAATGAGAGTGCCACTGCTGTATTATGAATAATCATGTAGATGTAGAAGAAAATGGAGAATGTTATAATGGCCCAGGTTACACTAAATGTGGGAATTTCAGATACTCCTGTAGTTATTCGTGAGGTAATGGACTCTCTAATTCTGCACTTTATTACTAGTATGACTATGCCGAAGGGCCAAATGAAAATCAATGCTGGTATAAATAAATTAGTAATTGAAATAGGGTTCTTTCTTGGGTTGGGATATGGAATACATCCAGAATAGCAGAATTGTTGGTTGAAAGATTCTATTCCACAAGCAAACCCCACGGCTTTGCTATATGCAATGCTATCAATTTTTTCTCTCAAAATTGCCTCTTTCAACTATATAAACGAACACACAGATTATGACTTATAACATATATGCATACGTAGCCTATGAAAAGGGACTGAGAGTTAATCATTCAATATATATATACGTACGTACATTTACAAATGATATATTATGGGTTAGGCAATGCATGCAGTTTCAGGGAGAAGATCTTCAAGATTTGTACTGGACTCTACATCATGAACTATATAATTGTTATATAGATTAAAAACTATAATATCTCGATGGATTGCATGTGTCCTGGAGGTAATAAATGGTTGCAACCTTAGACTTATATATATAGACATTTGGTAGTATCTATTTCCATTAAGCGATCATCCATATTTGTTCTACACATAAAAGCTCTAGACGCTCCCAAAGTCAAAAGATTACCATTTCCAAAGACAAGCTCCTCCAGTCGATTACATACGTACATGTATGTCAAGTGTATTTGTAGTGATTGCATAGTCATTTACAGTGATTCAAACTTACCACTAGAACAACAGGAAGGAATACATCATTGATCTGTGAGTCACGTTTATCTGGTGGCTTCAGATAAGGAAGCATAAGACAAACGGCACTATAATCTGTAATGATTGGATTTTCTTTAAAGAATCTACCAAGAATTCCCTGTGGTATAAGTAGAGCCATTTCAGATATCATTACGCTTGACACTACTGTATTGATGGTAGAGGAATACCACATAGTACCGTAGACATTCTCTAATCCATTTAATTCAAATACAATACCAACGTAGGGTTCTTTGTCAATGCACACTTCTTCTTTGATGGATGTTCCATTTGTAAAAATAATAAAAAGTAAAAACTGAGGTTTTGCATGGTTGATGGGGAAGAATGCTTCTATTAATCTCCGATGATTTCCTCCATTTGAGATGATTGCTTCTACAATTGCATCGGTACTGTAACAAGGAAGGAGAGGTGAAGGGAGTATTCATAAAAAAGGGTTTCCACTACTCCCCAGGGAAGAGAACTGGTACAGAAGAAGAATTAAGGAAGCCCTGAAGATCCAACAATGTCAGGTAAAAATGAACTTAGATCAAGGAATTGTACTAAGAAGTGGTTGGAAACCCTTTTTTATGAATACTCCCTTCACCTCTCCTTCCTCCGGAAATGATGTAACCGATGACATCACTGATGAGGTAATCGAAAATGGCGGGAAAAGATGCCTATAAATGAAGACACCTTGAAGACCAACACCAGTCACTGAAGAAGACCCCCAGGGTCGAAACGTTTGGCAGACAGAAGAATCGAAAAAACTGTGTCTCTAGATGCTCTAAAAGTCGAAAGATGAACCTTTACAAAGACATCTTTTATTATCGTGGAATATGTGGAGGTTAATTAGAGTTGAATAGCATAGAATATTCCCATCTGTATATATAGAGTTACATAATTGTTTCAATGTACATATGTATAATGTATTCTTTTATAGAAATTAAATGTAGATATACATGATATTTAGTATGTTTATTTATAATCTATAATTTCAGTTGTCTTAAAGCTAGATCTCCATCAGCAACAGCAGTCTAGGTTCTAACACATATTTGTTTAAGTAGAATTAACTGGATCATGAACAATGAATGCAATTATAACTACACCTTATACCATATACGTATGTATGTATAGTGACTTTTCCGCACTTACAGAAATGTATAGAAATCATGGTGGGTGTCCATGTGTATGTGAAAGTCCTGCAATGGCTTAATTTAAATTATGCCAGTCTGTCAGGGGCAATTTGCCTAGCTATACATGCAGCTAGGTCTTCAATGTAGAATGAATTACATGAATTCCGTGGTGGGTTCTAGAACATACAGTTTTTAGCGGAAAAGGAACTTGTTGCAAACACCCAATCCATAAAAGGTATGTAGGAAGTCGTCTCGTTTCGCTGGCTGATACACTGAGCGTCATGTGATGCATGTAAACTGGTTCTTCACAGAGTACCTTTAGTGACACGAAATTTGGTGTCTCAAATCGACATAAGTAAGTACGAGTATCTTTTTGAAGCCGTATTCCCCTCAGTCGAGAATAAGTAGACGATTTAGTAAAAGCCTCTTTCAGAGAATGCTATTAAATAGTTAAAACATTGAGTCAAGTATCCAGCGCCTTCCGAAATCCCTATTCAATTGCAATAATGTTTGCCAGGAATAGTGAAAGTTTTGTTTTTACATTTACCTATGATTTCAAATGATATTGGAAGAATTCTCTTCAACAGACTGTGTCTGTTAACCCTCCCAAACCCGAAAGGATGTTCCAATATCATTAAAATATATGTGTGTCGTCTAGAGGTGGAAAAGAAGGGCAATTAAATATTAAGAGTTTGAATAGACACCATCATCACTTATCACTTATCACTTATCTTATTTATACTGGGTGACCCATTAGCCAAAGGCTACTTTTCATGGGGCCCAGTTTAATACACTGAAATCAAAGTAAACATCTACACATACACACTAATCAGTTAATAATCGGTTAATAATCAGTCAGGGCTGATGTTGATGGCAGGGGGTCACTTTTCTTTTTTTCTTTTCTGCCCTGGAGGTGAGTCCTGGCCATCCCATTGTGTCTTGCTCTTTAATCTTTGCTCTCAACTACCAGGCCACCAGCACCCCCATCATCTTGGCCAGATGACCTGTCTTGATGTAGTCCAGTGCCTCGCAATCTCCTCACCTCACTTCTTCATGTCACAGCCATATTTGGTGAATTATAATGTTCTCATGGACAGAATAAACTATATGCAGAGAAGGATCTAAGAATTCAAAGAAGAAAGACCCCAGGCCTCAGTTTAGTGATGAAGGGTGGTATTCCTAGAAACAGCTGCCTGGTCCAGTGGAGCAGAAGAACAAGAGAATATATGGCAAATGGTACTGCACTTGTCTAGTACCTACTGCAATCAGGGTTTCTACAGGTAGTGACAGCGTAATAAATGCCTGATTTCTTGGAAAGTTGAAAGTGCTATTCCATGAACAAACTTGGGCATGCCCAGGGCATGCAGGTTGTCCAATTAGCTAAATATGGAAATCATGAGTGGGAGGAGTGGGAATCTCTCAGACCATTCTATTCTGTTTACTGAATCAAAACAACCTTTTAAATGTACATACTCAGTAAATTAAGTAATAATATAACCTATTATATATATATATGTGTGCAATATTATAAAATATACATTACCATACAATACCAGTACCGACATATTTGTAATAAATTTTGTCCAAAACTTTGCCGGATTGCTCAAATTATGGCATTTGGTGAGTTTCACTGACAAGGAATTTGTTCTCCTATGCTCAGTGTAGTTTTGGAGTGGAAATATTGGCAGATTGGTTGTCAAAACCGCCAAACCGGAAAAATAAATTAGCTGCCAAACTTTCCTAGGCTATGTGGTATTTTTATTGTCTATATACTGTACATACAGTTAACCTCCTTAAATTAAACATATTATGTATAACCAGTCACAAAACAGTGTAATTTTCCTTATGCAACTGATAACATATACACATGCTCCCAATCACACATGCATATACATATATACCTACACTACATCTTTAATTATATACTGTAAATACATGTGAGAGTAATAGGTGTTGTACTGGATATTTTACCAGCTACAAGGATCCACATGTACTGTAAGGATATGAGCTTTACACGCTCTCCCATTACTGGTAGCTCCACCTTCTCTGCAAATATGTCCTCTATTCCATCATCCGCACCTTCTCCATCCACGACACCACTTTCTCCTGTCACTAAAGATGTCAATAATAAGATAACAGTAATTGCTGATGAAGACCTACTGGTTGAAACGTTCTATTCCAAAGATTTAATGTTGCTGTTGCTCAATAAACTACATATATCATCACAATCGCGACAAATAAACCCTATCACTTCAAGTGTGTATATATATATATATACGTATGTACATATATATGTGGAAAGGAGTATACGTATATTATGTCCATGTCAAAATGCCTTTATAGAATATACATTGTTCATGATCATTATATAATAAATATATAAATATCTCAACAATGCCATTATAGTCAAGAGTCTTCACAGGAAGATTTAAAACAGGAAATTGGTTCATAAATTCTTTTCTTGGTATTATTCAATAGGCATTGTCAACAGGTTTTACATTTATTCCACAAGTGACAGTTGCAATGTACTGTGAGGATGAATCTACTACATGTATAACTCCTAAAGTAGAGTCTGAGGCTAGTAGGTTAAACACTACTACATATATTATTCAGGTTTTAACATATTTATATGATACTGTATACATCATGATTTACATTACATACATATATAAGCATTTACAGTACCTAATCAGGGAGTACGGTAGTACTCCCTATGTAGGGATGACGCGGTCTTTTTGTTTTCCCCATACATTGGTATAGGAGCAAAATCCCGAAATAGGCCGAAAATCGACAAAACAAGGCTATGTATGACTAAATATACAATATACATACTCTATAAAGACCTTAAAGGCAAGCGAATATGTCCCGCTGGCGAAATAATAAACTTTAAAAATTCCCATTTTCTTCATATTCTTCTTATTCTTATTCTTCTTTGCCAGCCATAACTAAAAAACTATATAAGCTTTTGGACTAATTGTTAAACGAAACAATACAGAATACAGCTCTATTGCAGAGCTGTATTCTTTTGTAGCGATAACGCTATTATTGAGTATGACGATTTTCATGGCCCCAGAGTCAAGGCCTCAATAAATTCGCCATTTTAATGACGTCATATCAGTCGAAGATTGCGAAACCAAAATGAGTTTAAATAAAATCGAATTCCTAGTTTATACTCCATAAAAAGTACACAAACTAGAGAACAATAAAATTTTTCTACAAAAATAGTGAAGATGTAGGGATGACATAAAAAGCACAGAAACAAGAAAGGGATGTTACACAGTGAAGCATTAGCTATATATGTATGAATCCTAAAAGCAAGGGTGTTGTATGATTCATGCATATATATAGAGCTAATGCTTCACTGTGTAACATCCCTTTCTTGTTTCTGTGCTTTTTGTGCCATCCCTACATCTTCACTATTTTGTAGAAAATAGTTCGCTAGTATAGATAATGCATGCAATGATTGTATTTTGAGTGCTTTATTTTTGTGATTAATTACATAATTCATCGGCAAATAGACTTTAAAGAGGTAACAAAATTCACAGATTAACTGGTTAAAATGGTGAACATCCTTTTTGATTAATTGTTGCTTATGTATAGGTGCTTTCTATAAGCATGTGTTTTGAAGTTTTTGTAATCAGACTCCATCTGCAAATTACATATTTACCCTATCTTGCATCATTTAATTTTACATATAATCATGCAAGTGCATGTTGAAAATTCCAATACGTATACCGCATTTAACAAAATTAATAAAGAGAGCTGTATTCAGGTAAAACTTGCAGTTGGTGTGCTGCATGTTAACACTTGATCAAAAAATTAAGGTGTCATCTACAAATACATGCATAATTTTAACTGCAACTATATACATATATATAATAGGATTTATGATGATTGCACTACATTATTTAATGTGTTGATGATCCTCTTCAAGTAAATTGTCAGTGTTGGTATAAGCATAGATATTGTGATTGAGAAGAACCACTTGAAATTGATGCTGTATCTCAGAGGTAGTCTAATGTCCATGAGAACCAAGATGTGGATAGCTGCAAAGAACATTGCTCCAGATAATGATACTGTCATGAGGAATAACCATGAGAGACATCTCTTCAAACCTGCTTTACAGTTAATAGCAACTCTGTAGTCTGTTATGAAAATTTGATCTAAACTGAACAGTGCTGCAAATAAAGAAGTGACTCCACAAGCAAGAAGCATAATAGATGCAAAAAGGAATCCATTCCTATAAGGATCTGTTAATACAGTTAGGAGAGTTATGGACACTTGACAAAATGTGATTCCAAGCAACGCAATAATGCTCCAAATTGCCAACTTTAGAACTATTCTATTGACCTTTTCTGCTCTAAAAACATTACAAGTCACACATCTGAGCAGATTCATAATGGACTGTGGTGCAGATAGGTGATGTGGAATGTCTAACTTCAATGTAAATACAATGCTGAGTGCAAATACTACCACTGCAAACATCAAATAGCTGATACCAAACACATGCTCAAAATTGCCTAGCTCGTAGCAGTTCCAGTTGACTTGAATTATTGCAAATGCGAATAGTATAGCTTTTATATTATATAAACTAGTAAAAATAACGGAAAATAAGGATATTCCCCAGAATATACTGAATGATGAAACATTAAGATCTAGTTGCAAAAAAAAAGCCTTCAATTTCAATAGTCTTGCAACTATGACCAAGGTAGCTGGCCAGAAGAGCATTGCACCAATTCTAAAAACAATTATCCAATAGACTTCCTGTACCAGGATGCATTGAAAAGTGCAGAATATTTTATTCACTTTAGGAATCACACAACTGTAGCCCTCTGCATTATAATAGACTGTGGAGTCGACTTTCTTTTTCAAAAGTGATTCCTTGACCTAAATATATTTAAAGAAAATATGTACATATGTCATGCAGGATTTGACATCCCAAGTAAGTTTTAAGATTTATTATGTTACTGTTAGACATCTACAGGATTCCCTTTTGTATAGACAAGGTATATATAAATCAATGGATATATGAGAAAATTAATTAATAAATTTTAAGTGAAAATGACATATAAATACAGTACTTGTAAATTTTTATTAGCAGGTTCCTTAGGAATTTTGACGTTTCGACCCTGGGTGTTTTCGCTGCTGAAGAAGACCCCCAAGGTCAAAACAACCAAATCAGGATAAGAATCGAATCAAATGCATCGTCTCTCTAGATACTCAAAAGACTAAAAGATGAACCATCTCAAAGATATATACATATGTTTGGCATAGTTAGCAGAAATCCCTATCATCTGATCTTTTAGCTGCAGCTGGTTGGTACCTTCAAACTGGATATGTGTGATGCATGCAATATATATACATATATATATGTACATACATACAAAGCATGCATACCCACAAGTAAGGTATCTGACTGTAACAATGTCTTGCTTTGTGGTATTTGATAAGGAACAGTCAAGCATACAAGAGGAAAGGCAGTTATAATAGGATTGGTCTTAAAGAATACTCCTGAGATTACTTGCGGAACCATTAGTCCTAATTCATTGAGAATAGTTCCTGTAGCCAGTATGTTAGCAGAAGACGCATGCCACATAGTTCCATAAACATTATCTTCTCCATTGAGTTCCATGATCATACCTGCATATGGTGTCTGGTTACACAGTGGCTGTGAAATGGGAGTTCCATTAGTGAAGAATATGAGACTAACAAACTGAGGCACTCCATGGTTGACTGGGTAGAAGGCTTCCATCAATCTTTGATAGTTTTCTTGATTAGAAATGATAGCTGTCACAATATCATCAGCATTGTTACAAACTTTGTGAGGTTGACAGGTGTCTGAGTTATTGAGGTTGAGTTGATCTCCATAAACTCCAAGAGGACCAGTGAGGATAAGTAGAGCAATCCCTTTGAGCAATAGGAACCATATATTCATGTTAAAGTTGCTATTACCAATTGCAAGTATAAATAAAATAGAAGTATAAATATACCATTTATTTAAAATGGTCAATTTTTCACTGCACCTTTATACTATAAATATGGGAGGAGGTATATATTTGAGTATCAAATTTTGACGTTTCAACCAGTAGATCTTCTTCAGCAATGAATGAGGAGGATGAAGGATTTTTGTTCTAAAGTTTGCTAATATTTAAATATACACCTCACCATCCTATATTTTATAAGTTACTAAATACATACGTATATATATGTATAATTTGTAATTTGTATATATATATAAACGGATGTTTCAATTTGAAAGACTTATAATAACTAACAACAGACATATTATAGCTTAATATCAACACTAAGCCTTATAGTGAATCTGAATATATACACATTGAAACATCTATATAGAACACCATTTTTCATGTTTTTATGGCAATCCATTTTTGTATATCGTATTGAAAAAAAAGGTCCATTAGAATTTTTAACTGTAACTCTATATACTAACTTTTACCTTTATCATCATCCCTTATTTACTATAATAAGATACTACATATTCTATGTACATTCAGTTTCTACAAAGTGTGTATATATACACAATATAATAATATTATTGTTTGTCCGTTTTATTTTTATACAATGTATTATGTTTACTTTAGCACCATCCCCTCACACTTGAAGGCTCATCATTTGGCGGGTGAAGTTAACTATAAGATGAAGGACTATGAACAGGCTTTGCAAGTGAGTGCATGTTATAGTGAATCTGAATATATACACATTGTTACATGTTTATTTCTAACTCGTTACCATATAGCTTGTAAACACACCATTTCTCGCAGATATATGATTGGTTACTTTGAGTTTATATCTACATGTGTAAGGATCATTGTACTGTACATGCATATAATACATTCTGTATATTATGCTGCCACTTCATGATATCTATATAATATTAACAATTCCATATAGGGTCAGAAATAAGAGTGCCAATACTATATCAATATCATGGAAACTCTATTAATTTCGTACACATTTACAATTAGACAACATCACAAGGTTAATATGAATATCACATACAGTAGTTTAGCAGGGTAAAGCTTCAGTGGGTTATGATGAACTTTCAATATACGTATATGAACAAGTATTTCAAGTTTAAAAATTCATGCCCCTGCACTTGAATTTAACTACTTGGCCACTTCATTGGGCTTTAATATATATATTTAAAATCTTAACGATTGAGAATGCTTAAGTGTCCTGAACATTATAAATAACGATAGAAAAGGGTGAATGACAGGGTAAATTCCATGAATTTTGTATTTAGACATTTGATGTATGTCTTCTACCTTAGTTTGGAAAGCTATAAATCTATAGATATACATAGATCTGAAGCAATATAATCCTGTGGCAACACACCTCTGTATGGCTATACTGCATGCATACGTACATACACATATAGGGAAATTCCTTTTCATACTATTTGCCTGGGTACGTATAGGCATGTTCATGCACAAATCAAATACCATTCTGAGAGTTAAACATATAAACTTTGTAGCTATATATCAAGTGATCTCAAAGCTATATTTCAATATCTTTCTATACAGTGACTTTTTTATTATATACCTTTGACAAAAATTTGTGATACGTGGTTACTCTTCAATAGATGGCTCTTCTACCAAGATTTCTGAGTTTACTCAGTAGCTCTGGACAGAGAACTAGAGAAAGTTTTGAAACAACTCCTCTTAGCAGGTTTGTGAAAAATGTCTTATGTATATATTATCTTGTAGTTCTCTTCATATTATTTAGAAATAATAACCCAGCTCTTACCTACAAGCTGACTTTATATAAGATCAAGATCATTTGTGGTGAAGTTTGCTCCTTTTAGTTATCATGCATATGGCAGCTGGTATGATGTAAGTGTACCATACTTTGCTATCCTAATAGATTTATCCTGATATATAATTATAATCAAGTACTACACAGTACAAATTTAAAGAAATCCAAGTGACCCCTAGGATAATCAGTATTTTAAATAGTTAATACAGATCATCCATTTGCAAGGTAGAAAACATGACCTACCAATTTCACCTTAGTATAGACTGAAGATGATGCATCTGCATGCCTTATATCAACAAAGGTTCCAGTCTTAAAGGGGTCTCAGCTAATAACTACAGCGGATTTGATTTGCCTTGTGAGGGAGCTAAGAATACCAATGGTTGGTTGCCTGCATTGGCATAATCAACAGGGTTAGAGATCATTTTGTAACTTGTACACAAGGACATAAAAGGCTAAGGCCTTTATATACGTATGTCATATGATGTCCCTTGTGTATACCTACATATGTTAATTGTAGGTTATATGTCTATGTGTATATAAATATGTGTATAGGTCTACGTAAATGTATGCAAGTTATATATATAGGTCTTCCTGCCCTGTAACTTTGTCTTATTCTTCGAGGGAGATTCCTCCAAGTCTTGATCACCAATATTGGTGCAGGAACTTTCTAGCTCGTTACCCGAGCTACAAATAGGTACTTATACGTATAGTGTATATACATGTTCTGCGTCCTTGGTTAGTTTGCAGAGATTGGGTGGACTTGGTTGGTTGTTGGAGGTCTGGTTTCAAATTCATTTTAATATCACACAGGTAATCATTTTACAATATTCTATACATACTTAAATATGAAAAATGATAATTACTGTATGACTTTACTAGGTTTCAAAACACCTATCTACCTAAAACCCTTTCACATAGAACCTACGTATATATTCCTATACATAAAACACATGCATGCATATACAAATATGCATACATGTTAACTCTACATGCCAGGATACATGTTAAACCACAATTTGTCTTTTAAATTCATTTTGACTTTTTTGTTGTCTATTTGGATCACATTCCATGCAGAGGCATTTTCATCACTCTGTTAAATACACTTCCTAGGTTGAGAACAAGATATGGTATTGATATAGTTGTTAACGTAGAAAATAGCCACGAAAAATTTATGCTGTAGCTTAATGGTAGAGTCTTGTCCAGTAAGAGAAGACAATGAACACTTGCTAGAAATGTGGCTCCAAAAATAGACAATGTTGTAATGTAGAGCCAATACAGTCCTTGCCTAATGCCAATTTTACATGGGACAGAAACTCTACAATCTGAGACAAAAACTTGATCAATGCTGAAGACTGCTGCTGTGAAGGTGATGGTGGAGGTAGCAAATAGGAAGATAGATGCCATGATGAATGTATGCCTGTAAGGATCGGTTAATACAGCTATAAACATCATTGGCAAGTGGTAACACACACACATTACAAAGGCATTGATCACAATCCAGATGCCAAAATGCAATATAAATTTGCTAAGTCTATTGTAACTGACACATTTAAAAGTTACCAAGGTGCAAACAGTTACAGCAAATTTTGGTACAGGAACAATTTGATTTGGAAATTTTGTTGAAGTAGAAACTGCTATGGTCAAAACAACACTCAAGAATAATGCAATGCACATACCAATACCAACTTTTGGTATAATTCCATTGGTCCCATTTTCATGATGATAATGCAGCTCAGACAATAGGAACGAGAGTGCCACTGCTGTATTATGAATAATCATGTAGATGTAGAAGAAAATGGAGAATATTATAATGGCCCAGGTTACACTAAATGTGGGAATTTCAGATACTCCAATAGTTATTTGTGAGGTAATAGACTCTCTAATTCTGCACTTCATTACTAGTATGACTATGCCGAAGGGCCAAATGAAAATTAATGCTGGTATAAATAAATTAGTAATTGAAATAGGGTTCTTTCTTGGGTTGGGATATGGAATACATCCAGAATAGCAGAATTGTTGGTTGAAAGATTCTATTCCACAAGCAAACCCCACGGCTTTGCTATATGCAATGTTATCAATTCTTTCTCTCAAAATTGCCTCTTTCAACTATGTATTTATATAAACAAACACACAGATTATGACTTATAACATACATATATATACATAGTATATGAAAAGAGACCGAGAGTTAATCATACAATATATACGTACGTACATTTACAAATGGTATATTATGTATGCATGCAGTTTCAGTGATAAGAACTTCAAGATTTGTACTGGACTCTATATACATCATGAACTATATAATTGTTATATAGACAAAAAACTATAATATCTCGATGGATTGCATGTGTCCTGGAGGTAATAAATGGTTGCAACATTAGACTTATATAGACATTTGGTAGTATATATTTCCATTAAGCGATCATCCATATTTATTCTATACATACAAGCTCCTCCAGCAATTTACATGCATACGTAGATGTATGTCAAGTGCATGTGAAGTGACTGCATAGTCATTTACAGTGATTCAAACTTACCACTAGAACAACAGGAAGGAATACATCATTGATCTGTGAGTCACTTTTATCTGGTGGCTTCAGATAAGGAAGCGTAAGACAAACGGCACTATAGTCTGTAATGATTGGATTTTCTTTAAAGAATCTACCAAGAATTCCCTGTGGTATAAGTAGAGCCATTTCAGATATCATTACGGTTGACACTACTGTATTGATGGTAGAGGAATACCACATAGTACCGTAGACATTCTCTAATCCATTTAATTCAAATACAATACCAACGTAGGGTTCTTTGTCAATGCACACTTCTTCTTTGATGGATGTTCCATTTGTAAAAATAATAAAAAGTAAAAACTGAGGTTTTGCATGGTTGATGGGGAAGAATGCTTCTATTAATCTCTGATGATTTCCTCCGTCTGAGATGATTGCTTCTACAATTGCATCGGTACTGTAACAAGGCAAGTGCTTTTGACAAGTGTAACCTGAGGAGTGTTGGACTGTACCTGAGCTTACAACAAGGAGAAGGGTTAAAATAGAACAGACTATTTCTAATGAATAAATCATTTTCCTATTCTTCTCCCAATATAGCAATAAGTCTTGAATATATATGAGTACTAATTACTAATTGTCAAAATTTGGTATACATTTAACAGTTATTCATTCATAAACAAACTCAATATATTATTAATTATCACCTCATCAATCAACAAAGGATTATACTTCTTACTTCATTTTCTAAATTTAGCTTAAGCTTGTTATATGTACATGTATACAAAAAGCAAAACATTCATGTGTTGTAAAGTAAAATCTTTAATTCCCAGCCATTTATTATATACAGTATATATGACATTGTATATAGGTTATATATGTATATATGTACGTAGGCTATAGTTACTGGCAAATATATAAAATATTAAAATTACAATCAAGTACTACGCAGTACAAGTTACAAATTTAAGAGGTCCAAGTGACTATATACTAGTATATAATATTAAAATTACAATCCAGTACTAGCTACACATGCAGTGCAAGTTACAAATTTAAAGAAATCCAAGTGACCCCTAGGATAATCAGTATTTTAAACAGTACAAGACTTTAGTCACACTTTTGCAGGCTTTGAAATCCTCAACTATACTGCACAGAGAGTAGTAGTTGATACAGACCATCCAAGGTAGAACACATGGCCTACCAATTACCTTTTCACACCTTAGTATAGACTGAAGATGATGCATCTGCATGCCATATATCAACAAAGGTTCCAGTCTTAAAGGGGTCTTAACTAATAACCACAGCAGATTTGATTTGTCTTGTGAGGGAGCTAAGAATACTGACGGTTGGTTGCATGCATTCGTATAATCAAGACCATTTTGTAACTTGCACACAAGGGACATCATATGACATACGTATATAAAGGCCTTGGCCTTTTATGTCCTTGTTTATATTAGATATATAGTTAAAAAGTGAGTATCACATTATGGAGTGCCTTCATGGTGATATACCAGTGCCAAAGCCCATCTACCAATCCACTAGTGATGATGAGAGAACAGTTGGCACATCTTTTATTATCGTGGAATATGTGGAGGTTAATTAGAATTGAATAGCATAGAATATTCCCATCTGTATATATAGAGTTACAAAATTGTTTCAATGTACATATGTATAATGTATTCTTTTATATATAGAAATTAAATGCAGATATACATAATATTTAGTATGTTTATTTATAATTTATGTATATTATTGAAATATAATTTCAGTTGTCTTAAAGCTAGATCTCCATCAGCAATCAGCAGTCTAGGTTCTAACCCACATATTTGTTTAAGTAGAATTAACTGGATCATGAACAATGAATACAATTACACCTTATACCATATACGTATGTATGTATAGTGACTTTTCCGCACTTACAGAAATGTACAGAAACCATGGTGGGTGTCCATGTGTATGTGGAAGTCCTGCACTGGCTTAATTTAAATTATGCCAGTCTGTCAGGGGCAATTTGCCTAGCTATACATGCAGCTAGGTCTTCAATGTAGAATGAATTACATTGAAACGAAGTTAAATTACCTAGCCACAATCTTGCGCTAATGATCAATTCCGGGTTCTAGAACATACAGTTTTTAGCGGAAAAGGAACTTGTTGCAAACACCCAATCCATAAAAGGTATGTAGGAAGTCGTCTCGTTTCGCTGGCTGATACACTGAGCGTCATGTGATGCATGTAAACTGGTTCTTCACCGAGTACCTTTGGTGACACGAAATTTGGTGTCTCAAATCGACATAAGTAAGTGCGAGTATCCTTTTGAAGCCGTATTCCCCTCAGTCGAGAATAAGTAGACGATTTAGTAAAAGCCTCTTTCAGAGAATGCTATTAAATAGTTAAAACATTGAGTCAAGTATCCAGCGCCTTCCGAAATCCCTATTCGAATGCAATACTGTTTGCCAGGAATAGTGAAAGTTTTGTTTTTGTTAACCCTCCCAAACCCGAAAGGATGTTCCAATATCATTAAAATGCATGTGTGTCGTCTAGAGGTGGAAAAGAAGGGCAATTAAATATTAAGAGTTTGAATGGACACCATCATCTTAGCCAGATGACCTGTCTTGATGTAGTCCAGTGCCTCGCAATCTCCTCACCTCACTTCTTCATGTCACATGCAGCCATATTTGGTGAATCTTAATGTTCTCATGGACAGAATGAACTATATGCAGAGAAGGATCTAAGAATTCAAAGAAGAAAGACCCCAGGCCTCAGTTTAGTGATGAAGGGTGGTATTCCTAGAAACAGCTGCCTGGCCCAGTGGAGCAGAAGAACAAGAGAATATATGGCCAATGGTACTGCACTTGTCTAGTACCTACTGCAATCAGGGTTTCTACAGGTAGTGACAGCGTAATAAATGCCTGATTTCTTGGAAAGTTGAAAGTGCTATTCCATGAACAAACTTGGGCATGCCCAGGGCATGCAGGTTGTCCAATTAGCTAAATATGGAAATCATGAGTGGGAGGAGTGGGAATCTCTTAGACCATTCTATTCTGTTTACTGAATCAAAACAACCTCTTAAATTTACATACTCAGTTAACAAGTTAGAGAAATTATGTACCTTCAAAATCTACTGAAAATAACTACAGGAAAGGTTGTACTTAGATATGGCAGACATATATCCTGAATGGAATACCCCCTTTCCTTTTAATTGCCCATGCAGAGGCATGCCTGGACATGCCTAGGCATGATCATGGCATACATGTGTATATTTGTATCTGAATATACAAGTTTTAATAAGAGAGCAGCATTACCTCCAAACTGTCAGTCTGTACTAGAAGGCGTTGGCAATTTATCCTATGGAGAAGTGAGTTCCAACTATTGAAACAAATCTAATATTTTGATAGGCACATTATGTAAATATTTTTTGATAGAGAGAAGGCATTTCTAGACAAGTTTCTAAACCTCATTAGTAGCCCTTACCAGAGTGGCATAAGAAATTCTCTGAGTTTAAGCAGTGCAAATAGAGAAGACTTTGGTGCAAAACCTCTTAGCAGGTTAATGGATATTAGCTCAAGCTTAAAGCCATGTATGGTATCTTTTCTTTTTAAATCTTGCCATTTCAGAAATAAATATACTGCTCTAACTTACAAGATTACTCTTGGAGATAATTGGTGGTGGTGGAACAGATGGTGGTATTCAAAGTCATTTGTAGTTAAATTTGCTCCTCCTGCAGCTGGTCATCCTGCAGTTGGCAGCTGGTATGATGTAAGTGATTATAAATGTATTATACATGCCATATACATATATGTAGTAAAATACAATATTAATCCATTATGTATACTTGCACACTAATCAATAAAGAGAGATGAAGAATCATAAATATGTATAAATGAGTATTGGTACATATATAGGTAAAACGTGAATATGACATTCTGAAAATACTCTATCAAGGTCACATTCCAGTGCCAAGGCCCATCTACCAATCCACTAGTGATGATGAGAGAACAGTTGGCACATCTTTCATTATCATGGAATATGTTGAGGTTAGAGTTGAATAGCATAAAATGTTCCCATTTGTATAATAGAGTTACATAATATAATATCTACCAAGAACATTAATGATGTATTATTTTACAAAAACAATGACATTCTCAGATTTCATTACAATCATTAATACTATATATTTGTTGTTTCAATGTACATATGTAATACGTAATGTATTCAAATATTATGTAGATGTACGTACGTATATACATATTCAGTATGTTTAATTTTAGTTGGCTTAAAGCTAGAGATCTCCATCAGCAATCAGCAGTCTAGGTTCTAACCCACATATTTGTTTAAGTAGAATTAACTGGATCATGAACAACGAATGCAATTATAACTACACCTTATACCATATACGTATATATATGTATGTATAGTGACTTTTCCTGCACTTACAGAAATGTATAGAAATCATGGTGGGTGTCCATGTGTATGTGAAAGTCCTGCTTGTGTCTTCTATGCTCATATAGGGTCAGACGTTCATTGCTGCTGGTAAAATACCAAGTTATCAGAGATCCAAGGCCCTTCAATCAGTGATGGGCGTCCTTTCAAAGCTGCATGGATATCGCTGGGGTTCTGCAAAGAAAACATCTGCTTTTGAATCTAGTGAGGCTTTTTGGGATGAACAAGTAAACACATACTTGTAGTAATGCATACATATTTATTGTATATGTGTTCTATATGTGTATATACATGTGACAATGATTAGGTGACTACATGGAAAAACAATTGGGGTCAGGGAAATGATTCTTGATCTGACACATCTCAGTTATTCAGTCAAATGAAGAGAGGAAGAAAACCCTCTGGCCATAGTACAGGTGGGCAAGCAGAAATAATTTAGTGAAATGGATGGTATCTCATTCATCTAAATAGCTTTATCATGTATTTTATAGGGATAACTCATGGAGATATGAATATATCTAATGTGATATTTGACTCTAAGGTTGGTCAAAACTGAAGCTATAACTTTATTATATATGCACGGAAACAGCCAATCATTCAGTATATCTATACACTTTCGTATAATATGTACGTAGTTCAATGTGAAAGCTATTATTGACTGGAAGTATGGAAAGAAGTATGGAGATCCAATGAGTGACGTGGCATACTTTATGATGATGTTCCTCAATCCAACTGACTATGGGATAGATGGCTTGTATTGTTATCCACTTACTATTGGTGAGTTCATAACATAGGAAAAACATTTGCTATGATTTGTTTTGATAAGGTACAAATATCTTTTCCCTCCTCCAACCATATAGCGTCTGATTACAACACTTCAGACACTATTCTAGGTGCATACAAGATGCAAGTGGAAACTTTTGATGAGAAAGCATACAATTATGCTAAAGCTGTAGCTTGCTTGAGATTGATTTCTATATATAAGGTATATACACTGCACTGTCTCTTCAGTAGACAGATATTATGCAATAGCGTATACGTATAAAGGAAGCTATTGGCTTACATATCCTCAAGTGACATGACACTAATGACTTTGAGAGAATTGTAAATTATATTCATTGACAAAATTCTACTTACACAGAATGCTCAAATGGATGGTTTTAGAGGACATGAACTTGGTTCAAAAGAGTTCAAGTCTGTGACTGGCAGTGGATCTCAACATAGTGTGTTGATCATGCTAACAAAGGCTGGACAAAGATTCCATGCAAAGGGATCATACTGAACTTTATGCATGCTTTTAGCATAAGTAACGCTTTAAAAGTAATAGTATATAAGTATATTTATATGCTTGTAGTCCTATCAACCTATTACCGGTATTATTTACCTGGACTATGTACGTAGATAATCAATTCTACTAGCTTTAATTGTAATTTTAAAACAAATTTCAACTCTGTGGTATGTATGATGGTCAAGAAAAAGCTTCAGCTGAGCGTATAGACAAAGGCTTTGCCACTTAATTCCTGTAGTTTCTAGTGGAAAAGGAACTTGTTACAAACACCCTGGTAAACGTATGTGTATAGAGGTGGAGAAGAAGGGCAATTTAATATTAAGGACATCATTATCTTGTCAGATGTAATCCAATGCCTCGCAATCTCCTCTCCTTACCTCTTCACATCACAGTCATATTTGGTGAATCTTCATGTTCTCAGGGACAGAATAAACTAGAGAAAGATCTAGCAGCTGTCTGGCCCAGTCGAGCAGAAGAACAAGGAGAAGGCCTTAGAATCTAGTGTTCATATATTCTGACTATTCCTACTCATGAGATCAATATGTTCATGCTTGCTTGTACTAGGTAGCATGATAAATACCTGATTTCTTGGAAAGTTCAAAGTGCTATTCCAAGAACAAACTTGCATGGGCATGCCCAGGGCAGGTTGACTAAGTATCTAAATATAGAAATCATTGAGGAATAAAGGTACGGTAATCTCTCACACCTTTCCATTCTCTTTGCTGAATCAAAACCAGAAGTTAATTTCTGTATAAGATTTTGAAGGTATATACTTCTCTAACTTGTTGTATATATATACATTAACAATACTTTGTGTTTCTTAGATATGGCCAGCCAGTTTCCAGATTTTCTATCAAAATTTCTGGAATTGACTGACAGACCTAACCATGCTGTGAGGCTAAATGTTGGCTTTAGCAATGGAAAAAGGAAAGATGAAGGTGTAGAACCATTAAGCAGGTTTGTTAAAGTTCTTAAAGTTGTTGTCTTTGAATCTTGTGTGTATATTACATCTTCAGGAACAGGAAGCCAGCCCTCACTTATAAGGTCACTGATGTCCTTAATAAGAGAAATTCAAAGGCAGTTGTTGTTAAGTTTGCTCCTCAAAGGGACCACAGCAGCTGGTATAATGTAAGCATACAAAAGTATAGCTTATTGTTAATTTGAAATACATACGTAATACATATATATATATGTATATATATTTTTCATATATATGTATATACATGTGTATAAAATTGTGAAATGATAAGAATAATGGTAATTTTACGTATGTACCTATATGTCTGAATGGATGGATGCTTAATTTTTTCTTGTATACTGATCTGATACAATTGAATAATCAGTAATTTTCATGTTTATGGGTTAAATATGCTCTGAAATACCTTCATGGTAAAATACTCCAAACTTCACTACATAGGTAAAGAATGAGTATCACATTATGGAATGTGTTTACGGTAAAGTACCAGTGCCCAAGCCACTCTACCAATCAGATGACAAGGATGAGATATTTGTGGGTACTTCTTTCATTATCATGGAATTTGTTGAGGTGAGCCCCTAAGTACACACCTTACAATAACAAATACTAGTATATACTGTTGTGTACTGATTGTCATTACAGGGTAAAACCTATGGTGCTGCAGCTGATGTTCCAGAAGGTTCTAGACTGAAGACATTTACATCTGCAATGAATGCTTTAGCCAAACTTCATAGATGTCGGTGGGTGTACAGTGGTACTAGAGATAAATATCCCATTGAATCAAGCAGTGAATTTTGGACTGAGCAAGTTAGTCAATTGAAAGATGTAATCCGTAATTTGAGAAAATTTTGTGTGCGGATATTTTTGTATGATAAATTATGTTTTGTGGCCTAAACCAACTGCACTTCTTGATTCGCATGAACAAATGAACAAGCGAATATTTTGTGTAAGAAATTTTCATGGTTTGGGCCAGCCATGAAAATATTTTAACACAACAAACATTTCCTGAATTACTGTATATTGTAAATGAATTAGTTATCATTTAATTTTTGATAGGTACATATCTGGGATGCCAACTGGAAAGGGTCTTATGTATATGGAGAGAAGTATGAGAGTGATCTATCTACTTTCTTTGACACCATGACTGCCAGCCCCAAACCAAGGGGTCGAACAACTTGTTAGTTGTGTTTAGTATTGTGCAATTATCATTCCAACAATTAGGCATATGTCCATTCTAGATCTGCTTCTGTCCTTTCAGATCTTGTTCATGGTGACATGAATGTTTCCAACATCATATTTGACAAAGATGTACGTATATAAGTCCATCAGATTGCAAACCTCACATCAGTGCCTATATAGTTGAATGCTTGGATATGTACATTAATTAAGGTATAGTATTTCATTCTTATATGTATAGTTCAATGTGAAAGCTATTGTGGACTGGAAGAAAGGGAAGAATGGAGATCCAATGAGTGACGTGGCATACTTTATGATGATCTTCCTCAATCCAAGTGACTATGGGATATATGGCTTGAATTGCCATCCTCTCACTATTGGTGAGTGGCAGTTGTGAGAAGTGAATGCTGTTTACCCATCTACGTACATGCATGGGACATTATTTTGTTCTATTATGAAACATGAAGCCTGAAATTGTGTATAATATAATATGGATATTAGTAAAATTACACTTTTTAATAAAAAAAACATTGTAGATCCCACCTACATGGTGTCAGAGGACACTGTCCTGAAAGTGTATAAGGAAAGTGATGCTGTTAGCAGATTCAGCGAGAAAGCATACAATTATGCTAAAGCTGTGGCTTGTCTCAGGTTGATATCAGTCTACAAGGTATCTATATATATTAATGTATAATATAAAGTATAGCCATATACGTAGGTCAATTCTCCATTGACTTTTGTAGAATGCACAAAAGGATGATTTCCTAGGGCATGAACTTGGGTCAAAAGAGTTTAACTCAATAACTAGTAGCAGCAGATCTCAAAATAATGTGTTGAAGATGTTGGCAGCAGCTGGACAGAACTTTTTTGGAAAAGCTTAGTTAATTACGTATTTGAAAACGAAGTCCAAACTGTTAAGTATAAGTAAAATTGTTAGGTCAGAAATACTGTCTAGAATGTGTATTTAGTTAGGACTATATACATGTATGAATTACATAAGTGACTGAAGCATGATATTGATGATATATACATTGAAGAAGTAACGTTTGCATATGTTGATATCCAAATAATGCTACATATAATATAAGTTCCAAATGAACAACAATTCAAATTTGCATGATCCTGCCTGGGCAATTTAGAAGAGACTTCCATATATAGAATTACATACATAGGTGAATGTCACAGCATTTCTTTGTATATATGCACCATGTGTCCATACATATCTGATTATAAAGAGCAGCATCACCTAGCTTCAAATTGTTTTTGTGGCAATTTCAATTGCCTTCGTGTGTGGCTAGCATTCTTATTCTGCATATATATGATTGGTGGTTTATGAACTGTTGTCATATATGGCCATAAATGAGCAGTACTTGGATTGCTATTGCAAGTTGTTTTGAACTTGACGTACATGCATGAAGCTGCTATACATGGCGTACGATGGTGATGTTCGAGGAAAGCTTCCTCGAGGAAGACCAAGGAAGAGCTGGAGAAGCAATTTTAACTAGCACAACATGCATTTATGGAGTAACTACATTAACTTTTTCTCTTACTCTGTTTTTAGTTTTTTACTTTGCTACCTCTGTAAGTACAGGGCGACCTCCCACATGGGAAATAAACCCCCTATGATGATAATAATAACATTTTTTTAACAATCACAAGTAGAAGATTCTAGCAAATCACTATAAGTGAGACATTCTCATCTAGATGTAATTGTTATGGAATATGGAAAAAATTCAACATATTGGCCATATCTACATCTTTTGACTCCTTGAGCGTTTTTAACTGAAGACCCTCAGGGTCGATCAGAAGATTTACCAGACAAACTGTGTTTTTAGACACTCAAAGTTCGATGCAGTTAGAAGAAATCCTTATTCTATTCCATAATAAGCAATATATACCTGAGATATGAATGCTTCACTTTAATTTTAACAATTACAAACAATTATAGCTGAAATGTTTATACACGTTACAATAAATACAAACAGACATGCTTAATTTTGAACTAATAGCAATTGAATCGGATTCGATAAGTAATTTGGTGTTAGGAGCAAACCTAAATCTCGATATTCATTCTGCAGGTCCAGACAATATAACTGATCGAAACGAATAAATGTGTGCATCAGTGGTCAAGTAAGAATTTAATTTGGTATGAAATTGGTATGAAATTGTCTCAGACTGCGATTCCAATTGGCACTAAACGGTCGCATTCATTTTATCTTTGACCTAATCGAGATTGTCAAGGGTTTCCCCCTATGTGAAGATTGCGTAACTATAGAAGCATTGCATCAGTATGGCAGACCGTTTCTCAAAAAGTACTCCAAGTTCCCAGTATGTACGTAAATTAGTAAGTTCGTACCTATACTTTTACATATAGAACGAATTTAGTGATAATGTAATGTTTTACTGTAACATTTTTATTCAGTGTTGAGAGTCTATTTCACAGTATAAATTCAAATACCCTATTAGTCCAACTAAGATAGTGTCAGTGTAAGGGATTTCTATAAAACCATTCTTACTAGAGAGAAGTCACTATTAATAGTCTACAGAACGTGTAATTATATAGCATCCTAACCAGCATCACGCTTTATATATAACCTGCACTTGCATCCTTTTACTTTAACTTGTTATTCGGAAATGTACCTTATGCTTGTGAAGAGCGAAACATGGTACTGTTCACTTGTCCAAGTGTTAAGGGAGAATTAGCTAGTCCTATAGGGCATCCTAACTAGTTCCATAAGAACTTTTGAGTTATAGCATATCAATGATCTAGCATATCTACTCTTGAGTGTTTTAATACGGAGGCACACTTTGTTGACACTCTATGCATATCACGCCCACACAAATGATTAATTATTTAAAGTCATCCGAATGGTGCTGTAACAGCTGCTGTGTGTGGCATCTTCCTTTGAGTGCCACACAGAAGTGTACAGCCATCAAATGTCTGGTCTCTTTATGAGGTTGTGTAGGAAAGTGATAAAGTGACCATGGCTGACATTTTGTATTTCAAGTATGATTGTGAAATTTTTTGTTAAGTTCTGCCAAAGGTTGCAGTTGAAAACGTATAGAACATAATGGTATTATTTTATTAATTCTTTCAATCACTGTGTTTTATTAAAAGTAAACAAATAGAACTGAATGTTAGCCTAGAGTTTTAACAAATTTAGCCAAAAGCCAGAGGTAGAGGTGATTATCTAATAAACTCTCTTCAATGTTGCCTATAAAATTAAACCAGAACATAATATCACAAGAACACGAACGTATCCTTCCATTTACTGAAGAAATCTTGTTGAAGAGTACCTATTTCTATAAAAACTGAACTAAGTCCACAATGCTATGTGTTCTACATCTTGATTTGTTACTAGATTACAAAGTACCATTCATTACAATACAGTTACCAAAGGGCCTACTTGTGTGCCTAGAGTAGTTATATAGGCAGCCATATTTGTTGTAAGCTGTTTGGTTTCTATATTGTACATGAAAGGCACTTTAGTGACTGTAACACACTTACATTTGCAAATGGAGGCATTCGGGAAGTTTAAATTAACTAAGCTTTGTTTTCTTCTTTTACTACTCCTTATAATTTTATGGATAATTAAAGATCTAGAATCATAAAGCCAAGGAAAAGGGCCAAGCAATGTGAGTATTGGAGGCAGTAGCCCTACAATGTTGTTTACTCGATTTACCTGTTTACTAAAGTTTGCAAAAAAATTAATTTACGTTCTTAATTGTCTTTATGAGTTCAAAATGGGATCGATGCTTATGCAAACTTGAATTAACTAAATGTTCTCTACATTTATGTACAGTAATATATAGTAAAGTATTATTAGGGGTTTGCAGACTGTTGTTGAATTACATAACTAAGATCGAGTGCTTATATGAAGTTTATCTATGCATTTGTGTGCATAATACACTACTTTTACCTATTAGGTGCTCCAATAAAGCTTGATAGCATATTTTGGTATACCATGGGCCAATGAAATTAAAGTTAATGCTACAATGCCTATGTAAAGACAATGATAAACTCTGGAATTATTATATCAATTCAACCAAGTATCCAAATTCTTGTTTGAGGCCTTGGTGACTACTTGCAACTTGTTACTACTATCTGTGGTTCTTTGATGGTTTTACCCTTTTGAATTTATTTATGCATTTATTTACATAATACAGTATGTGCATTATACAGTACTTGCCTATTACGTAGGTGCTCCAATAAAGCTTGATTACGTATTTTGGTATACCATGGGCCAATGAAATTAAAGTGAATATGGATTACTCCTCTTTATATCTCTACATATGTATGACTTATTTGCCAACAAGGTGGGTGGGTGCTACCTCGTTGCATATACATACTGCATAACGTGTACCTGACTGTACATACGTATATGTAATAACAGAAGGTACTATTTACTATTGTAACCCCAGTCTGATATCTTTACATAGTGAACCTCTGGTGTTCCAATGGTTAGAATCAAAAGAAAGAGAATGTTCAACTGCACATCAAGTCTCATGCTCTAGGTAAGTTCTTTTTAGTAATATAAAGTGGGTTTTCATCTTTAGCTAAAAACCTTCCTGTTCTATCATCTAGAAGCTCCAGGATCAGGTTGACTAAACTTAAATTTGATACTGCAGAGACTGCCTTTTAATTTCGACAGCTAAACAGTTGCAAATTGCAAAGTTTTTAATATTTTGCAAAAATTATCAGCCATTTTATTGGCTATAATTGGTCATGTTACACTTTTATGACGTAATGCATCTTTAAATTGTATTCAGCTTTCAATGCAGCAAGACACAATATGTTGTATAGCATCACAGTTAAAAGGCAGTCTCAGGTACGTATCTTGTATGAATTTTGATTAGCATATTTATGGTATATAGTGTATAATCTGTAGAATATGGTAGATGTAGTGTAGGCAGTAGACTTGGGTTATTGTGAGAAGATAAAACAAATATCTGTTCAACTGTAATTGATAAATCTTGACTTAAAGACATAATACAGTGGAATTCTCCTTAGTCATATCCACCTGTAGAGATTTAAACTTTTGGAAAATATTCAAACTCTGTAACTGTCTAAGTCATTAAATGTTGTTTCACTGCTGGTAGTATGTATAATTATAGTGTGTAAATTCCAATAACCCTCTCCATACCTCCTTACGGTATTTCACTTTTATAATGGACTGACAAGCCCATTCCCCTCCCTAGGGTTTAGTATTGCTCGTCAGCATCAGGTACGTACGTATGTGGTATATAGCATCAAGATATCAATAGCTTGTTTGGCTCCAAGGTTTGAATCTACGTATACTGTAATAAGGTTTGCCACGATTGTTTTTACGTATTTGCATCATTCTCCATAATACATTATACTGTTTACCTTCATAATTAAATGTCTGTGTAATTAAATGTAACATGCATCAGTGGCTACCATTTGATAAAATTTATTTGTTTGACTGTATAATATTATGGCCTTAGTGTTATCTCTTTGCAGTAGTTAATATTAATATTGTTTTAATGCACTGTATGACATACAACAGTTTCAGTCAATTCCTTTGCTACCTCTTGCTTACACATAGAATAATACCTTCTGTTGCAACTGATATACTAACAGTACGTAATTGCAATCTCACTTTTTCTATTGATTAGTATTTCATATGTACACTTTTGCACATTTATTAAGGGTATAATGAAAAGCTACTGTTTGTAAGATGCTCATTATAATAAGCTGTTTATATGTATACACTTTCTTTAGATACTGTAGTGGGCATTATATGTGTTAACCCCTTGTGGCCCAGCTCCTTAGATGGTGTAATGAATTTCTGAAACTACTTGCTATGATAAGGTTAATAATATATATTAACCCCTTAGAGACTAATTTTGTTATGCTTAACCCCTTAGGAGCTACTTTGCCTCAAATGGTACTAAAATACGTAGCTGGTTAAATAATCCCAGTTTAACCACAAGTATGCTATTTGTAACGTCCTCTTTAAAGGATGGGGATTTTAACTGTGATAATGCTCAAATATTCAGTTCTATATTCACTATCTGTTTTGAACCATGATTTTGCACTACTAATGTGTATAGTAGTCAAGTTTACAGATGAGCAGTCTAAAGTGGGTTCTATATCCTATTTGTAAGAGTTACCAAAAGCTGGTCCTAAGTACCTAGTGAAGTAGCTAAGCTGTGTTCCTCTTTCTCTCTATTGGCGGTTATCTCCTTCCTTGACTTGATGGTCACCACCTTTTTTACACTTTTTTTCACAAGTGGCTTTTGTGGTGCAATCATAGCATATTACCTTCCAATAGGAACAAGTAAATTCCCTATCTCTGGCAGAGTCCTCTTTCTCTTTACACCATCTACATTTAAGGTCTTCAGTGTCTTCAGCTTTTATACCCATCGTTGGATGTTTTGAGCATTTGATTTTCTTTAGAACACATTCTTTACAAATTTTACGTTTGCAGTCATCATCATCACATTCAAAACCTCTTTCTCGGACTGATCTCTTTCTTTGTTCACAATGTACACACCTTAGTCCACCCTATAATGAGCACAGTTGTATAATTGCCTTACAATATGATGTCTGTATACTTCCAAATCTTCAATATTATATTAGTCACATAGTATATATTGGATTGAGTATACCAGTATTTTTACCATTGTGTTATTCTCTCCGGTCCACCAGTTAGGAATGCCTTACCGTCTTTAGAAGTAGTTTGCATTATACGTTCCAAGATCACTTTTATATCTACCATCTATATTTCTGAGAAATTCCCTTACCTATATGCAAACTAAAGGTACCTCTCATTAGTTCGTAGAATATGGCTGCAATAAGCTGTTTCTACGAAATCTATATTGCGCAAGTTGCTATATCCGTATTGTTGATATTCTATGTATATACTCTGTGGGTTTCTGCGAAATGATGTATACTGAGTTGGTTTCTATATTTAGTTTTCCTAATTAGGTATGCAAATGGTAGCTGTTGAAATAATATAAACCATCATAGCCGTATATCCCCAGCTCTACATTGCTGATATATGTGAATCTGATGGACTAGTTTTACAATTCATACTAGCCTGGCGATGTATGCTTACTACCATAGGGTTGTCTTTGCTTAACCCCTTAAGATATAAGTTACCTTTTTGTGCTAGTAAATTATGCATTTAGTTAAGCAATCTCAGTTTAACCACAAGTAAATCTCCTTGTTACTACATCTTCTCTAAGGGATTATGGCTTGAGCTCTGTTAGGCGTAGTTTTTAATTTTAAGTAGCTGATCTTACATAGGAACTCTCTAAATTGGATTCTAAGAGTTACCAAACGTTGGGCCTAGGAAACTAGTGAAGTAACTAAGATGTGTTCCTCCTTCTCTCTATTGTCTGTCAACTCCTGGCTTAACTGGATGGGTTCCTCCGCATCCACATCCACATCCACATTTGGCACTGGAGACGCACTGAAAGCATATTATCTTACAAATTCCACAGGTAGTGAAACATCTGTATCTTGCCGATTCTTTTTTATTTCCGCACCATACACAAACAAGAACTACAGTGTCTTCAGCCTTAATAGCCAAAGAATGATCTCTGCACCTCACTCTTACTGCGCAATCCTGACAAATTAGACACTCACAAGTATCACATTCAAAAGCTCTCTCTCGGACTGATCTCTTATTTTTATTGCATCCTGCACACTTTTGTCCACCCTAATAAAGATACAGTCATTTTATTACCATTTATAGATATAATATTGAGGATATGGAGTATCTAATATTATATTGATCACACTTGTACGTAGGGCTGAGTATAGTCTGAACTTCTACCCTTTACCACTTTAGTGGTACACATATGCTTACATCCATAGTGTTGTTCTCTCCGTTCCACCAGTTAGGAATGCCTTACTGTCTTCAGAGGTAGTGCGTTTATACATTATATATAGACTCCTTTTATATCTACTAACTATATTTCTGAGAAATTCCCTTACCTATTGTTTACTAAAGGTACCTCTCATTAGTTCGTAGAATATACCTACAATGAGTTGTTTCTACGAAATCTTGCGCAAGTTGCTATATCCGTATTATTGATATTCTATGTATATACTCTGTGGATTTCTGCGAAATGATGTATGCTGAGTTGGTTACTATATTTAGTTTTCCTAATTAGGTATGCAAATGGTAGCCGTTGAGATAATGTAAACATGTATTGTGGATGTTATAACTCTTTACAAATAGAGCATCTCAATCAATGCAATAGTAGCGATAGAGTAGTTTTACAGTTCACACCAATATGGAATATATGAGAACTGTCATTGTGTTGGTATAATCTACTAGTTTTAAAATGTCTCACAGTATTCAGGAGAAGTAGAATAGTTAATTGTAGTACATCTTATGGTTAGCCTTTCTTGTTATCCAACAAAATATCTCTTGCCTGTATTACTATAATAAACATACTAGTCTCCTATACCTGTTTTTGTGTAGAAATTTCTCTGTTACGCATGGCATATATTTGTCTTCCTAATGTAATGTTTTGGGTAACTCTTGAGATCATGCAGAGTTATTGGGTGTCAGTTATGCAAAGAGATTTGGTTCTGTCACTTTGGATGAACTTGTTCTGTTGCAGTATTTGTATTCAGTCAGCAACTCAAAATAGTACATGCAGCATGCAAGAAAATGGCGTATTGATTAGTTATGTAAAGTTTGTAATTACCTGTTTTCATGTTCTATAAACCTATTCTTGCCTATAGTACCCCTTTGTAATCTTTAATCTTTCTCTTCTTCAGGGCCACTCTCTTCCTGAGCACACTCATAGCACAGATTACTCTTTGTTGAGTCAAGTTTCCTGTATCTTGTAGTTGGTTTGCAATATTTACATTTAACACACAGTAATATTGCTTTGTCGGATTCCTTTACCGCATTATTAACTGCATGATCTCTGCATCTCGCTCTCTGGGCACAATCATAGCAAATCTGTTCAGAACAATTCTTTCCTTTTTTATTCACACATTCGAAACGCCTTTTTCTAACAGTTGTTGGTATTGAACTTTTGTTGCAGTAGTTACATACTTTTGGTTTCACTTGAGCTGCAGTTGACTGGCTCTACAAGTACATTATGTATAAAACATTAGATAAAATGAGTTTAAAATATGTGCTGCTATTTTTTAGTTTTCCTTATTTGGTATGCAAATGGTAGCTGTGGAGTTTGCTTTGACTTAGTAGATATCAAATAGCATATTATGTATTTTCCTCTTGCAAGCCAATAAATGAAAGATAATACAGATAATACAGATATATATCTGTTGAGGCTGATTAATTGTGTGTGGAGAGATTGGGCTCTGTTGTGCTTTAGATGAACTTTTAATGTTTGTTGGCAGTATTAATTAAAGTCGAATGGGAACTCAAAATAGCATATCTAAATGGTAACAAAGTGTATACAAAGTTAAGAATGTTTGTGATTGCTTATCTGTTTTCATGTTTTGAAACCTATTCTAGCCTCTTTAAAGAAGTACGTTTACTGTTCTAGTCTTCAATATTTCTCTACTTGGGGCCACTCTTATCCTAAGCACACTTATTGCACAGATAGTTTTGTGAGTTTTCCCTAAATTTTACAGTTGGATCCACACACCTGCAGTTAGCACAGTGTGGTACCTTGTCTTTTTCAGTTACTCCATATGTTTTATGTATTTTGCATTTCTTAGTTTGGGCACATATTTGGCAAGTTTGGTGCTTGCACATGCATTCAAATTCTCTCCTCCTGACTGTGGCTGAAGTATCACCACAGAAGCTACATGCATTTGGCTACATATATTATGATTATTTTTTTAATATATTTTGATGTTGATATTGATGGTACTAGTTGTTTAACAGTAGTACTACTGCACTAGTAATTATAGGTACCTGGGATTTTTTTACCTACGTATATAGAATTTAGGCAGTTTTATAATGTCAGTATCTCTTATTTCTGTGTAGGTGTGTTTAATATGCCCCCAAAATAGGATCTATATATGATTACATGATCTATCGCCTCAGCTAAACGATTACAGTTTAAATGTAGTATATGAGTTAGGAGTTCCTCTTCAGAAGTAGTACGTAAGTGTGTATGTTATAGTGATAACCTCCTCTACTAACCATATTTCTGAGAATTTCTTTTTAACTTGTTGATTTTGCTGAACTGTATCAATACAAATTACTTGTTGGGTTAGTCGGTAGAATTTGTTAAAGCTTTTATAGCTGCCGTAATTCGTAGAACATTATGTATTCCATAGGTTACTATATTTAGTGTTCCTAATTTGGTATGCAAATGGTAGTTGTGGAGTTTGCCTTGACTTGGTGGATGTGTTATGCAGCTCATTAAATGGAACCCATATACATATAATATAGGTACAGTGTGTGGTTAATATGAAGTGTGTGGAAAGGTTGGATTCTGTCACTTTTGATTAAACTATGAAGTATCTTGCTACAGTATTTGGAATCAATTAGTATTTAATAGACCTTCCTGCTGTATCTTATCCTATTCTTATGAAGTAATCACACCTATAAAACCAAATTCTTAGTATTTCTCTTCCTGAGGACCTCTTCTTTGCTGAGCACAATTATAGCAAAAATATCCTCCTCTATCAAGCCTCCTATATCTTGTAGATGGCTTGTATTGCTGGCAGTTGTCACATCTTAGTGCTACTTTATCGGCTTCCCGTATCTCACATGAGTGTGTTCCACACCGTGCAGTTTGGGCACATGTGTGACAAAGCCAGAGAGGAGCACACTGCTGACATGTAAATTGCCTCCTCCTAACTGTAGTTGAAGGCTCTACACAAGAGTTGCATACCGTCAGTGTCACTGTCTTTGCCTATTTGTAAAGCATTAGCATGTATGAAGGTACAGTTTAAGACTGGTACATTGGTGATACAGGTTGGTTAGCCTCAGTGTTATACTAGTCTATGTACCTCAGCCATATTATGTCACTTTGCTGCTGCTGTTTATTGTGCTCGTAGCCTGGACAGTGCCGTCTTTCCGGTAGCTTGTCTGAAAAGGGCTTTGAACCTGGTAACACTTGTATAGGGTAGTCATTTATAGAGCGGTTGTTGCGGTAGATCACTTGCGGCACATTCTGGGGGTTTATTAGATTATACTATATTTGGTATTAGGATATAAACTATATTTATTAGAGGGTTTATTCTCCTAAGTAGTATTTAAATTTCAAGTTCTGTATATTTTTTATAGTCGACACTCACAAGTATACTTGACCATTCTAACTTTTATAAAATGTACTCATCAATTACTTGAAGCCTGTTGAATTTTATTTCTAAAAACTTGGTGACATGTTTTCTATCTTAAACAAGTTGTTTCTTACATATCTGTGAAAGCTCATGTTCTACATGCATCGATATTCCTCATTTTAATAGCATTTAAATAGTAGCTTCTGTCATATTAATTTTGTTACAAAGAAAGCTGTGTTTCTTATATGCTAGAGTATATTTTGAAGTCCTATTAGATATACTAATGTATACTCCTAGCTTCTGACTTATACCGTGATACCCCATGCTAATATGTATGCATGAACCTGACTTAGTTTACACAGCTAACATTCCATGATATCAAGAATAATTGTCAAGAAATGAGTTTGTATTTTGCTTATCTGCCAGATTTTGTAATGGCACCTATTTATAGATTTTCATTGAGAATGTCTGTCTAAATGGCCTACTTACTTCACTTTTTTCAGCTCACTGTCTCTCATTGCATGTTGATAATTTGTAATCTATTTGCCTTGTATACGTATATACTGTTTAAGTTAGCTTAGTTCTAAATAACTTTTTGATGCTTTGACTGGTATAGGATGTCTGTATTATATTATAAGAATATGTTTTGCAGCTATGTCTGTTACTGTATGGTACGTAGCCCTCATTAATGACTATTGAGACCTGGATTTCTGTTTGTATGAGAAGATTGTATCCTAAAGGTGCCTGTGTTGCTGCTTGTGGTACCTATTCTCCTGGGTAGTGGAAGTCTCTTGAAATTGACTACTGTGATTACTGCTACAGAGAACATACTTTGTAGTCTGCATATGACATGGAAAATGAAGTGCATTGTCAGAATGCATGTAATGATATTTTCCCTATCCTCATGAGCTCGTATATGTACTGATTAGTAGTTTTGAAAATCATGTCTTTGACTTCTGATATACCCTATTCTCTCCACAGCATAGAGAATGTAGTAGATTAAGGTTGCTATGTATGTACATATGTATGTAGAATGTATCAACGTTTGCCTCAAAATTATAGTGGGGATTTGAATTGATTGTACTAAAGTAACATCTTTATCATTCATGCTACGACATATGGACAAATGCTTTAATTTACAATCAATCAATACAAATTGTGGATTTTTAATCCATAAGTAAAATGTATGGAACAAGCAGCCTTGTTTTTATCAAGTTCGCTGTAACAGGTTCTACATACTAACTGTACACATTCACAATAGTAGTCTAAAGTGACAATGTCTTTTGTTCTTCTGAGACACAAGCTGCATACATCTTCAACCTAAAACATGAATAACATTGTAACCTTACAATTAAAACAAGATGGCCTCTCGTTAACATACCTTAGTTGTCATGGCTTCATCTTCTGACTTGTTGGTGTTTGTCTCTCTTTTTGGCTGTTTCTTCTCAGATGTATTATTGTAGTAAGTGTTAACAGGTGCCTGAGTGTGTGTGTATTCTGTGGTGATGTCCGCCTCATTGTTCTATATATAAAGAGTGGAACAGGTTATAGCTGCACCTCTACAAGTAGTACTGATCCTCAGAGTGGTTCACTAGTCCATTCAAGGACCTTACAGTTTATAGATGTTATTTAGACTTACCAGATGTACTTGCTTCTGATCATTGTTGCTCATTCTTCTAATAGTTAGGCGTTATTTCTGGGAAATCTTTTAATTCTGGTGTTGGCCAGTTTCTGTACTGAAATGTTATATTTGTAGTATTATTTTGTAGAATTAAGAACCTAAAGTGGTCCGTGACAACAATTTTTGTTACCTGCTGAATCTCTTTCTGGATATACTGAGCTCAGAGATCTCTGACTTCAAGTCTTTACAATTTCTGAATAAAATGGCGACTGACAAGCAACTGAAGGTTAGTGGGGTAATATCCCCTCACTAGTCTTCTGGGAACTGATAGGAGGAGCTAATATGAGTACTGTAGTCTTATACTGATATACTTGCTAGCTATTATATAGGTATCCCTATAGTAGCTCACTGTAATGCAGTATTTTATATTGCCTATTCTAGGAAATTTGTATTATAATTTTATATAGTTTGCATGGTATTATAGCTCATAGTATTAAAATAACCTTATTTGGCAATTCGATGTCATTAGGAATCGGCAGGTTAGTGTATTCATGACCCATTGGAACGCAAGAGATTGTTTACCAGTCAGACTGGTAATGAATCCAATTAGCTGGATTCTCCCACTGTATCGCAAGAGATTATGTACCAGTCTTGTGGTAAGTGGTGATTTCAAACATTTTCCTCAACCTTAACTTATTGGAACTCAAAAAATTGTGTGCCAGTCAGAATGTTAAAGAGTTCAATTAATCGGTTAAGAATCCTCCACTATTGTGAATGACTTGCTTCACCGCAAAGATTAAGTATCAGCCATATTTGTCAGAGGGGATGTAATTATCAACTTTTCCTGGACCTAAAGAAGCCCATTGGAACTCATGAGATTGTTTGCCCTTCAGAATGCTAATGAGTTCAATTAGTCGTTAAGAATCCTCCGACTATTGTGAATGACTTCCTCCACCGCAAGGATTGTGTACCAGCCATATAGTGTGAAGTGATTTAATTCCCCGGTCCTTGGGAATCCTGCCCCCCCTACCGCAAGGATTGTGTACCAGCCATTTAGTCTGAGGTTATTTAAATTATCAACTTTCCCTGGTCCTTGTGAATCCTGCCCCCCTACCGCAAGGATTGTGTACCAGCCATATAGGTGGCCATTAATTCAATTAGTCCACGGTGACCTCTCCCCCTGTAAGGTGATGAATTTCATTAGTCAACCGGTAGTATATCCCCTTCATGATGTGTGGTGACGCCATTCAGTTAGTCTGGTGTGTGTGACGTAGTCTTGGGTTATAAGTGTAAGATGTAATGTTTAGCTAAAAGGGTTAATTTAGGCAGATTTGAAGTTCAAGTCCATAAACCTTCAATTTTTTCTCTTTTCTCTCCCTATTCTAGTAGGCCTTTGTAAAAGTAATACTGCATTGGATCAGAGCAGGATCCTTTCAGATAGATAGCCTATACCTACATTATGTGAACTAGAATTGTATGCATTGTAATTTTATAGTTTTATGAATAAATTTGTAAAGCTTTTAATCATGGAATTGCTTTAATCTCAATGGTGAACGTAGCCTCTAATTTACGTATTTGCTGGAATGGTCTATTTCAATTAAGTTATAGCATATCTGAATATCTCTAACATTAATGTAATTTAATATCAAACATACATATATTCTGTATTTGTACACATGTATATATCCACAGTCTGTTTCAGAGTTCTATGAATTATATTCCAAATTCATTATAGCATCAGTCCACTTAAACATAAGCTTCATGTATGTATATACTGTACGTATAATATTATTTATACATACACTGGGCATTGACACAGCCATGTACTGTAATACGTATATATTTATATACATGAAACATTAATAGTTTGATTCACATTGTACACTTTTCCAATTGGTACAAGTGTGCACACGTTTTAAGTATCAAACCTGCTGCATGTTCCAGTCCAGAATGGTCACTTAAATGTGTATGTAGTACATATTATGTAAATCTTTATTGAATATATATATATTGTCAGAGTGTATATGTATATATACATGCCTCAGAACCAGAGTTAATACAAAACACTTTTCCACTGTCTGATAGTATTATCAATTATTTCAACAGTCAGAGATATATTCATATATGTACGTACATATAGTGCTAGTACATGTCAAAAGTCTGATGACCTAAAGGATCAGACAGTATTTAGATAGTTAGTCAGGTGTTCAATCATCATCCTCCTCGAGAGCCTTTTTGTGGGAATGAAGTTTGCCTTTGTGTCTCTCAATCTTTTCTTCGTGCCTCTTGATCTGGTCCTTTAGATTTTTGATGACATCTTTGTGGTGAACTATTTCTTCTTCGTGATGTTCAGCTGCCTCTTCCAAATGATCCTTCAGTCTCTCCAGCTGCTCCCTCTCCTGTAAGCAAAGATTAGGTCACTGTTGAAACATATGCGGAAAGTTGTTATAAGATTTAAAATGGAGGTACTACAGAGCCTATGAAATAGGGCAGCCATACTCTGTGTCATGGACCTCCAAAATGGAGGTACTACAGAGACTATGAAACAGGGCAACCATACTCTGAATGCCCACAGAAGGACAAGCTTAATGTGAGAATGTAGTGCAAATTCAAGTGAGGTACATACTAACAAAACAGGAGGGTACAGTTCCATAGATGGGTCAGACTGGCATCCTATCAGAACTACTATATAAGTATATAGCAAATCTTCACTTTAGAATTAGCCTATACAACATTCCATACAATTATCCATTTATGTTAATAATCCTGCATATACGTATGTACAATCTAGCCAGTTACCAACAGTATACACAGAGACTTGCTTTGCGCTTGAAGTACTGGTCTTCCAGTGCTTGTTCCCTCTCACTGAACTTGCCACCTGCAGCCCTATGGACATCCACCAATACCTTAACATTCACCCACCAAATAAGTATATATTACCACACGTCCACCAATACCTTAACATTCACCCACCAAATAAGTATATATTACCACATGTCCACCAATACCTTAACATTCACCCACACCAAATAAGTATATATTACCACATGTCCACCAATACCTTAACATTCACCCACACCAAATAAGTATATATTACCACACGTCCACCAATACCTTAACATTCACCCACACCAAATAAGTATATATTATCACACGTCCACCAATACCTTAACATTCACCCACCAAATAAGTATATATTACCACATGTCCACCAATACCTTAACATTCACCCACACCAAATAAGTATATATTACCACATGTCCACCAATACCTTAACATTCACCCACACCAAATAAGTATATATTACCACATGTCCACCAATACCTTAACATTCACCCACACCAAATAAGTATCTATTACCACACGTCCACCAATACCTTAACATTCACCCACCAAATAAGTATATATTACCACATGTCCACCAATACCTTAACATTCACCCACACCAAATAAGTATATATTACCACACGTCCACCAATACCTTAACATTCACCCACACCAAATAAGTATACATTACCACACGTCCACCAATACCTTAACATTCACCCACACCAAATAAGTATACATTACCACATATCCACCAATACCTTAACATTCACCCACCAAATAAGTATATATTACCACACGTCCACCAATACCTTAACATTCACCCACACCAAATAAGTATATATTACCACAGCTCCACCAATACCTTAACATTCACCCACCAAATAAGTATACATTACCACACGTCCACCAATACCTTAACATTCACCCACACCAAATAAGTATACATTACCACACGTCCACCAATACCTTAACATTCACCCACACCAAATAAGTATACATTACCACATATCCACCAATACCTTAACATTCACCCACACCAAATAAGTATATATTACCACACGTCCACCAATACCTTAACATTCACCCACACCAAATAAGTATATATTACCACACGTCCACCAATACCTTAACATTCACCCACCAAATAAGTATATATTACCACACGTCCACCAATACCTTAACATTCACCCACACCAAATAAGTATATATTACCACAGCTCCACCAATACCTTAACATTCACCCACCAAATAAGTATACATTACCACACGTCCACCAATACCTTAACATTCACCCACACCAAATAAGTATACATTACCACACGTCCACCAATACCTTAACATTCACCCACACCAAATAAGTATACATTACCACATATCCACCAATACCTTAACATTCACCCACACCAAATAAGTATATATTACCACACGTCCACCAATACCTTAACATTCACCCACACCAAATAAGTATATATTACCACAGCTCCACCAATACCTTAACATTCACCCACCAAATAAGTATACATTACCACACGTCCACCAATACCTTAACATTCACCCACACCAAATAAGTATATATTACCACACGTCCACCAATACCTTAACATTCACCCACCAAATAAGTATATATTACCACACGTCCACCAATACCTTAACATTCACCCACACCAAATAAGTATATATTACCACACGTCCACCAATACCTTAACATTCACCCACCAAATAAGTATATATTACCACATGTCCACCAATACCTTAACATTCACCCACACCAAATAAGTATATATTACCACACGTCCACCAATACCTTAACATTCACCCACACCAAATAAGTATATATTACCACACGTCCACCAATACCTTAACATTCACCCACACCAAATAAGTATATATTACCACACGTCCACCAATACCTTAACATTCACCCACACCAAATAAGTATATATTTTGACATGTTTAGTGAAAAAAAGGGTAACAATGCAGCACATGCAACTTGAACATTTAAGGTTGCTCACCTGACAGACCCACTTCCACCTCCTCCCTGCATAAATAAAACAGACATCATGTTAACATACATTAATGTAGGTACTTGCAGTACAGCTGCACACATACAGATTCAGTTAAAGATTGATAAACCTCAGTTAACTAAAAAGGAGGGTAGCAAAATAAAATTTGAATATAAAGTACACAATAGCAGAGATGGGTCGTGCATGTTCTACCAAAGACATTCTTTCAATAAAATGGATGACTTAATACCATGCAGAATGGCACAGTAAAATTACTGTCGCTTCGTTGAGAATGATCCATTTTAGGTATATAATAACACTATCACATAAACCTTAACTTAGAAACAAACATTTCATGCTAAAAATAATTACTATTTGGGACCGGTGAGGACTAGCTATTCAGCCAAGTGAGGGATGAAAACGGTATTGCCAAAGACCAGAATCAAAAGAGCATTGATAGATTGAAAAGTTCCCTTAAACATACCTTTCCAGGAGCATCAGAAAGCCAGCGCAATCCAGGTCTTGCTAGCAGCGAAATTCTGTAGAATCTGCTCATGATGAGGTCAAAGTAATTTCGAAAACACGCCTCCTTCTTTAGATAGGGTTTTACCCTACAGTTAGGAAATGGAGTCGAATGCAGATCGTGGTCTCAGAGTTGAGGGAATCCAATTTACAGGCAAACCGCTTGGGAGAGGTGCATATGGAAAGGTTTTAGAAGCTGAATGGTTTGGTACCGTGTGCGCTGCAAAGCAACTTCACGACATATTTCTTCAAGATGTCCCCTGTCGGCAAAGAGACAAGTTGATACGGGATTTTGAAAAAGAGTGCCAAATTTGGGCCGCTTTACGCCATCCCAACATTGTCCTACTGCTTGGATTGTATTACGAGAGTGGTTCCATTGCCCCAACCTGTATTCTGGAGAAAATGGACACCTCTTTGCGTATGTATTTGGAAGCTAACAGTCCTGCGGAATTCTCTGCCCGTTCGAAAGTTCGTGTAATGGTTCAGGTGACGCAGGCCCTGTGCTACCTGCACAGTCGTGTTCCTCCACTGGTGCATCACGACCTGTCTCCAAATAACATACTCATAGACATAGATACAATGCAAACTAAAGTAACAGATTTTGGAATGGCACGTATGATTGACAGCCAAGCTCTCACACGCCGCTCATCAGTCAAGGGTACTATGGCCTTCATGTCACCAGAAGCACTCAAGGATCCTCCCGTGTACAACGAAAAGCTGGACGTCTTCTCCTTTGGGAACTGTCTATTGATGATTCTGACACACCAATGGCCTCAGCTTGATGCACCAACAAAGTTTGTTGGAGGGAAGCTGGAAGCTCTTTCCGAGTACAAACGCCGTCAGTGTCAAATTGCAATGATCAGCAGACAAGATGAGGCACTCTATTTAAAAATTATACAAGATTGTTTGGAAAATGATCCAGCTATTCGACCTACTAGTAATGAATTGCTAGTTCACCTTAAGCAGGCAGAGTCTGTGATAATGAAAAGCCAGAAATCAGGAGAAACTGAAACTGTAGTCACTTCAATTAAAGAGAAGTACCTGGAACGTATAGATATACTTAAGGATAGCATTTGGGATCTGCAAAGAGAGAAAGCCAATATTCAAGAGCAAAATATTTCTTTGCAGGAAGATTTAAGGCATGCCAAGAAATTATTCAGTGAGAAAGTAGCTACTCTGGCATCCAAGGAACAGGAGTTATCCAATGTAAATGAAAGGTGTACATGTTTTGAAAGAAAGTGTACTCTTTTAGAAGATGATTGTGCTCACTTTAAAGGAAGATGTACTCAGTTGGAAGGCGATTGTGCTTACTTTAAAGGAAGATGTACTCAGTTAGAAGGCGATTGTACTTACTTTAAAGGAAGATGTACTCAGTTAGAAGACGAGCTCTTTGAGTCAAAAGAAGAAGCATCAATGTTTTCAAGGGACATTAACAAACTGAAAAATGAATTTGCAGTTTTAAAAGAAGAAAATGCAAGTCTTCAGGAAGTTGGTGCCATCCTTCATCATGACTCCTTAGATGGCAGTCTAGTAACAACTCCAAGTCCAGTTGCAACCTCACCTGATAGATCACTTAGCAGCAATCAGGTTAGTGGTGTTTATACATATGTATATTGCTTATTATGTACTATGTATGTCAGTGTAGAGATTTGAAACTACTAAGCATTTAACAGAGAAGGAAAATGGTATAGGTACATACGTGTACAGTGAAATGATAATGAACTCTATGTCTTATGGGAATATTTCACTCAATGGAAAGGAAATGTCATTTTTGTTTATATTGTGATTGGCTGTTTTTATGATCTCAAAAGTATGTATGTTTTATTTTGTAGCTAAGGAAGTGGTCGGAGATCGGGAGTCATCAAAGGATCATTCGTGTTCCAGGGAAAAAGTTGAGTGCTTTAGCTGTGTCACCGAGTGGGAATATTGTGGCGGCTGATGTTTTGAACCATCGATTGGTGTCCATAGACTCCAAGAGTGGGGCAGTCCAGCAAAACTTTGGTTATGGAAGATTTGGTGGGTTGATGAATGGAGTAGCCATCAGTGAACAAGGAGACATTTTTGCTTCTGATGCACTAAATGGACGAATTATCGTTTTCAGTTCCACTGGCACTTACAGAAAGATCATTTGCAGTAATAGTGATGACATTGACAAAATGGCATCTCCCTATGGTCTGACTGTAGCCGGAGATAAGGTCTATATTGTGGATAACCGTGATGGCTGTGTGTTTGTATTCAGCACAAGTGGCCACTTTGAAAGTATTTTTGGTGATTTCCGAAAACCTGCAGACATTACTGTGAGCCCTCATGGGCTGTTGTATGTGAGTGACTCAAGCAACGAGTGTGTTCAAGTGTTTAGGTTGAATGGGAAACGTGTCAGGAAATTTCAAGTTAACGGCCAGCCAGCCGTGATTGCAGTCACTCCAGACAACTATGTAGTGCTCTCTTACTGGAATAGATCAAATATCACTATCCATACTGCAGATGGAGAGCTGGTTCGCAGCTTCAAGCCAGACAGGACAGTTGATACATCCTCAAGTGCTTACGATCTGGCTGTTGACAAACATGGACTGATATATGTCACTGTTATTGATGACATTTTAGTATTTTGAATTTGTAGTTTTATTAAGTTGATGGATTGGTGACTTTTAATTGTTGTTTATCCTTAATATTTACTTCATTTTCCTTTGTATTAACGATAGCAGTAACTCATTTCTAAATGGAATCTAAAATGGAATTCATTAATTTGACTGGTATGACTTCGCTTTGCTGTTCCTGTATGCGTTTAGCCCCCGAGAACATTTGTGGTATCGCAGTAAAATGGCCGTTTTATTGTGTCTTGTACTATTTTGTGTTTCAGTGTTTCCTAGTCAGTCAACTGTTTCTGATGGCATTCCCAATCCGTTCGAAGATTCCATACCTTACATCATGGAGTGGCCGGGATCCTATGACAAAGTCTTACAGGAAGAGGTTTGCATGTGTATAGTAATGTACTACATCTTATTTGGACTGTTACTTTGGACTGTTATGAATTGTCCTTTTAGTTTTATAGATGGTATAAAGTGTCATCGTCATGATCAGATTTCTGTTGCGTGTTAAGCTATACATTGTAACCTTCTTAAGAGTTTGCACGTGCAGAAGGTGACATTCTTTCTTTATCTTACATGTGCAGGAAGCTGAAGATGCTGATGGCATGGAAGAAATGTTTGTAGTAACTTCCCAGCAGGAGCAATACACGTGTAGATACTCTAGGCAAGTGCCGAACATGCCAGTTCCCAGCAAGGACAGTGAAGAGCCGAAGGAGGTTAGCTGATGAGGCTACAGTCAAGACACCCACACATGAACTGTCATGCGATATTAAAGTGGTCCTGGCCAGAAGTGGTCCGTTTGGACCGCCTGGACAAGTTTTGGCAGCCAAAACTGGTCCACCCCGGACCACGTTTTGCTGCCAAAAGTTGTCCTACCTCGCCAAAAGTGGTCTGGGGGCAAATTTTGGCAGCCAAATGCAGTCCTGAGTGAACCAGTTTTGATGTCTGAATAGCTATATAGCTATATCATGACAATATATGCATGCAGAAGACTAGTAGCTACAGTGAAACATGATATACAACTCATGGGAAGTTACAATAATACAAACATAGTAAGGATATTCCTTAATTACAGTCTGTAGTATTAGTACCAAGGTAGATTTATGGTATTGAGTGCTGCAGGAGTGCAGATATCACTTCAGACTAGTTATTGCCAGGGGGACCAATTTTTGCCAACCATAAATGGTCCGCCCAGATCACGTTTGGCCTCGGACCGTTTTTCGTGACAGTACTCCTTAATATATCCATTAATCATTTCATTTGTATATCTGCCTGTTAAATGTTGCTTTAGGATGTCAGTCCCCAGAAACTGCTGTCACCCTTTGAAAACATTTGCACAACAAAGAATGAAATGTACTGGAGCTATGAATTTTGCCATGGAAAGTATGTTCGGCAGTTTCATGAAGATCAGCCTGGAACACAGGTACGTAGCTACTTACATTACAGTTGCTTATCAGCTCGTGTTCTGAAGACTGTGCTGCCACTATTAGAGACTAATTACATAGTCTTACTTAGTATAAGAGAGGAAACATGAGGGAGGCATTGCTGTGGCAATTGTATCTCAGTGACAGAGCACTGATAGTCATAACCAGCTGTCCTGAGTTTGATTCCCAGCAGTTGCTTCTTTCATGTTTTTCCCTCTTCATGATGTCTTGAAATGATTACTTGTGATTTGATTTGACTATCACTTCAATTACATACTTATGATGGATATACATTATTGTTATTAATGATTTATGTAAGTGCATTGTGTGCAGTTGCACACTACGGATAAATTTTGCCCCATGCAGGACTACAATAAACACTGACACCAGTTCTATACAGTAACAGTTTTGATTATCACTCCCATACAACATACACACCGCTTAATGCATACATACATCTTCCTTTTAGTCCTTTATGTAGCCCCAAACCAGCTCTTTAACCTTTCCAATCTTCAATAGTCCATATATATTTACCATTCTGTCTCTTGAAAATTATTTCTACTTTTACCCTCCTTGCTTTGTCAGTACCAATGCAGGCACCAATTTCTTTTTGGATCTGATTTACATTTCTTAGCCTGCCTGTCCCCCACAACTTTCTAATTCCCTTCTTTCTTCTTGGCCTCTGCTGAATTCAAAGTGCCAGAAGTCAGTATCATTTCCACTTCAGCATCTTTACCAACAAACCTTCCTTGCTTCTTTATCTCAATGCTTGTGCTCTCCAATTTGTCGATTGGAGTTCTAATTTCCACACATCTTTCTTCAGTCCTTTGTGTCAATTCATCGATTATAACTGCCTTTTCCTCCTGTAAAGAGCTTAGACTTTCCTGCACTTCTGTAGTCACTTTACAGCTGACCTCTCTAAAAGGGCTTGCCACCGCATCAAAGGTTGGTTGAGCAGAAGAAGCAAAGGAAGTGCATGTCATCCTTTGCAACAACCACCTTTTCGGTAGCAAGAAGGATGCACCAGCACGTGCAACCCTCGTAACAGACTTAGTCTCTCTTTTCCTTTGCTGCTGACTCTATATTCTTCCCGCAAATATAGTTGATAACATCCTTTTTGTACAGATGTTTAGCCGACTCTCCCTCCTCCCTTACAGCTAGGCTTCCTGTAAAACTCTCTCTGCGCCTTTGCGTGGGTGTCTCAAGCATCTCCAATGGCACATGTGATGACATTACCCCTCTGGTATATGGTTGCTAGGATACACCTGAAGAAAACATTGTTATCTTGCAAATCAGCATGTCTTGCACCATTTACTGGCATTTTTACCACCACAACAAATCAACTACTTCTTCTTCAGGCGTATCCTAGCAACCATATACTAGAGGGGTAATGTGATCACATGCTCCATTCAGTGTGACATGTTGAGTATCAAGTCAGAAGCAAGCCCACCCTTAATGGTTCGTAGGCTGCAGTTTTGTGTTTATATATACGACCTTTTAGGCCATGGAGGGCCACGGAGGGCCACACAATGGCTTCCTTTGTCTTGGAAAGGCTGGTCTTACGGTGCCTAATGCAATCAACAATATGGCTGCCACTTGCCCAGATGATTACTATACACTCAAAGTGTGTCTACTAATGTGTTTAATGCTGTGAGATTGCAAGGCTCACCTCAGAATATGTACATTCTCCTAGTAATGTCTGTTAATGAAGTTTTAAAAAAGAATGTGGGTTTGTCTTAATGCAACTCAAACATGAAGTTCTTTTATCGACATCATCCTTTGGAATTTAGAAGGTTTTGAAGATGTGGCTTTGATGAGAATTTCCTTTTTCATTTCTTACTTTTTGAACCTGTTTGCGCACATAACCGCATAGCCATACCTGAGTACACCGATATTCCCCGGCCCATGAGGTGTTCTTTGCTCGTTGCTTACTTAGTCATCTCAGTACTTGCACTGTTTGGAATGGAATGCATAATCCATGAACTCAGTCAGTCATGTTTGATAATAGATCAGGCATTGCTTAGATCACCTCTGTATGTAATATTTATTTGTATTTAGGAGTCTTCCCTAGCGACCACTTTTAATATGGGCATATGTATGTGTCAAGTGATTGTTGAGTATAGCCTTCACTGTACAATTTGTAAACTTTTTATTAGTTTAAAAGAGTGACAGAATATATTCTTGGGTATCATGTAAAGAATAGGGACCAGGCCAGTGACAAGACCGACTCAGTAAGCAACACTAACTTTTAAAAACAGATTGGCTTTCTTTTACATTTTATTACTTTTGAAACCTCTTTTAGAAAATCAGGACGTGGTACTACAACGGTGTAAACTACCCCTACTATGAGATCACTCTGACTGCAGGCACCCGGTGCGATTTAACATCACTAACACGACTAACTAAAGTTCGCTTCATTTGCTATGAAAGTGCCCCTTTTGAAGTTAGCAATAATGCAACTAACAATCTCCCACAATTATCTAATTATTTTATGTGTTACTCCTGTCCCTGTTAAGATGGTTTATATTTCAGAAATGACCACTTGTGAGTATATGGCTGTAATTGCTACCAGCAATCTTTGCAAGAATCCACTCTATAGGTGAGTCCGCTCTATGGGTGAGTCCGCTCTATGGGCGAGTCCGCTCTATGGGCGAGTCCGCTCTATGGGCGAGTCCGCTCTATGGGCGAGTCCGCTCTATGGGCGAGTCCGCTCTATGGGCGAGTCCGCTCTATGGGCGAGTCCGCTCTATGGGCGAGTCCGCTCTATAGTTGAGTCCATTCTATGGGCGAGTCCGCTCTATGGGCGAGTCCGCTCTATGGGCGAGTCCGCTCTATAGGTGAGTCCGCTCTATGGGTGAGTCCGCTCTATAGTTGAGTCCATTCTATGGGCGAGTCCGCTCTATGGGCGAGTCCGCTCTATAGGTGAGTCCGCTCTATGGGTGAGTCCGCTCTATGGGCGAGTCCACTCTATGGGCAAGTTAGAGTGGTTAGCTGGTATGATGAAGTTCCAAATGGGTTTTGAATAACCTTGCAGGACGACCAATAAAAGTTTAGAGTTTTTGAGATATTTTCTATCTTGAATTGATTTGCATCCATAAGAGGACTATAGATATAACAATTTTTATTGGATAGCAACCATCAGAAAGTTCTTGAACATAGAGACACTGTTTTAGTAAATCAACAATTGATTTTCTGATGATCAATTCGTAGATTTTCAGACTAAATATTCAAGAAAGCTGTTACTTAACATTGTTGTCAATGCTTAGATATCAATAAAACTTGGTATCTCAATCTAAATACATTCGTATAGTAGTATGTGTTGTAGGTATTATCAGGACTACAACAATTGGTTCTTATTTTGTTTTTATGTGTATTGTTTTAGAGTTGACATTAAGCCAGAGAATCCAATACAGTGTTACTCGAGAAAGGACAGTCCTAGGTCAGCAAGTACAGTCTAGTGCTGTTGATTGTCCATTGCTTGACTCTTGTACTTTCTGCTTGCTTTAGTAAACCATTGAAAATGAATGTAATAGAGCAAGAAATTTCACAATTTAAGCAGTCCCCCGAGCAGAAACTTCCTTCCAAAGTAAATTCACTGCAATATGTGTTATAATTGTATGGTGTTTATACGTACAGGCTTCCTTAGACTAGGGTAGTATGTACAGTATGTACATGGTTACTTGGAGTGGTGTTCCGTTATGTCAGTTGCTCAATAGCAAGAAATCACATTGTGTACTGATGTTAAGAGGAGCCATTTTTATCCTAATTAGTTTGCATTCATTGGTAACTGTTGGGTTATCACGATATTTCAAGCAATAGCAACAAAGATTATCAAATCCTATTCATGCTGATATTTGAGTATGAGGTTTTTAGTAAAATGTTTTTACAATAGGTAACAGTGAAGTCCAAGCAGCTACCACAACCACAAGTAGATGCCAATTTCATTAGATCCTTTCTCACTGGGAGTTCTTGCATAACTGGGGTAAATCTTACACTTGTCAACATGTACACTATGTCTATTTGAACAATCGCCTGCTATTCTTGAACTACATATGTAAATACATATTGTGTGAAACATTTGTAAATATATTTTCTTTATTAATGAACCATCCGATTGGCCTTCTATCTCTGCCAATCGTATCTTTATGGAAACATTAAATCTGTAATAGTCGCTGTTGTGTTTGAGTGTACCATATGTGATGCACACTAGAGTCAGTCAGTCACTCTCTGAGAATGAGTTTTGTATTTTATAATATTTCAATCTTTTGAAAAATACTAACTTACTACTTTCTCCTCTTCCCTGAGCTTCTTTCTTTCTTGTCGCAATCTTGCTCTCTCACTAGCTCTTCTGTCCTAGCCAAACCACCTCATACCCTTTCTCTGTTGCACTCCTGCGTACCTAGGCACCTCCCTCTACTAAAGTCTTGACCCACCCCTGATTATTTGTAAACAATGGAGAAGCTTTATGTACGTGTGTTTCTAGTTTGTAAATGCCAAGTGTTTTTGAACTGTTTAAGTTATCTAAAACTGGTGTCTCTGTGCCTTGCTTGTTTTTACAAACAGGGTCAGGGTTGGTGGAAATTTGAAATATGCTATGGAAGGTTCATCAAGCAATTCCATATTCAAAATTCAGTCAGAACTGATATTTTACTTGGTACATTTGATATGAAGTTGCATCTGCTGTGGTACAACAAGAATAAATCCAAACTTGAAAAAACAAAGGGCAAAGGGTAACTAGTTAACTAGTAAACATGATGCATAATAATCTACTGTAATTAAACCCAAAATTGACTCATTCCCCCTTCTAACATTGTTGTCTTTGTTAGATAGCCAGCTAAAGACATTCTTCAAAAGTACTAGTTGCAATCTTTATCCTTAGTAACACCTTAAAGCAGTTACTGGACTCAGCATATCCTAAAACAAGAAAAACTTTGGCTTTTATATTAGTTTGCATAGCATACCCTTTTGCACTATATATACTGTAGATTACTGAAACCTTAAAAATATCATAAAGATTTTAAAGCTAATGTCATAAGTATTTTATGTTTTAATTATAGTTATGTTTCACACTATTATTCCAATGGGGACTTTTGTGATGAAACTGGGAAGAAGAGGGATGTCCAACTTAAAATCCGGTAAGTGCACCAATGTACGTAGCTAGCTGGGATACACTCACTATACACTCTCATACTATACTCTATGGATTAGCTTCATTTGTATGTCCACATAATTTAATGTATACTCTGCATCTAGATTCTATTATGTACGTATACTTTTGTACACTGTAACAATGTGCATTGTGTGTATGATGTACATTTGTATACTTGTATGTATATGTACTGTATATAGGTGTGTTTCTAGCTCTGCTATTTCAGTGTATCTTCAAGAACCCAGTACTTGCAAGTACATTTTAACTGTAAGTTTAATGTGACGTGGTGGATTTCTTCTAACGGCTCCAAACCTATCTTTGAGAGGTTCACCTTTAGTCTTTTGAGTGTCTAGAGATGCAGTTTAGTTTCTTGAGAAGTCATGTTGACCCTGGAGATCTTCTTCAGTTGCTTAGAAGATCTCTAGGGTATAGATAGGTTCCACTCTATATATACTTAACAATTATGTTTGTACCTCTAGATTACTAATTTTAATGAATCTAGCGAGCAATGCTGTAATCACTAAATATGGTCCTTACTAATTGAATTTAGTACAGTAACACATTTGCTAAACATTGTCCTCACTAATAAAAATGTACTCTGTAGCATGTTATTTATTTCTGTGTCCCACTATAATCAAAACATCTGTCTCCAATAATTAGTACCCTCCAAATATACGGGATTATTCAAACTGCTAAAATTAGTAATAATATATACGTACATATGTGTAATAAGATATTATATGTATACATATTTAGGTTGAATCAGGTGCTTTTTGTAAGCTAATGGATGATGCAGATGAACATGGACTCTTTGTAGTACCTCCGTAACAAGTTTTTATATAAAAATATTTATTAAATTTATATAATTCTATTATCACAAACTGATCATGATTTAGTATTACAGTACATGAAGTACTACATATATGTGACAATGTACGTATATGCAACTATATGTACATTCAAAATAATTTAGTATGTGAATCAATGAGACTAGAGTAGGTCCAGTTTTGATTTGTCATTGGTTTTGTGGATTACCAGCCACTTGCGAAACTCTTGTTCCTTAACATATATGACCTTCTCTATTACAAACTGCGTATACAGACAGAAGCATGTAACAAACAACATTAATACATTTTAACAACAGGTACATATACGTAAGTATGTATGTGTATGTCTGTGGGTAGAGTGTGATGTATAGTCAACAGTTTCATTCAAATATACATTCCTTGAAATTCACTTTATAGAACATGTACAAGGCTTCATTTTACCATCTTTGTACCATACATATATGTACGTACATATGTACATACGTATATATGTACAATATATGAAGTTTATTGAGCAACAGCAACATTAAATCTTTGGAATAGAACGTTTCAACCCGTAGGTCTTCATCAGCAATATTGTTGCTCAATAAACTTCATATATCATCATGATCGCGACAAATAAACCCTATCACTTCGTATATATGTACGTATGTGCGTAGTTATGTTAGTATGTATGTATACAGTATGTGTGGGTTATGTTCAAGTGCTCCATTGTTAAATTTTATATACGTATACTTATTCTTACTACACGTATGTACATACATATTGCATGTACTAATAACTGTTAAATAATAATTCTCAATTTCCAGCTACTTTCAAAGATGCAAAACCCTTTCCCTCCTAAAGGACATCTCACAGTACATAAATCTAATTAAGAAATGTATGTATATCTACTGAAAAACACAGGTTAGGTATACGTACATACACATGTAAACACACGTGAATATACGTACATACCTTTACAGCTTCTTCAACCTCTGGTGTAAGTAATTCCCATTGTCTTAATCTGCCAAGGACCTTAAACAAGCTTTCACTTGACATTTGCTGAGGTGTAGCCTATATTAATATACACATACAGTATGTATGTACATATTTACGTATGTACATTTGCCAATCTCTGAAAGTAACAAATACGTACAGCAAAATATATTTATAGCATATTAAAATACCTATATTTGTACATAGGTACAGTACATGTACGTACGTACGTATGTATATACGTATGCAGATATGCTTTAGTGTGAATAACATGAAGCTGATCATACATTCGTAGGTGACTTACCCTTTTGGTGAACCTAGATATATCTTCCAATCTTCGTAAAACAATCTGACAGCCATAATGAGTCTTTACACTTTGAGGTAATTCAGAAAGCAAGTCATCCATCCTATTCATTGGAATGTACATACGTACATACTTACATGTGTTCAATAAAAACATAATCCCGTTCATTTATCAATTCATTTAAATTTATAAATGTATACGTATGTATGGTAGCTTAGCTGCTACACAATGAAAAGTGTGTTATATATACATATATACGTACGTACAAAGGGATATATACCGGGAGATACATATGTATGTACATACCAGGATGAATTCAAGTGTAGTCGCTTGAAGGCAGCAGCAGCAGACTCAATGGGAGCCACAGTCCTGACTCCTGCAGTATCTGTCCAGACATTTCCAGTACACTTAAATTTGGAAAAGCGTCTTTGTATCTTGCTGGTATACTGATTTTGATGGAGAGACAACTGCTCATGTAAAATGAGCTGCTGTTCCATATCTACTTGGTTAAATTTTGCCCTGGAAGCATCTACAACTTTCTGTAGCTTTGCTGATGATCTAGCAGCTGGTATAGTCTCTGTGTGCACAATTGCTCCACCATGTTGTTGACTTCTTCCAAAAGTAATACTGTCCTTTTTATCCTAATATTGCATAAAAAACTACAATGTATGTATGTACGTACACATACATATGTATGTGTGTAGTTTATTCCCAAATGAAACTACCAATAGCCATACAGTCATGCAATATCAGAATAACTCTGTACTTTGAATACATTAATTCAAACAAGGAGAGCATGGAATGGAGCACTGCTTATACGTAGCTAATAAATTGAGTAAATATAGAATTTGTGGGGATATATATTAAATGATTTTGTAGCAAAGAGAGATAACGGTCGTAATTTGGAATGTATAGCAAGATAATCACATTTTCAAATGAATTACGTACGTATTATAAAGTATAGGATTTCATTTGAGACCAGGTCTTTTTTAAGATGGTCACCTTACTGCGGTGGTTGCTAAGAGAGGTTCCACTGTATATACGTACATACGTATGTATGTAGGTTTTCCCATTTGCACATACACATGTAAACACACCTACGTATGTACATACGTATACATACGTACGTACACATACGTAGATCTCTAACTTACAGACTCCTGAGTATATATCCAATTAAATGACTTGTCTCTATTAGGCAATAATGGAGGTTGCTTGATGCCAACTTGTTGGTTTCTAAAGCTACATACGTACGTACGTACATATAATACATTGTATACGTAATACATTGTAAAGATGATCTTACGTACTACATACGTATCTACGTACTATATACTACTACTGCTACTACTACTACTACACTACTCCTAGTACGTATGTACTGTATGTATACACATATGTACGTACGTATTATTTAAATGACTGACCATAACTTAAGACATTCTCTGAGAGGAATGAAGTTGTTGGGATATTGTCGAGTGCCTTCTAAAATCCACCAAAGGAAGCACAACTTCCTAGTCCAAAAGGTAATCCTAATAAAAACAGTTGCAAAGCCTTAGAATGATAAGGGAACTTAAGAGTGAAAAAAAGCACAAAAACATGTACCAAATGAAGGTTAACTATCACACAATAGATTAGCACCATAACTACATTATAATAATAATAATGATAATAATAATTATTTATTAAGTGACACATGCTATACACTAAAAAGGAAGTACTAGGCCAGGCTGGGCCAATAAGTCACTATAACAGTGTGTGATTATAATATGTACACATATACGTACATACATCATACACACGTGCACACTACTATATATACGTACGTATGTACATGGTTGACACCATATTAAATGTACAGCCACATACGTACGTACATACCAGTTTGCACAAACCTTTCAGAACTTTCATCCTTCATCTGATTATCTTGAATGCCATCATCAATTACTCCAAAAAGCAACTGCTCATCTACTACTAAGCTTTCAGGATGATGAACACTTCCAAAAGAGAGGAGAATAACATATGCTGTACATACGTACATATGTACTTATGTATGTATGTATGAAATGGTAGGCAGTAATAATTGTATTCATTAAGTTGAAGATAGGCTTATTAAACATTTAAAAAGAAATCCATAATCTATGTACGTACGTACGTATGTAACTTCAATTTCATTCATTTTGACAGAAGTTCAGAAATTTAAGCTACAATTTATAATTACTTCTTGAAACTTCTGTTAGATGCAACTAAAACAGTAGCCTCTTGTAATTCTGTTATAATTATTAATAAGCCCATAGCACAAAGTAAAAGGTGCCAACAAGTTAAGGTTATGAGGTACAGGGCTGCTCCCAGTCAGCTGGGCTGTGCACCTGGGTGGACGGCCTGGTAGACTTGCAAGTGGTGATGGCTTATACATGCCCAAGTGCAGCCTAGCTGGGACTATAATTGTAAATTCTCAACTACACAACTATATGTATGATCCACCGAGGATACACTATAGCACCATACGTTACTCTAGTCCTGTACCTAGTTTCAGGATCTATCCAAGCTGATTTCTCTCTTTCAGTTTCCATTTGCTGTTGCTCCTTTTTAATCTCTTCCACTTTGTCTGCATCTGACAACACTTTAAACAGACTTTGGCCTTTTTTCACACACTTCATTCTCTGACTGTATACAAAAAATAAGCCACAGCATAGCATATAAATAAGAAATGTTACAGTGTGACTCACATACGTATACGTGCATGAAAGATACACATGTCAGCATGGCCCAGTGGAGCAATCTCATGCAACTCGTTCAAAATACTCAAACAGTCCAAATATGCTTAGTATCCTCTTATATAATACATTTACTACTTAGCCTGTCAACTTGTATAACATGCAAGGAGCAATATACGTAGTAGTACGTATATGACTAGATAAAGACTTCAACTGAAATAATAATGCTACATATACCAGGGCTACGCACATAGAGGGAGGGATGACCCCCCTAGGATTAATTTCCCCCCCCCCCCCCCCTAAACAACTTCCTTTAGAGAACCCACTATACTGCTTCAACACTGTTGCCCCCTCCCCCGGCCCATAAATGTCAAAAAAATTACTTTTGCCCCCTGACCCAACCCCCAGATTTCACATGCAGCCCTGTACTGTATGCTATATATGCAGCAATAGATACATACGTATGTGAGTGCTTACCTAGTTACGTCTAACACATCATCCATATTTTGATGCTCTTGCAACTCAACCTAAAATTAGGGCAACAACCAATGTTATGACATATATATGTACATATGCATGCATGTAGTAGAAATATTTTACGTATGTACGTATATACATACATATACATGTATATACATACATATATATAGTTTGTATATGCCTATATGTCTGTGCACTTTGGTACCTTATTCAGTGTAGCCTGAGTGATATTAATAGTAGGACCTTCAGCTTCCTAGATCACCAATATGTAGATACACTCAACATTACACTTCTACAACTCACATACGTACGTATATGAAATATGAACATGAAATATGAAAGGGGATTTATCAGTGCATGCATGCATATACACAGACATACAGTCGCTCTATGCATGATGAAAATGGGAACTGATTGCACATTATCTGTACAAAGGCACTCATGAATGAACTAGATGTAATAGCATGCATGATGTACGTATTTACATACACACATACTTTAGTATTCACACTTTTGGGTTGAAGAGAGTAGTCTTCTAATACCTAGAGCATATACATAAAGATAATATGAATATGATACAGTTTCACCAAAAGAGTGTAAGGGTACAAATCTCACCAATTTAAGACAATTGAATTGAATTGAATAAGGATTGAATAATGTTCATGAAGCATTTACTCACTTGTACAAGTTTAGCATTTGAATCTATCTGGCGATCTTTTAATGTTGACAAAACGAGTTTATTGTAATCAAGTTCGGTCTTCCCTAGCTCAACGTAGGGACGTGTTCGAGACGAAAATAAACCACAGCTCTTTTCATGCTTTGTCCTCCTACGGTAATTTTCTTCACAAATAGTCTTTCTAACTGGGACATCACAGAAGTACTGAGGGAATGCTACTGACACGGACCGAGATCTAACGAATGGTGCAACTTCGCTTTCTTGCCTAAAAGCTGGCGATGCCATATTTTGTTTGCACGTTACGCCTATCTAGAAATTTGCACCACGCCCTGCTGATTGCCACCAGTTTGAACACATTGCGAAACGTCATCTAAATATGGAGGCACGTTTTGTGTGCCGTCTTCTTTTGCCTGCGTACGACTAGGACTACTGAATGCTGTGATTTCGTCTTTATTTCTCCTCTAGCAAGACAAATGAGATTTCAGGTAAGGTTTTATTAACCTCTGCCATGCATCTAAGACTATGATAATACAATTGATATGCAGTATTAATATTCCACACGATATTAGTACGTACATAATCGTGCAACAATATCTGAATTTTTGTTTCATAATCTAGTTTGAACGAGCTTGAAGAAGAAGAGGGATGGCATTCATCAGACACTGTTTATGCTTTAGATCTTTCAATTCTTTAAACGTAATACTTCTGTTGTCCATTGTTGTCGTATTTATTTATTCCTTTCGATATTACCACGTATCGAAAGTGGATTTCGTGTTGCCAGAGTCCCAGTTAAAAGGCGACAGTCCTCTCAGTAGAGACTCATACGGAGACACCCCGATTGGTTTGGATGAAGCCGAGGTTGGTTGGCTGCCTACACATCCGTTTTGTGTGCTCTCCTTAAACCCTTACGTGTGTACCTTGACGTCTAGCTGATTCTGAGCAGTGTTTAGCACATGCCCAGGGCACATACAGAATATCCAAATCATTCTACTTTACCAAGAGTACCTTGGGTACATCACTTTTCCTTTACTTTTTGGCAGGTTGTATATAGGATTGAGGATTATAATGACAGTTGTACAAAGGATGTGAAAAGGCGAATGAAGGTACGTATGTATGTCAAACTTGCAGATTTGTGTACTTAATATGTCAAGGTGTTAATTGGGAATGTATGTATATGTATAAGGCTATGATATACTGATGTCAGTGCTGCATGACACTGTTGTTAATTTGAGGTTCCTGCACAGAATGCGTATGTGCCTCACTGAAGAACAAGTGAACATATTTGGAGCAGATTCTGGGTCATCTCAACTTTGTGCTCAATAATAGTCTCCCTAATAGAATAAGGATTCCTTATAACTGCGTCGAACTTATCTTTTAAACGCTCAAAGTCGAAGGATGTACCATCCCAAAGATAATAGTCTCCCTAGAGGGTTATAATTCCTGATGAATCATTAGCATTTTAATGTGAAGAGCAAAGGGCTCAAAATAGAAACAGTTGTCATACTATGTACGTATGCTGTACAGTAAAATTTTAGAAGCTGAAAATTCTTCTGAACACATTTTCTGTGATCTTCCATATGTTCTTCTGTTCTTGCTTTTCTTTGTGAGAATAAAGTCTTATTGAGCATCAACAACATGAGTTTACTAATTCTGGACATTTCAACCCGGAGGTCTTCATCATTTCTTTCTATAATTTCTTTCATTTTCGCTTTGTAATATTCTCAGATATCTCTCTGTCTACTTTTAATTCCTTCTGGCACTGTCTCTTGCCCTAACTCAGTCCTAATCCTGTCACTCCCATCACTTGTCTTTGAAGTATCTACCCTTGACTCTTTTACTACCCCACATGGGAATGAGTTTGATGGCTGTGTTAAATACCTAGTCTTAATTTGGTTGAGACTACTATCTTACATATCTCCATATTATTTGATGATATCACATGGTTGGATAGATACATGTGATGTAATCAAGTAAATATGGAGGTGAGATAGTTGTCTGGGATACACAGGACTATTGAACACCCTGATTAATATTGGAACATACATAGCTACTCTAATGGACAGCATTATTATACAGTAATCCTATATTCTCATTTAGTAGTTTAATTACTGTTTTAGGTATATTCCGTATAGTAGGATATTTTGAGGATAGAAATTTTCACGAATCCTTGAAAATGTCCCCAGAATAAATGTTTGTGATTCTTACTTTCACCGTTGCAGAGAGTGAGATATACGTATGTAGTTAAAAACAAGTAAAACTCAAGAAAAATGATGGAAGACATTTTCATGATTTGGGGTTAGCTTGCAAAAGATTCGAAGTTTTAGTCCTCGCAAAAATTTCCCGCTATATGATAAGGTCTTAATTTGCTATGATAACTTTAATCATTGCACTTGCAAATGTTGGTGAAGATGAGGAAAGTAAATCAGTAACCTGTGGAACAGTCAAATAGTTGTCTATCTTACGTGTATACACTTTCACAACCATTACAGGTGGTGTGTGTTCTTTGAGCACTCCTTAAGCTTCTTGTTGATAAAGTTGTTTATTTGAAATTTGGTGCTATTAATCTCAATAGCTTACATATGTAGTCAAAACTTTCATTTACCCTACACTTCAATATATAAGGCCTATCAGTTCATACTACATGTTTACTACACATACATAAGTATTCTCTCATTTTCAAGTTTCAAGAGCAAGTCACAAAAGCATATTGTGCCAATCACCTTGAGAAGCTGGGTCCTCCTTCCAGAGAGTGGCTACGCAAGGATATGTACAAACACCTACTATACAATGATGAAAAGAAGATTATCTTTTGCTATGTACCTAAAGGTATTATAAAACTACTTAAACAATCAAGATGTCTACTGCCTGTTGTACGTATATTGATAGGCATGTACGTAACCATCTGCATATGTACGTATGTACAAAAAACTACATAGATTACGTTTTTTGTACTTAACATTTACCACTGAACTTTTACTGCTGCCTTTTTATCTGTACTGAATACCTAGTTAGTTGCTCAAATTGGAAGAGGATGTTTTTGATACTGGATGGCAGATTGTCTGCAGATACTAAAGCACGACCAAGTGAAACACTTTTATCTTCAGCCAAGAAACTATTGACACTTCCACCAGCAGAGAGAGAGTGGAGACTAAAGGTCCGTCTTAGAAAATTTGGATAAAGATGCAGGAGTCTTTTCCTTTCTTTTCATGTATAAATGTCATTACTACTGTATTTGTTAATCTAATCCTATATCTTTCTTTGTATGTAGAATTACTTAAAGTTTACAATGTTGCGTGATCCTCTAGAGCGACTTGTATCAGCCTACCTTAATAAAATTGCCTATCCATTGGGGCAAAACTTGAGTCAGTTTCCTGATAATGTTAAAGTTAGCATATTAAAGATGAATGCACCAGGGAAATTGCAGGCTTTTGAAGACTCTAAAAGGACAATTGAAGTGTTCCCTACATTTGAAGTAGGTAATTGCACTGTTATCATGAAGTAAAGCTTTTTTATTTAACCTAAGATTTAACCAAATGCTGATCATATGACCTCTAGCCAATGGATTCTTCAGAGAAAGTTACATAATTTAAGGTTAATACTCATACTAATAATACACACCTTTCCTAGTTGATTCAGCATTTCAAACATCGGTAAGAGTAGCAAAGTACAGCATTAAACATGTCAAATTCTGTATGAGGGAGTGCCATCCTCACAAAGAAGATTTAGAACAGATTTAAGAAAGATTTAGAACAAACATGTGACCTTTATAGTCAATAATGGTGCCAGTGCCCTGAATTGAATCTCATAGGTTGAAGGTCACTTTTATATACAAGTAATAGTGTATATAATAGTATGTATTATATGTATGTACGTATCTAGGTACATGCACTGTATTTGTATTGTATATATCCCCACTTACATACTTTGAGATTTGTACATTGTATCCTCACATTTCCTTCTTAGGAATTTGTGAAATATTTCACTGCAATGGACCACAACGAGCTCAATGAACATTTTAAGCCCTTCAGTCACTTGTGTTATCCCTGTTTTATCAGATATGACTGGTATGGCAACTTCAAGTTTCTCCCCGAGGAAGCATTTAGTATTCTAGACTACATTAATGTACCACACAACTTTTATGACAGAACTATGGCTCATCCAGGAACTAAAACATCTGATCTAATGCCGTTGTTCTACTCCAATATGAACACACTACTGAAATTAGTGTATGCTAGAAGCTTAAGTCAAGGTCAGGGTGAGCTGCCACAGTTTCCACATGAGATTTTATCAGATGAGCATTATAAGGGGCTGGTGTATTCTCTCTCGGGAAGCTTGGAACTCTACTACGCCATGTTTCCTCTTGAAGAAGAGCGGCACACGGAGCTTAGAAATAAGTTATGATCAACAATTTGTGATTACAGAGACATACAGACAATTTTGTATCCACTCTATGACTCAATAATTCTATGACAAATATGATATTTAATATCTGAAGTACGTACACACAGTACATAAGTACTGCATACAGTATTGTAACAAGACAAGACAATAGATACGAGAATGAATTTTATTAACACATTTATGATACAAGTCAGTGTAAAATGTAGAGCAGGCAAATAGGAAGTTAAATAAGCTAGTCTTGCATGTGAAATGCACTGGGTGGTGGAAGAATGACTAGACTGTTGTACTAATGATTGAGACAGCGATCAAAGTACGTAGAGCCAACATATCCTCCTCTCATAGCTCGAGCAACATTCTGTTCAAAAAGTCTCCGATTCTGGCTGAGGACTTCAGCTGCCTCTGCAGGGAATGGCAACAGACATTCATGTAACTATGACACTGTTCTGAACAAACTGATACATATGAAAAATCTAAGATACCATTTTCCTACATGCTATATGCCTATTCTGTAAAAAGAGCCTATTGTGGAACTAAACCTGAAGAGAGCTTTGGATGAAGATACAGGAGTCTTTTCTTCCTTCTTTCATCTTCTTCTCCACTGGGTCAGACAGCCGTTTCTGGGAATTCCACCCTTCATCAGTGATCCTGGGAGTCTTTGTCTTTTTCTTTATCTTGATCTTCTGTGAATCCTTGGCTTGACATATGTACTATATGTTCTATTTAGTGTACATGTATCAGTTAATTCCTTCAGCTAACACATGAAGCCATTAAGACAGATTACATTATATACAGTAAGCAAATATTGCATCTTTAGCTGTAAAGGATGGTATGGATGTAAACAAGGAGACAGTTATATATTATGTTTACCTTTGTTAAGTGGATCTTCTGCGTTGGGTTCCTGTACAGAGCAGGAGATAGAGAATAACTAGTGAAATTGGCATTGTGTATAGCATATGTATGAGGTTACTGTGGTCACGAGAAATATACACGACATGTAAGAATGTGTATATCTGTGAATAGAATAATTAACTGCTTAATACCATATATAAAGATAACAAAACTAATCTCCAATTGAATTTCTTCTATGTATATACACATATGAAGACCCACCAAAAATAGGAACTGCAATCCATATATAATGGAATTTATAGTCAAAACTGGCTTCCAGTCTTCTCTAAAGGAAAAGTAAAACAACGCATAGCCAGTGACAAACATGGGTATACCATGAGTTTTATATGAATAAGGTAAAACATCGTCTCCATAGACCTACATACGTATGTGTGGTTAATATGCATATATACATAAATATAAGGACAAGAAAATGGATTCATAAAATAGATTAAAATTTCCTCTAGTCCTGACATAGGGTAAGTCTTTACAGCTTAAGAAGAGGTTCAATTTCTTTTCATCCTGTCTCCACTGACTGGGTCATGAATGTGTGTATGCACTACTGCGGATTGAAACACCAGATACACTTCCATGCATACATTTGTGTGAAAAGGTAGGTATATATGGATTTAAGCATCAGCAACACTTATATAAACAGAGATTTTAACATTTCAACCCGTAGGTTTCTTCAGCATCATTGTGAATGCAACAAATACCCCCTACTGTTTCATACATTTTGTGTATGCATGCATGTGTGGAGAACATATCAATGTTACATACCTCAAAATGTTCAAGCAAATATTCCCCTCCAAGTCTATATTTGGGTGATACACCTACATTAAAAGGAATGGCAGTTGAACAGTCACCAACTGGTACTTAGTGTATACAACACAAATAAGTAATGATAAATCCTTGTAAGAAGCTAGTGCAAGAATGAGTATAAGAAAGAAATTATATATGAGAAATGCCAGTAGAAATCACACTTCAACCCATTGTATGTAAGTTGACTTCTTTCTGCTAAACTCAAATATGGCCCTTAGAGAATATGTATATACGTACATAGTTTCTTATATAGTGGTAATATGAGTAATTCACTGTGTATGTAAATTTAACCATATGAAATATGACGGCCATTTTCTCAATAAGTAATTATGACCATTTTCTACTGGCTTAAGACTCATAAATACAACACAAGGCTGGCAGGCTTAACATTAAATCAAGTTAACACTGTTACTTAAGACAAACACAATATACTGTATCTAAAATTTACAAGCACACAGAATACTGTATGCATGTACAATAAAACATTTTCACACTGGAGATACTGGGCACCATTTAGAATATTGAGGTGGTCATATTTACAAGCAACTTAAATATTTTAAAGTGCAGCATGTAATTTGTAACTGAAATTTACCAGTCACTTTATGGAGGTCCATTCATTGTGATGGTCATTAAGTAAGTGCACTGTACATGTACGTTTCTTTACAGTCAACCACAATATTACACCTGTGAAAACCAACTGACCTTTGTCTCACACTTTACTTTAGGTGCTTCGTGAGGATATCCCTGGCTTATCTAACCAAAGGAGAAATACACATTTGATCACTAATAGCAGTAGGCTAAATATACGTAGGGTATTTACATACAGTGTAATGTTGATTGCCCAAACGTCAATTTATACGAAACGTTAATTATCTGAGAGGCCTATTTGTTGTACATTCAAAAATGACTACTACAAAAGAAAATAATAGTTCTTTCCCAAGATCAAATTTGCCAGAAAGCAGTTCAACACACCTGTTTCAGTTTAAGAATTTATTAAACAGCAACTATCAAGTCAAAATAACATATTTTATCTATCTATACTAACATAGCTGGTAGTATGGATACAAAATATTAACAGTTATAGGAACACAGATTGTACAGTCTGATACAAAATATTGTCTGATTATATGGACATTTTCATTTTATGACGAATGTGATTCCCCAATTATGTAGTTCAAAGTTCCACTGTATGTCATATGTCATACACATGTATATAAACAAAGCAGATTGGTTGAACAGTACCTTGAAGTCAAACACAAATTTTCCATTTCTGTAAAATCCCTACATATGGGAGTAATGTGTTTGAATTAGCAGCAATGAATAAGCATTAAAATTATGGCTATTATTACCGTAATTTGGGAAATTTTGTGTACAACTTTTTGTGTGCTAAATGAAAGTGCAGGACACAATAAAGACCAAATATAGTTCATTTGTACGAGAAATATTTGTAGTTTGAGCCAACCATGAAAATATTTTAACAAGGAAAATTTCTCAAATTACAGCATTATTTTTTAGAGAAAGGGGCAAAAACAAGCTGGCATATTCATAGTTCTAAGAATATACTGTATCACCATTGTACAGTGCTTGTAACTAATTATAGCAATCCAGTCTGCCATTGTCAACAGTTAATCTCAGGAGTATCAACAACCCAATGGTTAAAACTGTTTACATTATTAATTATTACACATTTAGCACATAACTTGATAATGTTGTGAGTAGTCCTTATAGAAACCTTTTTTAGGTACAAACTTACCTCATCTGGTGTTATAATTAGTTTGAAATTTAATAGGTCATCCTTGTCTGAAAAGCGAATTTCACAAGTCTTTGGTAGATTCAATTCTGCCAAATCTGCCAAATGAAAAGGAAATGTACATGTATATGTAAACCACTCATGCATTAATTAATATTGATGCTTCAACATCACATTACAATTTAAAAGGCATGCATATGGAAAGATTACACACAAGTGTCAATAGCTATGTACGTATATAAAATGTAGGTAAAGATGTGATAATTTATACTGTGTACTAATCATTGTATACATACTGAATATACGTATATAAATAGTGCAAACTACGTATACTTTAGATAACAATTACAATAATAAGAGTTACACCAAATATTATATCACTGCTATCATTCAGTTGCATAATAGAACCAATTGGTATAACTATGACAACATTTATATTTATATTTATTAATGAAAACTTTCAGGAGTTACATACATTATAGAGAGATAGAGTGTGTACATTCATCCTTTTGATCCTATTGGTGAGTGAAGATGTGAAATGTGTGCCTTAAAAAGTTATCTATGTTTAGTCTGGTGAGCCAGACCTCACTTCTGTAACACATGTGGGTAAGGATGCAGGATCTGACAAAGGGTTCAAAGTATAAATGTCTCTCATAAGTAAAAGAGAAATTTGTTACTTATTGAATGGAAAGGATCATTTCAAAAAGAATTAAAAAAAGACAGCTAACAGGTTCCATCAGTGATGCTTTGAAGGTCCAGGGGTGGATTTAAGGGGGAGGGTTGGGTACTGAAGTGCTCCTTCAGAGTTTGACCCATATTCTTCTTATCCCTAATCTTAACCCTTCTGTCTCACTCCTATATAACCTAGTACCTCATTTAACAAACTATTACATCCGCCCCCCTGACTGCCCATTTAATTGTTATGGCTTACACTGAAACATGGCTACCGAATGGTACCTTGCTGGACCGCAGTAGAACTAGTTCGGGCAATTGCTACAGTGTACATAGTTGTAATGTATAATTAAAGCCCGCATATATGGGTTCAATTACTCAAATGCTCAAATTATATATTTGATGTTGGAGCTTTCAAATGTAAAGTTCTAGATCTACTGTCAAAATTGTTTACTGAAACTATTTGTATAGTTGTACTAAAGTAACGTACCACTTAGGCTAAATGTATAATAAATGAACATTTAGAACTTGGAAAACGCGGTGAATAACGAAAAATACCTGTTGGAGAGAAGATAGCCAAGTCATACCTTTCGTCACTCTTAACTGGGCTGCCGTAGACTTTTTCCCGCCTCCAGTACTTGATGAACCACCTTTTTGAGGCTTTAATGAGTACAACTTGATCATCTTCAAAACGACGACGGCGATGGCGACAATAAACAAACGCAACTGAACGTAGGTGACACGATTCGTATTAGCTGATTGCGTCATTTCTTTTCTCTATCCCCTGGAAGAAATCAAGAAGACTTGCATGTGATGGCAGCGTTAACGAATCTCTCGCGTCGCTACTGTGGCAAACATTTTGCTTCCATTAATGTAAGTATCCAAGTACGTTATATAAGCAAGCAGTTGGGAATCCGTTTTCGCAGTCAAAAAGTCAGTCCTAGAACTCTAATTGGAGGCCTGTTGTATGAGCAAATCTTATGAGCTTAATGCACATTTCTATAGTAATTTGTAATGGATAAGCGTAATCGTACAAGCGATTTACGCATATCTGTCCCTAACAGCTTTGGGCTCTCGCAAGCCTTGTATTGAAGGCTCTCGCAAGCCTTGTATTGAAGGCTCTCGCAAGCCTTGTATTGAAGGCTCTCGCAAGCCTTGTATTGAAGGCTCTCGCAAGCCTTGTATTGAAGGCTCTCGCAAGCCATGTATTGAAGGCTCTCGCAAGCCATGTATTGAAGGCTCTCGCAAGCCTTGTATTGAAGGCTCTCGCAAGCCATGTATTTAAGGCTCTCGCAAGCCTTGTATTGAAGGCTCTCGCAAGCCTTGTATTGAGGGCTCTCGCAAGCCTTGTATTGAAGGCTCTCACATGCACAAGCAGTAGCATTGCAATCTATAATATTAACATTGCTAGACGGCTTTTCAAACCAAGAGGTATTATTCTACAGTCCATCAGTGTGTTCAGTAGTAACAATTGTAAAATCAAAGTCGTTCTAGGAATATTGCATTTGTCATATTTAATGACACTGCGAAGCATTTAATAATTTTCTGAAGTGTTTGAAACGGTTCGCTGCTAGCATAGTACTGAAATGTCAAATTAGTGTGAAGTTCTGAAGATATGTATATATGTAATTACAGTGTCATACATAATGTAAATTGCTACTCTCCTTACTTTAGATAAAAATTATTTATCAATTACCTATAGCTGAAATTGTAGTTTTGTTCTACCAACCCATCTGATCCATTTAAGTTGTGACTTTAGATTGATGTGTTCCCTCCAGATTTGGAAGATGTTCTACTCTACCTCAGGCTACAGAGATATTTTCAAGGTATGGATAAAGCCTGTAGAATGAACAACAGTATGTAGTGATAATATTTATCTACGTATGTATGGTACCTGTGAAATTCACTGTAGGTATCTGAGTTAAAGGTAACTCGTATTGCAGAGCCCAAGGCAGTCCCACCTCCCGATAAGCTGGTCTTTGGCAGCACCTTCTCTGATCACATGCTGGCTGTTGAGTGGAACAGAGAAAGTGGATGGGGATCACCAGAGGTTAAGCCATTGCAAAACCTATCTCTACATCCAGGAGTTAGTGCACTGCACTATGGGATACAAGTTAGTGTATTTAGAGTTCAAATGTTTTTCAATCATCCATGTTACTAGGTTATTGTCATTTTTATTAATCGTTTGTCAAGTTTTAAGTGCAAAGATAGCCAAAGACTGTCTCATCTGTACTGTGGAATGTTACACTATATAAAGTATTTTTTATTCTGATTTTGTTTTTCTACTTTGCAATTATTTTCTTTCAGGGGGCAGGGGGATGGGTATTTGTCTTAAAAAATTTTCCACAAGAAGGTAAAATTAGAAAACAAACACTGAACTTGGCTGCCCCTATAATATTTACTGTATTGTATCACCTCCCTTGTAAAAGAATTAAACTCTTACTTGTACAGAGTCTGAAGATCTGAATGTTATACAAAATATACATGCAGGGTTTCTTTCAAGGGGGAGCAGAGGGGGCAATTTGCCCCCCCCTTGCTAAATACTAACACTGTACGTATATGTAAACTAAAGTGTCTCACTCACCCTAAGTACGTATACAAGAGACCCACGCTGTGGCACTACTGAATATAGTACACACTGGCTCCTTATTGAATTGTTATATTTGAGTGTGTTTGAATGTGGTAGGCATTTGAGGGAATGAAGGCGTTTAGAGGTAAAGATGGTGTCATCCGAATGTTTCGTCCAATGGAGAACATGAAAAGGTTGAGTGATTCTGCAGTTGCTCTCAGTCTTCCCGTTAGTCCCTTGTCCAAAGTGTCTGGTTCTGCTGGCTCATCTGAACTCTGAACTTGATATTGCACTCTCTCTGCAGGCATTTGACAAGCAAGAGTTTTTGTCGTGTATCCAAGAGCTCATAAAAGTGGATCAGCAGTGGATACCAGATAAGGAGGGGTGCTCACTGTATGTGCGACCAACATACATTGCAACAGAGGTACAGAAGGGCTGATGAATGATTATGTCCACCTTTTTGTTTAATTGTGCTCCACTGTCAATGTTTTCTAAAGCAATCTCATTTAATGGAGCACTATGTATGCAAATGTTAAATGTGATTGATATGGTGCAACTACAGATGGCAGAATAAAGGTCATACTGACCGTGTCCAGCCACTATATATTTCCAGTGATTTTGACTACTGTATTTCCAGTGATATTTTATTGTATTTTATAGTTCTCATGTTTTTTGTATACTTACAGTTATAGTGTCTACTATTAGCCTTTACCCTTATCATTCTTATAAGGAAACCACAAGTTTTTAGCATTTGGGAGTACTTATGAGCAGTGTAGACACACTTCCATCGTATACTATTACTGATGAGTCCTAAATAAGGATAAAATAGTCCAATCGTCCTTTTGAGTGGCTAAGGGGATACTAGTTCCCATTAAGTAGTAGACTTTGGTTTCACCCATTAGATCATTGACTTCCTCAGAAGACATGAGTGGGTGGGGTAAAATCCTGGAATCAAATTATGAGGATATCAAAGCCATCCATCAGATCTTAAACCCTATTTTTATATTTAGTGATCAGCCACTTTGGCTGTATCCCTTATCTGCTGATAAGGAAACCACAAGAGCTTTTTAGCTTTTGGAATACTTACCAGCAGATAGCTACTCGAAACTTCCATTGTATGCCATACTCAAGAGAACATCAGTTCCACCCTTTGTTCATTGCACTCCTTAAGGAGACATGAGTGGGTGGGGTAAAATCCAGAGTCAAATGATGAGATAAATGCACCTACATATATATGGTACTCACAGAGTTTTAACATTAATGAGGTATCTTGCTGATTGTCCGCCTAACTGGGGCTTCAGTCCTACTTCATGTGTGTCCCCTCATGTGTACATGCAGGAGTCACTTGGAGTGAAGAAGGCTGGCAAGGCCTTGCTGTACACTATCACATGTCCTGTTGGCCCCTACTTCAGTAGCGGGCTCTTCACACCAATCAGTTTGTATGCTAACCCGAGATACGTGCGTGCATGGATTGGAGGAACAGGTGATGCCAAGATTGGAGGGTGAGTTTGGCCAGACTGAGGTGCCTTGCCTGGATGGATGCATACACCAGTGTCGATGTGTAAATTCCATATGTGCATATACATGTATTACATCTTTACTGCACTTGCTGTCTTATATAAGAGGAATAAGGGAAATAAGGACTGTTTCTCTTACTCCGGATCCATGCTAGAGAATATGTAAACTATTCTAATAATGTTCTTTTACCAAGTAGTAATGTTACTGATGTTCTCTAAGCTCATTGTTCTGGAATCAAATTCTTAAATTTTACTTTCTTAATATTTTGATAAGAAATACTTTTAACTCACACAAGTATGAATGTCTAATGGCTTTGCCTGTTATTACATTTCATTATATGTTTGATGTAGCCTCTCAAATACATGACCTCAAATACGTACATGGCCTTTTAATATAAGATTGCTTCTGTTTGTTTATTAGAAACTATGGTCCTACTATAAGGATTGCAGAGAAGGCAGAAAAACTAAATTGTACTCAAGTGTTATGGCTCTACGGACCAAATCACCAAGTCAGTTTTGAGCCTTTATATTTGAGTAAGTGTCACTGTAATTTCTTACAACTTTACTAGTTGACTGAAGTTGGAACTATGAATATATTTGTTCACTGGATTAATGAAGTTGGAGGTATGTACGTATGTATAGTATTTGTAATCTAATACAGTGTATATAGTAATGTCAAGATGAATATGTATGAGTTATAGTTACATTAACCATCTGTGGTCATGTATTCCGTACATTGCAGCGGTGCCAATGAGGCATTGATTGGCTGTATCAATACTACTTTGTCCATCAGAGTCTGCATTGTCTGGCTTCTGCATAAATACTTTCATTGTTCAGAGTTTTGTGCATGCAATGTATGGAATGGAGTCTTGCATTCTAATGATGGGTGGAACAACAATATTATTCTGAAAGATCTTTTGGTGAAACTGATCACATCATCATACATCACATCACTTCTTTGTTTGGGTGCGTCATCCCTACTTCAGTTAAATTGATGAAACCAAACATAGAAGTGATTTCTATGGCTATGTTTTAGTAAGCCACTTCTGCAATGTTAGCCTTACCATATGATCACTGTCTTGTTTCGCTACTTTTTCCAGATGTGCTAGTTACTGTTGCAAGCACTGCCATCCCTATCTATATCTTCATTTTTATTTAACTTTACAACTAATAATCAGTTGGTGCTACAAGTCCATGTCCCTTGAGATGGTAATATAAAAGTGATCCATGCTAACTTTGCTGACTTAATTATATATACTTATGAGATTGTTGTGTCTAACTCCCTAATGTTAAATTATTGTTTTGTATAAGCCCCTATACTTAAAGAACTGTCTTTAGTAAGGTAATTGTCTTTCTTTGATAGAAGTGACTAAGGGTATTTCTTCCATACATCATTATTAATAAAAGGGAGTTAATTGCACAAATACAGTACCTGTGCCCAAGGTCCTTATAAATATGGCTGCCAATTAAAATAGGAATTTGGTCCCCAGCTTTGATATGGCTGGTTTGGTGTAATACTTTTCAGCGATTATCCACTTTCAACATGACATCTTTATTCATGCAACTCACTGTATTGCAGATAAATCACATGACTCCTCTTCATTCTGTAGAACCAGAGATAGCTACCCCACCTCTGAATGGGTTGATTCTTCCTGGAGTTGTGAGAAAGTCTTTAATCCAGTTGATGAGAGAATGGGTTTGTGCTAGACCTCCCTCTCTGAATGAAGATTACCTGTAAGCAATTTCCTTTTCCTTAGAGTACACACAGAGTAGTTGAAAGGGAGATTACCATGAGTCAAATAATCAGCAGTCTGAAGGAGGGAAGAGTAGGTTTGATAGAGTACAATATACCAAGCAATATTATGTCATCACACACACACACACACTGCATAGGGGAAATACACCATACAAAGACAAAGTAATTCACATACATTATATACGTATAGGTTTATATGTGAGTGAATTAGGTGCGGATTGCCCTATATCTACGTACGACTATACTGGACGTGTTGCATGTATAATAATTGAATTTCCGCTACATTACCTCTTACACATTGCTTTTTTGTTTGCCTTTTAAGTTGAAGGAAATATTTGGTGCTGGCACTGCCTGTGTTGTATGTCCAGTGAAGAGTATATGCTACTTGGATGATGTAAGTGTAGCAGTATATGTACCTACATACATATGTACGTACTTACGTATCTATTTATAAATGATAGGGAGTATTTGTTGCATTCATATTAGTAATAAGGCTGAGTTAAGCATCAGCAATACAAATTATAATCAGATTGCTGAAGAAGACCTTTGGGTCGAAATGTTCAATCTGATAATAATTTGTGTTGCTGATGTTCAACTAAGCCCTATTACCATTTATAAATGTATGTATGAGGTAGTTTAAATGATTTTGTTAAAATGAAGTCGTTAGAGACTAAAAGATAAACCATCGCAAATATAGAATAAAGTTATTGTGATATTGAACTATGTACAATGGAGCCTGTATAAATGATCCTCTCTCTTTGACAGTCACTTGCTCAGAGTGCAGGCTTACTTTATTCTAGTCTTAATATTGTTCAACATTAATAAAACCTGATCGATCGTCTAGCAACCAACCTACTGTATAATGTAGGTAGAAACGTTTGGTCCCATACGTGACCAGATTAGGTAGGCCAAATGTAGAGATCTGTTATTTTGATTGCTTCCTGTAGGAGCTTGTTATTCCTGAAATAGAAGACACCAAATCTGTTGCCCAGCGAGCTTACAATGAACTCACTTCAATACAAGTAAGATGAACATTTCTTTGACATTCTGCTAGAACATGCTATATAGCTGCAACTAAAATAACTCATTTACTTGACTGGTTGATTTCAATAGGTAATAACTTGTAAGCATTCGCTTAAGTGTTTTTCATACTTTTAGCTAATGCATTATGCCTTGTTTATCACACTTTTAGTTGTAACTACCTATAACACATTGAATATGGCAGCCATTTTTTCTAGCAATCCCTATACTTGACAGTGCTCTCTGATATAATAATAATTCAGTGTATGTTTAAGGTCAATTTTATATTTTTTTCTCATAAATAGTACGGTAAGAAGAACCATGAATGGGCAGTAAAAGTATCTAACTGAAGAAATAATGGATTTTCAAAATATTAATATGTGACTAAAGATTACTTCATAGGATAGTTTTATTATTATACGTATATACTTATATACACTTCAGGATTTCTTTATAGAAACTTTAACACATATTCTGTAGTTTCATCATAATATTTGTACGTGTTTTGTACAATTATAATTGCAAACTATTGGTTTATGCTGAGAATTAAGACTTAGTGTTATTTAGCAATATATAGTATTCTTCATGCAAGTAACTTTTCTGCATGGACATGGGAACTGAATACAGTAATTTTCAATCTTTAAAAATTAATAAATTTAATAATTACATACCTTGTAGCATGCAATGCCCACTCCTCTCCATGTAAATGCAGATGGAGATAGTTTTACAGCCATCAAAAAGGTCCTCTTAGCATTATTGTACTAATGTGGAAAGATACATATAATACAGTGGAAACTGGCTAACACAGACATGACAAATTATCGCTTTACAAAAACTACTTATAACAAACATTATATGACAGCCATTTTTTCTAGCAATCCCAATACCTGATATAAAAATTCAGTTTATGTTTGAGGTCAGTTTATTTTCTCATGAATAGTACGTATGATAAGAAGGACCATGAATGGGCAGTAAAAGTATCTAACTGAAGAAGTAACCAATATTATACTAATATATGACTAAAGATATATTAGTATACGTACTTATATACACTACAGGATACTCTGTTGTTTTATCATATTAGTACGTATTTTCCAAAATTACAAACTGGTAATGCTCAGTATTAAGCATTGTTTAGTATATTTAGCATTATATAGTATTCTTCATGCAACCTCTCTAAATTATATATATGGGTCATATACATGCAGTATATGATGCATAACAGCTTGTATTGTTTTATAGCATTTTCATATTTATATACAGTACGTGATGTGTAAAGATTGCATGTGTACAGTACACATGCAATCCTTATATTTTAAGTATAACGTATATACGTATGCATCTGCATAATATTATAACTGGCCATAGGCTATATGATATAATGATGAATTGCCATGCAAGTATACATACGTATATACTATGATACATTACAGAAACATATAAAGCAGTGAGCAGTGTCGACTACACGTGATCGAGGATCTGATTGACTATATATATATATGACAATGTTTAAATGTTATGAAATCTTCATATAGGCCTCTTCAACTTCTTGATTCAGGTCATCATCCACCAGATTGGACAACTTCATGAATTCGCATACATGTACATGATATTGACATAAAGAGAGCTTTGTTGTCAAATCAAAGTAAAGAGAAGGGAAAAGGTATTTTTGGCATTCCAGCCTCATTTCAGCATCTCCTCTCCACTTATAAACCCTTATCTTTGCATGGTCTGTAAACTGTAAAGTACCACCCACCCAGGCCATATATATGTATATATATGGGTGTATAGATGAGGAAACAGCTTTGGTTTAGGTATACATATCTGTCATATCTTTGAGGTTATATATATATATATATCAGTACCTGTTTCATCCTCAATCTCACCTTGAGCTTCTATATATATAAGAAGGCCATGCATCAGGTAAATTGTTACTGTTCAGTCAGTCTATATGGGATTCAGAATTGATGACCTTTTCTGATAACTGTACAATCTCTTATAATTAGAGTTGGAATATATAAAACGGTGGTTGTGGCCCTTCAACCACTTAATTAATATATACATCAATTGTACATTGTTCCCCATCCTTTTAGCTGGTTCCTTAACATCATATGTTTAGTGTCTGTATTTTTCCTGTATATACACACCTGATCCGTCCAACAAATATTATGTTTATATATATAAATTTATATACTAGGTGTAGCATCCTGTAGCATATTGTAGTGTGTATAGGCCAGACAGAGCCCGAGTCTTATTTGCCTCTTCTCATGATCATAGACAGTTGCAATATTGCTAATTGGACTATTATAGATTCAGGATATATATAGAGTCCAAAAGGTGGGCCAATTTGATGGAGGAGGCAAGTATACGTTGCTGTTCTGTGTAAATGATTTCCTTCACTTGCATGTAGTGGCCATGCATGCACTTCACTGGAGCATGTGGACAAAAATAAGACGCACAAGTACAATTCTCATTAAAATGGGCACTTTACCTCTACAATACTACTTCGACAATCATATTTATATATATATATATATATAGCAATCCCATCTGGTGAAACACCCAAGATATGGATATATGTGCTGGCCTGAGAAACAGACCGCACGCCTTTTACCTCTAAGTTTTTGATTTGTAAATGGAGCTCTAGTAAAGTATACTTGTTACCTTTTAACTGAATGCATCACATTTATCATTATTTTAACTTGTATAAGCTGTACTTTTATATATAGAGAGAAAAATAAAAATTTTCTACAAAAATAGTGAAGATGTAGGGATGGCACAAAAAGCACAGAAACAAGAAAGGGATGTTACACAGTGAAGCATTAGCTATAAACATGAATCATACAACACCCTTGCTTGTAGGATTCATGTATATAGCTAATGCTTCACTGTGTAACATCCCTTTCTTGTTTCTGTGCTTTTTGTGCCATCCCTACATCTTCACTATTTTTGTAGAAAATTTTTATTTTTCTCTAGTTTCTGTACTTTTTATGGAGCATAAGCTAGGAATTCGATTGTATCATTTAAACCCATTTTGGTGTCGCAATCTTCGACTGAATATGACGTCATTAAAATGGCGAATTTATCGAGGCCTTGACTCTGGGGCCATGAAAACCGTCATACTCAATAATAGCGTTATCGCTCTCGCTTCTACAAAAGAATACAGCTCGGAAAATTTGCAATAGTTTCGTTTAACAATTAGTCCAAAAGCTTGTATAGTTTTTTAGTTATGGCTGACGAAGAATAAGAAGAATATGAAGAAGACGAAAATGGGAATTTTTAAAGTTTGTTATTTCGCCAGCGGGACATATTCGCTTGCCTTTAATGACTATTTAGAGTATGTATAGTGTATATTTAGCCATACATAGCCTTGTTTTGTCGATTTTCGGCCTATTTCGGGATTTTGCTCCTATACCGATGTATGGGGAAAACGAAAAAAACCGTGTCATCCCTACATAGGGAGTACTACCGTACTCCCTGATACATGTATATGTACACAATATTAATTAATACATGTATGTATGCGGATATACTGTATTATGTCTCTCAAACTTCATTGTTCAATAATTTACATACTGTTTTAAATAGCATGTATGTGCGTGGGTGGCATGGATGGATACAAAGCATATAAACAAATAATAACAGTTACAATTGGTCACATTGTTTTGGTGCAAAGAGTCAAAACAGGTAACAAAGCAATGATGACATCTTGCAATTAGGTAGAGGACTTTCTGGAGAGGGGATATGTTTTCTGTATATATATGAGATTTCATGTTATCTGTGAAATTGTTTGTTCTTGCTCGCTATTATGACTAAAGAATTACTTAATTCAATAAAAACACCAAACATTTCCCTGCCAGTGACTCTTCTTCCCAGAATGTACCCCCCCCTTTTAAAAACCCTGCGTATGGGTTATATATGGTATAACATCTAAGGGTGGCCCTTTTAAATTCTTATGCAAAATAGAAGGGTACAAAAAACTGGTTTCAAACCAGTTATTGTAAGTATCCCTCGATCTAGACAAGCAACAAACTTACCTAACTTAATTATAAATTATACAGTAGGATAAATTAACATAAATGGTACCACTGAATTTAGGAAGGTCTATTTTACATACAACATGGTATTACTATTTCTATGACTATTTCTTTTTCTATTCGTCTTTACATACTCACAATATAAATGTGTAATATATTTCATTATGGAATTACATACTTGAAGTTTGACCTTCGTTTGCTAAGAAATGGAGACATAATTAAAAATCTACATAAATGAAAATTCCCCTAAATTTACTACAATCACCACATTTTGTATCCATGACCTCCCATAGGGGGCCATATAAATATACGTATATTTACATTATATATATTACTCAATGACATGCAAAGACATTAAAATTGTGTATATACATTGAAGGAGTAACAGTAACGTGAAACAAAAATACACCCTCACATTAGCTTCTCTACAATAATTTTATCTTCTTTACCCAAGAGTAGCAATGCTGTTAAAATAGTCCTAATTGTAAGCTCTTCTTCTGCTGAGTTAATCTTGCATCTTTCTATCCATTTTTCTAATACTTTAAAAGTAGCAAGAATTGGGTTATAACCAGGTTTCTGCTCATGGACACTTAAAGATATTGTTGATAGGATTTCATCATCTCCGCCAAGGAGATAATTCAAAATATGCCATGAGGATGAAAATTGATCTGCAACTTGTTGCAGAAATGGTGGCTGAGGTTCTGCACCTGCATTTCAGAACATCAAAAGATTATACATTGTTTTATGTGCCGATAATAAGTAATTTTCAATCTCAGACCTATATAGGTATAGGGGCATTAAAGGAGTTTTAATTTGATCCTATACTGTAAGAATAGAATTATAGAAAGACATCAAAAAATTTCAATTAAATAGGAAAGCGTTAATTGCTAGAAACGCTTAAACAGTTAGCTTAAAAACTTTAGCTATATATTGCTCTCAGATGATCCAAAAACCATTTTAACTATACATTGAAAATTGCAAGGATTCACTTTGTCATTTAGGAAGAGGTATTATTATATGATATACAGTATGTACTTCTATATAAACTAACTGCTAGATAACTTTAATTGCTCTGAAATTTGTTCAGCCTTTGCTTGAGCAAGTTGTAATTTCTTGGCCAGTGTATCTTGTGAGTTAGACTGGTACCACTTGTACAGGTCAACAGCACATGAACAGACACTCTGAATGCTTGCCAAATGTGTAGAGATTTTCTCCAATGAATTAGAGTATTTCTTTTCAAAAATCTGAAGAAGTTTAAATTTTTTAAGACTTTCTGATTGATCCTCTAACTCCTTTATAGCAAAATAATTGGCTAAAGTAAGTACATCTGAGTTTCTTATTTCCTGAGATGCAAAGATAAGTCTCAAAGTGTTTTCTGCAACTACAATAAGAAAGGTATTCAAATATGTTCCCTTTAAAATACTTAATGAAAAACACCATAAACAATACTATACATCTTTAGTATATAGTACAGGGTCGTAGCCACCAGATGTGAAGTGGTCAGGTTAGAAGTAGGTGTGGTGTTAAATGAAATACACCTATATATAGGAGGTCTGGGGGCATGCTGCCAAAGGATCGCTTGGGGAACTGAAAGTCCTTGGGATGATGGGGCTCGGAACAGCTGCTAACAAACGACTTGTTGCCATGCTGTTACGGGAGCGTAGGGACGTATTGTATGATGACATATGACGTTGGGCAGCAATGGCTACCGTTGTTTCAAATAGCGCATCTAGCAAAGTCATTTACTGAGCAGTTAAAAGTGGTCTGGTTGAAATCGGTCCAACCACACCAGTGGCTACCACCCTGTAGTAGATGGTTGACAAAACATATAGGCATCAGTTTTAACATGATACATATCATATGTAAGTTGTTCTGCAGATAGACCTTCCTACATATAAATTAATTGACTATATATTATCTTCAGCAATGAAACACTGTAATTAATGCAGCGTACATATAGTATGTATATACATACGTACGTATATATTTTGGCCTTAACTTACATGCAACCTTGTAAGGTGTACAAGATCTTTGGTTGTACGAACCTATATATATAATAAAATAGTGATATAATTTCAGGAGGCTAATTATTAAATTTTATCTTCCATTCAACACAAGGAAATTATACAATTACTCTTATTTAATTTATAAATTTAAAATTATCTTAACAGGAAAACATGGCCATATACTGTGTATACCATGCATACATTGAGGTCATATATATTTTACCATACAATTAGGCCTTCAACAAATTGGCAGTTAATTTGTTAAATTACTAAACCCCAAAACAATTTATCTTCACCTATTTCCAGTTATAGGTACTTGGAAACATGCATCTCTAAAATATACCATGTAAATGAATGCAATGGTATACCAATGCCTAGTATCTATAAACATTCCATAATCTTTCGCTGTGTCATTTCTTGAATGTACTGTTCAAATAAAATTTGAAAGAAATTTCTCTTTTGTACATGAAGGTGCAGCTTTTCATTATGTCCCTCGTCAGTTCTACTCCTGCGCAACCTGGAGAAAAAGTCAGAAGCTGTTCTATTGAGTGCAGGCAATGTGCACGGTGTGGAAACCCCATTCCTCACAGAGCACCAGTTACTCTAGCTATGTATGTGCCTCAACATGTGACCAAGCCTACCACCTCAAAAGATCAGCTTTCACACCACAAACAGTTCCACATGGCAGGACAGCCATCCTCTTCAGCTCAGGCATGGTAAGGACATTTGGTTGTCTTACTTTCAATGGCATGCCTGGGATACTCCATATATGTAAAGAATACACACCAACAACCCCATCCAATTGTATATGAGCAGATGAATGGCCCCTTGATACGGTCCACAATCTATGATCTGGGTCTGCTGGACCATCAGGTATAGATGCAAAGGGGTGAAAGTGAATATGCTCCTCTTTCCACGGGGCTCAGAAGAGGTGTGTAAAGCTGTTGCCAAGATGGCCAGAAGGTTATGTTTGACTTACGTGGATACCCATGGAATTTCCTCCCTTGTTGCAAGTTGCCTCATTGCACTGGATGCTGGCCAGGATGCGGCATGTGAGACAGGAATTCACACAATGAGAAGGATATAATGAGGAATTCGACACTGAAGCAATCCTACTTGTGGACGTGAACAATACTTTTAATTCCCTGAATCGCCAAGCAACTTTGAGAAATGTTAACATCCTCTGCCCACCCAGTCCTTATTTATGCATACCATAGTGAAGCCAAGTTATTCATCGGGGGGGGAGCACATTCTATCACATGAAGGCATCACCCAGGGAGACCCCCTTACCATGGTAATGTATGAAATAGGTACACTTTAAATGATTCACATGATTAAGGAAGGGGTGACACAGTCGTGGAACGCAGATGATGCATCAGCAGGTAGGACACTGCCTCGTCTTCGTAGTTGGTGGGACATGCTCTAGTTGTAAGGTCCACAGTTCAGTTACCTTCCATGTAGCAATGTTGTATCTCTACAAGCTTGGTCCTGGCATCGACCTGTTCAAAAACTAATTGCTATATAAGTTTATCATTTTAGTCACTCAGTATGCTCATGATCAACCCCATCCATCTTGTTTTTAGGGGGCAAAGACACCCCAGACTGCTGAGTGTGAGCGGCAGGGGATCCTCTGCATGGCCAGAGACTTTCATTTATCGCATTTGTTCTTGTTGTCTGAATCAGAACTAAGTTAGTCTTTTCTAGATGATGGCACCCTTGGGGGCTGTATGGAAGACATTCTGCATAATCTAAATGCCATGAAGTGAGACAGTGCTAAACTGAGCCTGCTATAAGATGTCTTAGCTACTTTGTACTAGAGTTCCATTTAGTTCCACCTTGATTTCAGATGTCGAGGCAGTAAGGCCCACTCTTTTGTGGTCACCGATTATTATATATGTTTTCCATTTCTACCTCTTTAGCCAGGAAAGTCCAGTTTTGGAGACTATGGGAGATAGACATCATCTTGTGATGCCTTTCCCCCTACAATTTTTATTTAGAATACTGAGATTATTGAGCGCCTGCAACATGAATTCTTTTAAATAGAAAGTTTCAACTTGGAGGTCTTTATCAGTAATATGATACAAGAGGAAAGGAGTGGTGTTTATATAGGAGTTGGTTGACAGTTGTGAAAAGATGATGTCATGGAATATTTTCTTTTTCTACAACCTGAACTATTACCTATATCCTTACTATTTTTCCACAATAGGCTTACAGACTATGATTGCCTTCTGAAGTCAACTGTTAGCAATATCTATATTTGGTGAGGATGACCCTACCTGGGCACTCAGACCCAAGAAGCGTTGTAGTATTGGTATCAGGAGACCAACAGTTGTGAAGCATTAGGGTGATATACCGTATGGCGCTAAATTTTTGAGGAGCACTATTTCGTGAATTGGCCTTCCCAAGTTTTTGTGGAGCGCAATTTCATGGATGGAGAGCCTCGTAACCTTTTGCCTGACCTTTCAAAGTGTATAAACAGTAGATATTGAGGTGTTATTCCAATTAACCTGAAGGAGCAAATCGTGTTGAAGGTGACAAGCGAAAGCTTCAGTGTTGAAGCAATGGTGCACGACTATCACGTGTATGAAGACGTCTGGGAAGCGGAAGAGAGCCATGCTGCCTTACGAATGCTGCCTGCCATGAACGAAGTCACAAGCTGCAAAACTGTCAAATTATTGCAGGGCATACTTTTCACAGTTGAAAACTCATCTGTGAAAAACGCAAAAATTGTGCTCCTCAAAAATTTAGCGCCATACAGTATGACTAATATTTACCTTATCATCAAAGAGAATAATATATCGTTTGAGGCGTATTAATTTCATTCATTTCTCCTGTTTTGGAAAGGTACTACTGATCTATTTTAATCTTTTGTTAGTATATAAACATACATACAGCTGGCAATAAACATATAACTTGCTTCCTTCACAGAATAAGCCTTCTTGCTTAGTGTGATCTTTGGTTGAAACACCTAAAGACAAGAACAAAATAATTATAGCAAGGAATAATGTAAACAGTTAACTTTGTAATAAGTCATAACAAGGTACTGTACTGTAAATACAGATAATCCAATTTATAAGATCTGAAATTTAGCCATTTTTTAATTAGGCCAATAAACTAGAAATATAAAATACCACCTATATAAGGCAAGGATGTAAATATTAAACACCAAATGCTGAAATTGCCCTAGCTATGTACATAAAATATTCAGATTGTCTTAATTAACCAAACATTATTATTTCTTCTGTTTAATGTTTGATAGTATAAATGTTTGTATGTTGAAACATGCATATTAAAAAGTCTCAAAATTGCAACTTTTCAGTGTAAGTAGCTGCCTCTGCTACCTCTGTTCCAAAACCTATATATATAAGGCTTTTGGAACAGAGGTAGCAGACTGGGACTAATAAATTAAGAATTCAGTAGATAAAAATACAAAAACTCCCAGGGACACAGAAACAGATGTCAGGTTCAGTATAAAGGAAAAAAAAAATGAAACTCAATCCTCATCCAAAGCTATATATGTTTTCCATACTAGGAAAACATCCTATTCTAAATATTTAACAGTGTAATTAAAGGCTAATTCCTTAAATTATCCACAAAATTGCCTCTTGTACATACGTAATTATAACTTATATACAAAATGGTTCTATGCAACCTAGTACGTATATATATCTATGCATGATACACCATTCTCCTACATGCTATATACGTATGCCTACTTTGTAAAAAAGCCTATAGGGAACTAAACCTGGAAAGAGCTTTGGATGACGATACATCTACTACATTTTCTATAAAAGAGACCAACATCAGTGAACCTAGGGTTGAAACACTCAGCACCAAATAAAAAGAAAGCTGTGTCACTAGATGCTCAAAAGATTGAAAGTTGGCCAATTAAAGAGAACATTAGGGCCAAGTTAGTGTAATATAAAGGCAGAGCTAATCAGCCAGAATAAATCAGCACAACAAACAATAGCTAGTAAGTTTGATAAGACGTTGAAAATGTACAATGCACAGTCAGAACACATACCTGAAAAGGTGTTCCACTTAGGGATATCTACACAAAGATAATATATTATTATTATTATTATTATTATTATTATTATTATTATTATTATTATTATTATTATTATTATTATTATTATTATTATTATTAGAGTGACATGTGTATGTACTTTCGAAAGAAAGAAACACAAGGCCAAACTGGGGCCCATGAGTCACTGTATATCTATCTATATAATAAGTGTATGCTTTAGTCCCTAATATTATAAATCAGCTGCTATACAACTCTTCATCTTCATCTGCTGGACTTATAAATAAATATATATATAGATATAAATGTATAGACTTCTATATATAGTACATAATTTGTTGTAATAAGTCACAATTTAGTCAGGTTACCTCCATCTGGTATTCCTTGTTTCCACTTTTTAAAATATTGTGATGGTAAGAGATGGATTCTAATATTAATCCACTTTCTCTGAACAATCAAATAACACGATTCCCTCAATTCTGCAGCTGCTACTACAGCAACGACCTTTTTCATGGCTTTGTCAGAAACACAGATATGTCCATCCTTAGTGAAGCCCACCATTCGTTTGTGACTTGTGAATGTATTGAAAATAAAGTTGTGTGTAGCTTGTAGCTTTTCAGGTGGAAATTCAAAAAAATCAGGTTCAGGAAAAAGGGTCCCCTTCCTACAGTGTTCTGTATATACGGTATATATAAATGTATATTAGTGTTAATTATCAACCACCTATATATACTACAGGGAGGATTATGTACAGTACACATATACTAAAACAGATAATATATTCAATTAACTATTGAACAAACAACAACTTAAAACATCGAAATTTATAATTTTTTTGCATGTGGAAGCATGTTGTGCTGGGCTAGTAAGTGCTAGTTGTACACAGTAATAGAATCTTTGACAATTGGTGTCAAAAATTGTCTAAATAGTTATATAGACAGTAAACTAATTGGGTCAATATTCAAAAGTGGTTCCAAGAGTGGATGAAAACTTGTTCAAAGAAATGGCAAATGGCAGCAAAAGGGATAGCATGCAATGGAGTGGGAATCAGCTACAGGAATTATCAAAGTAAGGCTGTTGTTAGACTATTAGCAGAAGAGGTCAAACAAATTTGCAAGGGAATGTAACTGGTGGGAGAAAGAAATGGAAGAGAGACATAGAGAGACTCAGAAACACATGAATGGAGTGGCAGTTGGGGACAGTCATACAAAGACTCATAATCAAGATTGAGTGAAGCTTCAAAAATTTAATGAGGCTGTGGATCCCATTGCAGTATATTTGACTACTTTTGAAAGGTTAATGGAGCTCAACTGTGTAGACAAGGAGCTGTGGACATTTGAACTAGCCCCACAAATGACAGGCATGCAAGGTGATGTGTGCAGTTATGGCCTCAGGAAAAGCTGGATATATGACTGGCTGAAGGCAGCTATCTTGAGAAGGTGCAACAATAATGAAGTAACTTACAGGTACGTACGTATAAAGTTTAGGAGAGCCTAGAAAAGAATTCAGAGGTGTACACGATTGAGAAGGTTGTTATTGAATGCTATGCCAGATTGACTAAGTATATTGATGAGTGAAAGGAAACCAGTCACAGCAGCAGAAGCTGGCTGATGAGTATAGTGCAGGTTTCTAGTCTAGAATCAGAATAAAGAGATGGTAGTGAAGGAACTAGAGAAGTCAGCTAGTAGACAAAGGAAGTGATTGCATGTGGTCAGGTGGATCACCTAACAAGGGAATTCAGAGTATAGGCACACAGCCCTAGAGCGACCTATCAAGGGGTTTGTGTGTCATTGCTACAACTGTGGGGAGAAGGCTGCTAGGTGTCCTAACAAATTTAAAAGTAGCCTTACTTTTGATAACACTAAGCGAGAAGGAGTTCAGATAAACAGTGTAGACAGGGTAAGTAGGGAATATCCTAGTGATGATATCCTATATATTGGACATTGGTTAAGGAGGAATTACTACCAAGGAAGAACTGTGTCCCCGGAATAGCCTTGATAAGATATGCATATGGGATTCTATTGACAAATGACTCTATTGAGATTGAAGGTAATTACATTAATTCGAGGGTGGCTGTGGCCTGAGGGTCATCATTATCAGGTTGCCGGGGTGAGATGGTACACTAATATATTGACTAGAGCAGACCATAGTTGTACTTATAGCTAAGGAGACAGAAAGTAGCAACAAGAGGCCAAACAGAGAGTGGTCCAGAAGCTGCAGCAGCAGGCTGGGGTGAAAGCAACCTTGCAGGAGCAGTTGGAAATGGGAGAGGAGCCTGATGGAGTGTGGTATCAGAAGCTGGATGACAACATTTTTGAAGGGATGGATCAGATATAAGAAGGAGAATTGGCAAGACTGGAGGAGACATTGGATTCAAGGATTGAGGAAGGTTAATTAGTGGCTCAAATGGGCTTGTTCATAATCTTGATCTTTCTGCAGAGGAGTTGAAGGGATTACTAAAAGAAAGATCCATCTCTATGGCCATTAGGAGGTAAGCAGCCAGGCAGGGGGTTAATTCTTTGTTAGAGTAGGATTACTGCACAAGAAATGGAAATCACCTGGAGAAGACCCAAGTTGACAGTGGAGCAATTATAGCATTGTCATCATTTATAGGCCAGCATTACATGCTATACCCTAGCTGTCTGGACACTTGGGAAAATAAAAAAAGCCAGGAGAATTTCTTTCACCGTTTTATTGGGCAACACTGTACAAGGACGTAGCAGAATATCACAGATGCCAGAAAGGCAGATGGCTAACCCAGGACATGTAGGACAAATTTAATTAGTAATCTGACATCGCAAAACAGACTCAGCATGCACATTTATTACAAGACACATGTAGGACACATTATATTATACGGGTCTACCCTCAGGTCATATAGTAGTAGTAATATTTCATTGAAGGTGGGGTAACACAGTATGGGGTAACACCTTAGCTACTCTTTGCTTATAGTGTTGACATCATATGGATTTAACCTCAAAATAACTGAACCTATCATTTACAATATTCAGTTTCATTTTATCTTAATGTATATTGTAATATATAATTATTATTCACTCCAGACAATACCACATGTATACAGTGCTAGCCTTATTGACATTAATACTGATGATATACATGATTAGTTGTTTTGTGATGTTCCTCTGCTTGAAATCTCCTTCAAGACTTGCTGTAAATTGCCTTATATGTACAGTAAGTCCTGCCATAATTACAATGGACTGAAATCTGGAGAGTTCCAGCTTAGTATTGGCTTGCTTAAAACATTCACTTCCACTCCCTTCTTTTGTGACAATTCTTGCTGTGGTATTGTACGTATATAGGTTAACAGCATATTTCAACATTATCTACACAAGTGAATCCTGCTCCTACAGTGTAACTCGGATAATCCACACCCACTTAATACACCAAACCACAAAATCCACCCACATTTGTTAAGAACAAATTTGTTTGTACAGCTGACATATCTATACAATCCACCAACCATCAAATCAGCCATACACCATTAACTAATAAATTATTGCTGCACCCTGATTAGCACATCTATAGGTGTTAGCACCCTAGTAATCCACTCCACTATTGAAGTTTGCATACACATAATATTATGAAATGTAGTCTTTAGTGTTCAGATTTAGAAATGGCCTCAAAATATTCTATAGAACTTACTTATGGCCCAGATGAAATTCATGGCTATAATGCTCTTGTTACCTTAAGTAGCCAGCTGCAAATATGCTATTACATTTTTGATGTTAAATAACACACAAATGGTCATCTTCCAAATTCAATAACCAGCTAAAAAGTGTATAAACTAATTGTGGCAGATTAACAATGTTATACTATACTAGCGGATGGACCAGCCCTTTAGGCAGGTCCTCCTAGGCCTACTGGTGCGTGTACCATGGCTACTTCAAAGCCAACACACTATACAATGGCTACTTGAATGCCAGTTATTCCATCATAGTCTTATATAGCCTATATGGGCAATGATGATGTCAGAACTGTAATCGGATATTTACCAAAAGTCTATTTGTAGGATGTCTCCTATTTTCTTCAAAGGCAAGATAGTACATGTAAAGTGATAGGATCAAGAAGTGTTGGTCTTGGAATTGAAGTACCATATATGTATTAATCTAGTGATATAGGTAAAGTTACCTTTGATGACCTGGAGCTTTAGTGTATGGATAACTTGTAGACTTTTATTTGTCACTTGTCACTGTTATAAATATTTGTTCTTACATACCAATTATCCGTGTTATACACAGTGGTATGGCAGGTATGATTAGGAAGGGTTAATAACTACACACAATAAAGTTTTTTGCAGATGTTTATACACATACCTTGATTTATACAAACTGGAGCAGATTGCACTAAAATATCTTCATTTTTTGAAGACAATATATCTGCAGAAATATAAACTACATAAAAGATCTAGAAGTATGCAAAAGGTATGTATCATACATAAATAATACTCAGTATATAGCCTTTAGAGACATGAGAGTATATATACATAAAATTAGTGGGTACAATGAAAAAACTGCTGGCAAATCACATTGTATCTGAATAAAATATTACCAATGCATACGTATATACATCAAGGAAAACAGATTAATTTAAAATTGTAAGTTTTACATCATATATGGCTTATCTTTTTTACACAAAATTCCTCAGACTTTGGGTAAAATCTATAATAGTTGTTTTCAAATAACGTTTTATAAATTTTCAACATTGAGGCAAAATTGCTTGATAACCTATTTTTGTCACAATTACAGAATTATGACAAAAATTACAGAATTTCTTGTGACCTGTATTGCTGCATACTCACCACTGTTTTCAATGTCAGCTTGTCCTTCAGTAGTCATTTCTGAGGGAACTTCATCTATCCTAGAATACTGAGCTGGTGGAATATTTACAGATTTTTGAAGCTGATGTTTAATGCCCTTCACTTCATTTTCAACATTAGGGTGCTCTGTACATGAAAAAAGTACAAGAAGCATATAACTCTGCCAAAATAGAGTCATCCATCATCCATTAATAGTCAAGAAAGGTAAATTGGTAACGACCAGGAAGAAATTAAAGTAAGAGATGAAGAGGTCTCCCAGGAACAGCCACATTCAAATCCATTCCATGCTGGAAGTATCCGCACATACAGCAGAGTACTTTATACCTATTTCACATGTAAGATTTTACAAATATAATACAAACAATATGTAAGTTCTTTCCATTTACGTAGCTTATGCCCTCAAGTAAATGGCCAACTAAATGCATGATGTGCATGAGACTTTAAAAATTAACACACATTAATTCTATAGGAGCATCATGCAAAACTGAAGTAGGCATACTGCACCCAAACATATTATAGACGTGGCATGTTTGGTTAAATAACTTAAATTTATTTATATGTGAGTGTGTGCATTGGGTGTGAAATAAAAAGAAGAAAATAAGGAAAACCAAATCAGCTGGTATACCTACTTAATCTGTTATTCTCAACTTCTAGTTAAAATTGTTCAAAACTATTTTATGAGCTAAAGTAAACAAATCATTCATTCATTGTAAACTTTTAAAGTGACAAATTGAAGTCATATTTGTTTGTATAGTCCCTGAAATAGATCCGGCAGCGCCATTCTCTGATTTATACACTAAAATAAATTTCATGTATAAGAAGCTGTAGCTGTTTAACATGTTAGTGTGAGATTTGTTTAAACACTGGTTGATGGTAGTGATAAAAAGTCAACTAAAGTCCTTTGATTGGTTTTACTTGTAAAATACAACCAGATATTTTGTTTTCTAGCACACCTGAGTTTTATTCCTAACTGTATTGCTGTTGCCATGTTTTCCATTAACCAACACCCTTATTCAAAGCCTTAATAATATAATTCTTTTCTTAAAGGGCAAGCACTGCCTTTCAAAATCAGGACTGCGAGGAAATTTCATTTTAACAAGAAATTTCATTTAAGTGAGTTCTTCATAAGCAAGTTCAACTATACAGTATGTACATTAACTTACGATCACTTTCTGCAATACTTTTCAGCAGTGGAGATTGATTTATTGACCTTATACTTTCCTCCAAACCTAAGGAATACAGTATTAAATGTTGTTAGATAAAAATAAAGATTGTTATTTTACATAGCCTAGATACTCAAGCATAAATATGTCATTGCCAACATTTTTATGGAGTTCTTTGATGATCTAGCCATCAAGACTGCCAATTAAGATCAAACCAGCTCTATGGCTCCGATATGTCAATGACACTTGATGACACTTTTGTCATCTGGAGACAGGACCGCAACAACCTAATGGGCTTTTTCCACCATCTCAATTCGATCAGGAGCAGCATACAATTCACCATGGAGGAGGAGGAAGAGGGACAACTGCCATTCCTAGATGTCCTAGTTAGTAGAGATACCCAGCAGTTCCACACTAGTGTCTTCAGGAAACCCACCCATACAGATAACTACATCAATTACAAATTCAGCCACCACCCGCCACCAAGATTGGAACCATCCTATGCTTAAAGAGGAGAGCAGAAGGTATCTGTCAGGGAGAAGCACTGAAGAAGGAGTTACAACACATTGAGGACACATTTGTGGCTAATGACTACCCATGGGACTCGTGAGAAGGACACTGTACAAGAAGGGAAGTAAAAAGGATAATGAAGAAGAAACTGAAGAACAAGAAAGAACCCTCTGCCTTCCATCAGTGAAAATCTCCAGCAAAGAGTGACTAAGGATAGAGGAGGTTTGGGTACTTCATAGTTTAGATCAAGGCGGATAGGAAGATGGTCAGAGATACAAGAGTACGAAACTAAGGAACAACAGGAGAAGCAAGAAAGAGATCTCAGAGTAGTGAATAGGAAGAGCAATTGGTTGGGCAAGAGAATAAGAGTTTACGAAGTCAAGTAAGTGTTAGAGTGAGGTTTGTCTAGATCAGATGGATGATTCAATTCCAATTCAGCAGCTATAACAAAGCCCCTTGTAGACAGCACTGTTATCCAAGGTGGACGAAAAGTGTAAGTTTAGAAGTCACAAGTTCTACCAAAGCTGAAATATTGATGTTGAAAGCACGAAAGCTGGAATAAAGGGCTAAAGATAATTACCAAACTCTAAGCCATTCCCAGACGTATCGTCTTGATTTAGCTAAAGAGAAGGGATCTTCTTCATGGCTATATATTAGTTATATAAATAGCCCATCATGGATTCAGCTAATACGAAGAAGCTCTGTACCATACCATATGCTGAAAAGTAACTAAATTGAACATGAACTGTTTTTGTCCTATGTGCTATTTATTACTAGATATTTATTTTTACGCTGTTGCAAAAAAGAAACTATGTGGTATATAAATTTATCCTTGATGTACATACGTACGTACATTTGTGATGTAAATTCCACTTTACAAAAGTTAAGAATCAGACAAAGTGACCATTTCTTACTTCCAGTCTTTGATTCCGTAGAATTTTGTGAATCACTTCTGTCTCGCACTATGTGTATATAAATAGCAGCATAAACAGTTAGAACCAGTATATAGTAGTTATCAGAGTACAGTGAATATCTGCCCCCTGTTAATCTGCCAAACCGCTTAAACCGCCTTGAAACGAATTCAAACGTATGGCAGTAGTATACAAGTAATCCGCTATTGCACGCGCAATTCCACCATCCGCCATTTTTTCCTGAACTAATTTGAACTTGATTAGTATGGAATTTGATGACAGATAATCCGCATTCTCAAGGCCTGCACGCTCGAAAACCAGAGAGACAGGGCTTCTTCCACTACGCCGAATTTCGAATTTCGGCTGTCGCAAGCGCTTGGCCTAAGAAGGCTATTGTGACAGACATGGGAAAAGGGAAAGAGTTCACCGAACGCTGAGGTGTCCTTTGGCTATGTGATATAGCTGCAATCACCGTAAAATATATTCAACCATATCGTTAATCTGCCAAAATTCGGCCCAAACCAATTGCTGCGGATTAACAAATATTCACTGTATATATATATATATACATACGAACCTCTTTATGTACATAAAAATGCATTATCATCATGCAGAGATGAGAAATTGATAGTTTGCTTGTCATTGTATCTTAAAATTAGCACTCACATCATTTTATCTGACTGACCTGCATGTCTAAGGCTTTTGCTAACTTCTGGGGTTGAAGGACCATTATACACAGCTACACAGTAACAGTAAAAAAAGGATGTTCAAAAACAATATTCTTCGATGAGCTAGTAATTGTAGGATATCAGTATAACTAACGATCTGTTTTCTTCTTTGTAATTAAAACGCAGCTTTCATTAGATTCAGTAGAATAATCACTGTAGCGATCACTGCTTCTATCAGCCTTGATCTCTGTTACTGATTTTGATATAACTCCTTTTTCATTTTTAGAAAGTGATGTGTTTCCTATATAAAACATAAACGAGATACTAAGTATAAAATACCTAAAATGTTTTCCGGTAAAATAGTTCAATCCTGACAGAAGTTCAAGGTTGGGATGGTAGAGCACAAACATGCTGTCAATATGTGTACAATGGCCTAGTCCTTCACTTCTAAGAAAACAGCCATCACATTGATTGGTATCAAGCCATAGCAGTGGGAAGAAGAAGGATCAAGGAAGCCATAAAGATCCAACATTGAGAATGAATCTTGATCTAGGAACAGTTGAAATTTTATTCCTCGTTCTCAACTACTATAAATGATATCACTATAAATGGTAGTAATAAGTGTATATAAAAGAAGGCAGCTTCTTACCAATTTCAGTTACTGAAGAAGACCCCATATCCAGCCTGAAACATTTTACCATAAAAGACTTACAAAACTAGTTTCTCGGTGCTCAACAATTTGAAAGATTAGGGGCACAGCCAGGGATTTTCAAAGGGAAGTTCATTTGGCAGATATAACATTACAGTATGGAGTTTAATCATGATAGTCCTTTCCGTAGTTTTCTTTAGAAACTCTGACTGAATTGCATGTATAGGTGGAAACTACGCTTTATGTAACAGTATTCTGTTTGGATAGTCCTAGCTGATTCATTGTTGAGCAGAGGTAGGCTTTGATCCTATCAAGAGCACTGTATAAACCTCCATATGATATCACAAGCAATACCACAATATGTATAAGTTATATCTATTTCCTGCTATTAGAAAACACTGGGGGATTTGCATGTTTAAGGGTTAACTAAGGAATCTTTATGAATTTCTTCAACAACTCCCTCTCCAGAACCTCTCTCTTCAATGCTCCAATTATTGTGGCTGCTGCCCCAACTCTTCATTCAACACATCTCCTCAACATATTTGTGACCCAATTCTACCTATAGTGTTTTGATCCTATGTTCGTCCACACCATTACACTCTTCTCGTTGTCTCCCAACCATCATCGTACTATAAATAGTCAATAATGGATCATAATTGCCGTTTTAGGTGCAATTTAAATTCACTTTCTTTTTTTCAAATGAGCTAGCATTAATATGTGAACTTATACAAGTAGAAGTAATAGAAGTTGGGATGGCAGTGCTTGCAACAGTGACTAGTATACTATCATATACCATTGTCTTGTTACTTTTTCCAGAAGTGCTATAGCTATATAGTCACTGCCATGTATGTTTGATATTTAACTGTTCTCACATAACTTGTATATTTAACAAATCATTACTTCATTTTAAAAAGGTATGTAACAACAATACAACAAATATAATCACTGCTTATAACTTTTTGAAATTCTTTAAAAACTAACCTGGGCCTTCAATTTCTGCAGACATTATAAAGGAATCTTCTTAAACACTTTTAAGGTTTGAATCAGATGTACTGTACCTCCATTCACTATATATTATAACAAAAAAGACATACCTTAAGGCTACTAATTTTAACGAGTACTAGTGTTAGCACACAAGGACATGAAAGACCAATTGCAAGGCCTTTATATATGTCATATAATGTCCCTTTTGTGCAAAAATCAAATGAGACCCTTATAAGACTGGAAGTTTCATTGATGTATATGCATGGCATGCAGATGCATCATCTTCAGTCTATACTAAGTTGTGAAAGGTAATTGGTAGGTCATGTGTTCTACCTTGTATAACCTACTACTTTCTATGCAGAAGTTGAGGATTTCAAAGCCTGCAGCAGTATTAGTGTAACTGAAGTCTTGTATTGTCCTGATTGTGATTATCCTATGAGTCACTAGCAATGTAACTTGCACTGTGTAGTATACTTGATTGTAATTATGTATATATATGTATAGATAAAAAAACGAATTTCAAAATATAACTGTACTATTCCATTGCTTACAGTGGTTGGTGGTAAAAGATGGCTAAGAGGAATTATACATAAGTAGCTACATGAGTTGTTTTTGTAAGTCTGTATGATGACATTTCAAAAGCATTTCACCTCTTGAGAGAAAAGTTAACCGCTGCACATCCATCCGCAAACAGATCGACACAAATATCTCTTGTGATATCAAGTTTTAATACGGTCGCCTAAACGAATTTCTTTTGCATCAATATAGGAACAAATTCTACCTCAAACTTAACGGGAACGTATACAAATTATATATACGTATAGTACCCACCAAATACCATGAAGACTATTCAAACCGCTAACAGTAGTACTCATTAAAATTAATAACCTTAAGACACAATCTTCATAAATTTTGCTGGCAACAAATAACTAAACTAATAAAGATAATCAATGCATATAAAATGACATACACAGCATGAATTAAACTTTCAAATTGTTTAAGGTGTTAAAGAAGCATGGGCTATATAGATTCTCCCTATCTCATAGAGAAGACAGTCAAGAGAGAGTATTATACACTCAGGTTTTCAAGTTAACATCAACACTTTCATGCATATGAAGATCAGGTCCTGTGTTCTATGTTGGTAAAAATATTGGCTGTTGACAGAATTGGCATTGAACTATATATAGCTGATTTCACTTCATCATGGATGGATGGACCATTTGCACACTCTCCTTATGGTAGGGCAGCTGTGCATGACAACTATTAAAATGCCACGCACACCTGCATGGACTATGATGATGATGATGATGATGATGATGACGATGATGATGATGATGATGACGATGACGATGATGATGAGACTGATAGTGAGTTATGCAAGTATGTGGACTATGTTAGAGTGGACGGAAAGCCAGGTCACATATTACAATGTTAACATTGCAGATTTTCGATTTGAGTCCCACCAGAAGTGGTTAAGGCTGAACCTGACTGACCTCATTTACTTTCTATTATTTTCTTAATAGTAGCCTAGTAGGCTAGTGGCCTTCCCAATCTAAATAAGAATACCTAACCTATTACCTCTAGATCGCTCGTTTAACAATTTTGCTGATGACTGACAGACAGACAGACAGAAAGACTATATAACTGACTATAAGACAGAATAACCCCTTACAGAGTCTTGCCTACGGACAGTACATCCCAGATAATGAATAAATCTCCCCCGTTTAGTACGCTAAACTGCTAAATCCACCACAATTTACTAAAACCAATTGTGCCAGATTAATTGGGGAGTACTCAATAAGAATTAGTGAAGCGAAGGAGTAATTCAACAAAAAATTCATTCCAATCTAACTAGGGATTATATAGGACCGCCTTAACATTGAACGCGCTCGACACTGAGCCATAGTACGAACTTAAGAAAGTTAGAAGTAGGGATGGCAGGTCAAATCAGCGATCTGCCATCCCTACTCCTAAAAGCTAACTGAACCACTCAAATGCATTTATTATTAAACAACAGAAGTGCGTAATGTGTTTTTAACTTCCTAATTAGGCATGTTGTTTAGCTTACCGAATTTCTTTCTCGAAGTTAGGGAAGATCCAACCTTAGATTTGGGCTTGGAAAGAATTTTACCAGCTAGGGGGATGCGTAGAACGTGACCATATTTATGAATGAATATCATTATAGACGTCATGAATTAGATAAACTTTTGAGTCTTTAAATTGATGAAGAGGTTCTGTAGAATTAACGTTCGAACAGAAGCTCGAAATGGTCAAGCGCTCGTGTCGATTTCACCCCTTCATCATGACAGCATTTATGTGCATGTACATAGTCTCGGTCCCAGACCCATCCGCCATTTTTTATTTGATCGCCCTGCATGTTAGTCTGATGCAATCAAACCCAAAACTTACGCAATACTTGCTCCGTTAAGGGTCTGACAACTAACGGCCGGCTTGCTGTTGCAATTAACGCCGACCATTCTGTGGTCAAACACCTTCCATATTTGGTAATTGGAATGTAAATATTGCCGTCCTTATTGGTCCTATAGAGTAAAGTTAAATAAAAACATTCTAAACATCTATGTTTGGGCGCATCATGGATATACTAAAAGTAGGGATCGATGCGCCCAAACATAGAAGTGATGTGTATAGTTAAGTTTCAGTATGCCACTTCTGCAATGTTAGCCTTACCATATGATCACTTTCTTGTTTCGTTACTTTTTCTAGATGTGCCAATCACTGTTATAGTGCCATCCCTACTTTTAACTTCATTTTTAAAATGTTTTTATTTAACTTGTATTGCCCCTTTTTTCTTGTTAATATTTGTTTTGAAAGTTTCTTGGCGAAAACTCGAAATAAAGTAGCAGAATAGACGATATAATAGAGAGCTCTAAATTAAAAAAAATGGCGTCCGAAAAGATCCCAAATTTGTCAAATAAATCTTCTACCGTTCTTTAACATTCAGTTTAGGATATTAAAGGGTCCGTAATCGTTAAGAATACGACTATATATAGGCCCTGCAAAGCGACTAAGTAATTCGATCACGGGGGGCGGCAGTACCACAAATATTTCTAACTCGAGTTACTTATTTATATACGGAGAATTTGAAACTTAATTAAAAAATGGCGTTCGAAGAGGCCCTAAATTTGGTACCTTAAAAAGGAACACGCTTCGGATAGAGCGCGTTGAAATCTAGGGTTGCCTATTCCCTAGTTCGGAAACATTCATGACGATTTAGTGCTTGTATGTACCTGCGTAAGTTCGCATGTTAGCGCTAGTTAGGGTCCAGGTTTCTGCTTCGTAAAAGGAGTACATGCACTCTCCACTGTTGTCTTGAACACTCTGATCTTGGTCTTGAAAGGGGACTGATGGTACTAAATATGCCACTAGCCATCTGTCCCTCCAGAACCCTACGACAGAACTTTGTCTTGTGAGTTGGTGATCAATTCAAGATTGAATGAGTGTACCACTGTCTAGAGGGTTGCTATCCTTGGCACACTGTTCAGAGAAAAGACTGTTTTTCCATGAACTCAGCCATTTGTTCTCCATTAAATTGTCAGAGGCAACTGCTAGTGAAAGATGTTTTATTAAAGCAAGAGATGTGTAATGTCTTAGATATTCTCAATGTTTTTACAATTTGTTAACTGCTGGTGAAATACGTATACTATGATGAAGCATCACTTGCCTCTTGCAAGGTATTAAGATATATCCTTATTAATCTTTTTATTAGGTTCACAACATACTGTTAAGCTTGAGATAACCTGTATGCACAATTAATAATTTTTGGGGCAAATCTGTTTAGTGCCTTATTCTTTCTTTGTAGTTTCTACAGTTGCACTGCAGCTGTATTGGGCTTGTAAAGTACCTTTCTGTGAGGAAACAGTTAAAAATTACCTGAATCTCTCCGTAATTGATGACCAACTTAAACAAGAGGACACTACGGAAGATCGGAAGTTTTTAATGTTGGAATATATTTATGATCAATGTTATAAGCATGATATACCATTTATTCCTGAATTGAAGAGTAAGCTGAAAAATGTTCCAGAAAAGAATCGCATCTTGAAGAAATTTGAATCTTCAGAAGTAAACAAAGCAATCTCTAGGGCAGCAGAAGAGGTCACACATTTTGTTGAATCTCAACTTGCTTTGGAAAGTTAGTTAGTTTTAAGGGCCACACATAATGTTTGTATAGTAGAACCTAGATAATTTAACAGTGGTGGGCCACAAAAGTTGGATTGTGGAGGTTGTCAGTGTATAGAGTATGTTCGGGAGGAAATGTTTGTAGGAAAAAGTGTTTCGTGTTAAAATATTTTCATGGTCTGGGGGCAACCACAAAAATATATTACCACGAAATGCATTGAGAAAATGGAGGATCGTATATACATAGATCGTACAACGCGTTATTATTTTGTTGTTAAAAATATTTCCTGTGAGAAATTTTTGTGGTTTGGGCCAAGCACGAAAACATTTTAACAACAAAAATTTCCTGAATTACGGTATAGAGTACGTATGTATGTATAGTATGCACACTTGTGTTTGCATAATGTAGCAGGATGAAACACTTTGAAAATTTTAGTACATAAGTAAGTCTTAGGTCCAAAACTTGAAGTCTGAGACAATTTTGGAATTCAGAAAGACAATTGTTGATGCAATTATGTGGTAATCCTGTAAGCCACTTGTATCCTGGTCTGTTGGCGGTGACAGATCTGGAACATTCATTTTTTCAATAGTTTTGTACAATTTCAATCACTTGATGACTGTATAATTTTAAGCACTCTTTTGACTGATAATTTACAATTTCTAAATGCAAGAGTGGCACAAGTTATATAGTGCTTGTCCAGGGACTTCGAACTTTGTTTGATTTAGCACGGTGTTCGAATTAAACCGTAGTCAAATTAGTCAGTTTCATTTTTAATTATAGTAAGGATACATTTGAAAAAAATGCTTTTATCCATCTTTTAAATTCACTGTACAGCCTAAAATCGATATACTGTTATGTGTTTATTGTGTTTGCTATTCATTTACGGCTATATACTCTTCGATCTAAGGTCCTCTGAGTGACAGTTTAATCCAAGAGATAGCTGATACCTTTCCAACAACTTTCTCAATGCTTGGAAGATTGCTTGGTTTAAGCAAAGAGGAAAGGGAAAGTATTTCACTTGCCATTGGGAAGAATAAATTGACACCTTATAAACCGAGTGAAGGTGTTGTGGGGGTTTTGAAAAGTTGGAGAAAGAAATGCAGTTCTTCAAATAGCTCTGAGTGCACATTTAAAGTTGTAGTAATAGCCTTGGTATTACTACGTGATGTAGATGTGGTAAAGAAAAACTTTACTATAAATAAAGGTTAGTGAAAAATTAATTCCAGTGCTTTTAAACAGCCTTTAAGATTATCAGTCACTGTACTTTCAGGTATTTTTATAAATGTGCCTGTCTCTAAATTCTTATATGGGGACATCCTTCCTTCAATATTAATCTGACATTTTTGTTTAAGATTTCAGTTTCTTGTGTTGAGTAGTGTAATGGTACTCAGATCAAGGGGGTTGGTGGCCCCATTGGCTAACTGTATATATTAAATATTCACATATTTAAAAATTACAACATTGAGTAAGAAATATTATTAAATAAATTCCCTTCCCTTTCCATTCCTCTCCTTAAGGAATAGCTTAGCTATAAGTATACGCACATGGTGATGGAAGGCATTATTTAGGACTGCCTTTCTAGCAGCTATTTATGTATTAATGTTATACAGTATTATTTAATGGTCCTAGATACATAGTTGCCTTACATTTTTAAAACAGCAGGATCTTTTTCTCATTGTTCATAGAGTTCTTAACATTTAATTAGTTGTCTGAAATGTCATGTCAAAAGTAGCTAAAAAGAGAGACCATCTTTATTTCTTTATTTCTTTGAAAAAGCTATAAAGTGATGCCTATAAAAGCAATTGACTTGCAATTTGGCCTCCTAGCCAAGCATTCACGAAATGTTTGAGAATTTAAATTTGTAACCTCGTTTCCAACGGCAACAATTGTGAAATCATTCAAAAAACAAATTCCACAATACAGAATGTTTTAGATTATCTCTTTCTTCATTTTGCTATATTATGCATGTTGGTATCTTTCAATCTTATCCTTGCGATAAAACAAGAATCAAAGAGATATAATATGTTCAAAGGAAGTTTACAAGTGTGGATATACCTTAGAAAAGGCTAGTGTCAATTTAATTGCGAAACAAAAAGAGTTCATTTACAACTCTCTTTTTCTTCTTCTTTGCTTTTAGGCCTTCCTCCTTTGTACTGTTTCATGTAACTCACATTTTCATCAATGCCAGTGTGTTTATAGTAAACAACTCCAATTTAACAACTAAATGTTTCCTCCAAAGTATGTCCATTTCATTTACAGAATAATCTTCTGTACATGTTGTAAAGCATATTTGAGATTTTCCAGATTTACAGATGAATAATAGTAGTAAGATTCTATATACATATAAACCAAAATATTTAGGTTTTACTCTTTTAGCCTTTTCTTCGTTAAAAGAATGCCCATGTAGGTTTGTGCAACCTCTTGATCTAATAAAATTTATTACATTTTTGGAACAAAATAGGGTAGGAAGGTTAACTTACAGTTAAACAGCATTTCAGTGACTTTTTAAGTTACACTATTTAATACGTAGATCTCTATTCATCTTGTCAGTAAGTAACACTTGTTTACTTATTTCCACACAGCCGATTATGTGTCCTAACTGGGACACAACAAGAGACCACAGCAATTTTTTCATTATTTTGACCAAGAGTATAGAGATCATATCGCCATGCTACCACCTAGAGCTAAAGATGTTTCCATAAAGCTAAAGGTTTTTGAGGATTGTAGAAATTGGACAAAGTTAATTGTCACATATACAGATATAGAAGAGAATGCCGAGAGAAAAGAACTCTTCATCCTTTTGGCTGAATGTGCAGTACGTGGAGCTCCCAAAAATGAAGCCCTAAAGGAAATACTTAAATTTAAGAAAAAGTATGTATGGCAGATAAAAGGAATATTTCTTGTAGGTGCATGTGGTACACTAAAGACCAGCACATTACTTGGTACTACACTTGTGGCAAAGGATGTTGTGATAGAAGACAGTACTGTTGAACTTCTCCAGCAAAGAGATCATTTTTTCCAAACCTTTAAAGCAGTGGCCCCATATCCCTTAGATTATGCAAATTTCAGTGGGATAATGAATTTCTGAAAAATGTACCAGACAATGATCCAAGGAGAAGAGGAGATGTTGATGGTGTTGAAATGGAGTTTCGTTCAATTTTCACCTCTAGACCAATTAATATTCCTGTTTTTATGTGCAAAGGAGATACCGATCATTGTAAACACAGTGGGAAAATGCAGAAATATACTTACTTTAATGAAGAAAGAAGAAGTCCTTGTGTTAACGAAGTACGAGTAAATGCTATAAAGCAGTCTGCTTTTGCAGCCCTTTTTGTAACTCTGACCTAACCACTTTTTTCTGTTATATGTATAAAAATGATTGTTTCATTATTTAATTAATTGTGAAATGCTAGTGATATAGATGCTTATTAGTTAAGCTTACAAGTTGTACGATATTTATAAGTACAAAGCACCCAAGGGCGGAATGCTTATGAACATCATATACAATGAGGAAGTTAGTCTCGTACCCATCCCTAACTTCCGGCCGCCATTTTCCAAGGTGCAGAAGATGGGTGTCTGCATGGCCTGGGACTGTGCATAGACTTTTGTGTAATGTATCATTTTAGACTTTTGTGTAATGTAGCATTTCAGACTTTTGTGTAACGTATCATTTTAGACTTTTGTGTAATGTAGCATTTCAGACTTTTGTGTAACGTATCATTTTAGACTTTCTAGTTGATTTGTGTTTTAATATGACTGTTCAGATGATTTGTGTAATGTAGTAATTCATTTTAGTTTGTTTAGATTGTTGGAATCTTTTGACATGTGGTGGCTTTGAAAAAAGCCGTTTGTTGGTTCTTATTTTTCTTCTTTTCTCTTTTTTGCAGCTGGTTCCTTTTCCTCCTCCAAATGTACAAACCTGCACTTCGGGTTTGTACAGGGCCTCCCCCAACACAACATAAATGGCCTCTTGCAGCCTTCAAGCAGGTGAGGTTCCACATGCCTGTATTTGCACTCTCCAGGACCTTTTTTACATTTGTTTTGGAACCTCCACAGCTTTGGTAGGTTCCCTGGCTTCTTGGTAGCCTTTCTCTTTTCTCCTTTTCCTCCGTTCTCTTTTGAGTTTATTATAGTTATCTGGTAGTTGTCGAAATTTCCGAAGTTGAAGGTTGCCATTTTTTGCTGTATCAGCTGTTGTAGCTATGCTGGGTGGAGTCTATTTATACTGTTGGTTGGAGGGTGTGTCATCACGCCCATTATAGGCTGCTTACTCACTTTCTCACCACCTTAACCTTGCTCTAGCAGGTGAAGATATGACCCTATTATCAACGTATTGTTACCTTGTTTTCACTTTATTGTTATTGTCTTGTGTGTAAATTAGTATCATTTAATTGTATTTGTCTGTACATCCATGCTGTTCCATATGTGGTTCACTATTGGGACCAGCACCAAAGAAATTGTCCATTCAAGGACATTTGGTGGTGTTCCTAGAAATGAAGCTATATGGACAAATCCTTTAACTGTATGTATTGTGTTGGGAAATTTAAAATAACTTGATGTTATGTACATTGAACACTAACCAGCCAGCAAAGAGGGATACCTAGACTTTGTTAAGTCTTTCATGCATCCTCATTACCAGTAAATTAGTGAAGTATGTACTGATGAATGACATACACTTCAGCATAACAATGAAGTGGAATGTGCATGGCTGGGTTGAATGTTGATCTGAATAGATAGATTCATTAGCATATGCATGGCCAATCTTTTGAGAAGTGATGGCTTTGAAAAAAGCCTTTAGTAGAAATTGTAATAGAGCCACACAACGACTCTTATATATAATAGAGCCACACAACGACTCCTATAATAGAGCCACACAACGACTCTTGTAATAGAGCCACACAACGACTCTAGTAATAGAGCCACACAACGACTCTTATATATAATAGAGCCACACAACGACTCTTATAATAGAGCCACACAACGACTCTTGTAATAGAGCCACACAACGACTCTTGTAATAGAGCCACACAACGACTCTTGTAATAGAGCCACACAACGACTCTTGTAATAGAGCCACACAACGACTCTTGTAATAGAGCCACACAACGACTCTTATAATAGAGCCACACAACGACTCTTATAATAGAGCCACACAACGACTCTTATAATAGAGCCACACAACAACTCTCTAATGAAGATTACATACCACTTTGGACAAGGGAACAGTCAATGTCTACTAATCGCCTTTTGTTAGGAGGTATGGGTACTGCCATAGATGTGCTTCGGAATCTTTTTTTTGTAGACTTTGGCTTTGGAACTATTTCAAGCCCTGGAATTGAAGGATTAATTTCTTGAGCAAGTAACCTAATTTTATTACTGCCATCAGTAGCATTGACATCAAATAATTTAGCTATATCACTAGCTATAAACTTAGTATTAGTGTCCCATGTTTTTAAGCATTCACAAAGTTCTGGAAATTTGCTGCATTCATGTGGTCTCAGTGGATACCGTTTCTTTTTCGGGGCTTTGTCATCAGTGGGTGGCTCAAAGAATTGTTCTTTGCGAAAGCTATCAGCCTTGCTTAAGCTAATATTATTTGAATAAACAGCTTGAAGGGTACTAGAATCAAGTATGCCCTTAAATTCTAGGATTAACTCCTTTTGTGCTTCTTTAACTAACTTATTAACATCCCCTTTACTGTAACACCTATTTCTAGAATGCTCACTCAGGGGCTTAGCAAAATTCTGTTTTTTCCCATTATATGTTTCCTTTGAAGCATTTTCTTTCTCATAATCTGATATTTCAAAAAAAGGCTTCAGTGGAAAGGTTTTCTGGATTTCTGGAAACTGCATAGCACAAGCAACACAGTTTGACAAAGAATGTCTTTCCTTTTCAGACGAGGACAATTCAGACCAATTGAAAGAAGAAAAAGCTTTTACATAGTTTTCCTTAAATGTTGAAGAAATAAAACCTTTTGCAAAAGCTTTTTCTATCATTTTACAGTGGGATTTAAACAAACTAATGGATTTAAGACTTTTTTTCTCAAAATAGTTTGGGCCAATCACAAATTGCGGTCCCACAAATAAGCTTTGAAATCTTTCTATAATATTGGACTCAACCTTCTCAGTCTTGCTTTTACTCTCCTTCTCCTCAGATGTTCCAGCACTCCTTTTAGGTAGACATTCGTACACCAATGTGCGGCAAAAGCCACAGTTGAAAGATCTTCCCGAACTTTTCACAAATGGCATCTAAACATTCAAAGGAAAGCAAAAATGAATTAATGCTATTCTGTCTTACTATTTCTACTTATGAGTGTCGCAGTAAATTTTGCCTTCTTTATGGATCGCAGTTATAATTAGGTTTGGCTTTTTAAGGATCTTAATGTCACTAAGTCTACATCCGCATGCAAAACTAGCCTTATGTTATGGGCATGATAGCTATCTAAAAGCTATTTTATCAAAGCAAGAACGACGATTGGTATATTTCTCTGTTGAATTACATAGGTGATATTGTAGAGGCTTAATACTACGTTGTCAAATTATCAATTTGTGAAAACTTATGAACAAATAACCTATAGTATAGCGGAGGAAGGCCTACGTGACCTAAAGATAAATAAAATGTTTCGGCCTCGTAGGCCTTAATTCCTCAGCTATTCCTAACGTAGTAAATAAATAATAGCTGAGGCTGAAACGTTCTATTTATCTTTTCATTATATGCTCATATGTTTTCGCCATTGATAATTACATGGATATTAGTAGACATGCAATATGCTTACTGTTTCCACTTACCTCTTACAACAAAAAACTTCGATCAAGGAAGAAAACTGTATCGTTAACGAGAAGCCTTACTTGAAATATCAACTTCGGAAGTGTAATGTTTGTACCAAATATTTGGGTGCATATGCAACGTCATATGACGTCATTGTATGACGGCTGGCAATAACCAGCATTAGGCTGACTGTCACGTGACAATACCTTGATTCGAAGGAGATGAGACAAATGGAAAATGAACCGCTTACCAGTACAATCTAGATCTGTGAGGCAACTGTCATATTTTTGATGTCCTCCATCCTCCATTATGCTACCATGTTGACCCCTGCTTTAGCCATTACATGGATGGAGAGGGGTACGTTCCAAAGTACAAATGTTAAGAACAATGCAAGACATGGACATCAAGGCACAGAAGTTTTAGGACAAGACTAAGCGGACCACCTATTTCAATGCAGAGTATACGTATATACACCCTATAACCTCTAACTACTCATCCATATATGCATGCTATTATACACACAGGACCAAATGTCAGGCTTGAAACTTTGTTGATCAACCAGCTGCAGGTTTCCAAAGTTATAAAAGTTTGCATTAAACTGCATGGGAAATTTAAAGAGGTGGATAAAATCTTCAACATAATAGATTAACACACTTTAATGTCCTATCTATATAGATACGATTCTTGAGCTTCAGCAGCAACTTATTTAAATTTTAGAACGTTTTGACCTGTAGCTCTTCATCAGCTATATATGCAAGAAGTTTGCAGATGTATTAGTGAACACTGCCATTCCTACTTCTAACATCATTTTTGTAAATGTTTTTTATTTACTATAAAATATATAGTTGAGTGGGGTTAGTATAATGGTGGTATATACGTGTGAGGTGTGACAGTTGGTGATTTGTTTTTGGGATCATGAAAGGAGTTTGAAAAGAGCTTTCTCTAATTGAAAAGTAAGTCATCCCAGATTGGATCTAATGTGATTCCTTGGTCCAAGTTCATACATCTGCTTCAGAATCTCCTGATATATAGCTCCTTTGATCTTCCTTTGTTTTTGATTCCTCTTTATATCTATTACTTCTGCCCCTTGCCAGTCTATATGGTGGTCATATAGTGTAAGCGTGTACCACCAATGAGTGGCAATCCCTATACTTGATCATGACAATACTACAGTACCAGCTGATATAATAATTCAGTTTATGTTTAAGGTCAGTTTTATATTTTTTTCTCTTATAAATAGTACGGTAAGAAGGACCATGAATGGGCAGTAAAAGTATCTAACTGAAGAAATAACGGATTTCAAATTACTAAATTATGTGACTAAAGATTACCTCATAGGATGATTCTATTATTATATGTACTTATATACAGTACAGAATTCCTTATATTATAACTGGCCATATGTATAGGCTATATATGGTGAATTGCCATGCAAGTATTACCGTCAGCCCAAGGCTGGTATGAACGGGGGACCTTACAAATACACAAAAACAGACAAACATTACAATACAAGAATATCAGTTGGGGACACATATAATTTATCTGGTTTAGTTCTAACTTCCTCTGGAGTTACTTCAATAGCAGTCCAAAAGTGGCAGCGACCCCGCGATGTAACGTGAGGCCTGATTGACCATCAACCTGCACATATACATTCAATGGTCTTGCAACTTTGCAGATATTTTTTAAGCTATATCATCATCCATTTCATCTCCATCATCACCATGCAAGGTTGTGAAGCTTGATAGGAGTCAGCTGAAGGCAAGCGCGTTTTCACTTTTTTTATTATACTCTGATATATTACAGAAACATATACGTATATATAAAGCAGTGAGCAGTGTCTACATGTGAGGATCTGATTGACTGTATATGACAATGTAACAATAAATGGTCACATCAAATGTTATGAAATCTTCATAAAGGCCTCTTCAACTTCTTGATTCAGGTCATCATCCATCAGATTGGACAACTTCATGAATTTAAATGCATGCTCTGCCTCAGCAACACGATGAGTCTGTAGTACACAGAATATAAATAATTCCTAAAATGTGGATGTACTATATACACTGTAGACTTAGTGTATCAATGACTGACCTTGACGCAGACTAATGTAAGATAGGCCCACACTATAGGATCAGTGTTATTGAGCATATTTGACTCTGAAAGGGCATCCAGAGCATTCTCCAACTCATTCAGCTGCATGGACATGGGAGACAGAGAACTGAATACAGTAATTTTCAATCTTTAAAAATTAATAAATTTAATAATTACATACCTTGTAGCATGCAATGCCCACTCCTCTCCATGTAAATGCAGATGGAGATAGTTTTACAGCCATCAAAAAGGTCCTCTTAGCATTATTGTACTAATGTGGAAAGATACATATAATACAGTGGAAACTGGCTAACACGGACATGACAAATTATCGCTTTACAAGAAGTACTTATAACGAGAACTAAAAGGCTTCTCAACCAGCTTGCAAAGTGGATTGTTACACAATATTCCACCTAACAGGCTCTACTTGCATACCTCATTATACTTTAGATAGATATCACCAAGTCTCAGATAAACACATCGAATATCATCGCAATCAGTCACAAGTGATAAAGCTCTTTCATAGCATTTTTGAGCTTGTTGGTACTTTTCACTGAGATAATACACATGGCCAAGGGTTGACCAGACAGTGGGATTCTACAGGAAGGAAATGACAGCTATTGAAACTGATAAATGTACAACAGGAAATATACAAACGTTGACATGCAATACTATGGACTACCGAGCACTGAGAAATCTATACACATACATATACGTACATAATCTTCACTTTGTAGTGCCTAACATACAGAAAGTACAGAAGACATGTAAATAGACCTGGATGTCTTTCTTGGTCAACTCCATCAATGTTTCTTCAGCTTTTACGTATTCTTTCAGGTTGAGGAGGTACTTTGCTTTGGATATAATGAATGATGATGATGGGCTGGAAGTGGAAGTGCCACACTCGTGGGCCAAAGCCATTTCAGCAAACTGCAGTCAAGATTATTAAATAGTAGATTCAGTGTACTTGTTAGGAGCCAAGCATTCACAAAAGATCAAGATCAAGAAAAAAGAAAAGATCCCCAGGGTCAGTGATGAAGGGTGGAATTCCCAGAAACAGCTGTCTGGCCCAGTGGAACAAAAGAAGAAAGAGAAGACTCCTGTATCCTCATTCCAAGCTCTCACCAGGTTAGTTTCCTATAGGCTTTGTTAATTTATTACAGAGTAGGCATAGCATGTAACTCATGAATAAATGGGGATCAATTGCACTGAGCCGTATAAAGGCATCATGATAAACAAAAATCATCACTGGGAAGTATTACGTCAAACTACTGATGTACAAAAGATGTACACAAATGCAACACATACATACATACATACTTTAAGTGCATTTATATCCAAGAGGTAGTCGGCAGTAATTAGAAATACACTCTTTGTTGGTGCTGTGTTTGATGGCAATAGCTCTTTTGATGACTGTAAAAGGTTATGAGTTGAGGAACCAGCTTCCTTTACAGAAGACAACTCAGCAGCATCCATTTTGACACTCTCGCCTTGGGGGAGATTGGTCACCAACTGATCTGAGGAAGTGATGCTTGTCTGGGCTTCAACATTCACAGGTACAGAGTCTTCGTTAACAACAGTTTGGCTGACGTCCTGCTTAGTAGTTGCAGTTGAAGTGGATGATATATCCTTTTCATCACTTCCTTTCTGCAACAGAGCAGAACGGTTGGTTATGGCAGATGAGACAAAAGAAGGCTCCTTTCCCTTTAAACGTTTGGGCAAGATAACAGTCTTTTGTTGCTGGTGTTCTCCAAAGGATGTAGCCATCTTTAGACACTGATTCTGGTTCATGGGCTTACCCGCTATTTCATAAAACAAACCTACAAGAAAACAATGACTGATTTCAAATGTAACATTCTAAGTCCGTCTAGGAAACACATACATATGTACATATGTACATACGTTCTTACAACAGAACTCACCAGAAATAACCCATGAAACTACACTTTCAGGATCTTTTGTAGTAGCCATCTCCAGCACTCTCTCTCCCTCCTCCAGTCTCCCGTCCAATGCACAGCATATGCCGTATAATAGCAGTGAGGGAACATGGCAGTAGTCCAGCCCTAGCGCCTGCTTCAAGCACTGTTCTGCCTAAAAAAACGTTAACACATTCATAAGTGCTCAACCACAGCAATACTGCCTAATTAGCTACTAATCCACTCCACTCTACCATATACAAGCTCACATCACCTAGGTGACACTAATGCGCATGCTAATGGGTGTTTGTTAGACAAGGTGAAGTACCTTTTCTGAATTGTTACACCAGAAATTGTGGACAGCATAGTCATACCAATGAGCAGCCAAACTGTCATCCTCAACAAGACGCTGCAGACACACAATAGCATGTGGTTAAATAAAGGTTTCAACTGACAGACTAGTGGCAACTCATGTACGTACATATCCGATGGTCTACATGTATTATATATGTATATATGTGGATAAAAACGATACATCAACACAGCAAATGTATGTATACACATTCAAGTGTGAATAATTCAACTAAATTATTGAAAATGAAAATTAAAAAAGTAATTACTGTAAAAATGTGTTTTGGAAAACCATAGACCAACCACCAACCTGCCTGTGAAATAGATCTGCTTGATTGAAGTCCTGATAAATGGCTGCTTCATCAGCAAACATTTTTAATAGATCATTTGTAGTGTAGGATGGTGCTTCAGGAGGAGGGTTCTCAAGGGCTAGGACAGCATCGGTACCATTTCTCATTTCTTCAATGAGGTAGGCATACAGTTCTGCGATGAACGTCTACACAATAAATTGTGCATGTACAATGACACCCACACATCCCAAACCTCACCAAACAAGGACGAGCTAAATTACATAAACATGTCAAGGATCAACAAAAGATCAAGAAAAAGACAAAGATTCCCAGGGTCACTGATGAAGGATGGAATTCCCAGAAGCAGCTGTCTGGCCCAGTGGAGCAAAGGCAGAAAGAGAAGACTCCTGTATCCACATACAAAGCTCTCTTCGGGTTTAGTTCCCCTATAGGCTTTTTTTAACAGAATAGGCATAGGAAAATGGTATATTAGATTTTTCATACGTACATAAGGCACAGTAGTCTGTAAAGAAACTCTATAGTCTGGGAAGTTTGGGTGGAGAAACAAACTTGCAAACTTGTGTAATCTTGAAACTTTTTGGACTCTGAAATATACTTTTCACGAACCAGCTTTACTATAGTGCGCTAGAGAGGAGACAAAACAGTCAACTAAACCTGTACTACTGCAAATACCTTATTGAGTAACATCCTTAGGAGCTGTACACACACCAAATGTACATTTAGGAGGGATGCAGGGCATTGGATACAGTGATATTCAGTTGAACAGTATACAACCATTACTGTTTGTATACATAGGTATACATCAGAAATATTAAACACACAAACGTACGTATGTACACATAAAAATAAATCAAATACAAGATCTGCGAATACGTATGTATGTACATATGTACTTATGTAAGTACCTTTAAGTCCTCCTTAAATGCATAATACTTTCCTGAGGAGTTTAGAGAATACAGGAATTGACTCTTTAAATTGGAATCTGCTCCCTCTGGCTTTTCACTATTCATTTTCCTGTATATACACATACATACATATTAAAGTATACCAAAGGCAAATGGAATCAAGTGTACGTTAGACATGTGATGTATGTATATACGTATGCACTACAGGTGATAAGGGAAAGGAATATAGACTTAGTACAAATGAAATATCTGCAGTACATACTGTACGTAGTGGTATCTCTGGTCCCTAATAACATACAATAACATACATTATTATGTTGAACATACAATAATATGCATATCCATATACGTACATATTACAGTAACAGTACTTACTCCCTTACCTAAAGTGAACTAGAAGCTGCTTAACTATGCTAGCAACGCTTGCTTTGTAGTTCAGGAGTGCACCATCAACACCACCGGGCCTCTTTGGAGGCATATGTCTTGGTGGTATGTATTCAATAATCCTAGAAGAATTAAGAGTGATGAGAAGCTATTGGGAGAGTCAATCACCATACACTACAAGGTAAGAGCACATGGACGGACACCAAGAGGATGTGAGCATACATACGTATATTCAAACTGATGAAGGGTGGAATTCCCAGAAACAGCTGTCTGGCCCAGTGGAGAAGAAGAGAATTAAGAAGGAGAAATGTTTGTATCTTCATCCAAAGCTCTCACTAGGTACTCTGTACATTATAATGACAATCATTTCATATTCCATCAACACTGTCCCCACAGAACATAAAGATATATACTGCACATGATGTAATAGTACATACATATGTACATACAGCCAACTATCAGACTCCAGCCTAGAACACTCAATAATATGGATAGCAAGAGAAGAACCCTGAACTGGAGGAAGGTTACCTTGGCAACATATTGGGTATGCTTAAGCAGATGTATGGACAGTATGTATTGAAAACTTATATCAATACTATATACTATATACTGTGTACGTAGGTGTTATAACCAGGACACACATAGGTATACAGTAGTCTGGTGAATAAAATTTTAAAAACATTCTAACTCCACAATACATACATATGTACATGCACAGACAAGCACTGTAGGTAGATTTACTGTACATGTACGTATATACGTACCTTTGAGCTAACACAGCCTCAGACCTCTTTGGGATCAGTGGCTTACTGAAGTGCAGTTCTATGACAATGTAACTTCTAGCAGCTACATATTCCTGACTCTCTGAGTTGTCAGGAGCGTTCCCTCCCATCTGTGTGCCATCTGATGCTGGTAAGTCTGTGGTGGACACTTTCAAGGTAGATCCGGTCCTCTTACCTCCTTTGCTCTTAGAGAGCATAGCCAAACTGGACTTGCTTACAAGACCAGCAAAGTGACTAGATTTACAGCAAGTCTGATTGAGAAAATGTTATAATTTTGATAAACAAGACTAACAGTATAAATTTATATTCATTCCCTTAATGTTATAATGTGTATATGTACGTATATACACAGATCACTTAAACTATAAAATAATTATTCTCAAACATCATGAAGAGGGAAATACAAAAATAAGCAATTGCTGGGATTGAACCCATTCCCCTCCTACAACCAAGTAATTACTAATAGAATAAGGATTCCTTCTAACTGCATCCAACTTATCTTTGGGATGGTACATCCTTCGACTTTTTGAGCGTTTAAGAACCATCCCAAAGATAAGTAATTACTAAATAGTTTAGAGGTATTATACATATGACTATATCGTACCTTTGAAGTGAAGTCCACTTCATTGAATATCTCAATAGGATAGGCACCCCTGATCATCCTCACACCGGGAAACAGAAGAGCAGACAAGTCAACATAGGCAATGCCGTGAAATGAGTGGTTGACCTCTTCCTCCTACATGTAGAAGGAGGAAGAAGGCAGTATTCTCTCATTTGCACTCCTCATAAGACCTTGGTTGGACTGTTAATAAATCAGTGTCGCTGACAGTCAACTACTACGTATAACATTTACTACAATTAATGAAAATTACAATACCAGGGTTTTATCTATATAGGAAATATTTTTGGGGGAGGGGCTTCTAGTGGCTGAAGACACATGTATCTCCTAGGGGGTCTGGGGGCATGGTGCCCTATAGTTAGGATTTTTAGTCCCTACCAGATTGATTCTGATGGAGTGTTCTGGTAACTATGTTATGTTATGTTATTTATACTGGGACAACCACTAGCCAAAAAATAGGCTACTATTAAGGTGCCCAGTGACTATCATATTTACTTATCAAGTTAAATAGATCCCGGAAAGAAAGCAAAACGAGATAGAAGTTGAAAGGTACATGACTTAAGAGCTTCTCCCTGTATCTCTATTATACCTAATTCACTATACTGGTAGGCAAGAGGTTTCTTTCTGCAATTAGCAAACTTTTGGGGAGGAAGCTGGGGGAGAAGGCTTCCCCACTAGATTGAACCCTAAATACATACGTAAGACTTTGGATAATAATATTGTTAATGTGGATTTTTGCTATCGTATTCACTATTACACTAGACATTCATTATTCTGGTAAATACATATGTACATATACGTACGTACAAACATTTACGTATGTTCATAAACTAACAACTGGTTACATTGGTTCATTTTTAGAATTCCTAAAAACATCAGTATTAAGGTACATAACATGTCAATGATGTAATTGTAACATTAATTTGCCTGCATCTTTAAAACACGTAGGATTGTAATCAGAATGAAAGGGGGCAGAAGGAGGCAAAAAGTACATACAGCAGAGAATACGGGACAAACTCAAAGGTCAACTCCCACTGACCTTGCCCTTTGCCTTGCCAGTCTGTGAAGGTAGACTAATTCTCGTCACCTCAACTGGCACTACTGGACAAGCTGCCAAATTGTCACACAACCTGAACACACAAGACACATACCACTCCTTTAGATGTTGAGCAATAATTATTCACATAGCTCACTCTTTGGAAGTTGACTTGTCGAGCCACAGTCTCTCTTCAGTATTCCAAGTAACTCTAGGGCGCTGCTGCTGTGCATTACTCCGGAAGGCAATATCCTCCTTGCTGTTAAGAGCACCATCCTCGTCCTCCAGAGCGCAGGGCTCATTGGGACTGGTAGCTATCATTAAGGCCTGGCCAAAGTCTGATGGTAGATTAGGCCATTTCCAGTGTGTGGATAAAATCTGTGAATCCTAAAATGAAAAGTATTTACGTAAGTGAGTATGATAATACATTTGTACATTTGATAGATATCACTATTAAAATTTACTGTTCAGTTAGAATGCTGTCCAATTTAAAATTACTACAATTATGTAACTGTTATATTAATTAGCTCTATATTGCCTCATGAAAACTTGGAATATTCTTTTGCAAACATGGAGCTTCACATGAATAAACTACCTTCCCAAAATTTAAAAAGATAGACAGTAGGCTTAGGTATTACTGAGATAATCACTGTAATTAATGTGTCACGGAAATTAGAACTTTAATGACAACCAAACAATATAATTCTGTATATCAATATAATATGTTAAGGATTCACAGAAGATCAATATAAAGAAAAAGACAAAGACTCCCAGGATCACTGATGAAGGGTGGAATTCCCAGAAACAGCTGTCTGACCCAGTGGAGAAGAAGATGAAAGAATATGAAAGAAAGGAAAAAAAGAAAGAAAGACTCCTGTATCTTCATCCAAAGCTCTCTTCAGGTTTAGTCCCCTATAGGCTTTTTTACAGAATAGGCATAGCATGTAGGAAAATGGTATATTAGATTTTTCATGTATACATACTACTTCTTGAGGCTTTGTCAATATGTGAGTATGGGACAACTAGTTGAGCATTTTACTGTAGTGAAACATTTCGGTTTGTAGACCTTCTTCAGCCAATAATTACGTATTTAAATGGCACTTATAAACTCAGGGTATTGCGACGTGTAGTGATGTATGAATGTGTACAATTAGGAGATGTTGGATACATCAAATGAATTGCTTCCAAAGGTCACGTGTTTATTCGTAGGTGTTACTCTCAAGTGTAAAGTCATTTAAATAATTATTGGCTGAAGAAGGTCTATGGACTAAAACATTCTAATTACTGTTTCAAGTTTCGCTCTGCTACAGTAAATGCCCAACTACGTAGCTGTACCATACTCATTTTGAAATGTAGCAATGAACCTCTACTCTATCATACACAAATGTGTATACATACTGCTTCCTGAGCCTTTGTCAATACACCTTTAGTAACCACCACAGGTGTCTCCTCGCTCTCTAGAATCGGTAACCTGACTGATGCATCAAAGTTGTGAGCGCAAGGCTCTGTCGGGACCCAAGACTCAGGAACAGAGTACAGAGAATCAACTCTAAGTCTTATTAGAGTGCTAAAAATATGCCAAAAGCAAATACATTCAACAACATTAATTTAAAAAAACATTATATTTAGATTTACTTCATTTTAGGTTTTAAACAACACACAAATAAAGAATACATACACTCCATTGCTGGGGCAAGGCAAATTATATTCCACAACTGTTGTATAACTATAATAAGAGGCACTTTGGCCTCTTATTATAGTTATACAATACGATATCCTACCGATAACTCCATAAACACCTAAAGCTTGCGAAAGCCTAGGGGTGGAGTGTATAACTATTACATATATATGTCAGAAACAAGTGTATATATCAGTAGAGTACGTACGTATGTTGGTAGTGTATAAAGTCAAGTCAAGTCAAGTATCTTATTTAGACTGGGGAGGCCTTCAGCCATTGGCTACTATACTAGGCACCCAGTGTTAAAGGTGGGGGATGAAAACATTTTTGGGTAAGATGAGAATAAGACCATGAGTGGGGGAATACGTAGCTGGTCGAAAATAAATGGCCTATTTGTCATGTACAAGAAATAACTAGGGTGATATAATACAGGAAATAATAAATACCAAAATTTACAGGAAATGAGAGTGTATGTACGTCTGTAGAGTATATATATGTATGAGTGCTGAATAGATGAAACTGACACAATCCACTTACTTACCCATCTTCAACAATCCCTTTTGAAAGTACACCTGATACCTTTACAGATACATCAATCTCTGGCAGGTCTGAGTTTAAATGACCGTCTGTTCCATAGAGAACAACTGTATCTTCAAAACTAATTTTGCTCTGAATAATCGGATAAAGATCTAATGTTGCAGTACACAAAACAACAGTCTTCTCTTCCTTTGATTTCTTATCCTTGGGAAGAACCTCACAGAGTGCCACTGAGAAAATTAATATACATATGTGTGTACACTTTAAAAACACGTATATTACTTGTAATTTATTTGTTTTCACTTTACTCTCTCCTCACTCATGCAATCACAGGATCATTTACGTATGTACATTGATTGCTAGGTACCTTACTACACAAGCATGCCCTCCATTTCCTCTAAGCCCCCAAACCACATACGTACGTACGTAGGTCATTACAACACACACTTCATCTTACAACAGTGGTTATTGATTCCAGTGCAAATATGTTCAAAAACTGATATTTTATGAAAGTGTATGGAATATCAGTAAAAATATATATATATCAGCCAAAGATTCACAAAAGGTCAAGAAGAAGACAAAGATTCCTAGGGTCACTGATGAAGGGTGGAATTCCCAGAAACACCTGTCTGACCCAGTGGAGAAGAAAAGTAAAAGGAGAACACTCTTGTATCCTCATCCAAAGCTTTCACTAGGTTTAATAACTTTTACTCCAAGTGGATGTAGCATGTAAGAAAAAGTGGTGAGCTAGATTATTAATGTACACAAAAATACATATTTCACAATAATAAACACACAAATACAAAGATCCGACATATGATCTGGTAGAATTGGAAGTACGTACATGCAGACATGATATTGTGCTCCTATAATTCCCAATTGACATACTTCACCTACGTCTGCATACACATACGTACATACCAACAAGGGGACTTTTGATTATTTCACTGATATCTTTCTGACTGCTGCAGGGTAACTCCACTGATGTTACAAAATCAAACAAAATGCTACCACCATCTTCACTCCTCTCACTTGCTTTGGAGGATTCTCCAATATTTTTTCCATTAAATGTTAACCTAATCAAAAAGCTCTCGGTCTGTTCAGGTGATTTAGGCTGTAAAGCGGAGCAAATAAATTGGAGCAAATAAATTGGTACACATACGTATACGTACCTATACATTTTATAGTCATATCTAACCCTACGCATGCCAGAGCACACAGACTTTCCTAAGCATATACTTCAACTAGGAAATCATGATCAGTATATATTATTATTATTATTATTATTATTATTATTATTATTATTATTATTATTATTATTATTTAAGTGCAACATGTGCAAAATACACACTAGGGCTAGATGCCCCATGCTGCACTAAACAAAAAGTTTGAAAATAAAAATATAATTGATGTATACAGTAAATAATTTAGTTAACATTGCAGGTACGTATAATCAGGAAATAGAAACTTTGTTCCGTATTTATTAACCGGGCCTGGAGCTTCAGGAGGATTTGTTGACCTTCAGTTTATCAAGCGCTTCTAGTAAAATATGAAAAACTAACACATCTAATTATGAACATCAAAGCTTAAAGAACCGCTCGGATGTAAGCTCCTGGAAGAATAGCTAAACCATAACAAGAATACTATTTAATTCGCAGTTAAGTACCAAAAGGAAATTATTGCTGCGATCCTTGCTATTAAAATAGAAACCCAATTGCGATCACTCGACCAAATCATAACAGTATAGTTAACAACACTTTGTCAAGATTTTTCAATTGAATCAATAATTTAAAATGTACGTTGATAAGTCACAAACAACTAACGAGGTGTCTGCATTCTTTAAGCTGAATCTCGAGCTTTCCATTCTTCGAAGCCATGATGGATTTAGCTGTTGCTATGGTAACTTGTTGGGCTAAAAATGGATGCCCTTCATGAGAAAGTATTTATGCTTACTAGGCAGGATTAGTCAATTTAGATTTCTAAATTAGCTACATGTCGCACCAAGCATATTTTCAAATCAAGGCCTAGAAATGCAACTAGTACTGACGGCTCTCTGTTTGCTTCTAAGGTGAAAATGATGATATAAAACGATATGCAATAAGACCACAGTCAGATAACGAATACTAAGTATTGCATAATAATGTGCATTTATACATAGCTAAAGACAGTACTCTCTAATAAGAGTATATACCTTGATTTGCAATATGCATGCGTATGTTTGCCACTCCTGCTAGGAATGATACGCATGTATTATATTTCTCCTGAGTTCTCCATGGTCAAATATTATACAATTCGTATATTATGAGGTAGCTAAGTGGTTGCGTTTATATATGGATACAATTGCAATTGGTTTCTTTTTGAGTGATCTGCAACATATACGTATAAGGATTTAATTTGGATATATGTTTCTATTATATATAACTAGTATGTATCTAGATCTGTATGGGTTGAAACGTCCAAATCTTTGTATATTGCTCAAAAATAATTAAGAAACCAACTGCCCCTATGTATATAAATGTCATGATCAGTATGCATTCAGCTAGCTTGTTTTAAATTTAGTCTAATAGTTATACCGTACGCGTTTTATTTTTCACTTAATTCCAATTGAAATTCACAAATTAAAGTCATGGTTATAATGTCAATCAGCATACAGAGTTGATTAAGGTACTGTTTGGTGCATACATGCAATACAAAATAAAAATTTGTGCTAAATGGAAGGTTTTGAGGGGGTTACATGTTCTATATAAAGTGATTGCCACACACACATGTCAAATATCTTGGCTTTTGGTACGTTTGATGTAGGCTGAACAGATGTTATCAGCATTTGCCAGTAACTGCTTGAGTGCTTGGGTGCTAAACTGAGGCACTTGATCTTTGCCACTTTGGTTTTGATTCAGTTTACTTGAGTCCTTGCTGTAACTGCTCCTTCCATATTCTTGGGAGTAATTCTGACTTTGTTGTTGATCTTGATAGCTTTGATGTTGGCCTTGAGAATAGCTTTGATGTTGGCCTTGAGGGTAGCTTTGATGTTGGCCTTGAGGGTAACTTTGATGCTGATCTTGATAGCTTTGATGTCGGCCTTGAGAATAGCTTTGATGTTGCCCTTGAGGGTGGCTTTGATGTTGGCCTTGAGAATAGCTTTGATGTTGGCTTTGAGGGTGGCTTTGATGTTGGCCTTGAGGGTGGCTTTGATGTTGGCCTTGAGAATAGCTTTGATGTTGGCCTTGAGAATAGCTTTGATGTTGGCCTTGAGGGTAGCTTTGATGCTGATCTTGATAGCTTTGATGTTGTCCTTGAGGGTGGCTTTGAGGTTGATCTTGATAGCTTTGATGTTTCCCTTGAGGGTAGCTTTGATATTGTCCTTGAGGGTAGTTTTGATGCTGATGTTGGGAATAGTTGTGTTGCTTTGGAGGATAGCTTTGATGTTGAACTTGATCACCCCTGTGTTGAGGATTGGCAGAGCTGCTTTCCTGGCTATATTTAATTTCCTGGCCATATTTAAGGCTTTGCTGTGAATGACTGTAGGATGATCCCTTTTCCTCTCTGCTTATATAACTTGTGTCAGTTGACCCATAACCAGCCTGTGGCTGTTCAGACCTGTGTCCATGGTAACCACTGTCTCCCGGGTAACCAGGTTTGGTGTATCCTGTTCTGTCACTTGCAGAGCTACCTTGGGAAGGTGAGAAGCTATCGCGTTCAACTCCATAACTGCCTTGAGCAGTTCCAACATTGCCATATCCACCTCTTCCTTGAGGGCCTTGTGCGGAAGGTTTGTTGTATCCTCCAGGTCCAGCAAAGGTTTGTTGGATTGTTCCACCATACCCCTCCTTGGGAGCATACCCAGACACATGCCCACTGCCATGATAGCCCCAATCATCACCACCAGAATATGGCTGAACATCTCCAAATCCACCCCCTTTTCTCTGTAAATCCTCACTTTCATGCATACGAGGTCTTCCTATTGAGTCCCTCTGATGAAACATTCTGTCTGATACAGGCTGTCTTCTGGGACTTCTAGACCTTTGTCTTTCACGACCACTCTCTCGAGGAGATTTGCCTCTCCTTCTGTCCCTGTCCCTGTCCCTTTCTCGTGGCTCTCCATTGCCTCTCCTCTCTGGTCTGTCTTCCTCTCTATCCTCTCTCCCATGCCTCATACTGCCACCACGCCCTCCTTCACGCCTTCTCTCAGATCTACCTTCAGATACCCTCCCCTCCCTTTCACTTTGATCCCTATCACCTGACCTCAAAGGCCTACCTCTTCCTCCACTGCCTCTGTTATCTCTGGTAGGGCTATGTGGAGGGGGAGCATCACCAAGGATTCCTCCAGCTGGTTTGTTCCACTGCTCCCTAATATCATCTCTAGACTGCTGATAGGAGTCTTTTCTCATTGGTGCTCTTTCATGATTTCGATCAGCAACCTCATTCCTTTCCCTACCGCTAGATGTCTTTGAGAAGCTGTCTGGTTTGGTTCTTTGATTGATTGAGTTTTCTTTTTCCCAGCGTGACTTCCTGATTATTTGAGATCTAGCATCTCTTCCTTCTGACCTCTTGTAGTCTGAAGTATCATCAAATTGGCTATGGGGAGGCACCTCATGATCAAAGTGCTGGTTAAAATTGGGTGGGTACATACCAGGAGGAGGCGAATGATAAGGAGCATGTCCCATTGAATGAGGTGGAGGCATGCCTTCATAGGGACCACCATAATGCATACTATCCCCCTGGGGTGGGGTAGGTAGGAGTATCTTTTTATTGTAATCTCCTTCATAACCAGAGTTATATTGCCCAATCCCTCTTCCTCTACCACGCCCCCTGCCCCGCCCTCTCCCTCGTCCCCTGTATTCATGCATGTATTCTCTACCTGAATCATAAGAACCAGTTTGTGCAGTAGATTTAGACTCCAAAGAATCTTGTTTATCACTTTCCTTCTGATTGGTTACTTGATTGGAATGCTTGCCATTAGCTGCTTCATCATTTCCCATGCCAGAAGCTGAATTCCTTCTTGAAGCTCCTTCAAAAGGAAGAACTGTTTTATCTGATATCTGCTTCATTTGCTCATTCTTAAGATCTCCCTTCTCCTTCACTTGGTCTCCAGTTTCCTGTTCCTCATAATCAATTGTCAGTGGAGCATCTGATGTGTAATCATCAGGATCAGCTGGGACAGACTCCTCCCCCTCAGTCACATGATCCTCTTGTGACTCCTGTATCTCCTGCTCAAGCTGTCTCCTCTTTTCTGGTGCCATGTCCCTGGGGTAGGAGGCTGTGAGTGTACAGTTACCAATATTATGGGGAGATTTAGAGATAATCTTTTTAACTGTCTTATCGTCATCTAGGTACAGAAGGGCATAGCCTTTTCGTGAGCCATCGATTGCTAGGCCAATGAATGCCTCTTTAACTGTACCAAATTTAGAAAAGTATTCCTGCAGATCATCCTGTGTAATTATATCATCTACTCTCCACAGATAAACTCTACACTCCTACAAATATGAAATAGGTACAATATCTCACTATATATTCATTCAACTTAGACTGATTTAATATAAAATGCAAGGATTAGGGATGTCTCCACTCTATATAAAACTAGCAAATGTATTGGAATACAGCATGCCAGAGCATCCTGTGACAAAGACGTATATCAGTGTATATAGTTATAGATGTGATAATGCATTGGATGATGTTCTTGTCTAAGTGTTATCGAATATAAAGAACAGTGCAATTGCAAGCTTCACAAGATCAAGTCTACATAATATATAGTAGGTAGTAATATATTAGTTATAGCTTCCAACACGCTTGATATACATTTATATAGCGTAACTGACAGAAGGTACCAGGCGCGCGTCACTTTGAACGCGAGTGCAGAGCGCTAATCATGAGTGCTCTAAGTAATAGCGTGCCGTTTGAAAGCGTATTAAATGTAGTTGTCTTGCGTAAGCCAGCTAATCAGAAGGCAGGACGAGTACCTGAACAGAGCTCACGTTGTAGATAGAATACCAGAAGCTATATACTTATAATGTCTGTGAAATGCGTTAAAATAACAGAACGCCAAATATGGTGGACGCTAGGTATAACCGCTAAATTGAAATACCTGCAGTACAAAGGTTACCATCTCAAATACTACAGTCATCTATATACCTCGTTAACATCATAACTCTACAACATAACAGGAATGTGCATCAAAGCTGCATACGTATGTATTTTACATGGTGTAGCTTTGCTAAAGAAAATGGCTTAATAAGTACACCAGTGAATTTTGTCAAAAACTCTTGCCAAACAATTAATTTTCCTCTATATTAACCACCAGTAATATGACTGTATATTCATAAAGCTACGTACACTGAAACTTATAACATTGTACTGGAGTGCATGCATAACTTGATTCTCTGTGCATGTCACAAGGTCAATGTAAATTTTGTGAAGGATATTACGAGAATCTTACAACGCTGACAAAGAGTTAGTTATGACTGTATAAATGTAATATATAAGATTGCCCCTTCAAAGGTGTGTATATATGTACATAACGGCACCAAACGAATGCAGTGGGCTGGTATGAAAAAGTGAAAACAAATAGTACTTTGAGAATAAGCCTGATATTTTTGATTAGTGATTCAATGAATCTTCTTTACAGTGGAAAACATTTAAAAATTGCTAAAACGTAACTTGAATCACTGTATCAATTAGTATTACACTATCAATATATTTTTGCTGCAACCTCTTGTTATATTAGGTTCTGTTGATAAATGTACGTACGTGTTGTACTTATGACATATTAGGAATATCACTGAAGTGCAGCTGAGAACATTATAGATGTTTAGATGTGTTATACATATTTCCAACAGGACGAATGAAGTCTGTTAAGTTAAATACTTGAGACTTGGAGATAAGGTATACTTGAGATAAATATTGATGTACACACTAAATATCTCTATCAAATTATACGAAAACTAACATAAGTGACTATCCTTGTATGTATATAATTTCAGGACTTGATATACACCACTAAACCTAGAGATCTTAACATATATTGTGTTTACTGATAAGTAGAAAGTTATATTATATACATGGTTGATTTCTGACACCCAGAGAAACATGGTCAATACATGTCGATGCTTTACCACAATCAGAGCCTCAGAATATACAAATAGTATTATGTGTAGCTACACCAAATATTATGCTGACCAATCTAATTGGTGCTCACTTTAAACTAAATACGTACAAATAAACACTATAACGGACTGTTTATCTGCTAAAATATACTTCTTGATTTTTTTATAGCTTTTTATGTGGGTAAAGTTGAACAATTGTATCAACAGTTGTACATTATACCATCTTCTTTATATCGTACTCAACCACATTTTCTGCTGTATATTTATATTTCCTATGTATATATTATCATATCTGTTTCTGTACTATAAGTGGATTATATATTGATAGGGAGACTGTGTAAGTTTCAGAAGCCATTTGAAATGTACCAAAGCGCTATACTGAACAAATTTAGTGAAGTGTATGTTCATGCGTTGCATGCTTTTGTAATATAGAAGGCCGCCAATTTATACTAAACTCTCACTCTCTATTTACACTCCTTATTATACTTCATGCGAACCTCGGAGAAATTCCTATCCATTCTCTTTGAACCTGTGTAACCATGGCTACCGCGACCTCTTCCTCTGAACGATGACCCTCTACCACGAAAAGAGCCTCTTCCGCGTCCCCCACCCCGGCCCCTGTAGCTGAAGCTACTTGGCGAGTATCCGCTATAGGTGTCGTAGTAGCCTCCACCGTATTGCATAGATGGATCTTGCTGAGGGTAATAGTTGCCGTCCGGAGGTCCCCATTCGTTAAAGTTGTCTGACATGGTTGGCGGGCCCCAATCTCCTGAGCCGCCAGAATTCCAATTCACGTCTACGTCTCCTTGGGAAGAATCCATATGCCTATTGTCACCTCCTTTAGTGGGCGTTTTCCGTGTCCCTCAACACGTGCTTTGTAAATTATAGGGATACACCCTGAGTGTATAAAATGGCCGACAGTTTTATTTCTGGGAGCGCGTCAAACCTTGCTCGCCGTTTACAACAGCGGTAGCGGAAGAGGAGTTATTTCCATCAGCAGAAGTAAGTATAAATACGCTCGATACGTATATTCTTTTATAAAATGATGTAGCGAGGCAGTTATTAGATAAGTTATTACACCTCCGATTTTTTTGTATAAACCTTTGTAGTACGATCCTTAGCCATGTCGTTCAGAAATTTGTGGAAACTATGAAAATAGTAAAAAATCAAATTTTAACGAAGAATAAATCCAAGAATGGTATAAATGTATTAACGTACACAATTAATATGGAACTCCATTTAAATAGCATGATTACTATCATTCATGAGGCTATACGATTGAGAGGAGTCCACACTATATATAGCTTACTAAATTTTCCTATGGAAGTGAATGTTCCTTGTATTCTCAGAAAATCAACAGCGCTTACTGTTTATGTCCTTTATATTCTTAAAAGGTTGATCCATCTTATGTGAGAGATTGGCTTGGTATCACTGAGGATATGACAAACCTCGCACCCAAAGATACTCATTGTGGACTGCATACAGTATCAGAGGAAGGAGGTCGGTGGATCTGGCTTCTGGAAGCTTTGGGTGGGTGTCCTGCATGGAAAGAACAGAAGTGGTATGTGACTGGAGTATGAAGGAGATGATTGCCTCTGCTGTATGCTGTATCCTGAGACAGCTGTGTACATAGGAAATATTCGGAGGAAGGAGCTCTCAAAGTGACCCAAGTTATGGTTACAAGTAGTGTTGCATCTGCCGTGCATCTATTCCTTTTCAATTTATCAAATGCAGTTGGCCACTGAATTCAAATAGTGCTACGTATGTGTGTCCACTTTCAGAAGAGAACCTTTTTGTTAGATATATTTGAAACCAATTTATCATTTGTGTATTTCATCAACTTTTATTCTTTTCATCTACTTTTGAAAATTTAATAAATTAGTTTACTTTTCGAGAGTAACATTGAAAATGTCATTGTCAAGATATGTTTATGTGTACTTTGTCAGCAAAAATATACAATACCGACCCATACTAACTGTATAGATTAAAAGTATATATTGTTTTGTACTGACTACTCTAATGCTAATGAGCACCTATACTGTACATATATGCATTCAGGTCTAGCAAGACCTAAATGTATGTACCATGTGCATATCTTCTATCACAAACTGGTTTGTGGGAATTTTTTGGCTATCTGTCTAATTATTTTAAACTTGAATTTTTACTCTAAATAAGCTCTGTCTGTTTATTGTTTGGTAGTGAGTTATCCAGATTCTTAGTTCTCAAGGCACAAATTGTAGTGTAAATCTTATGAAATAATTGAAGAAGAAAAGAAAGCATACAGTGACTTTGGTTATGATTATAAACATTTCTCCCATGGTATAGGTGGCATAGTACGTATGTTGGAATGAAGGCTATCCACACTACTGACAGTACCATCACAGTCACATGTATGAACCTAGCTTCGTTTTACTCAGGGGGGACCTTTCTGGTCAGTATCATGAAAACGATACATAAAAGTAGCAAAAGGGCATTATAGATAAGTGTGATTGAGACCCCAGTGGGTTGGTTAGCAGCGCAATGAGAGGTTCAGCTGCCAACTGGATAGCACTGATGATTAACTGGCCCCAACACAATCAACAAAATGAAAAGAAGCTGACTTTCCAATTTACAAAGTGAGATAGAGTTATGGATTGATATTTAAGATTCTAGAAATGATTCTGTAAATGCGAGTAATTTTGAAAAGAAGAGCCCCAAAGCAAATGTTAAACGATATCCCTATATGCCAATCCTTCTGATCGCACATGTACAAGGACTAGGCCATGCAAGATAGAAGTAAGGGAGTAGGAATGAGACAATGACTCGTAAGGATGATTACTTCCATTGTAGAATATATACTGCCAGCAATTTTATGCTTCCTTCTCAAGTAGATATGTAGAATGCTGTAGATGAGATGTCTATATATTATCAATCCAATGAATAAGGTCATTGTAATTGTGATTGACCAGCCACTATCCCATGTGAGGTATTCTAGCGATACATTTTGACCTATCTGAAGAAGGTGTGTCGGAAGGATTGCATTGTATACATTGTTTTCCGTCACTAACTTCTCCAATACCACAAGGCAGGCATCTCCAACAACTTGGATCTGTAAAGTGGTGTTCAAAGTATCCAAAAGATCAAAGCTTGCTGCAAAAGGATTGGGGAGCCTTGGCATACTTTTTCCCTTTTCTGTTTTCATCTGAAAACTGGCATTTCCTAAGTTCAGCTCTCCACCTTTCCAAAATACTACTTTTTGGTAAGTCCTTTCTGTACAGAGTACACATCCCCCAATTCTTTTCCGAAACACTACAGTATTATATATACAAGTAAATAAAAAACATTTACAAAAATGATGTTAGAAGTAGTAATGGCAGTGTTCACTAATACATCTGCAAAGAGTATCGAAACAAGACACTGATCATGATTATATGATAAGGCTAATCATACAGAAGTTGCATATATACTGAAATTTAAGTAACTTAACCATACACTTCTGTGTTTGGGCACACTAACCTTAAGTAGGAATGGTGCGCCCAAACACAGAAGTGTATGGTTAAGTTACTTAAATTTCAGTATATATGCAACTTCTGTATGATTAGCCTTATCATATAATCAGTGTCTTGTTTCGATACTTTTTGCAGATGTATTAGTGAACAATGCCATTACTACTTCTAACATCATTTTTGTAAATGTTTTTTATTTACTTGTATTCCCCCTTTTTTCCTCTTAATATTACTTGTTTTAAATTAATTTGACAGTTTTCTTGGCGAAGATCTCAAAATAACGTCTTAGACAAGAGAAATATGCCGAAAACCATGATCTCTTAATTAAAAAATGGCGTCCGGGAAGACCACAATTTTCGCTCTTCACAATTAACATGCCTATTGTAGAGCGTATTCAGATTTAGGGCTGTCTATTCCCTAGTTCCAAAATATTTATGACGATTTATAACTAGTACGTGCCCGCATAAGTTCGCATATTAGCGCTAGTCTATTCAATAAAAGAAGAAGAAAAAAATGAATTTTGGAAGTGGGTCTATTCTTAGTTAGCCGCTTTTTGAATGCTACAGAGCGTGTAGAGCGTCGAAACATGTTTTGACATTTAGGAAAGCATGCATTAATCGCTGCAAATAACCGAATATAACCGAAAATCGCTTCGTTGGCGATTTATGAGGTGTTGATTGCTAATACATTGGATAGGGCGACCATTTTTTGTTTCCGGCCATTCCTACTTAGAGAGTACTACCGTACTAGCTACTCTCAAGATAGAGAAAGGCTCTGGTATATACAGTACATATATATACACCAGGTGGCTCAATTTTGAGAAAGTAAATTGTTCTTATATGGCTACACAATGACATGTAGCACTTGCATGTGGACATGCTGCACAATACAGTTCTAATAGATACTTTTGTGTGAAGAGTGAATGCATATATACATAGCTAACACAGGTGTAAATGTGTATATTGATTGGATCAGATAATTATTGCGTGGATGTTGGCATACAACTTTTCTGTATATATACTTGCTGTGTCTTACATACATACCATCTCTTCAGTACGCCATGTTTAGTTTTGAAAGAGAATATTTAAGAATCAAACTCTGTGTTCTCATCTAAAGCTCTCACTAGGTTTAGTTCCTTACTCTTAAGTAGATTTGTTGTTTAGAGTGAAAAATATCTATATTCACTGTACAAATAATAAAAGTTCCAGCTCAATAATTACATATACGTACATTTGCTGCTTATCACATTAATTAACTGCAGAGGTTGTCAAAGCTTAGCTGCTACTAGAGTCATGCAATATAGTAGAATTTTAGATGTTATTTCAATTTCTTGATGGCATCAGAGAGGGTAACCAAATCTTGACGGATGTCATTATTTAGTTGCAAAATCTGCTTTTTGTTATCCAGAACTTCCACACTTAATGTGTAAGGATTGTAGCGAACACTGAATGGACGAGGAATTGTGGATGCAAAAGACCTGCAAGTAAAAAGGTTTAAAATAGCTTAATGCAGTCTAGTATATATTCATAATTACTTTTTAATTACATACTTTTATAAGTAATGAACACAGATGAAAGAAGCTTGGGACTCACTATACGTATATACATATACCACCTAGTATATATATTCACCAGCTGTGTATATGTTCATGTACGTACGTACGTATGTCTCAGTCTGAGAAGTTGAGTCTGAGATATGTATGTATGCAGACCTGCCCCTGTTTTTTTGCTTATTGTTAATTGCTGAAACATATGTACGTACGTGAATATATGTATACTAAGTGTATATGTACACCTGTATACCTGTACATATACCACTGTATACCACATATGTACGTATATACGTTCGTATAGTGAGTTCCAAGGTTCTTTCACTGTGTTCATTACTTATAAAAGCCTCCCATGAGTGATTCTTAACCTACTTCTTATTCACAAAAACTTCTGACCAAACCCAAAATCTGAAAACCCACAATAAAATGCACACACTACCTTGTGGCTCTATGATTTACAAACCCAAATTAACTACAGGCAGTGTCTAACACCAAAAACCATGCAAAACAGAACTAATCGTACCCGTGTATGCATATACACATTTCAAGGACGATGAAATAATCTAATACTTACATTACTTTTTCCCTGGCATTGGCAAAGCTTTCTGCTAGAAAGTATACAGGTTGCATTTCAGTTATTGGATATTTCTGAATTCCTGTTTTAGCAGGGTCAAATGGACGGACATCAGGCTTGTCAGTGAGGCAGTACTACACAGAAATATATAAGTTGACATCAGGTTTGTCAGTGAGGCAGTACTACACAGAAATATATAAGTTGACATCAGGTTTGTCAGTGAGGCAGTACTACACAGAAATATGTATTTAAGTTGATCATAAAAATAAAGACTTTCCTCATTCAGATTATAGGAAAGGTACATACGTATGTACGTAAGTTATATGAATATTCTGTTTCTTTTGAATTTCAGGTTATATAAACAGGAAAATTAGATTCAAATAATGAGGAAAACGGGAATTCCTTCTAACTAGGTCAAACCTATATCTCTCGACTGGTTGAGCATTTAATAAAGTCAAAAGATGTACCATTAAAAGAGATTCACATTGAATCCTTTAAATGGCTTTCTTTCCTAGTGGATAAGGAAGATTGCAATTTACCCTAAGCATGAACTTGGCTCTTGATTGTGCCTAACAACTAATCATAGCCTAAATTGATACCTGGAGCTCTCCAAATGATGAAAGCAATCCTGCTCCATAAGCTTTAGTCTTTCCATCTTCTTGGCATACACCAAACTCAACTGTAAACCAGTACAGCTGCAAGTACAGTTAGTATAAGAATGGGTAAGAGATACTTCCTAGTTATGTATACAATATATGTACAATATACATATTTATTTAAGACAGTTAAACAGAAAAATCAGATTCAATTTTTTTGAGGAAGAGCTCATTAAATACATTACAATACAGATGAATATTACAATGGCTGATTCTTACAGTGGCTAACTGCTGGACAAAGTCATCCGGAGCTCCCAGTGAAGCTAGTCCAATTTCCTAAGTGAGAGAGCATAAAATTCTCTGAAGAGAGTAGTTCAGTTGTTTAAATACATAGTTCAGCCATCATTGTACATATATACATGTTCAGGCTGTATATGAACCAGGAATACAGTTTACCTGTGAAAACTGTGCAAACACTGGATTGGTAAAGAGTGGAGCATGGCCCAATAACTCATGGCAGACATCACTGCAGGGAGTCATTAACAACAGGACACTTTAGTTAGAGATCAGCAAATTCAAAATCATACTATCATTACATAAGAGTCAAATGATGAGACATCCAAGCCTTTAACATCAGCTTCAGATCTTAGAGTCCCCTATTTTTCATATTATTACTTACGTATGTAGGTAGTGGACATCTACGTGCATGCACACATATGCATACACATGGCTTCAAGGGAAAGTGGTACAACAGCAAGTAAGATACTTCATATACAGTAAAATTACAGAGAGATAACAAAAGATAGAAATATTGAGCCAAATGAACAGAATAAAAATTAATTGATAATATTTACTATTTGATAGCCTTTGCTTGACATTTTCATTATATTATGCTGCTAATGGAATAGATATACGTACATACGTAGTAATGACTTAAAAGACCTTCTACAGACAATTACGTATGCTGACACTTACGGTTCTGGAGTGTAAAAAGGCTTTGAATAGTGTCTGATATACTGGGTAGCATGGAATACTCTGAAAGCTAGTCCAGCCAGAAAGTCCCTAGATGACAGCAGGCCCGCTACTGGTCTCAGTCTGAAGCCAGTACATTCTACATATAAACCAGCAGAGTTATATTCACATGTACGTACGTACATATGTAGCTACATAAGTGTACATTATGTATGTCAAGTTTGTACGTACGTACTTTGCAAGAAGTTGCTGACAACCTCCAACTGAGGGATATTGTCCTCTCTGTATCCACAGTTCTCCATCATCAGTGGAAAAGCATGATTGTGTTCCTTGCAGGCATGGGTAGGATACAGTTTGGTCAACTCTTTGAAAATTTCACCCCTGGTTCAAAATTGTAAGAATATGGGGACATTAGAATAATTGGGATTATGAGCTTTCCATAGCAGAACAAAACAATTAAGATTATTTCAGGACATTTCCGGGGGTTCAGGGAACATGGGGAATTACCTAATATTAATCTTGTGGATAAAACAACATCAAAACTCTGGCTATAGCTAATAGAATTACTCATGGATAATCTTACCAAGTTTTCACTTCCTTTTCTGTATATTCTACCTTGGGCAGGGGCTGACCACTATATGTGATAGAAACAATTACTGTAAATAAGTAATTTGAGTTTAAAACTCCTGGGACTATACCCGAATTACTTGGTTACTTAGTTGGTATGATATTTAGTCTTAATATTAATGCTTCTGAACGCTTAAGTGACCTCAAAATTTATAGTGTCAAAGCAATGAAGTTATGTGATAGAAAAAGACTTCAATAAGGCTTAGAGCTTAACTAAAACTACAGAGAATTCACTGGTTAGACTACAAGGAGACCTTGGGGTCAAATATCTGAAAAAAGTAATAAGATCATAAATGGTCAAGTCTTCAATATTTGAAAGAGCTGTCTGATAATGTCAAAGCAATGGAGCCACGTACACATGTACTTACACGTACGTAGGTCGAAACGTTCAAATTCAATAATGTTGCAGATTGCTCAAAATACGTAAGAAACCAACTGGACATAGTTATACAGTGGACTCTCAGTTACCAGGGCAACCGAGTGATATCTGGGGTATTACAAACCTTATATTTCACACTTGAACTGGTGATAAATGTTATATCACCAGTAGGTCTATTGTATGTTTACTTGTACCCCATTACCATGGCAACGGACAGTATCAGTAGGGGTAATAAATCCCATGCAAGGAGAGTAATATCAACAGGAAGTTGTGGCTTTCAATTAGAACACAACACTGCATAATAGAAATACACTAGTACAGCAAGGAAAAAGGTCATTCAAATAGTGAAAACAGCAGTTTGTTGTTCTGCTTCTCAGCTAGGTAGGATAAGTCTTCCGCGGATGCGTGCCCGAAACGCTTGCTAGGGGATACGGCCGCAGTTGCTGATGGTAAGTATCTATACGTAATAGCTGGGTTCTTAACGAGCTTCAAACGCTTCCTTCTTGGTTCGCTATTCTCCTTGTCCATTTTCCCGCTAAATAAAATTATAACGCAAGGTGTCCTGCTGCCATGGCAAAGGGGTACAAATTAGTTATAACCCGCTACCTCGGGCTTCCGGCAAAATACAATTACTCGGCCTCGGCTTCGCCTCGGCCTCGTATTGTATTTTGCCTGCAGCCCTCGGAAGTGGGTTATAACTACTACTTATCACCTTTACAATTGATTCAAGTCATACGTACATGATATATATTAATTATACCACACTCAAGTGTGAAGCTAAGTGATATCCGCCCTCGACCGAACTACTGCGTATAAACGCACATAAACTGTAAGTTACATATGCAAAAACCTGATAGATCATACTACTTCAGTAAGTAAACAAGTGTTGTCAGATTAAGGGTGGCTTTGAAAAGCAATGTTTCATTACGTATGTATGTACGTAGGTAACATGCACGGATCTAAAATACAGAAAAAGCATGACTTACTGTTTATAATTGATAGCAATATCTGCAAATTCCTTACGTCTAGCACGATAAACTTCATCAGTGAAGCCCTTAAAAAGGGAGTTCAAATGAGACAATAATAAACTACATAGACACATATGTATGTATGAAAGGGAGAGCCAGTTGTACTGCTAGGCTATGATACGATTGAAATACTCAAAATGCAGTGAATTTTGTATTATATACATACGTAGATAATTACAACATTTATTCAGGTTTATAGGTCATTTTACACAGTTATACATACATACATACATACGTATATACAAAACATGATAAACAGACTACAAAATATTCTTACAGGATGATCAGAGTCCAGTTCAGCGCCATATCCAAGTATCCTGTTAGCAAACTTGTCCAGGTCTTCAATCCTCCGGGGAAACCATGGTACTATAGATACGTAGGCACACCATATAGGGAGTTACAACATGGCATATACTGACAGGGTATTCTCACAATAATTATATTCCAGCAATGCACACACTATACTAAGCCTGAAAGTTTACATACTACAAGAATTATTAAAAATACATAATTTAACACAAACGCAACAAACGTTAACATTTCTACTCTACACACCTTCATCATTCTCCGGTTTCCCCGTTTTCACAGTGACCTGAATTGCAAAGGTCTTTAATTCATTAGACAGCTTTACAAGCGTCTCTCTGTCACAAGCACAATCGACGTAGAAGTCATATTCCTCATTGGGATGATCGCTGGATGGTCGAGATTCAATGTGAGTCATAGTTACTCCCAGGGCCTACAAACAAAAATACAATTACTTAGAAATATGTAAAATATGTATGTTTATCAGTATCTCATGCTATCATTAGCAACAAGCAAGCAGATCAATTTCCTATTTTAGCCACATTACTAATATGCATACATACATACAGTATAGCAGGAAGAATACATTTTACCATATTCAGGAATTCCACTCAAATTACAACCTCGAAATTGTATCACACAAAATATATGTACATAGCACACGTGTGGAAAATTAAAACTGTGAAAACTACAGAAGAGTTTTCCACAAAATATATGCCCACAAACATTTCCAGCTATACAGCATGTACACCTGTGTCTAGACATCGAGTCATGTGATGATACAGTACAGATATCCAGTCATGTGACGATACAGCATACTATCAATGGTGGAGCAGTACCACAGTATAATCACATGTTAAGGAAACAATCAGGAAGGCGCTCATGAGACAAGGAAGGTCTCCTTACATTTGGTTGGTCTTATACATTTACTGTTTGTATATAGACAAGATAGCTTGTATATATACGTATATGTACACACATGCGTACATACGTACATTGATTAATGCAGTACACTTTCCATAAGTTGAGGTTTACCTACTTAACTGCACATACATATGTACGTATGTACATGCTATTGATGATGGAGTCCTTTGGGTTGAAAAGATCATTTATAAAGAAGTTTGTTACTGATGCTCACTAATTTTCAAAACATTATGACTGCAACAAGTACTCCTTAACATTACAAATACGTATATACTTACATTTATATGCATTTTCCTAATAGTTTAGCCTCTAAAGTAACACCTGTACGGAGTGGTAAGTTACCTGAAAGGGAGATAAGGCATCTTTCAGGGCTCCCGGCTTTTCTTTCAAGCTAAATACAATCGAGTGCTCATTCTCATTGACGACTTGATCACTTATATAGGCACTGTCCTACAAGAAGGAATAACAATGATGTTAAATATTAACAGTTAGCCTCAAATGGCTGGTATTCATTTAATGAGGCAAAACCCAAAGCGAGAACTCCAATCCCTGTAACCACATTCTAAAATGCTTTTGGTTAAATTTTCGCCTTTGAAGGGCAGGCCATATTGTATATAAATCAACAAGTGGTTGGCGCCCCAAAATATAGAAATCTAATGAAGGATCGGTTACGTAAGTACAAATAGTCTATGGTAGGATAGAGGCCTGGCCTAGGGTGTGTGCGTGGCATAAAGTTTGTTAGACAAGCAGTTTATATAAATTAGGTCCTACTGTTACATTTTTATAGAAGTAACTTACTTCTTGACCGTTCTCCCGAGCTTTCTTTGCAGGTAGATAATCCATATCCATTCCACGCTCTATTTAACAATCAAGTGACACAGTAGACAAGCGAGAAGAATTCGTAAACTCTCCGGATATTACATATATAGATACGTTTATGCCGCGCCTATATAGGCGTGGGCAAACATTCCGAACACTTAATGCGAATACATACAAGTAAATAAAAACATTTACAAAAATGATGTTAGAAGTAGGAATGGCATGCAGTGTTCACTAATACATCTGCAAAAAGTATCGAAATAAGACACTGATCATGATAAGCCTAATCATACAGATATACTGAAATTTAACCATACACTTCTGTGTTTGGGCGTACTAACCTGAAGCAGGAATGGTGCGTCCAAACACAGAAGTGTATGGTTAAATTTCAGTGGTTCACTTCTCCTGGGCAAAATTGCTCATTAACTTTGAAGTCTTCACCCAAGACAAGTCGCCGGGGGCACGTAAACTCCAAACAAACGCTTGCAAGGCAGTATATGTAATTATAATCTTACAATGCAAAAAATAATTAGAAAAATGATAAAAAGTGATTAAATGACCGGATGTGTGGTTCGAATACAGAATGTCAAAGAAGGAGAACTTGCAAGTTGCACTGCGCAAAATTCAGCAAAAGAAACAATTAAGGTGTGTCGGTACTGTGGCCAAAAAGTATGGTGTTCCTCCCTCCACCTTACACCATCATGTACAAGTAGAAAGCCGACTGACCAACTGTGTTGACACCTGCAGAAGAGAAGGTTTACTCATGCCAGGTATTACAGGAGATGGGCTTTGGGATGAGTAGGGAGATGGTAGGTGCCATTGTTGTCAACTACCTCACCACTGTTGGGAAAGACAACCCATTCAATGGACAGCCAGGCTTCAAGTGGTGGAAGGGCTTTCAAAAGAGATTTCCTCGACTGGTGGATCGGAAGCCTCAGCATTTACCCAAACATCAGGCAATTGCTGCCAATGAAGCTGTGTGCTGCCAATGAATCAACCATTCACAGCTTCATTGGCAAGGTCAGGAATTGGCTACAGAAATTGAAGATTACAGACAAACATGACCTTGGAGACAGGCTTTGGAATTGCGATGAGAGTGGGGTATGTACTTTAGTTGTATCCAGCATGGTGCTTGCAAGGAGAGGTGTGAAATGGTCCATGAGACAACAGGTGGATCTGGACGTGAGATCACCACCATCCATGTGGGTGGATCAGCTTTGGGAAGACGCCTGCCTCCATTCGTTGTGTATAAGGGGAAACATTTGTATTTTTCTTGGACAAAGGGAGGCCCTGTAGGTGTAGCATCTCTGTCAGTAAGAGTGGCTGGATGGAGAAGGCCAACTTACTTAGTTGGTTCCTGAAAGTGTTTGTGCCATCTATATGAGAAATTCTGGACACAGGTCCAGTTGTACCTATTTTTGATGCTCATGCACCACTGCACCTGCACATAGTAATAACCAAACACTTAGATATCAACAAATCGTAAAAAACACAGGATCAAATTTCAGGTTTCAGAAGGCATGAAACCTATTTGAAACTCTATGAACAGCCAGCCAGGTTTCAAAAGGTATGAAAGTATGTATAAAACTCGGAAAGGGGGCTGTTAAAATTTGAAACCAGTGAAATTAATCTGTTAGCACATTCTTGAGCACCCTTTGAAACCTGGCTGTTCAAGAAGTTTCAAATAGGTTTCATGCCATATGAAACCTGAAATTTGATCCTGTGGAACAAGTCATCTGAATACAATTGCGCTAATGTACGGGTGTCCTATGGTAAGAATTGCTTGACTCCTATCGTGCATACAGAAATATCGTTTACATTCCACGGAACATACCATTATATCCAGGTCCCTACACATTTGGCCCAAATCTTCCAACTATCACTGTCACTGGGTCTCCCGGGCACCCTTCAGTTTACAATGCATGACGAAACAGGTCTAGGTATATTTGATGATAATGCTCTACTTCATCCAATGTTACAAAGGAAGTTTTTCCATCACTTCTCGACCAGCTGTGGGCCAAATCCATCTGTCCAGAGCACATTAAAGTATGCAGGCTTCCAAACAAGTGGCCTGTTTCCACTCAATCCTGCAGCCATTCCTCAGTACAAGATTGCTCCATTGCAGTTCTGAGTGATGACAAAAGTGCCTCTACAACAGTGATGGAAACTCCCTTCTGTACTGAGCTAAGACACTTCTTTGCAAAGCGTCTGCAGCCATCTCAAGATGCTCCAAAAGCCAAGAGAAAGAGGATACAAGTGCATGTAGAAGGTGAGGCACTGACCAGGGATGAAGTAGTGGATTTGATGAAAAAGCAGCAAGAGGAGAAAGAGGCAAAATAAGAGAACAGAGAAGAAAGGGAGGGACATGGGCAAGCAAAGGCAGAAGGCTCATCCAAGGAAGGAACCTCAGACAGCTCAGTTGCCTGAAAGCAGTGACGACGACACTAACCATTGTTTCAAGTGTGGTGGTGTATACCTTGACACAGAGGTGCATGAATGGGTTGGCTGCGACAGTTGCTACAGATGGTTTCACTTCAAATGCGCAGGATTCAAAGGCTACCCAAGGAAGCAGAACAGTTTGTATGCCACATATGTCAAGATTAACATTCTAAACTTAGGACCATGTTTTTCCAACAATCTTTATCCCACCAATGTATAAAATATCACGATATCAATCTTCCCGGACTTGCACAGCTTGCAACATCCATTTTTAGTCACGTGTCCCAAATTAGGCAATCATGCGGTTTATACACGTTCACGTTACGGCGTGCCGTTTGTCTTCGAGAAACAGTCAGCCTTCAAGCTTGTTTTGGAGCCCTTTTGTCTTCTATTGTGTCGATACTCACAGGTTAGTATATACAACAGAACATGAAAGTGTGTCCCAAATTAGGACGGTTTACCTTATATTACAGAGTCAAGGTTTTCTTTTATTCATTGTATTCTCCCTTAAGCCTTATGTGGGGAAATGTCTGAGATGTCTGACCAATGTAGACAGCCACTTCTACAAAAGGAAGAGGAAGCTGGGCCATCGCAAAAGTAATAATATTTTGAATCGTTAGGCTCGAATACATGCAAACGTGTATTATTGGTGGAGGGATTATTGCTGTATGGGGCCTAAATGTATGCGTTATGTCAACCATAAGGAAGTGTGCACAAATTTCTGTGATAAGTGATAGCACTAGAGTAACACATTGATCTCTAGGTTATATTTATGTATCTATCAAAGAGTACGATAGTACTCTCTATGTAGGAATGGAACTGGTTGTTTCGTTATCCCTATACATACATTTGCATATAAGAGTGAAATTAAAAAATAGGCTGAAAATCACTGAAACAAGGCTACGTAGATTTTTTTAATATAGAACAGCCATAAACACGCTATAAACAGGCCTTTAAGGCAAGCAACTATGTTCCACTGACAAGTGAACGAACTTTAAAATCTCTCATTTTTGTTTTTTTCCCCTTCATCTTCTTTCCCCACTGTAACTAAAACAGGAAATATGCATTCCGACTGCTTCTGAAGTGAAAATATAGACTCTAATTTTCTGGCACTGTATTCTTTTATTCATTGTATTCTCCCGTATGTAGGGAAATGTCTGAGAAGTCCAACCTTCCCAATAAGCGTAGACAGCCACTTTTATAAAAGGAAGAGGAAGGTGGGCCATCACAAAAGTAATATTTTACATACCAAGACTGCATGCAGAACTTGCATCAGACCAAAGGGGACATGTACAGTGATGTTTTGGAATTTAGGGGGGAGCTAGGGCCCTAGGGGCAATTGTTTAAGGGTGTTGAAGTGATTTTTCATCTTTTTTAAGCTTTATTATTTCCTACATTTCTTTGTATATATAGGAAGTATAAACTAATATCCCCAGGACCAAGCAGAAATGTAGGCACACAGCTGCAAAACAATGGCCCACCTCCTACACAATTCAGTGGCCCACCACCTACACAATTCAGTGGCCCACCACCTACACAATTCAGTGGCCCACCTCCTACACAATTCAGTGGCCCACCTCCTACACAATTCAGTGGCCCACCTCCTACACAATTCAGTAGCCCACCACCTACACAATTCAGTGGCCCACCTCCTACACAATTCAGTAGCCCACCTCCTACACAATTCAGTAGCCCACCTCCTACACAATTCAGTGGCCACCACCTACACAATTCAGTGGCCCACCTCGTACACAATTCAGTGGCCCACCACCTACACAATTCAGTAGCCCACCACCTACACAATTCAGTGGCCCACCTCCTACACAATTCAGTGGCCCACCACCTACACAATTCAGTGGCCCACCACCTACACAATTCAGTGGCCCACCTCCTACACAATTCAGTGGCCCACCACCTACACAATTCAGTGGCCCACCACCTACACAATTCAGTGGCCCACCTCCTACACAATTCAGTGGCCCACCTCCTACACAATTCAGTGGCCCACCACCTACACAATTCAGTGGCCCACCTCGTACACAATTCAGTGGCCCACCACCTACACAATTCAGTAGCCCACCTCCTACACAATTCAGTGGCCCACCACCTACACAATTCAGTGGCCCACCACCTACACAATTCAGTGGCCCACCTCCTACACAATTCAGTGGCCACCACCTACACAATTCAGTGGCCCACCACCTACACAATTCAGTGGCCCACCTCCTACACAATTCAGTGGCCACCTCCTACACAATTCAGTGGCCCACCACCTACACAATTCAGTGGCCCACCTCCTACACAATTTAGTGGCCACCACCTACACAATTCAGTGGCCCACCACCTACACAATTCAGTGGCCCACCACCTACACAATTCAGTGGCCCACCTCCTACACAATTCAGTGGCCCACCTCCTACACAATTCAGTGGCCCACCTCCTACACAATTCAGTGGCCACCACCTACACAATTCAGTGGCCCACCTCCTACACAATTCAGTGGCCCACCACCTACACAATTCAGTGGCCCACCTCCTACACAATTCAGTGGCCACCACCTACACAATTCAGTGGCCCACCACCTACACAATTCAGTGGCCCACCTCCTACACAATTCAGTGGCCCACCACCTACACAATTCAGTGGCCCACCTCCTACACAATTCAGTGGCCACCTCCTACACAATTCAGTGGCCCACCACCTACACAATTCAGTGGCCCACCTCCTACACAATTTAGTGGCCACCACCTACACAATTCAGTGGCCCACCACCTACACAATTCAGTGGCCCACCACCTACACAATTCAGTGGCCCACCTCCTACACAATTCAGTGGCCCACCTCCTACACAATTCAGTGGCCACCACCTACACAATTCAGTGGCCACCACCTACACAATTCAGTGGCCCACCTCCTACACAATTCAGTGGCCCACCACCTACACAATTCAGTGGCCCACCTCCTACACAATTCAGTGGCCACCACCTACACAATTCAGTGGCCCACCACCTACACAATTCAGTGGCCCACCTCCTACACAATTCAGTGGCCACCACCTACACAATTCAGTGGCCCACCACCTACACAATTCAGTGGCCCACCACCTACACAATTCAGTGGCCCACCTCCTACACAATTCAGTGGCCCACCACTTACACAATTCAGTGGCCCACCACCTACACAATTCAGTGGCCCACCACCTACACAATTCAGTGGCCCACCTCCTACACAATTCAGTGGCCCACCACTTACACAATTCAGTGGCCACCACCTACACAATTCAGTGGCCCACCACCTACACAATTCAGTGGCCCACCTCCTACACAATTTAGTGGCCACCACCTACACAATTCAGTGGCCCACCTCCTACACAATTTAGTGGCCACCACCTACACAATTCAGTGGCCCACCTCCTACACAATTTAGTGGCCACCACCTACACAATTCAGTGGCCCACCACCTACACAATTCAGTGGCCCACCACCTACACAATTCAGTGGCCCACCTCCTACACAATTCAAATCGCTATCAGTATTCAGATTTATCACTGATTTCAGTTTTCGAAGCGGTACATAATTCCCTGGTGCTCCTAATTGAAGTTAAAATGGGATTGAAGGAAGATATTGATTCCATTTTAAATGCACCTCCACGAGATAGGGATGCATTCGGACAGCTGTTGCAGTCGGCTGTACAGGCCTTTCGAAATAACTGCTTGAATTCAAACAGATGCATGCATGATCCTAGTCCTTGCCAGTAACAAAATTTGGCATTGCTTCAAAGTTCGCTTTCACCAGGATTGTCTTGTTCTGCTGAGTTACATTGTTTTCACTCCAAATTCCAGGATAGCAAGTTATTATAGCATCATTGAATACCTGAAGAAAGAAACTTTGAAGACATGTGTGGAAACCCCCAGTGACGAATAATGCACTATATTCATGGATATAAACTGAATGATATATTTGCATGATCATATTTTTTGTTTGTTTCTTTTCAGGGCCTATACCCCTTATTCTTTATTTACGTATGCATGGAAAGTTGTAAAATTAATATAGATATATATTATTTATTATTAATTATACTGTCCCCAAACTAAAACATGCATGGGCATGTATAAGCCATCACCACTTGCAAGGTTACTGGGTGTCCACTCAGGTAAGAATTTCATATAGGTAAAGAACAAATTAATAATTAACAGCAACTTGACTGGTGTGTGTGTATGTGTGTAATTCCAAGAGGATTGTGTACACCCTTTAATTCCATCATGTATAGGCTTGAATGTGGCAAAGATATGCTCATGCAAGATAAATGAATTCCCTCACTAATATTAATTTCAATGCGGTGTAGTTCAAAGAGTACTCTCTAAGTAGAAATGTCCGCCCTATCCAATGTATTAGCAAGCAACACCTCACCTTGTTCTAATTAGTTTAATTTTGAACGTTGAAAGAAAGGGGTAAAAGATACATTTAGCTACAATTATGAACGATATAATTAAAGTAGAAATTGGTTATGTTCAAGCTGCCCTGGCCATCTTGTGGCACCAAAACGCTATCTCCAGGTACATTGACATTCAAATCCTTGACTACAACAAATCATTTACAAACTGAAATGAAAAAATAAAACTGATTGCAATATTGCAATCCGGTGTCCTATAGTTTACATATTAATGTACATTCACTACTTAGATAGTTTAGTTCCTGTTATATGATGTCACAGGAAGATTGCAACTAGTTCTTAAATAAAACTTTAATCAGCTTTCTGAGATTCTGAGGAAAAAGAGTAAGATTATCACTAGGTGGTATCGGTACACAATGCAGACTGAATCATGTAACTTTACAGCACCATAAAATATTAAACTTACCAAACTTGATAAAGTCATCAATAAGTTTAGCTAATTTCATGTGTGGTTCAATAGCTGTATCCTTTTTGAGTGCTTTGCACATTGCCTTAAGTTTTCTTACACTGGCCTGACTATAAAGAATACCATACCAAATAGAGTTGGCTTTTACAGATGTTGACACCTCGGGACCAATTTGCTCATAGTTTGCTCTGTTGATGACACCTTCAAGCAGTAAATCGGAGGCTATGGCACGGATATCACAAAAGTCTTTTAGTAAAGTGTGAAAACCCAGTTTTTCATCCCGCAAGAATTGCCTCACTTCCTCAAGAGTTGGCTCTGAGTAAACAAGCATTGGAGACACATGCACATTATACAATAAAGTGACCACTCACTAATACACCCTGGGGATGGACAACTCACCCACACACCCTGGGGATGGACAACACCACTCACCCATACACCCTGGGGATGGACAATACCACTCACCCATACACCCTGGGGATGCACCATTAGCTCATCCATACACATAACACAGCTCTATACAATACAACACATTCTATACACTATAACACAGCTCTATACAATACATATTTTCTAAACAACATATAAACAATCCTATAGTATACTATATACACATACACAATCCTTTACACAGCCTTCCGACATCACCACGTATGAACCCATGTTTATTTCTTTCTTTCTTCACAGGGACAACCAGTCAATTAGGAGAAAAACCCCTTACTCTTTGCCCACAAAGTTGTAATTTTTACTTGTACAAATAGGGTCAACTAGTGTTATGTGTTAACAGTATGCTATTATTAAAATTTATCAGCACTGCGAGCAAGCAGTTTTTCAAGGTATAGGAATCTCCAGAAAATTACCAGTTGGCTTGAAACTAAAAAGTGTTCACATTAACAGTATTAGCAATGCTCCATATTCGTATTAAAATGCTTGAGTACAGTGTATTCTCATTTATCCAACAGCCAATACATTTAGTGACCTAGTTGAATTATGGTAGCAGCATTTGGAGGATAGAAATGTTTATTTGCCCGACATAATTTAGCACAACATAACACTCTTATAAATACATCATAAAGATGCAGCTTGTGGTTGAATCCTCTTGCCAGATAATTCAACCCTTGCGAAAGATGAACCTTTTCAAAGATTAGGGTTATATAGGTGTGAGACAGAGAAAGGGTATGAGATGGTTTGGCTATAGTAATAAAATTTGACCAGTACACAGAGAGGTGGAGCTTCAGTACCCAGAAGACCCCCCTTAAATATGAAACTGCCTATTTCACCTTAGGATACATACATAAACGCTGTTCAGCTAAATCCATTATATATATATATACATATATATTGTAAAAATAGAGAAGGCTACTAAGATATGATTTCCTGAAAAATACAAAATTGAGCTAAGAAGCACCAACTTTCAAGGCACTTTTCATGGCATATTGCAACATATGGAGGTTTTCTTTCAAAAGCTAACAATAAGCAAACCTTGTTTTCTTGTTATTCTGATTTCCTATCAGAAGAAGAAAACTACATGTAATCAAGGAAGAAGCATTAAGTGCCATTATAACGTATTTATTAGCAATGTTCTGTCATGGCTGTATTAAATAAAGTGTTAACTTTAGAAAGATTAGGGATGTATGTAGTAAGAGTAAATATAGCCTGAAAATTTGACGTGGGTTTAATTTGACAGTTTGGCAGTTTCACAGATAACCACCAAATTTAAATCTGTCACTATTTATATGCATATTTTATATACTGTATATCTATTAACCATAAGTCACTTATTTAATTTAAGACATACAGTAGTACATTAGCAACTCCCGAATAGCCGAATTCCGGATAACGGACACTGCCCGAACCCAAGGACTTTTTGTAATACAAAAAAACTCTTTTAATGGACAAAGAGGGCCTTATCTAGCCACGGTTGCAGTCAGAAAAACTGAACAATTTCTGTACGTAACGAGGGACGCCTTTCACCGAGTATTACCAAGCTGTTAACGAAGTAAAAGTGTCCTATCGACTAATCTTGAATGTATACTAACAAAGTAATGTACGTACGGCTGAACCCATTTCAGATATATAGCATTGTATATAGATATAAAGCTTTTATTATGAAAACCTCCCAGTAAAGGACAACCTCCAAATAGTGGACAAGTCCCTTTGCACTAACTTGTCCGTTATTGAGAGGTTTCACTGTATATACGCATTTGTAGTATGTAAATACTACTTTGAACATTGGGACAGCTACAGTGCACGTGTGAGGAATGATTCATGATGCTGCATAAGTATTTGGAGAGAAAAAGAAGCACATTACTGGACGAGTTAGCCTGTAACTGTATGACGGGAAAGGACCTCAAGCTAACGAATGAAGTAGCCACTAACATTAAATCAAAACCCTGTAGCTGAAAGCCAAACCATCAATTATTTAAATGCCGTCAAATTTTCTGGCTATACTGTATATATCCTCTTTATTCAAAGGAGGCCAAAATATCACCTACATATTTGACCCAAGGCCTTTAATCATAAGGCTGGACCTAATATACCACAAACGTCAATTATGTACAATTATGTACATAGGTAGATTCAGTGGGTGGCTAATGAAGCCCAGTAGAGTATATGTACAAAGTACATACATTCGTAAATTAAAGAAAGCTTTTAATTTTAGAGTTTTATCAGTTATTCAGTCCAAATGAAATGCAATACTAACCTTGCTAGGGGTGGACGTGTTATTTCCTGAGGAAACCAGATAAAACAGTCAGAAGTCAGTGGGTAGTCAAGTGCAACATCTCATGGTAACATAACATACCTTGTCCACAGCTTGCTGAGGAAATCTGCAGATTACATTAGAAGGATGTGATATACACTATTACTCCTCTTACATATACCAGACTCAGACTGAACATTATTAAAGAATATTACACTTAATAATATATCATCTCTAAGATATTGTTCAGTATAAACCTCAAAAACAGCAATGTTTCAGATTAGAATTCACTGATGAGGTGGGCATATGGTAATTATTACTATGCAGTACATTCTGGCCCAGTGGAATAGAAAAGACTAATGCATATCCTCATCCAAAGCCCTCACCAGGTTAGTTTCCTATAGGCTTTTAATTTATTACACAATTTATTCCAGACTAGGTATGACATGTAGGAAATGGTGTATTGGATTATTCATTAATATAACATATATTATAATAAAAATATACGGTATGACATCATCATCACATGGGTCATTGGCACATCAATCTTCATATAGCTACAGCTAAATACCTCATGGTATGGTTTAGTGGGTAGCACATAAGAAGACCATATTGTCACAAGTTTAAGGATCTCATGCTTCTTCATTGCATATTCACATGAGCAATATATTTTAGATTGTTTAATGCAATGATTTATGTAAGTGGAAGAGATCCATATTCTAATTTGGACTGTATGATGTCAACTAACATGCCAGACATGCAATTTCAAGTCCAAATACCTGGCTCTCATTGGGAATATCTACCTCAAACTTATGACTATTAGTCTTATAGGTGCCCAGTGAACATGAAACAATGTAAGATGCCCTGCATGAAGCAAGGCTAGTAGTATAAGGCCAATGCAGCTCAGTCAACTACATAACCAAAGATAAATGTCACTATAGATATGTATATATTTAGCCTAAAGAAATCAGACTTAGCATCTATGTTGGCTAATCTACTAGCACTTAATATATCCACTTTTATACGAATTATAGGCAGACAAATTAATTAATTAATATTAGGAGAATTGGAGTGACTGACTGTCCATTCCTTCATGCCTTCCTCACTGAAATCTTGCTCTAATATTTCTGCTAACTTCCCATGTGTAGCACTGAAATCAGAACTGCCTTTTAACACTGTAATAAAATCCCTAAAAGATTCAAGAGACCCATTTTCGAAAATGTAATCTAAAACCAGTTCGTTTCCTCTCTCTATAGCAGCAGATGCTTGTACTTCTTGCTTGACAACAGACGAGATGATTGGCCTTCCATCAATTCCTTGAAATAGGCGATTGGTAATGGCAGAGCAATTCGCATTTTCAATTATCGTAGTCCAGTGTTTTGTTCGAAGTCTTGTATTCCACGAGACAGCCATTTGTAGGGGGTTGGCGTAAAAATGGCGGCCAATCTTATCAAGATTTGGAAGGTGTTCTCTGTGTTGTTCATTGTACTAAGTCTTACTGCTGTAAAGGGAAACCCTTTATCACCAAACTGCAGTAAGACGCAAGTATTTATTGATACAGATGTGGGAAGCGACTACGACGACGGAACTGCCATAATATTTGCTCTAAAGAATTCCGAGTTTCAGGTGCAGTTTGTCCTCACTGCAACCGGTGATGTTGTTTCGCGGACAAGAGTTCTAGCAAAGCTCCTAACCTTAGCTAACCTAGATTACGTCCCTATAGGAGTTGGAGTTAAAGGAACTTCGAGTCATCCGGTGTATATGTCTGGCTGGGCAGACGATTTCAATCTGACGGATTACAAGGGAGGAGTCTTTGAAGACGGTGTCGGTCAATTTGCCAAAACCCTCTTGTCTAATCCTTGTAAAGATATTGTTATGCTTGAACTTGCTCCGACATCCAACATTCCTTTGCTGTTCTCAAAGTACCCTGAAGTGAAGAAGAAGATTTCCAAAGTAAAAGCTATGGCAGGGTCAATATATCGTGGCTACGATAACAGCAGTAGACCAACGGATGAATACAATGTGAAAATTTGTCCAAAGTGCATGCAAGAGCTGTTCCAGTCCGGTCTGAACATTACCATCACACCTCTGGACACCTGTGGAGTGTTTAGATTCGACACACAACACTTTCAGACTTTCCTAGGTAGCTCTAAAGCTGCCCTTCTTTCACTTTCCAGCAACTGGGTTTACTGGTGTACTAATGTTTCATATTACACCTGTGTACCCAAGGATGGGTCAGACGTACTCTTTGACTCTATCGCTACATTCCTAATGATGTCTGAGTCTCCCAATTACCTGAATTTTAAACTGTTGAGCCTGAGGGTTACCAGTGATGGTTACACTGTTATTGACACCAAGGAAGGCAGCCCTATTAATGTAGCATTAACTTGGAAGGATGGAGGACTACACGCTATGCAAGACATATACTTGCAATACGTACAAGCCTAACATACTAAGATATCATGAACTGTATATAAAATGCTATTTTTCTAACTTTTGGACTACTGATATTGGTTACTATTTTGATAATGAAGTAAAGTACGTTAACAATGATTGATATATATTTTGCTCTATTTTGCATGTTCTTATTATTTATTTTGTAAGTGCTGCATGGGGCCAATCCATGCCCTAGTGCCAATGGGCACGGTGCACTCTAATAATAATAATAATAGCATGTTTAACACTTACTAGCAGATGCTAGTGGTTGCGCAATGATCTGATTTTGTGAAGAGGATCTCTGAGCTAATCATCGACTCTTGCAGTTATGTTTTCCCTTCAGCGACTAGCTCTTCAATCCAGGACGCATGTAGGAGAAGGCTATAAATCCTTTTATTCTCTTTTACCGCGTCACGATAACCAGTTCAGGTGCAGTAGAAAAGTCTCTAAAGGCTCATTTGTCTTTCAGAGAAATGACGAAATTGACAAGGCAAAACAAGCGCACAAGTTGCGTGAAGATGCGAAACATGAACCAACGATATTTACTAAGATAATTCAAGGAGAAATTAAAGCAACGATTGTTTTTGAAGATGAAGAAGTTTTAGCATTTGATGACGTCCAGCCACAAGCACCTTGTCATGTCCTCGTTATACCCAAGAAGCAGATACCCATGCTGTCAGAGGCCAAAGAAAGTGATAAAGAGGTACATATATAATGAGCTAGGAAAATACAATTATATGCGCTGTGTCCTTGGCCCTAACTAGCTAGGACCACCCCAAATAGTATGTATGCTTAACATTATACTGTCTTAAAGATCCTATATATGATTCTAATACACCATTTTCATACTATATATGTCTGCTCTAGCATAAAAGCCTTATAGGAAATATAGTGAGAGCTTTGGATGAGGATACGAGAGTCTTTGCTTTATTCTTACATACATGCAATCTTACTTACTCTTGATACAATTCAGTTAGGAAAGGTTTCCTTACCATTTTATGGAGAGCTGTGATGGTTGACACTTTGAATGTGGTCTATTGAAGACCTTATGCATGCAGTTGTATATAATTGTTCAACATCAACCAATTTAATTCAAATGTTTCGGCAGCTTATAGATACCTTTATCAATGAATGACCGGTGAAATTTACAGTGTAAATATGCTAAATGATAGATAGAGATGACATTGTATTTAGTAGTCATTGGGGCACCAGTAAAGTGATCATGGCACCTAGTACGTATTTACAGTATAAATAACCCTAAAATTAAGAGAGGATCTAAGAACTTACAGAAATACTTTCAGCATCACCAATGAAGAGTGGTATTCCCAAGATTGTTGTCTGACCCTGGTGGAGTAGACAAGAGAAGACTCTGTACCCTACTCAAAGTTCTCATTAGATTTTGCTCCCCTTTCCTTTTGAATAGAGGTATAATATGAATGAAATGGTGTTTTAGACTATACTTGTGTGTATTTAATAAGAAATTCTGAACATAGGTCTATATATATTAGCTTGTGCCCCCCCCTATACGGTTGTGGGGCGGCCTATATTTATTTCATTTTCACATTCCTGATGTTTGTGAGGTAAGATCTATTACGTATATAACTATTTTGTTGTTCAAAATGTTATGTAATGTACTTTTCATCATTGGTTTCACTTAGCAAAGCAAATGTACTTAATAAAATAACTAAACTAGTAGCTCTTTGATGAGGATACAGCCTTCACGCAATTTTCTTCCTTAAAGTTATAACTTCTCCACTCGATCATGTAGATACATTTTTGGGTTTGTAAAAACAATCTAAGGGTGTTTGAATAACCAAGAATACATTGTACAGTTTTTGGTAAAGGATACAATAAGTAGCCTATCAGGGACAAATCTATAGACATTTAATTGTAAGGGGCTGCTAAGGTAGGTATAAGTATATAATATCTAAAGGTAGGTATACGAATATAAAATATCTATATGAATAAGTGAAATGATAAAGCCACAGATAATCATTCTCAAATATCATGAAGAGTGAAAAATGGGAAAGAAGCAATTGCTGGGAATTGAATCCAGGACAGCTGGTTATGACCCACCAGTGCTCCGCCACTGAGCTAGAATTACCACAACATTCATGTTTTCCTCTTATACTATAGTTAATTTATCATTAGACATCACATTTTATCACCAATCAGATTTTTCTGTTTGAGGCGTAACCTGTCAGTGTTTAACAGCTGAAGAAGGTCTGCGGACTGAAACGTCCTGAAATAATCTTGATTGTTTCGCCCTGTTACGGAAAGCTCACTAATTCCTCTATCTTACAACGTAGCAATGAATCTCCATATTAAGGCTACTGCTTTTCATTCCCTTGTGTGCAAATTACAAAATGTCTGTAACCCTAGTTGTGAATGTGCGTGCATGTGTGTTCATGTGTGTCAGCTGCTCTGCATGAAAGGAGAGTTAAGGCCAAAAGGAGGCACCCACTTAGATGGATAGATATATGGCAGTTAACAATTGAGCTTGTCAATGTTAACATTGTCATTGGAAGGTCTGAGGGTGAGTTGTACCATTCTCTTGGGGTAGCCATTGGATAGGAATGTCTCTCTAAGGTGTGATAGTTCATCCTTGAACTTCTTCCTAGTGTTGCAGATCTTCACAGCCCGGTCCTTCAGACATCTCATTACACCTGAGAATATCCTCGGGTGGTGGTGTGATGTGTAGTGAGATATCTGTCGGTGTGTGTTACTTTTCTAAAGATGGAGGTAGAAATTCAATTCTTTGTCCTGGATACCAATACATTTATTTATTAATTTCCTTTTTTCTCCAATACTAATTATTTTAGAACTATTTTTATTACACCATATTACATTACTATACGTCACAACTTCACACCTCACCCACAATGTTTATATACTTTGGGTGTAACCTATTGTGTCATTTCAACTGATGAAGGTCCGCAGACCAGAAAGTTTTGAAATTCTTGTTTAATAACGCTATGGCAAGCTCAATAATTAACCGCCATATATTCAACGTAGTGATGAACCTCTACTCTATCATGGATAGATATAATGAACAAGATATACCAGATTGGACATCTGTAGTGCTGCATGGACTGATCTGCATGGCATGCTGTAATCCAACCCTGCCCGACATCCTCTTTAGGATAAGGAGAACGAAGGAGGGAAGGAATCTTGAGCAAATACTATTCAGAATGTCTCATACCCTTTCTCTATTGCAATCCTATTGACACAGCGCTCCTGTGGTTGATGATGGCCAGCAATGATCGAATTGGTCAAGATGTCCCTCCCACTGGAAATTGGTCGGATCTCTGATTATCAGCTTGTTAATAAATGAAACCATTAAACAGTGTGAATGATACTATTAAACTACACCTATTGTACCTATTGTACCTATGTAACGTTCTCCTCTCGAGTCCGTTATATTAGCACAACCACAGTTATTTACACCTATTTTGTACCTAGTTAGCTGTAGTAAGTGTTAAAGCGTTGGTATGGAATACTTGAAGCATATACGTATACATACGAGCAGAGATGCCCCCCTTTCATCACATGCAGCCTCAGTGTTTAATATGGCAAGTCAGCAGGAAGCATTTCGCTTCCACCGATTCGTAAAACAACCCGAGAGCCTACACAGTGACATTCAAACTGAGATGTCTGCTTTTTCCTGGAACTCGAAGGACCATTTTATCAACCCTTTCAGGAAGTGTAAGAGTTGTTACTATACGGACAAACTACCCGAGGGATTGTCATTCAGTCTGGCTAGCACTATAAAAACCGACTCGTTAGAGATCCGTCACGTTATAATTCGTTCGACTGAAGATGTGACTCCAGAGAAATTCGAAGAACTGTGGAAATCTATAGACTGGCGAGAGTGTGATATAAAGAAGCGGAACAAGGAATCATTTTGGAACCCTAGGCCTGGAACCACCCAAATGCGTTGGCTCGAGAATCTCCTCTCATGTGCCTTTTATGAGGGAGAAGATCCAAATGATTCTGCTGCCCTAGAATTGTATAGTCTTGTTCGACGTGATCAGATTGAGTCAGTATCGGATATCGTGAGTTATGGCCTTGATCAGGCTTGTTTGAGATTGCTTAAGTTTGTAGTGAAAACAGCGCTAGCGAGAGAAAATTCAAGTGAAAGTGATGATGATGGTGATGATGAACTTGATATTATCATGAATGGAGAAAGCTTGATTGTCTATCTGGAACGAGAAGTAAAACTCAGAAAAAGCACAACCAATAGTGAAAGGTAGCACTGAAGAGGACAAAAAAACTAAGAAACTATTAAGAATGGGGATAGTTTGCACTTATTGAAATATATGCATGCATTTAAAATTCTAAGTTGATATATCTTTCATTCAAGTATTATGATTTCTTAATAAAGAAATGTTTCCTGCTAAATGTGTATATATGCATCTCATTAAATCATCATTTGTCAAGTTTACAGAGAAGGAAGTGTATTTACTGATTGTTTGTGTATATAGGCACTTTATACCTGATGATGTCATAGTAATTGGTACCAACCCTGCATAGATTATATATGACTAAGGTAACCATTGTGCAACTGTAGATCTTTTAATGAAGCAGAAATAAAAACAGAGGAATATAGGCTTTGCTGTCACAAAGAAGAAATTAAGCTATATCAACCAACTTATAAGACTGTATTTTGTACTTAGTTACTGTATATATCATAAACTGTTAGACATTTTGTATACCTAGCATATTTCTTCTTTTCTCCCATCTCCTGGAATCCTACTATACTATATTATTATTATTATTATTATTATTAAACCATAGCCACTTAAGGCTACTAGGCTGTGCTTCCCCAGACAGCCACATACAAGCACCTAGTGTAATTGAAGGTGGTGCATCATATAAGTGATAATAAGTGTTTGGTATATATGTCCTCCATGGTTATAGTTTATTATGAACCATGGAGAATGGGTAATGTAGCAGAGCCTTCTTTACGAAATTTAATCCGCGAAATTTATTTCAACCCTAAGGGTCTTCATCAGCGAGTTGCATTATCTAAAAGATAAGTTCGATGCAGTTAGAAGAAATCCTTATTTTAGTAAAACTGTTTTTTTGCTGATGGTATTTAAAGAAGTATAGGGAGTGGTCATGTTGTCATGTTCTACATATAATAATGGCCCAAGGGGCCCCCTCTAAATTAGCCAGTAGCATGTGCGGTGTGTGTGGAGTTTTATGAAAGAAAAAACAATAAATTAAAAGTTATGTATATATATTGTCATAGAGCAACACTAAACTGTCATATAAGGAATACTCAAGATATTTAAACAGTGTTCTCACTTGACACATCTTTTAATTTGGTAGTGTATATCTTTCCGCTCTTTTAACATCTAATGTAGTTTGGATTAAGTCTCTTAGTCAAACATTTCAATCCTGAGGATCTTCCTCAGCAACTGATGAATTCGGTCCCCATGTAGTCATTTTATATAGAAACATGCACCGTATCTGACCTTATTTCCTGTCACATGATCCTGCAGCTATATACATACGTTCAATTCTTCTTATGTATATATATATATGTATATTGAGGATTCTGAAACATACTTATAATAGGAATGGTTTTATTTTTAGATTCTTGGTCAGCTTCTATTAGCTGCAAAGAAAGTTGCAGATATAAAGAATCTCTCAGAAGGATATAGAGTTGGTAGGTTTTATGCAAATTTATAATTATCTATGTAAATCGGCTATACTCCTTTCAATTATGCAGTGATAAACAATGGTCTGCATGGAGGTCAAAGTGTGTATCACTTACATCTGCATGTGTTAGGAGGGAAACAACTGGGATGGCCCCCATTTAAGAATCACAGCTAACATACTTACTTAATGATCAGTTGTAACTACATATAGACGCCTTACTACTATGTATATTCAACTTATGTACACTATTCAAAAGGCACTAGAAGCAACTGAAATAATGGAAAATGTAATTTTATTCTTTAAAATATTCACAAGTACAGTATACAAGGTCTAAATGGAAATATATAACATGCCATAAATAGATTTGTAGAATTATATTTACACAATTACGTAAATTTCCTTCCAATATTACAATGTTGCATTGCTGGACTTTTCAATTGCCTTGGTGGAGCAGCTATTAAAGGGCCACCTGCATGACCTTGCAATTGCCTTGGTGGAGCATGCACAGCTATTAAAGGGCCACCTTCATGACCTTGCAATTGCCTTGGTGGAGCAGCTATCAAAGGGCCACCTTCATGACCTTGCAGTTGCCTTGGCGGAACAGCTATAAAAGGGCCACCTTCATGACCTTGCAGTTGCCTTGGTGGAGCAGCTATCAAAGGGCCACCTTCATGACCTTGCAATTGCCTTGGTGGAGCAGCTATTAAAGGGCCACCTTTATGACCTTGCAATTGCCTTGGCAGAACAGCTATATTTAAAGGGCCACCTTCATGACCTTGCAATTGCCTTGGTGGAGCAGCTATTAAAGGGCCACCTTCATGACCTTCCAATTGCCTTGGTGGAGCAGCTATTAAAGGGCCACCTTCATGACCTTATACTTTCATAATTTTTTGCCATTTATAATTTAAAATGATGGATTCACATGGAAAAATGATTTATGTTTCCTATGCCTGCAACACTTGGAGTTTAAAAAGATAACAATAAGATTGAGTCAGTTAAATTACAAAGTTATTAATTTTGCAAAATAATATATGCTACTTGTTTTTGATGCCTCGAGGCTTCCATCCGATGAAAAAGAGGAGCTGAAAAGTAGCTGAGATGTCACCTTTTCCATTTCCATATAATTCTAAAGGTTATAAAACAAAGGATGTGATCTATATATGATAGACATGCAGACTGAATGTCAACATTCTGACAGGCTATACCTTGGACTATATCTGAGCATATCTAATTACCTCTTGGATGGTACATCCTTCTACCAGAAGATTTATTAAATATATAGAAATTGCATCTTAGAGTCAAAGATAGTACCATCCAAAAGATAAGTTCGATGTAGTTAGAAGGAATCCATATTGGCTTATCTAAAGATTAGAATGCTAAATCTTAAATTTACAATCTCCTATTTTTCATTAGACTACCTTGGTAAGTGGCCGCCGCTGCAAATAGAGTGTCTCTCCTCAGAAAGTTCTGTCTCCTCTGGTCAGCACTACTTTCTCCCATTCCCTTTAGGTCAGACATTAGTTCAAATATGCTAGGGTACTCTATCACAATTTCATCAACATCCTGCAGGTTCATAGTGGAACATATAACACATTTCAACACATGCAGGATTTTTCATAATATATTAAGGTCTTTCACTAAGTAGAACATACAATAGTGACCATGGTAAATCCTGCATTTGCAAGCAGGCTTCCAATATCTTGAACTTCAATAAACGGAGACACATGAGATGACACACCCTATATACATATATACATACATACGTACATATAACATTACTGTACATACGTATATGAGTAACGTCATAAAAATTATTTAGTATGCTTTGTTGATTAAGATTGCATGAATCGTCCAAAAGAGAATTGTACTTAACATATACAAGTTTTAATAGTATATAACATTACTGTACATATATAAGTACTTGCTGAACAGGTGTTGAATGTTTCAATCCGGAGGTCTTCATCAGCAATAATCATGAAGAAAATATATCAAGAATGTCTTATTGTCCTATCTATACTTGCCCCTTGTCTTTCCATCTCAGCGATTTGCAAGGATGACCTTAGCTCAAACAATGTGTCCTTTGTAAAAACACACCCGACCAAAACACCATCTTTTCTCATGACTCGTTTTATCTATCAAGTTAACAGTGAAAAGTACACTTGCTTAACTAATATAATACACACGTAACAGGAATAAAATTGGAGACATCAAATCATTTGAGTTATAGGTTACATGTAGGTATAGGCAATAGGCTGAACAATTAAATTCTATAGTATCAGTGTAAAGGACACCCACCTCACTAAGGCATTTTGGTAAATCATTTATCCAATGCAAACTAAACACAAACAGTAAATGACAATAAACAAAATATACAAACTTAAGTCTAGTAACCATGAATAATCGATGTGATAATCAAACCACAAGTAATAATCAATGAAACATAAAGAGGGAAAAACACGAAAGAAGCAATTGCTGGGAATTGAACCCAGGACAGCTGGTTATGACCACCAGTTGCTCTGCCACCGAACTATAACTGCCACATGCATATCCCATGCATAAAGGGGTTAATTACAAAAGGCTCTTCGTTTAACATATACCAATACTAATATAGATGGGATCTCCTCATAAATACAGATGTATATATACAGATGTACATTTAACTTCCATGCTTGCCACCCAATGTTACTATAGGTACTTTAGTTTTGTCCCTCCCGCTGTCAAATAATTTTCTACATACAGTGCTGATACATATAAGCCTTTTACAGAATAGGCATAGCATGTAGGGAAATGGCATCTTAGATTTTTCATTTGAATATATGTATATAGATTGCACTTACTATAGTGAAGAGATTACCAGATCAAAAGAGTCATCTGCAAATGTAAGGCTCTCATTAGAAACAACAATACTATGGGTAGTAACTTCTGGGTCGGGACAAATATCTGCATTCTCCTATATAGAGTAAAAAGTAAAAAACTCCTTTAATTTCGTCAAACAGATTTAGCAAAATAAATAAAAACTAATTACACATTAAATATCATGGATATGGATATATAAAACATACAATCATGAGCTCTGAGAAGTCAGCCTGATAAATGTCACCCACAATGTCCCTATTAAGCTGCTTTGATATGTGACCAAGGCCACTGCCAAAATCAAGTGCCTTGTTGAAAAAGCTACAGAGGAATAAGAAAATGCATCTAGCTAACCTTTTAACACCTGTTTTAATCAGTATAGGCTAACAAATACACCTTTAAATACTCTTTTTAAACTACTTTATGGTGGAAAACTGTTTATAATATTAAAATATGATACGATTGCTATATACACAGATATGAGAATGTCAGCTTTAAAGTAAATTGCATGTTGCTACTGAATTACTGTTGGTTAAAATAACAAGAGGCATACGACACCATGCACCTAACAGTAAATTCACTGCTTACCGAGAAATATCACATACTCTATCGACTGTTTTGGCTGCTACCTGTAACGGTCGAAAACGGAGGGTCAGACGCTTGCACCAGAGATAATGTATGCTTGCACTACTCGCGTACAAGGCAGCTCATTAATATATACCTGCATAATTAATTTGACAGTCTAACCTCATCCTTAAGGTAACTGTAAACATTCTTTGGCCCCAGTAGGGCTGCCCTGTTTCTTTGAAGCCTCTTTGCATTGCTATCAAAGATGCTACTAGATGAGAAGCGATAATATTTACAAGTTGAAAACACTAGCTTGCACTTCGTTCTATTAACAAATTGATACCAACTGCTACTCCCTTTCATAAGTAAAGCCATAATGATATAATGGTTGATTCGCTTCAGCCTACAAGTAAGTAGTTATGTGGACGCCATTTTGTTTCAGGGAAATTACCATTACAATGACAAAATGGACGCTGATTTAGGATCAGCATAGATTGCTATGGGATCAGTGACGGTTGTAGGATCATCCCACTGAATCATATGAAACCATGAATATAGAAGAATCCTTTGAAACTGAGAGGGTACCTTCTATAGACACTTTGTTTCAGAACGACGACAGGTGATTGTATGATTGATGGCTATATGATTAAGCCTAAGGTGCCTAATTTTCCTGATCATTGTTGGATTTGTGCCTTCAAACAGCTTTATAATGTTTTTTTTTATCACTAATATAGAATTCATCAGAAAGGTGTGGAAGATGGAAAGGAGCACTCACTATGGCAAGTTACCTGCGAAGGAATTGAGACTGGATGGAAGGAAGGCCTGCCTCTGGGAAGAGAAGTAGGCATTGTTATCTACCGTGTTGTGTTTTTCAAACCTCTCTGAACCTGGGCTTTTATTGGAGACTGGGCTTGTATAAGAGACTTTTCTACTTTCAACCCTTTAATTCATATTGGTAAATCAACTTTGTCGGGACAATTTCCACGTAAACTATGTTTAGTATGTAAGTCTTTCTATAAAGCAGCCACCTCTCTAATAAGGCCAAATTCAGCTGCCCCCAAGCTGACCACATTAGACAATTTTACTTACATGACCCAGTGGAGAATAAGATGAAAGGAAGATGAAAGGAAGAAAAAGAAGAAAGAAAAGACTCCTGTATCTTCATCCAAAGCTCTCTTCAGGTTTAGTTTCCTATAGGCCTTTTTTACAGAATAGGCATAGCATGTAGGAAAATGGTATATTAGATTTTTCATTAATATATTATATGTTAAACTTGACTTTCAAATTCTCATGTAACATCATCTATAATACATATAGACACATGTATCTACGTATATGTATAAAGATTGCTATGACATCATCATATGCCAATCAAGTAGTTTAATGGAATCTCTTTGTACATGAATCCTCTATAGCTTGGATTATATCTTGGTATAATGGATGTACTGTTGAAGACACTAACAGATGGGGACCAAAGGTGACTTGTTACATGCGTCTTGTACATGTAACATCTATGTATATTATTACTGTTGAGGCTTTTCTAGCCATTTTGTTGTGCATTCCATTGTGCAATGTCAATCTTTTTCTGATCAAAGAAAGAGTTTAACAATTGCTAACTCTCATTCAGCAGTTACCATATAATAGGTTCAACCTTATGACAAACTAACTTAGTTCTAAAGGTATGACATTTTGTTTGCTTCACAATGTTATTTTTATATATACAGGGGAATTTATGAAAAAGTGAAGTCGCTGCAGAATGCTATATTGCTCATGAAGCCAATGAAACTTGATGCAGATCCCCATCAGAAACAGTTACTCGTTGTACGAACCAATTTTAAAAAAGTACAGTTTTCTTAGTGTAAGATCTAGAATAGTCTATAGCACACCTTTAAAAGAAGATTAATTTAATACTTGGTAGTACTTTAGATTCACATGCGTATTTACTTATATATACAGTACTGTTCTTTACAGCTGCTACACTTTCTTTGTAGTTAATAAAGAAGTACTTTGCACTGTCTCTGCCAGAGGTGATGCAAAGTCAAGCGAAAGCAGATCTAAGTTTTTAGGCATCAGCCATTACATTACTTTTAAAGAAAATAGTCAAATTAAGAAGCTTGCAATTTAAATTCAACAGTTTTATTTTTTTATACAGTGTAAAGCTATATACATACGTCTATTTTTTCACTTTCTCATAATTTAACAAAAAAATTATTTTACAGTGCTAGCACTACAAACTGGATTGACATCCATTTAATATTACAGATGGCTTATCATACTTCAATTACAACTGTCACATATTGACCTCAAGGTGTATTATGATCAATCATGATCATTTATATGTACCTATATTTATGCTGAATCAGTACATGTTTTAGTCATTTGTATAGCCAGTTTTCCTAGCAACTCTGGTAACTTATCCAGTGTTACTCTGTAAACCTTTTGTATTTCTACGAGTTGTGTACCACACCAACTGACACTGTCACATATATACATATAGGCAAATGGTGTATTAGATTATTCATGTAATAAATTTTATACAATCAATAAAGATTGAGGTAAACAGTTTAGGGATACACATATACACATTTTCATATGTAATATATACATATAGACATTCAAAATAAACACCCTTGTGAAAAGTAAGTGAAAAACAAGTTAATTTGAAATTATTAAAAAACAAACACTTAATCTCTACAGTTTTCTTCTTCGTAAAGCAATTCTCAAGTGAGAAATCCAAGATGTTCTAGATATACTGTCTTGAGCCATGAGGTAATACGTCCTTTTGCTGGTTACAATCTGTTTATCAGACAAAACTGTAATAACTGCATAATGTGTGCAAACAAATACTCTAAAACTAGTGTTAATGTGGAAAATAGGGGACTTTAATATCAAAAGCCCCCATCTATTCAGATAGCATCATTAGTGGGCTCTGGATTTACCCCATCCAGTACCCTTTATATGCTGATAAGGAAACCACAAGCTTTCAACATTTGGGAGTACTTATTAGCAGAGTAGCCGCTTAAAGGTAAAGTGAACTTTGGTTCCACCCTTTAGCTCATTGACTTCCTCAGGAGACATGACTGGGGTGGAGTAAAGTCCACTGATGACGACATAGTCTTAATGTGTTAATATCTTAACTTAAGAAATCATACTTTATATGCAAGTTCTCTCTTGTTAATTCTATATTATTACAAGTTATATAGATGTGATAATTAAGCATGTAACTTCTTCACGCATGGGTAGACCATACCTCAAAGAAGTATCCTATTTCTCCAACAGCAAGAATAGGTGCTGTACAGTAAGGAAAGAGAATGCACTTGCAGAACAGTACCCAGCAGAAAAAAAAAAACAAGAAACTCTCCATTGCAAACCCCTCATACGCTACAATTACATGTATATACGTAGAAATTGAAGAGAATGGCTACCATATTTTCAACATCATGATGGTACATACATATCCCCTATTACTACAAAAAGTGGAAAGCTATAACTGTAGCATAAATAATTGACTTTGTTCTGAAAAATACCTTACAAATGAAGTTACGAAATGATCAAATATCCTGACATTTGAGATTACATATTTTACTTCTATATAACGTACATACATGTAGCCAATGAATATATGTAACCTCAAGAGTGTGATTAGTTTCATTCTAATCTGATCTATGATCCATAAAAATATTCATTATTGTATGCCCTGTTTGCCAACTGATCAAAACTTGAACATATACTGTATACATACTTTTCTGTGTGTCACCATTTTCAACTCTCTGGATGTCTTTCAGATATATACAACGAAGATATTTGTCATCACCACGAGAGTTGTAGTAAGTCAGCTACATCAGCGACAAATAGGGAAGGTGAAATGGGATGCTTATTTACGTATATACATCAAAATGGAGGTGTTTCACTCGCATCTTAAGATACTGTAATTAACAATGTATCAGTAAATAATTGGTACTTGATTTGACAGAGGAAGGAGGAATACACCACAATACTAAGAACAATAATATGCATAATTACTATGTTGTTTAGAAAACATTCCCTGTATGTTTAACAGTCTAACCTCTCCAGAAGTAGCATCCAATACAAACCACCGCTGCTTCCAATTTCTAATCATAGCACCCTTTTTGAAGAGTAGCCCTTCAAATATCTGACTAGATTCATCATTTTCGAGGTAAAATGTGGAAGATCCCTTCCTTATTCTGTAGGTATCCTCAACACTAGGCTTCACCTCCTGAACCCAAAGAGAACGTACAACACTTCCATTTAACACATAATTTTGACAACTGACAAGCTTGTGATAGATGAAAACTACTATGGGATCTTTTTACCAGATAATTTTAAGTTGGAACATATGTAGTAGCTCAATGAAATACTTGTATAAAATGTTTAAGAGATTTGATGTGAAAATGAAAAAAAGTAAAATTAAAATAATAAAAAAATGATATTAGAAGTAGGATGGCAATTGTGCAACAGTGAGTAGCAGATCTGGAAATAGTAACGAAACAAGACAGTGATCATGCGATAAGGCTAACAATACAGAAATGGCATACTGACATTAAAGTGACTTAACCATACACCTCACTTCTGTGATTGGGCACGCAATAATAGCTGTACAGATGGCTTCTGATGAAATGCGTTTCTGTGAAGACACACAAGGGGGAGGTACTTACAGTTTGACCTGATTGAAGATTCTTGAGATCCTTAATACCACAATTGTGAGGCAGCATGGATTTGCAGTACTCGTGGCAGTAGGCAGAACAGTTTGTACATTTGTACACTAATAGAAAAGTAACAGTTGCAACTAATTGGCTAGTCATATAATTATAGGTAATAGTTATACACTCCACCCCTAGGCTTTTCTTGCATTTTCGCAGGATAACGCAAGCTTATAGGCATTTACTGAGTTTTCAGTGGGATACATCATTGTATAACTATAATAAGAGGCCAAGCGCCTCTTATTATAGTTTAGTCGTGGAATATACTTTGCCTTGGTTGCCCCAGCAACAGAGTGTATTAGTTTAAGTAATATTGGTATAAGGTGTAACTAATATAAGTGTAGCCCTGTTGTTAAAACTATTGAATAAATTTACCTGACTTTGAGAAGATGTCATGCTTGCAAAATTTACAAGCTCTTATTTTTCTTGGAAATTCTGAAACAAAGTTGTGCGGTTTGTTGAGTAAGTTTTCCATTTCAAGGGACATGTAACCCTGAAGTTATGAAGTTAACAACACATTTAAACAAGGCAAAAGACCCTTTGCACAAGAGCAATGCGTACCTTTAGAAGAACAGCTAATGATGTTTGTCTGTGAAGAGAATCAGTTTTCAGTTTAGTTCTACTCATTGTTCCTGCAGCTGGCTGTAACAATAAAAATAAAATTTTAAAATAGGATGTACAGTATGTATTCTTAGACTATGGAGTTGAAGACTTCAGCTGCGCATGATAAGCATGTAGATAACTTGAAAATTAAACTACGTACTTTGCTTCCTTTGGTTAGGTAGAACACTTACCTTGTAGTTAGCAGCTATATTCAAAGAGGCCTCACTGCATGAGCACCAAATGTCCTTCCAGCTTTCCTCCCTACCTAAGACAGACTGCAGATGCTGGCATTTTAGTAACAACATTTCAATATTGTTCCTGGCTAGCTCAAAACGATTTGGAGGCTTTGACAAGTTTGCTTCAAAGGGTGACATTCCAGAAAGTCCCATCTTTTCCAAGGTGACGTCAGACTTAGAAAACAATTCCAGATTGTAGGGAGAATACTTTGATAAAGACTTTTCCAAGTAAAAAGGCCAAATTTTAAGGTTTGCTTGAAATGAGTGGGGTTTCAAGACTTCCTACAATAACATCAAAACATAAGCCAGAGTAATCAAAATTAGCATAAGGTTGTGAAAAAATTATTAGTAAAAAGCTTTGCCAATGTCACACATTATGACGTATGCAAACCTTTGAGTTGTTTGGGGAAAAGATAGGATTGAAAAAGACGGTAGACTTCCCTGTATACTGTTGCACATAAGTCCAAAATGATGAAATGTCTCCACTCTTAAGTGATGAGGTGCTAGGTGACCTAGAGAATACTGGAGCATAAGACAGCCAGCCCCTTTCGGCACGGTCCTTTTCACAGTCCAGAGAAAAGGTTCTGAATCTCTGAGATGAGCTGTGATAGGCCAGTGTACCAAGGAAAAACTCATTAAATTCAAATTCCCAAGGAAATTGAGAGTGTACCTACAAACATATACATATATGGAAAAACAATGGATACAAAATGTAGGAATATTGTTCATCTGTTAGGCTAGTGTCTATGAGTATTCTTGATATAGATATTTGGACTACGTACGTACATAAAATGGTCACCTACATTCGTGTACCTACTTATATGTGTGTGTACACATTTATATGCTAAATAGTTGTCATTAAAAATATAGCTCATACCTACCTGGTAAACGGCATCCAGGAATTGTAGGAATATAGGGCTCAAGTCAGCCTTTAGAGCTGATGCCATATTTTGGTTTCCTCGCTTGGCAAAGGGATGGCCAAAGGCTAGCCACTCCTTTTCAACTAGACACTTGAAGCCTTCAATAGTCCTGTACTCAGGATCAAGTAGTAACTGCATCAGAGATGAAATCTACAGAACAACAAAAGTTTTAATAGTAATCAACAATGCAATGTAGGAATTGATAAAGCAACATTACCTGTGCAGTAACATCTGTTCCCTTTTCAAGGGCCAGCAGTACAGAGGATCCCTGCACATGGATGAGGTCAGCCACTGCAGCAGACACTTCCAAGAGCGATGACAGATGACTGAGCCACTCACTCTGCTCGACCTCTGAAAGGTAGCTGCACTGCCCTTGCATGGCATCAGGGGCACTGGGGCACATGGCTCGCATAAACTTTTTGAAACTCAGCATTACAGCTGTTGGATCAGGTACCTGTGGGAGCACATGAAAGAATAGGACAATAGAATTTTCCCTAAAATTTTAGCAGGTACATCTTTCTACTTTTTAAGCATCTCAGAGGCTTACTTACTAATGCATCTTTAGACACTCAAAATTAGAAAGATGGATCACTTTCAAGAAATAATCAGTCAGACAATTTCAGTTCACTGGAATAAATAACGGTTCTGCTTCCTCATTTTACACAATTCTTTTGCATACTATCATTAGTGAAGCGTCTACTGAGAATATTTCCCGTAGGCTCTTATCTCGAAATTTTTGTTTCATAACACTATGGCAAGCTCAATAATTAACTACCATATATTCAAAGTAGCAATGAACCTCTCTCTACTCTATCAAGCTCTTATCTCACACACATTTTATCATACAGTGTGTACTTGATACTTTCTTATGATGGTGACTACTGTGATAACATAATTTGACATGAAACGCATGGAAAGCTAAATGGTGTAATATAAAAGGAAGAAAAAGTTTGCATACACTGTATACGGGCCAAGAATAATGATAACGCAGCACAACCTAAATATTCCAGAAGGACTCTTGACATAATTCCAGCAAGAGGCAGGAATAACATTTTTCTGTCTTATTAGTGTTGGATTTAATTTGAATATTCATAAACTGACCCAGTAACTCAACTGTAAGTACATACATATATATATACATACAGTATGTAGGTTGTATCTATACTGTTGAAATGGTTCCAAAAACAGTATAACTCACTTCCACAGGGACAAGTGTGCAGTTTTCGTACAAGTCGTTTGGAATTCCCTGAAACAATAGAAACAAAAAGTTAGAAGCATCTCTTAGGAGAAACATGTAGATTTCTATGCTTATATACGTACCTTAACCTTCAGCTTCTCTACAATGATGTACAGTTCGGTCTTTCTCCACTCAGTTACTGCATGAGGCAGCAGGTCTGCTACAAACCAGTCCAGTGCGGCAGTTGGCAGTTGGTTGAACTTTATGGGACATGGCTGTGCACTGGCAGTGCTGTTGGGGGCGTGGTCCTTGTGTCCCAGGGTCATCATCCTGCTTCTGATTTTATCAGGCAGAGAAGGTCCGGACACAGAAGCACCTTCTGAATTTCTTTTGTCCTCATCTACAGAGTACCAAATTAGGTGGTGTAATGGCATAAGGGATGAAGGAGAGTAGAAAATACCTACCCAACTACAGCACATACGTACGTACGTACATAAAATATCATAAGTATCATAAGTATCTGTCTGTGGTTCTCTGATTTTCTACATACTTGATGTCAGTTTCAGAAAAAATATTTTGCTCCCCTTTGAAGAAAGTCAAATTAAACTACTACTACTGTATATAGGTTGTCCCTCAAAGCTTTTACTTTGTACATATATTGTACTTTGCCCTCTTTGTGATGTTTTCTAAAAGAAACCTCGTTTTCATAATATAATGCTCTAAAGATGAAAAACCTAGTTCCTGTACCTCCAGCTGTTTCATCCAGTAGCCCACCATCCTCTGTGTCGGACATCCGTGACTCCTGTACAGCACTCTCAAATCCTGTAGACAAGCTGTTGAAAGTGTCACCTCTACATCTGATGCGCCAAACACTCTCCAGTATGCCCCTGATGAGACTCTCTATCTCTGAGATCTTGGTCAGGCCCTTCCTATCTTGTTCCTTTGGCTTAGCATCTGCTTTGTCACCTTCTGAGAGAAAGTTAGGGTGAGAAAAGGCCATCTTTGATGACTTCACTGATAGTGAAAGGATTGCTGAAGAGCGCAGTAATGTGGCTCCAGTTGATTTATTCCTCCAGACTGCGGCAGGAAAGCGATTACCTGTGAATTCCGCAGCCATGTTACTGATTGTGCCATCTGTCAATTTTTCTGGTACAACAATTGCATATGGATAACTAAAAAGAGACAAGCTATATATTCCACATAATCACAACTGGTTGCATGACATAACATACGTTTGACAAAGTTTATGATCTAAGTTGATTTTGGAGACTCTCCATTTACCAGTTCCACATCCAGACACAGTCAGAGTTCCTAGGTCAAGCCTTGAATAGTCTTTACAATAAGGACTCTTTGACAGGAAGCTCAGGCGATTTGCAGACTGGATAGTTGATTCACTGTCTTTCCTTTTAATTTTGACCATAGTTGAGGCTTCAAGATCTTCATCTGCTCTAAGATGCAGCTTCTCTGGGTATCGTAACTTCACTATAGGAGCAACTACACTTTGCTTACTGATTCCTTCCCTTTCAAAACCAACTTTCATTAACTACCACGTAAAATGAGACATGAAATAACATGTACATAGTTCTGAAATTTCACAGTAGTTGTTGAGCAGGTAGTCAAATATTCCAAATTTAAAATCAAACATAAACTACCTTTAACATCATACGAATATAAAAGCAAATTGATCGAGGACAATAAATTCATATTTGTAACACAGTACACGTACTTGTCCTGTCAATGACCTCATCTGTACCCCATTGCTCAGCGTTAACCCTTGACGGGGGAAACTCATTGGACCTGAGGCAAATTCCTTTATTTGATAGAGAGCGGCTATAGGAATATCTCGAATAACAATCATATTCCTAAAATTGGGGTCGCAGGGAGTCCCTATAAAGACAACTCGAAATGTTGTTATAAAGAGATATCCTTCTGCAGGCAAGCTGCTTGCACTGTCCCTTCCATCTGGTAGCAGGTAGCTCCTTACAGATGCTTGAATAGTCTCACAAGGCAAACATGGAGGCCTATTCAATTTTACCTTTGAAAAAAATAAACAGTATGCTCAAAATATTACTGGGGTAACATGACATTCTACCTTAACATGTTGATGACTTGTAGACTCACAAGATCTGATTGAGATGATTGATTCAACATTTGCTTCAATTTTGCAATGTGTTCCCTTTGAAATGAGACATTATGCTGAACCATTTGAGCTATTTTAGTGACAACCTTGTTTTCCAAGACCATATCCACCTCCACTGCCCTAACAAACTTCACAATCCATTGAGAAAGGCTAGTGATTACATCCTTCTCTTGGTCCTCCGAAAGCGATAGGGGATATCTTAGCATAATCATCCTTTCAGCAAATAATATCAACTGATTAAACACTGCATTTTCTTCTCGTTGTATAAAAAATTCTTTATTGTCTGCACTTATACTTTCTAAAGATTGAAACTGTTGAGAAATACAATACATTATGCTCTAGGTCAAGTGGGAAATTCAACTAAACTTACTACTTCTCCCATAATTTGAAAACAGTGCTTTGATGTTAGAGATTGCATGTTTGGAAGACGTACACCTTCAGATTGCTTGGGAATCCTTCCCTGACTGATCTTGGCCCTCTTCTTCACAGACCTCGATAAGCTAACATCTACAGACAGTGAATAATTAGTAATGTCAGCAGGAATCATCAGCCTAATCACGTGATCAATTGCTACAAGAGTTCTAGGTACAATCATCTAATGATTTAATATTTGTTAATTATGAAGGTGACTGTACCACTGTTAGGTTTTGCTTTAGTATCATCATCCATTTCTAGATCATCAATAATGCAGTCAACATCTATATATAAGTACGTATAAGTACAGTAATATAAACAGAAACAACAAAACAATTATACATGCATATTTATAGGACATGTATTGATGAGTGAGACACAATAGCTTACATGGATTTTGACCATCAACCAGATTAGGAGAATAAATCCTGCAGAGTTCAGACTGTACAGCTCTGTAAAGGACAGTCTTCCAAAACTGGTAGTCTTCCCATATAACATGATTTTGTACACTGCTATAAATGGTCTGTTTTGTTTTACCTTCCAGTTCCTACAGAAAGAGACTAGGTAAGTTACATGCTCAGACAATATGGTTCTGATACACACAGTAAATTCAAAATGGGTATTGGAAGTGAGGATTATGATACATCCAAAATGGGTATTGGAAGTGAGATCGGGTTGTAAGTATTGATTTCAAAAACATTAAAGGTACAGCTAATCACTGAATTTTAGACCAGAAACCACTCTGGTGCCAATTATTGCATCAACAAAAGTTATCAAAGCTGTATATGCCTTCATTAATTCTGACCCTGTAGAATGTAAACAGGAGTGGCAGCAGATCAGCCGCAGTGTCATCGTAGACTAGAACAGTGTTGAGCAACCGGACCAGCAAGTCATACTGACCATATGCCAGGAAGATGCCATATTTGTGGAGGCCAGTAACTAATTCTTCCACTAGACAGTTCCTCACTTCCTTCTGGTAGATGCACTGACCTGCATAGGCAGAGATGGGCAAGTAGAGCTGTACCTCTTAGCCAGGCTACAACTCACCAATTAGTGGGACAAACTTCCTGGCTTCTATCATTCTATTCCGGAAAAGGAGATAAACACAACTCTTGACTATTTCACAATCCTTTGAAGAAAAGGAAGCCATCTTGGATTTGGCAAGGTCATTTGTCAGGTAAGAAATTTGGCTCTTCCTGTAAACAGCATCAAGTAAACATTTTAAATCTATTCAGTGTTAAATACGTATGCATACTTACGCTAGCGTTGGAGTGTTGGCTAAGGGGTCTGTAGTAGAGGATGATTGAATCTGTTGAACTAATAGAGATACTAATGTTTCATTCAACCTAGGAAATATTTTCTTTCCATAGTTGGCTTGAATGTCTGCCTCAGAAACACCATAATTCTCCATGGCCTCTTCCACTGTCAAAGATTTGGTACCACTGTGCTGTGCCTGGAGATTTGAAACATATTTATAATAAAAGCTGTTCTATTTTATGTAACAAAACTCACAATGGATAGGAGAACTTCTGATACACTTTTCAAATGAGATTTTGAAAATACATGTGATGGTGTAAGTTTGTCTTCAGAGATTAATTTACTCAATAACTACACATAAAATTAGAATAAAAATATGTAAAAGCAAATCAAAAGAGTACGTACAACAATAGCCATAGAAAATGCACAATTCTACATACATTATCAAAGAAGTCCAATTCCCTGAAAGGTGAAGCTCTAGAATGAATTAAATTGTGAAAGGAGAGACCGTTGGAGACCTATGAAAGTACAAAGGTCAAAGGTGAAACTCAAACATAACTTTCCATCAATGTAACGTATCTTTGGCTCACTTTGGTAAACATAGAATCAGGTTGATTTCTGCTGTAGATGGCCTGATATCTCTTCTACAAGTAAATCAACACTTTATTGGTCTAGTCACTTGTACCATACATTCATACTGTAACTGACTTTATCAATGTAGAATGCTGGCTCTGGGATAATTCTCAGCACCATTACATAATCAGTCATGTTTCCAATTATAAGTGACATCACTCCCATAAACACTGCTCTAATCTCCTTATCCTAAGACAAATAGCACAATATCTCCTTAAGATACTATCTTACTTCAACACACAGAACAAGCAGGTCAGGGTAACAGATTCAGTCTTGATTGACAGACATTGAAACTTGTCTAATGTGGTCAGCTTGGAACAGCTGAACTTGGCCTTATTAGAGAGGTGACTGCATTATATAAATCCTTATGTACGTACAACGCATACTGTATAGCCGGAAATATTGACAGGGAGAATATTTGGCAATTTTTGACTGATTTAAATATTGGCAGTTTTAATTTTGGTGGTTCACCAAAATTAAAACTGCCAATATTTATGGTAATACGTACGTAGATGCATTGAACTGTATGTATATTTAGAGTTAACATGTATTGGACTGTATGTATATTTAGAGTTAACATGTATTGGACTGTATGTATATTTAGAGTTAACATGTATTGGACTGTATGTATATTTAGAGTTAACATGTATTGGACTGTATGTATATTTAGAGTTAACATGTATTGGACTGTATGTATATTTAGAGTTAACACGTATTGGACTGTATGTATATTTAGAGTTAACACGTATTGGACTGTATGTATATTTAGAGTTAACATGTATTGGACTGTATGTATATTTAGAGTTAACATGTATTGGACTGTATGTATATTTAGAGTTAACATGTATTGGACTGTATGTATATTTAGAGTTAACATGTACGTATATGTCCAGTGTGGAGTATGTGATGTAGCAAACCTGTAGCTTTGGAGAGACAGAGTTGTAAGATTGAGGACAAAACAGAGTGTCCTCATGTTCATACGAAGGCCTTAATATCTACAGTTACATATAAGACACATAGGTACCTTCTGTACCCAGCAACAGTCCACAATGACTATCAGCACACCATAAATATACGTATCAAAAGTGCCGTTCATAGCATTGCATGTGAAAGATGATTACATAGATGGTACATACATATATAACTACATTACAAAATTGTGTGTATTGTGTATATAGGACCCCTAGATTTAGTACAGAGAGCCAAGAATTCACACAAGAATGAGATCAAGAAAACGATAAAGATTCTCAAGGTCACTGATGAAGGGTGGAATTCCTAGAAACAACTGTGTGGTCCAGTGGAGGAGAAGAAGAAAGAGAAGACTCCTGTATCTTCATCCAAAGCTATCTCCAGGTTTAGTTCCCTGTAGGCATTTTACAGAGTAGGCATAAAATGTAAGAATATCGTGTGTAAGATTATTAATGTGTAAACACATACATGTGTATATTTGGCATGAGGTGACGTGCTCCTTAAAGTCCTATCAGAATAACCTGCCCAATAGACCTACACATTACAATTCTTATAGTTTGTACTTAAAACAATGTTGGTCTCTTTACCTGATTTAGAGCAGCTTGAAGAGGTGTTAGGATGTCTTCAGGATAGGAGCAGACTGTAATGTTTCTAGGTATCTGAACCTCACCTGAATCCAAATCAACCACAACTGTTTCATCCTACAACGGAATCACTATATAAATCACTGACAAAAAACATATAATACACATCAGTCCAGCCCTTTTTGTTGCTGCCATCCATGCACAAAAGAGACTTGAGTCAAGGAGCTGCTGAAGTAAGACAGGCTTGGAGTAACTCACTAGAGAAGGGAGTTGCTCAACGCAGGACGAATGGATCCCCATCAGGTAGGTAGAGGGGAGGTTGAGGTAGTCCAACAGAGAGTGAGGCAACACAGGAACATAGGAGTGTCTGGAGTATAGAAAACAGACAAGTACATATAAAAATTATTAGTAAATGAGAGTATGCATCTAAAAATCAATGGAAAATAAATGGAAATATATAAAACAGTAAATGACAAGCTATATGGTACATACGTGTTGCTCTTCAAGTTTAGTTCCCTATAGGCTCTTTACAGAATAGGCATAGCATGTAGGAAAATGGTATCTTAGATTTTTCATACGTACACTTGAAAAATTGCACTGCATTGTGTGTGCTGTTGCATTATTCTACAATCATTACCTCTAATATACATACATCTTTGTGAATGTTCATTTAATAACATGTAACATAGACATTCTTATATATTACAACAAAAAATGCATCATTAATAACCTAAAGGAGTTGAAAAGTGAACTGCATACTTTTTATGTACGTAGATACTGTTAGAATTTCTTTTACGTTAAGAGACCACATGGTCTCTATATCAAGTATACATAAACTATTGATATGGAATAATGTATACCATACGTACATGAATATGAAGAGTACACTGTAAGCTAGTAAAGGCTTTGATCAAGTTTGGTGTACTACCTAAAGTCATCAGTAGCATTGAAAAGGAACCCTTCAGTTACAGTTCAGTAAGTTCTGTAAATACTACAAATCTCAAGTCTTTGCCTAACTAGGTTGACTAACTTACCCCAACTCAAATGGATATAAAAGAGTTATTAGACTTTGCTGGGCATTAAATAGATCAGTGTAGTTAGTCCCAATACACAGCACGCTAACATCACACAAGAGAAATGTTACCAAATTAATAAGATTTCTGACTCCTGCAGCAATGTAGAAATGCACATCCAGTATCATCATGTTAACATCAATAACAACAATATATATGTACAATATATGCATACAACTGACTTGAAAATCGCCCAGAGAAAACGATACGTGACTATAAGAGGAAGAATTTGACAGCTACGCAGAAGCAAATATGGTTTATTGTTTTAATTAGCTGGCTATAAATATTACTGTGTAATATATATTTTTGATTATATATTTGGTTAATCTGCCAAATTCAATATTCCTCCCAAAAGTGCTTGAATGAATTGTGGCAGATTATTCGGGTTAAACTGTATACCTACAGTGGATCTATATTCTGACAATAAAGGGGAAACTAGAAATCATTGGATTGTGGTGGTTATCAGTTTTTTGAGAACAATTATGTCAAGTATGTCAAATATTGTCTTTTGAAAGGATCATCTTTCGACTATTAGAGTGTGTAATGTAGATCAAGAAATTCATGCTGCATTAAAGTCATGTGAGATATCTTGATTTATGGTATGTCAAATAGTTACAACAAATATTAGCTAAACATAAATGTCATTAGACTCCTTAAATGTTTTCATATTGGATTAAGAATGTTAAAGCAACCTTAACTGAAGCATACATTGCTCTTAAACACACTGATGTTTTACATGAAGAAAGAGAGAAGCTATAAAATTCATTTCATGTTCCTCCTCAATAAGCTAGTAAAGGATTAAGGACATACTAGATTAATCAAAATATAATTGGTGGCCATATTACATATTATGTTTGAAGTCTTGTGGGATTATACGGTATAGCGTATTTTATATTCACAAATGGAGTGGCAGATATTATATTTATATAATTATGTAGAAATGGAAAATATTTGCAACACTTATGTCTTACAAAACTAATCACACATACTGCACAGTATTCAGAAGTTATTAACTACACAGGTACACATTCTTACCAAGCACCCTCAGAAGATCCAGGACTGCAGTGTCGCTGTCTGGAAGGTTACTACTGTATTTCATCTGACTCACATCGCTGCTCTCATGCAGTGAAGGGCCATTAGAGAGAGAACCTGTCAGCATCCTTGCTACCTCCTCCTCCAGTGGCGTGGTTCCTTTAATCCAGGCCACAAAGAGTGAGGTCAGACAATGCTAATTACAAATGAATGAATATAATCTGTCACTAGCAATATTCCCAATTGAGGGCGTCATTTACAGAAAATATCACAAGGGAAGGGGAGCAATACAGTTTAACCTAGAGCAATATGCTTATTTGCTATTGAAAACTGGGAATTAGTGTTCCTTCGGGGGGAGGTAATAGAGAACAGTGCTACAAATTCAGTTCCATTATACATGAAATATTTATGTAATTGCTCTTGAACCTGTATGTACTTACGCACCTTAAGCATATTGATATTAACTGAATTTGAAACCAAGGCAAGGCACACAGGTTCATATAATTGCAGTAATGCTTCCACAGAGTTCTCATTTTCCAACTGATAATAAATTTCATTTTCTTCATCTAAGGGCGATCTATCTCCCTGATTGAAGTCCTCAAGGGAACTACGTGTATTAGAAAAGGTGAAAGTAAAGGTAAAGGGGTAAATATACACAATAAGTGAATATTTCCAGAAAAGATTATACCGTAAAAGTCCTACAACATAATACAACAGTCCTAAGACGTCCTACAGAAGGTCACACATTAGCTTGGCTAATTGCACTCTATATAACTACCTCTAGAGTAGCAAATCTGTGGCTATAAATTATTGATTGCTGCAAATTCCTAATCCTTCAGACTAAGAAATAGGACAATATTTTGTGGAACCAAGGAGTACAATATTAGTACTATTGATAAACACTTGTGGTTTATAGACAAAATAAACACAATGAGGTACCTTAGATCGTGGTAAGTACCAAATGGCTGGTACACAGTGAGTGAACAGTAGCATGTTCTACTACCATCCTCCGCGGTTAAAAGAACTGGAACGAATGTAGGCTTGTGTGGTACTGGAGACAGCCTCCAGCCAAGAGGCTGACAGAACTACAGCAGAGAATGTAGCAAGTGAGACTCTTTGTCATTTCCTGAAATTGTGCAAATCCGTGTGATTGAAGGGTCCTATTCATGAACCACAACCATTTTGCTGAAGAATGGCTTCTAACTTTTCTTTTGGATGGTACCTATTTTGACTCTAAAATTCAGATTGGTTCAAATCTTTTTAGAAGCTCAAGGAGTCAAAGGATGCATACACCTCTTAAAAGATGGAAATGAGACCCTCTATCAATTCCTGTAATACTGTACACCTCTTTGGTGGGTAAGTACTATGTATGAACCTCAACGACCAGGCTGAAGAAGACATCAGAGTTGAAATGCTAAATTCTGTTAAAGTATGCAATGCTGTGATTCACATAACACTATTTACACAAAATGCAACAAATACATCATCATTTTACATCATTTTGATTCTACTTACAAGTTCTAGACCATCTGGAATTGCCGAATTGTCATCAAGGTTCCTTCGTAGGCATTGACAGAGTTTACCTCTTACCAGATCATTGGCTTCCTGAAGTCCTAAAACAAGAACACACCTCCATTAAACCAACACACAAGACACTAATTACAAGATAAGAACTTGCTGCAATTATACACATTCTATTGAGATAGGTATGTGATACTCACATGTACAGATACTATATAACTAAACTTAACCGCTACAAAGAAACCAAAATGATTGAAAATGAAACTTAAGAGCTATCAAAACTATACCCTTTGGACCTTAACAGGGGACACACCTTGCACGACACATTTATGTATGTTTGCAAACAGAAAGTAAAGTTACATAATTATCGCTGCTCTACTCAATGTGATACATGATGCACTCAGGAAAGGTAAGCCAATTAACACATCATTTGGCTATAAAAACCATTACCCTACGTCTATTACAACTACTACGTCTATTACAACTAACAAAAAAAATAACACATTATACTGCAACTACTTATATTTAAATGGCAAAATGGTTTCAACAGGAAGAGTAAAACAAAGGCAACATCAATCGCTACGTCTATGGCAGCTTTAGTCGATGAATGTGATCCTTCTTATATTCATAGGTTAGGCTCCATTTTATCTCAAAGTACAACTTCAGCAGAAATCTTCATATGGGTTGGATAATCCCTTTATGGAATGTTTAGTCCAGATAAAAGCAATAGAGGAGGTCTGAAATGGGCCACTTTCAACCTTCATATTAATGGACTAAAATAGACATATGTATAATGGTGGTAATATTCCTAATGCATTAAGGACTACATTTGGCTTTTACTGCTGCATTATATTTTTGAACATGACCTTTCAAAGAATTGTAACAGTAAATTTGTATAAAAAGTGAATGAATAATCACATAAATGCCACTATTCAATAGTTAAACTTGTGTTCAAAATACAATATAGCATTAAAAACGTATTTTTGACACAAAACTACATCTCATGTATGGTATATGACCCACACTACCCACAACAATATATCTGTAAGGTTGATAATGAAATATTTACTGTTATAAAAATGTTTTGAATGAAACAGCAAGCAAGGTAAATTACCACAGAGGGAATATAAAATAAAATTGAAAGTGACTCTGTGTTCCAAATTATACAACAAAAATTTGCATTTTGCACGCAGAAGTGATTCCATATCTCTGTAAAGCATACTACTGTCTTCTTTCTATTCAACACAATATTTCATACTTGTTAAATCCCTCAATCTATCCTATGTGAAGTTGTTACCGACTAAGTAAGAAACTCATACTGATTAATTTAAAGATCAACTTAAAGCTTCAATGTAGCACACAGATGTTTCATTCAGGTTTGCACATACGTAATAATATTTGACTAGAGACTCTATGCATTGTTTAAACTGATCTGAAAAACATAATAAATTCATAACCAAGAATGCAAAAAGTAGTGTTGCTTTCAAATAACGCTCATGCTTAACTAGAAGGTATCCATGAATAAGTAAAGTGATGTTATCAGTCTCAAAAGTAGCAATGGCAGGGAATTGTACCAGGACATATGGTTATGATTCTGCTTTAACTGCACAGTTAGTAATTAGTGGTGATTATTTATCAGCATCAGGCTATAGATGTAATATTCATGAGCAAACATACTTTATCCTGGGCTCTGCTACGTGCCAAATATAATGTGGGAGGCACGAGTTGGACTGAAGGCCAACTTTAGAGGCACATTTCTACCAATTGATGCAAAACAATCGCGCTTAATAGAAATTGTTAGTCATCAGTATTACTATTGACAAGGTACTTCCTTTGATCTTAGACGATCCCGTAGTTCGTTAACTACTAACTAATTCAGAAAGGGATAACTCGATTACATTAAAATAGGACACTATATAAGGAATACAGAAAGTGAACTTTGCAGTACTCAGTCTAAACACAGAGAGGCAGTAGATCATAGCCTATACAATTTTCCAGCACTCCAACTTACTGGTATCGGAAGTATTTCTACTGTTTTTGAGTAGTGTGGCAGTACTGTCTATACCAAACACCATCAGCAGGTCACCCATGACTACACTGTCAAACACAACGGGTCTCTCCTTGCACCCCTGACTTGCCTGGTCCAAATACGTATATAGCCATATATGTGTTGGAGCAACTCGAAGCACGTGACTTGCCGGCCGGATGTACCTCCATCCCACCTGTTTCCTAGTCTCGTGTAGACCAGACCGCTATCTCGCCTCCATATTTATATTATGACGTCACAATCCCTAGTTAACTATTGTACGTATGATCGAGTCCGCCTTTTAGCCGTTTTTACTAATATACGGACCTAAGTCCGGTTTGGTCCGGTTGGTCCGGAAAATAGTCAATCCTCGATCGTTTACCACGTGAATGTTTAAAATTAGCGCCTTCAATGTCTTTGAATATTATTACGCATACGCAAGGTAGCTATCAAGTCATGAAGAAGTGGAACGAAGACCAAGTCGTGTATAAGACGGATAAGAACTTGGATGATGATGCCTTAAGTATGTTTTTGCAGATAGGTAACTGTCTTTGAGATGGTTCATCTTTAGTCTTGTGAGCGTCTAAAGACGCAGTTTGGTTTTAGAAGTCGGCTCATACCTGCCTTTTGCACCCTCCCCAAACAATATATAGGCTTAACTTAGGTATATTCTTTGTTGCAGTCTATTATATATGTTTTAATTGATGTTTTCTATTATATCTACCACAGGATACTTCAAATATACAGGTAGAGATTCCTATGCTAAACCATTAGAACAACTCCCTTCGGCATCAAGTTATACAACTGGAAGTCATGATAAGAGCTATTTCGAAGCTTATTTTTGTAAATTTGATGCAGTTTACACGTACGATGAGAAAAACAAACCAAAATACTCACTCCAAACAATCGCAGAGGAAAAGGAAGTCAATTGTGAAGGAAACACTTCTGGCGAAGTGTGGTGTGCCATTATTGATCAAATTATTAATAAAGGCTCTGGCGCCAAGAAATTAGACATTGTTGAGGATAAGGAAGTTGCTGCTGTGAAAAGGTATGCCATACCTGTTTTTGACAGTGCAGCAATGCGGGCCGATATACATGTATTATTGCCCAATTCACAATTAATTTCAAAAGACACTGGAGGCACTGGAGTCCTTCAATGTGAGATCCACTCATCTCCATTTAAGAAGGTCATTATTGGTGGACTTGGATAGGTGTCAGCCTGTTTCGAGGTCAATTAATATCGGCCAGAAAGATATGATGAATGTGAAAACCTTTGACTGGAGATGCTTTCACAAAATGATTGAAAGCATTAGAAATAAAAGAGCTGAACTGGATGATGACTACGATGCTGATAAGAGACTGCATTTGAATAAACTCAAAACCGTCCAGTTTATGCATGCATATACTGTTATTCCTTTATTAAATTGTTAATATATGAGTTTAGTTTTAAATGTGAACCTGTTTGAACTGCTGTGCTATAGAGTTAATGCTGAACAAATGGTAGTTTTATACGAGTTTGGGATGGTTCAACACATTTGAACCACTGTACCACTGTACCACTGTAATTTCATGGAGTTTGGGATGGTTCCTTTCTTTCCAGCCTGTTTGAACCACTGTACAACATGAGGTACACTGAATACAGTAAAACCTCTAATAGCGGACTCTCCGAAAAGCGGACAACCTCTGTACAGCGGACAAATCTTACGCCCCCCGATTGACTTTCCCATAGAACTAGTACATTTCGAACCTCCGAGTAGCGGCACCTCCGAACTCCGGACAACGGACACTGACCAAGCCTCAGACTGATCTCTGACAATACATACTGACCTCCGAAAGCGGACAGTTAAACTAAAGACGAGACGAAACTAATACGATAAAACGATAATAGTACAGTGAACAAAATTAACGTAAGTCATAAGTATCTAGCTACATAAAATAGCTACAGATGTCCAGCGGATCGAACGTAGTCTCAAGTGAATTTCAGTTCCGCCCGCTAGCTCATTGAAAGTGGCCTTAAGCCTGATTGGTCAAAGCGAATGATTTATCCATTTGGTAGTTGTTCATTTTAACTGTCCTAAAACCACTCGTACCAAACCATCTAATAGCTATGAAGTCTTGCTTCTGAGGATCGTGCCCAGCATAACCTTTAAGTTAGTTAACCGTTATGTTAGTAAAATGTTAGTGTTTGTAGCTTTCTATAACTTGTTGGTGTGTATTTATTGCATCTCTTGGATCTTGATCATGAGCCGTAAGTGTCACTATAACTGGTAGCTAGTTGCTATTACACAATTAGTTGTTTAGAGGGTGATTATGGGCCGACCTCCGAGAAGAGGACAACCTCTGAATAAAGGACGAGATGGTGGGTCCGAGCGTGTCTGTTATTCGGAGGTTTCACTGTATAGGGTAATTTCACATGAGATTAGCTATAGGGTAGTTCAACCCTATACAACCTCCTTCATATATACACATGTATATAGTCAGTTTTCCATCTGTATTACAGTGGTTTAAACATGTTTGGAAGCATTGAACCACCCTGAATTCATATATATACCTTGTGACTTCCTTCATGTATATACCTATATATATATACGTATATTATATTTCTCTCTACTTGTGTGAGAGTTAAAGGACATAAAAACAGTACAAGTTACAATATACACTAGTAATCTAAATAATGAAGTTAACGTTAAAAAATCTTTGTGAGGGTCATTTGAAACAAATGTTGACAGTTCCAGTATTTTAAAGGAATTTTAGAAGATTTATAAATTTAGCAGAATTGTTAATTAGGCTTCTGTTTTCCCATAAATTGGGGACAAATTTTAAATATAAAATGCCATTGGTCTGTACTAAATGTACAGTATATTTAAAGTATGTGGCATACATACAAATGTTCAAATTGGCCCAGCAAAATAAAAGTTATGTAGCATGTTCGAATTCGGGATGTCCAATTGAATTCACTGGTGAGAATTATTTCATTAATTATATATACCATATAATTGAGTTATGCAGAAAAAATGATATTTTGTCACGTCTGCCCACATTGGTTGGCTGACTTAGCTTATAAGGGAGATATTCCACATTTGAAAGCTTGATACGGATGGTCTGGTGGTAGATAGGTTGGAGGGACAAATGAGGGTATATAGTTGGTTTGAATCCTCATCGGTCCATTTTTTCCTTTTTTCAAAACGTCCATTTTTCTTCTATATACAGCAGTACCCAGGATTCTACTGCATTTCTGCTGTCGGTTGCATGTAGCAACTATGAACACTTGTCAATTATTTTGTGGCATGCAAGGTTCAGTTAGCTCTATTTTGCAAGTTTATATTATTTATTTTGTCTTGTTGTAAGTGCTGCGTGCATGGGGCCAATCCGTGCCCTAGTGCCAATGTGCACCGTGCACTCTATTGATTGATTGATTGATTGATATACTAAAAAATGGCCGCCCGTAAGGCTAAAACTAGCCTGACGAGCCTAATCTTATATCCACTTCACGTTGAAAGTAAGGTCTGGTCTAACTCGTATTCAAGTTTTGTGCAAGGATCTGATTTTCCGGCGCTTCCAATCAGATTGCTGAATGCGCGTAAACCGCAATGATGACGCATAACTCTTTGCGTTACGTACATTATGTAATATACGTATATAGTTATTATTATAATTATGTCAGCTACGCAGCAGTTAGAGTTTGCAAACTTTGCAGCAAGATAGTTAAGGTTAAAGACCGGAAGATCCCACTATGCACAAAACTTGAATACGAGTTAGACCAGACCTTACTTTCAACGTGAAGTGGATGTAAGGTCTGGCTCGCCAGACGTATAATGATGGTAATATTCCTAATGCATTAAGGACTATATTTGGCTTTTACTGCTGCATTATAGTTTTGAACATGACCTTTCACAGGATTGTTACAATAATAATACTATTTTAATAGCCGATAAAGGCCTACGTTCCAAAACGTTCTATTTACCTATTGAGTATACTATGTTAATGGCTCATAAGTTTTCGTCATTGCTAGTTCAACAACATGGTAATGAGCCTCTACAATATTATGTACAGAGTAAAGTTTTTATTAAAAAGTGAATAAAAATAAATGCCACTATTCAATAGTAAACTCATGTTCAAATCATAATATAGCTTTGAAAATGTTTTTTTGACACAAAACTACATCTCATGAGGTACATGTATGTACGTATGTCTCTTCTCTTCACACTACCACAACAAAACTACAAAAAAACAAACAAACAAACAGTGAAAGACGACAATATATCTGAAAGGTTGATAATGGAATATTAACTTTTATAATAATGTTTTTGAATGAAACAGCAAGGTAAATTACCACACAGCGAATATAAAATAAAATTGAAATTGACTCAGTGTTCTAAATACAACAAAATTTGCAATCTGCACAGAAACATAATTCCATATCTCTGTAAAGCATTTCATTGTCTCCTTTCTATTCATCTTGTTAAATCTCTCACTGACAAAGTAGGAATATTCATACAGATCAAACTCAAGAGCAACTTAAAGCTTCAATGATGTTTCATTCATACTCTATGCAATGTTGCATTATTGAAACTGATCTGAAAAACATATTCTTACAATACCATGGCCAAGAATGCAAAAAGTAGTGTTGCATTCAAATAAAGCTCATATAAAAACTAGTAGGTATCCATGAGCAATTAAAGTGATCATAAAACAAGTTATCAGTCTCAAACGTCAAGAAGAGGAAAAAAACAAAGCAGCCATGGCTGGATATCGAACCCAGCACAGCTGGCTATGACCACCAGTGCTCTGCCATTACAATTGGCACAGCAATCATGCTCCCTATTATACAATAAGTAATTAGTGGTGATTTGAATTTATCACAAATTAGCTAATAATCAGTGATCCATGCCCATCACAATGTAAATATTAAATAAATAAATAAAAGACCACCTCACGAGACGTAGTAGTATTTAAGTGTACCATACTTTTTCCTGGGCTTTGCTACAGTTCCTATAACAATGCCACAAACAAGAGAGGCGGGAGGTAGAGTGAAGTTAACGCTAGCACGAGTTGGACACTCAAAACTGGAGGCCAACTTTAGAGGCACATTTCTACCATTGATGCAAAAACAATCGTACTTAATTATCTCATCAGTCACCAACATTACTATTGACAAGGTACTTCCTTTGATCTTTGACGATCCCATAGTTAGAAACGGATAACTCTATTAGCATAAAATAGGACACTATATAAGGAATACAGAAAGTGAACTTTGCAGTGCTCAGTCTAAACACAGTGAGGCAGTAGATCATAGCCTATACAATTTGTAATTTTCCAGCACTCCAACTTACTGGTATCGGAAGTATTTCTACTGTTTTTGAGTAGTGTGGCAGTGTCTATACCAAACACCATCAGCAGGTCACCCATGATTATACTGACAAACACAACGGGTCTCTCCTTGCGCCTCTGACTTGCCTGGTCCAAATACGTATACATAGCAATATGTGTTGAGTCTATGGTTGAAGCAACTCGAAGCACGTGACTTGCCGGCCGGATGTACCTCCATCCGGGTGTTACTAAAATGCGGGACGTTCCGTAACGGTACGGAACGTTCCGCAAAGAGGAAATACGCTTTTTCCCACAGAACGTATCATTACCGCATATACTTGCATAGCGTATAGACATATTATTGCGCAATTATTGGAAAGCAATAATAACTCTGTCAGATATATTCGTTCTGAAGAACTCTCTCAGATATTCGTCCTGAAGAACTCTCTCAGATATTCGTCTTGAAGAACTCTCTCAGATATTCGTCCTGATGTTCACCTTGTAAGTATTATACTTTATCAAACACATTAAGCGACTCTACTAAGCTACTAAATATTTCCAGAAAACAAATATTGTTTTTTGCAAACTGCCCCCATTTCAAGTTTGAATTTGAGAGTTTTTATAACCTTGAAGGATTTGATATAAAATCACAAGCGCATAAGCGTATCTCGGACATGTCATTCTGTAGAGATATTAAGTCTTCTTCTGAATTATTTATCTTTATTTTAAATTCATTGCCTGACTTGGATACCTACTTACATGTTAATGAAGAAGTAAGATATTATCCATCTTTACAGTCTTATTCTTGTTCATAAAGTCTTCTTGTACTTTATAGACCAGAAGAATCTGTGATGTTTTTGTTAAAGAAGCCAAAAGTATCAGGAGCGATTTTATGAAGGTATAGTTACTTAATTGCTAACTATACATTCACTTTCTTATTATTTGTGTATAATGATAGTTACATGAGCATGCTGCCTGAACCAAAATTGATAATGCTAAACACATTAACTGATGAAGGAAGATGCAAACAGAATTTAATAAAATGACAACTACCAAGGATGATATATTGCTGAAAAATGTAGTTATAAGAAGTCTCCCTTTCAACTATTAATGCACATGAAGACAAAATGCAATGATTATTTGTAACATTTCACCCACATTTGAACATACATGTATTTACAATAGTGCATGGTTATGCGCTCTGTAAATTGATTACAGGAATATGAACTCCATTGGTGTCTTGGTAACTAGAGATGTTACGCGTATCACTCTTACAAGGCAAAAGTGGGTTTCCTTGAGGAGGATATTCAGTCTGGTGTTCCTTTGGCACACTGGATGTTGTCAGACATTTTCATTCAGAAACTTCGGGAGGCTAAAGTATGTCCTTGCTCAATCCATGGCAGCATGAGGTTCAAGATCATCCATGTCCTGTTTGTGTTTAGGCAAAGCAGGAAGAGAAAGAGAAAAAAGAAAACTCTGCAAATGAACTTGGATTCCAAGATTCCACTTTTGTGGAACTGGCTTTGAGGGTCCTAGGACTAATGTGTGATGGACAAAACAGAACTTTGCAGGTAAATTGCAAGAAGAAATTAAGTACCATATTTACTATTGTTACGAAACAGGTGGAGATTTTTGAGCTGATACTTGCATAATATCAGTTCCATTCATGTACTTCAAACTGGTATACGATAACTCTTAATTTGTTGTTACTTTTTCTACTACTAATTCTTATTTATATGTAGGACAGTAAAACATTACATCTTAATTGGCAAGTATGTACAAGGACACAGGCTCAGCAGTTAAAGAAATGTTTTATTTGTGTACTTACACTTTTTAAATATTTTTTATAATATCAGTTTAGTGCATATATTTACTATACCTTGTTTTTTAGGATCATCAGTGTAAAAAAAAAAATCTCACCTTCCTTTGGTTTAGGAGGGATACAGCCCATGCTACCCGTATTTTGGCGCCTAATTCGACTATATTCCACCCCTTTTCATTGTCAAAAGTATTCACTTAAATGTAGAATATCAATTTGAATGTTAATTACATAATTATAACTAAATAATATAATGATAATAAGTAAATATCTTACGAAATCGCTAACGTTTTGTAATGCATCACGTGCTGCGGAACGTTCCGTTCCGTTCCGCATTTTAGTAACACCCCTCCATCCCACCCGATTCCTTTGTGAAGCCATGGGATCCGGTCTGTACGCGTACGTAGTCGACCATTTCGTTGTGTGCCTGCTTGCATTCGCTGTGGTGAACGCAAATCACCGAACATGGTACATTGGTCAGAGTTCCAATGTAAATACAAGTACCTGCGGGGCTGACCCCAGTACGGCCTGCGAGAGACTTGAGGATATCCTAGGAGACGCTCCCAGCCTCGGGGATTGCTTCCAATCAACCAATAATACAGCTGGAACCGACTCCACTACTTTCATATTCCTGGAAAACTATTATTTTTCAAGTCAGAAAATTTGTTTCGATGGTTGGAAATCACTTAGAATGGGTGGTAGCCCCACGTCCTTCATGCTTCCCGCTTCACCCTCAACCGAAAGGGTACGAGGAGTGATTACCCTTCGAAATTGTGATGATGCTATTGTAGAAAGAGTTGCTTTTGATGACATCCCTTATGCACTAGCTGGGATTCACATAGCATCCTGCAGTAACCTTTCTTTGAGGAGTTCGTCTTTTGTTGTATCATTGGAAGGCAATTTGGGCGTTTTATTGCAGGATGCCATGCAGACTACTGCCATCACGAATTGCACATTTTCGGGTTCTCCTGTTCCCAGCAGGGTACAAGGGATACTGGCCACCATAACCGGAAATGCTACCAAGAACTCTTCACTATTAATATCTGACTGTATCTTCTCTGGTATAAATGCTAGGACAGTTCTTTCATCACCATACAGCTACCGTGACTCAAGTAAATTTGCATCAGCTGTGGAAGTGTCTGTTGGTGATACTAGTGGACTGAAGGTGGTTGTGCTCCGCAGTAATTTTACCAATGTGTCCTCCAATGTAGGTAGCACATTGCTGATGAGGTTTGATAGTCGTTCCTATGAGAGTGAGTTCTCCATTGAGTCTTGCACTTTTTACAACAACTCAGCAGCCTATGGAGGAGGGTTGGGTGTGTATTTTTGGGCTGGCAGTGCGAGGAATCGTGTAGATGTGTCAAATACAGACTTTGAGGCAAATACAGCTGCATTTGAAGGTGGTGCTATATTTGCCGGCTTCTTTACTAAGGAGCCCAATACTTCAACCATCACTGTGACTGAGGCTAGTATTCAGAGTAATACTGCATCCTATGGAGCAGCAATGTTTGTCGCAACCTATCCCTTTTTGATGGAATCTGTTGATGACATTTTACAACTGCTTAACCCTCCACTAGGAAATCTTGTCATAGTCAATTGCACATTTAATCACAACTGGATTTTATCCACTATTCCAAGTGAGAGCTTTGGAATAGTCTTGATTTCTAGAATAGATGCACAGTTCAGTGGTAACAAGTGAGTTTTATAGTTTCATATTGGTATGTGTGGTATGCTTTCAAATGTAAATGTTTATACTTATGTAAGTGACACCTTCTGCCTGTCTGTTGTTAATATGTGCTTCCATTCTATACATAAAACTGCCCAGTACTATGTACATATACATTTCTTGTAATTGAATGGTTCTGGAAATCCTGGCCAATGTCTGATTTACTTAATACTGTCATTTAACTAGAAATACATCTATAAATTAATCCTTCATTAACACGTTGGGAAGAAACAGCAAATAGGTTTTAAACTTGTTATTTACTACACTATATTAACGTGTATGTTAATGGCACTCCTGACACTCTAAGTATAAAGCATATTTAGGGCAGTCTATAGGTGCCCCCTTATTGAAAATGTATAGCCCCACCCCCTTGAAGAAAATTAGCTTGCCAAAACTTAATAACTAACAAACATATTAAACTACGTGGGTTTGCCCCCTAATTTTTATGTTGTGAAAATATAACAGATCACTTAATTTAAAAGTGGTTTTTTCTTCCTTCCTTGTCAGTACATTTGAGAATAACACTGGTAGTGTGCTGGGGGCTGAGAGCAGTGTCATGCGCATAAGGGACCACATCACTTTTATAGGCAACTCAGCCAACAGTGGAACCTGCATTAATCTCATAAGTGGATCAAAGGTGTGAGGATGTAGCAATACGTGGCATGTTTACACCTCCCAATTACCACTTGTAAATAAGTGACCTTTTTCCTTTAGCTTGACATGGTAGGTGTTACTAAAGCCAGGTTCATTTCAAACAGAGCTACCACTGGAGGAGCAGTGGCTGCAGACAGAACAAGCGCTTCTCCAAGTTTCTTAGAACACAGGCACACTGATTCAAGTACAATTCAAGGGCAGTGTTTCATCAAGTTTCCATCTCTTCACTCTGTGGTAAGCGTGTACATAATATGGTGCATTGTAATGTATGTTACTGCCTTCCAATCATGGCCACCTTTATATTCATCTTGCTACCTTGATCTTACAGACCCTTCAATATTCCCAAGCTATTCAAATTTACCTCCAAAAAGTCACACTTAAAAGCAAAATAAAAATGTATTATTCTAATAATTAAATGAGTAAGTTGCCTTTGAATCACAAATGGGTAAATTGTTTAATTTATGGGCAGCAATTGTACTTCTGGTCACGCCCCCAAAATGGTTATCAATTCTTTACATTTCCCAGAATAAAAGACAATGCAGCCCAATGCTGTAACAAATTGTAGCTCAGTTGTAGACACTAGTGGTTATAATCAACTCTCCTGTATCTTCTTTCATGTTTTTACCTTTTCTTGATCTGTGTGGTTTGATTATGACTTGGGGAACATTTACGTACGTACGTAGGTAGAGAAGTGGTTAAGACTGTATAATATACAAGTGGTACTCTGTCCTTATTAAATAAACACTCTTGGAGTATCTCCTTGTGTTTGCTTATACAGTGGACTCTCACTTATCTGGACCCAACGGGACTGGACTATGTCCGGATAACTGAAATGACTGGATATGTGACGCAAAAGAAACGCCGCCTCGATTGAGATTTTCAAGCAAGGAATGAGTAGTATTTCGGTTGATATCGTTGAGTGGTTAGTTCAAATAAGTTAGTTTGGTCTTTAAAGTACTACAACAACGCTTCTTTTTCAAGGAGACATCGCTACAGCTAGCCATTGTCGTAAACTCGTACACACTATTAAATGATGGACATTAATTAGGAACGGAATCTAAGGGCGGATAATCTGAGCGTCCGGATACTCAAGGTTCGGATAAGCGAGGGTCCACTGTACTGTTAGTGTTTGCAACATGTGACAAGTAGCCAATGTTTATATTTAGCTGGTGTGTTAGTTGGTCACCTTTCTTTGGTCTAGGAGGAACCAATATTTCTGTTTGATAACAATTCAGCCTCTTATGGATCCACACACACAGTATCCAGTTTTGGGAGCTGTGATTTGTCTTATTTCGTCCTCGGAAATGTATCGCGACTTGTTAGCATATTTCCTGACAATAGTGTAGTGGAGTACAGGAACACACCATTTCAGAGTGGAGTGGCTACCTCTGTCAGCTATATTGTGTTTTATGGTGCTTCCACCAAGTGCTTGAAACGAATAACAAATATGACATATTTGTTACCCAACTGCTCTCATCAGTTGCTGTCAAACACGTAAGTATAATACACATTTTGAGATGTACATGTAGATACATATCTAAATATATGTGACCATCTCCATTTGTTTGAAAACACTCATTTTACAAGGCAAATTGAAGTGATAGATAATCCAAACATACATTCATCTAAAAAATAGTAAATATAGATTGTCTGTCTTGGTGTAATTATTGAATAGTAAGTTTGGACTTGCTTTTTCTCAGGTTTTCATCTCATCCTGACTTGCATTGTGGTTTGAGCAAGCAGATAGGAATGTTTCCATTAGTTCAGGGAAAAGGGCTCCACATAACGTTGGACCAGCTTCTGTATCCATGGGCAGGAGTAGATGAATCTTCAGAGCAGTTTGCAGGGGAGACTGATAGTTGTCCTGAGGCCAATATTGCTGATTTAGTGCTGTCGCCAGCCTCTGGGGAGGAATTTGACCTGACTGTACAAATGTTTGATCAGCTCCTAAACATAGCCGTAGACACTGCTACGTTAACCGTAAGACTACCTACATACCACCCCCCTGTATAATGTTATACGTACATACGTACAGTACATGTAGTAGTGTTACACAGTACAGTGCCAGAGCACTACGTTAGTGTCTTAAACCAGTTGTGTCCTAGGTTCAGTGCCCAGGAAGTGTTCGTTTTTACAGTTGAGGTAGACCCTCCCACAGGAAGTGGGGGAGGTCTATGACATAACTTAATCTAGCTAACCCTAACTTTTAGATATATGAAAGTAACTACAATACTATGATTAGTTTGTAATTATGTTGGTAGAGAAATGATTGCTCTATTTCTGTTGCAAATGTTATATTAGTACCAGAATATTGGTGCAATTAATCAGCAGCCTTCTAAGCTTAACACCAGCAGTATCCTCCTTTTTCATGCTGTCCCACTTCCTGATGATGAATTACTTGTGGTTTACTTATCATGATCCATAGCTGTACTTACTGTATATGATTTCTCTTATATTGCTGTGTTGATAGTTGGTTCCAGACAATCCCAGCATCCCGCTATATTTGCAGTTTAGTGGAATCCAGTTCTCTACAGGAGATTTTATCACCTTTGCCCCAAGCAGGCCTCTCTCTGGTATAGCTGTAGTTGGTCCTGTAGGCTCTACCGGACAGTTACAAATAAGTGCCCTCTCTCATATTCTCTTTCAACACGTTCTCTTGTCAATCAAGGTGGAAATATCTCCTTGCCCACTTGGCTTTCTTCCTCCAGCCACCACACAGGTAAGCTAATCTTGTGCATTGAACATAATAGGAGTGGAAAACAAGGTAATAGCTCGTGATTTATTCAAAGAACATGTACGTATAAGTATTGCATTGTAGTGAAAAGAATGTGAGATGAAATGTAAGGTATACAGACTAGTATACAGAATTTCTGAGGTGTCAAATCATTGATTCAATGTGGGTCAATCTTGCATTCTTTATACACACACATTCGATTCCCGATAGTTGGTACTCCAAGTCCCAGGTTATCCATAGTTCCTCTATTTCAATGACTCTTAGTCCATTTTGATTCAATATTCCATTTAAGCCTCCTGAAGAAGAGCTGATGACTTAAGTTCTGATAGTTGGTACTCCAAGTCCCAGGTTATCCATAGTTCCTCTATTTCAATAACTCTTAGTCCATTTTGATTTAATAATCCATTTAAGCCTCCTGAAGAAGAGCTGATGACTTAAAATCTCTGTTAGTCAGAACAGTTGTAATATGCCATCCTATACATAGCATACCCAAATAGCTTATCTTGACCATTATTGCATCATCCCAGGGTGCTAAATTTAAATAGCCCAACACCTACTGCACCAGCCCTGGTCTAAACATTTTATTGCTAGTCATGTGACCTCCAGCCAATGAGATTTGAGGTGCCAGTGCCACTATGAATTTGAAAGTTCTACATGCTCAAAATATCGAAAGATAAACCCTTCAGAAGATTAGTTTGACACAGTTTAAAGAAATTCTATTATCGAACGTTCAACTAAGGAAAGGGTGTGTATTATGTGATTTAACCTTCATTCATGTCACCTTCTCTAAAGGATCCCATTGGCTGGAGGCCACATAATCAGCACTAAGTGATGTTGATTGATATTAGAATTACAATAATCAGTGGTACATTTCTTTTCTCTCATGTCTCGTAAAGACCACACACATATTTTCATTCAGAATGACTGAGATTTTAGGTACTGTGATTAAAGTGTGCAAATGTCTTGGGTTCATAAATTATCTGGTTAAGATTGGGGAGTTGTAGTAAAAAGGAGTGCATTAGTGTCTGTGGTCACTCTCTATTAGGTGCCCGCCTTCAAGCACACCGACAGGATACCGAATGGCAACCCACTGGCCTGTGGATGTGTCTTTGATGGAATCCTGGCCAACTCTATAAGCTGTGTTCGAGGTTACTTTGCAAGGATCCCAGACAGTGTGTGGTTGGGTTACTCTGACGGATACAGAAATCCTTACCAAGTTCCATGTCCTACTGCTGAGGACAAGCGACCTATAGCTGATTCCACCACTAGCTGGGTAGCATGGAACATGGAGTACAGGTTTGTGGTCTCTCTGATTCCTAAATATACTATTAAACATCTATTGTTACTGAACCATTATATTTACTATATTAAATTACTGGATCACATGCATGAGCAATGATTGGCAGGAAGATACGTATTATAGTATTATACGTAGTATATCAGAACTGAAGGTGTACTGTAATTAGGATGCGACAGAAGTGACTAGTTTGTATTGTATTATGTAAAAGAGGAATTTTCATATACGAAAGAATAAGGAGTGCTTGTTATAATGAGAATGAAACCTTATTGAGCATCAGCAACATAGATTTAGTATATATGTTTCAACCCAGAGGTCTTCATCAGCAATATATATGAGGGATGGGAATTTTAACATCACTAGATGTCAAACCTTTCCTATTTAAATTGGCTTGTATTCCCATTCCTCATATGAAGACCTCCGGCTTGAAACATCCTAAACTGGTAAATCTATGTTGCTGTTGCTCAATAAGGCTTTATTCTCATATATACATACATACATATGAAAATTGGCCATTGCCCTTAGAAGCTCTTCTAATTTATAGCTTACAAAAATCATCTACGTATTGTATGAGTTATTTAAGCCATGTATTTAAACTAATAGGATATGTACATAATTAATTAGATCCAGAGATTTACATATGCATGCACATAATATATGTATGTACATATATTGTATTTACAGGTCAAGAGAAAGGGCAGCTGGGGCTGTGTTTCCGGTGGTCACATTAGACATATTTCTCAGTCCAGATGATGTAGTTACATATGAAGGCAATGCTGTTCCCGGAGGTGGAGCTCCTGTAATGTGCTATTCCACCACTGATTTGGATGCTGTGTTAGCAGTCAATGTTTCCAGAGAATCAGTTATAGAAAATTGTCCCAATGGATACTGTGAGAGGACCCCCTCCGGCTTCTGGATAACTTCAGATGTGTCCTCCCCGTGTGTGGACACCAGAGAAGGAGTGCTGTGTGGCAAGTGCAAGCCAGGGTATGCTGTAACACCTCAATCTAATGTAAGTATGCGAGGTGAACACCACTGATATGTATGTACTATAGGCATATACGTATAACCACTAAAATAATACACTAAACCAGCCAAGGGACCAAAGTCCTATAAAATGTGACAACCAGTGATTTCAAGATAGAAAGACAATCAAAGAACCACAGTCCACCGTTCTGCTCTCTTAAGGGTCCATCAGTGTGGTACACTTTGGTAGTGAACTCTATCTCTAGTTTCTATCTTAGAAGACTTGGAGGCAATTATGTACTACCAACCAGTTTTAATAGGACTCTAGTGTCCAAAGCTTAGATAAATCTCTCTTGCTCTACTTGCTTTGGTGTCATATCTTATACATTGATCATCATCCATGAATAATCTAATACACCATTTTCCTACATGCTATGCTATGCCTACTCTGTAAAAGCCTATAGGGAACTAAACCTGGTGAGAGCTTGGGATGAGGATCCAAGAGTCTTGTCTCTCTTTTTTTGCTCCACTGGGCCAGACAGCTGTTTCTGGGAATTCCACCCTTCATTAGGTAACCCTGGGAGTCTTTTCTTTTTTTGATCTTCTGTGAATCCATGTCACATATAGCCTTTGCACAGGCATTTGTGCATGTGCGTAACTCTAATTTTTACTACCAATGCATGAAACATGTTTGTATGACATTGTGTGTGCCTGATTCTGACTTGATAACTGATTGTAACTTTTACTTTATTCATTAGGGGTGTACACGGTGTGAGGGCTCTAACCCTGCACCTGTGATCATTTTGCAGCTCTTATTTGGCCTCTTAATTGTATTGATTGCTCTAGTATTCAACATTGGATCCCTACCTGCTGTGGATATTATGCTCTTTTACCTGCAAGTAAGTGAGCATACATGGGTCTCTGTTGGCCAGCTGGCTCTGGTCTAAATGATAAATATTTAGTTAATGAATGCTGTAGTGGATTATATGTGAGAAAAAGAGAAATTGAAGGTAGTATTTGTATTGGTGGCCCAGTGGGGAGCACTTGTGGCTAAAGCCAACATCTCTGATGCTAGTCTGGTGCAATAATTTAGTAACCTGTTAAAACTAGGCAATCACTTGCAGTTCATGATGTTTGAGTGTACTTTGTGACAGTGTTATTTGGTTGCTAATTAACATCAATATACTAATTGCATAGTAACCACCTTAAAATGGTTGACTGTTTGTATCCTTTAGGCTGCCATTGTGCTGTTCAGTGGTCATCCAGTTTTCCAGAGTTTCCAGTATCTTGCAGTGTACTTTGACTTTTCATTCAGCCTGTGCTTCAGTTCAAACTTCAATGCTCTGCACAAGCAGGCTTGGCAGTACTTCTCCCCTGTATATATTATGCTGCTTCTTGTGATGTTGCTGATACTGGCAAGATTTAAACGTTGCGCCACAATGATTGGTGGACGTTCAGTCCTTTCAGGCTTCTGGCTATTATTACTGATATCCTATAGCAACCTGTCGTTGACATCTTTCAGTATACTGCAGTGTACAGAACTGCCAACAGAGGGCAGTTCTGTCATGTTTGTTGATGGAAGCATACCTTGTTTTCAGGGTGGACACATTGCTCTGGCGGTGGTTGCTATTCTGGTGCTGGCTCTGTTGGTTATTCCTTTTCCAGTAATTCTAACTGTAATTCTGTATGTTCCAAAGTGGAAGCCTTTTACAGACGTTTATAAACACATTTTCAGAGAAAGGCTACATTGGTGGATCTTTATAGATTTGGCTCGTAGAATAGTTGTAAACATTTTTGGTGTTTTTATACAGGTTGCAACTATTAGACAATATGTATTGCTGGCCACGTTTCTGATATTGGCAGTTCTCTATGGCTCAGTCAATCCTTACCCAAAGCACATTGACAACATTCTGGAGCTCCTCTCCATAGTCACCCTGGCTGGCCTCACCTCCTTGACACTGCTGGATACTAGAGGGGTGGGCACCGTCATAGTCTTGTTTGTATCCTGGTTTATGACGTTCATAATAGTTTCATTTTCATTTGTATTGATATTTCCATTTGTTTGGAAGAAAGTGTCTGCATTCATTGAGAAGAAATCTGGTAAAAAACTGCCCATGTGTCACCTTCTTAAAGTGATGAAAAGATTGTTTAATAAAGAGTCTGAATCTTTGAACAGTAACAATGACAAGTCTAAAGAAGATGATGTAGATATATTAGATTTCACAAGATACAGGATTCCTTCAGACCATGAAAGTAGTGTTGTCGTTAATAAGGGTAAAAATGATGGTCCGGTATCAGACTCAATATTGTCATCAGTAGAAATGGTTACGAAAAGCGAATGGTCTACAGACTAGTACTGACAATGGCTCTCTTTCTTCATACTCATGATCAAATATTTGTCACATGTTTCAATGCCATGTTATTTACTATATACAGTGTTGTGTAGTGCATGCATTTAATTCCATTAACTGTACAACTTATAATATGTATATATTTCTCTCTGCACATGTGAGAATTATAAAAGGCGTATATATGTACGTATATAAGTCTGTCAAGAATTTAAAATTTGGGGCATAAGGTAAAATGTTTGAAAGTTTACAAAAATTAGGTTTTCACATCTTGAGAAGATTTACAGAATATGGCTGTATATAGTCAGTGCACAAGTCGTATTATTACAAATAAATGAATATTGACATTATATACAACAAGGTATAAAATAAACATGCAAACTGATATTTGTATTATATCTGTGTATAATAGAAGATCAAGTGTTCTGAAAAGTAATGCATGGATATACAACTGCCCTTCTCTTTAAAAAGTTCTATGGTACATGTTTGTAAAATGGTTGATCTCAGCAGCTACATTTTGATTGTACTGGAGTCTCTCGTGCTTGGAGTGATTTAGATACCTTAATACGGTCATTCTCCTGTTGTAACAGCTTTCTAAAGGTAAGCAATAAATCTGTGAAAATGATTACAGCTTAGGTTTACAATCAAAGTTATTACACCAAATAATTGTGTTAAAATAATAGCCCACCATTTTGATTTAAATGTTTATTTACTTACTTAGCCAATTGGTCAAGGATTTCAGTTACATTATCTCCAGTGACACTGCTTACTTGAAAGGCAGCTAGTTTCAATGCCTGGAAATAAATTTACAGATGGAAGCTAGATTGTAAAACACTGAAAGACATCTTACTGTAGCCTTTTGTGTTGCTTGTTGTGTAGAAATGCATGCTTTCTCCTTCAGGTCTGCTTTACAACCAACAATAAAAACAATGCAGTCGTCATCCCTTTGACTAGCCTGTTGGGAGGTACAGTTGCAATGATTAAGCAATACATACGCTTTAAGATCAACTCTTGATCTTAAAGTCCCCATTTTTTCCATACCTACACCTTTACATGTCTACATGCACACCTACGTAAGTACATACATACAAAATACTTTCTGGTGCTTATACATACACAGCCCTATATACTTGTACACGTAAACACAGACCTCTGTACGTACGTACATACCTTTAAATACACACAGACCTATATGTCTTTACATACACACACAAACGGCTTTAACCTATGTATGTATATACGTACCTTTACACCTTCAAACCATTTGTTTATATTCATGAAAGATTTGAGGTTGGAAATGTCATACACCAGGATTACAGCATCAGCTCTACGTAGGTACACAGCACTAACAGGAGCAAACCTAAAACGACAAACATACACTCAACAGGTACAGTACGCGTACGTATATACATGTACATCTGAAAGTACATACATTATTATAGTACATATATGATAATGTATGTACATGCACAAAAACCTACATATACATACGTACATACATAATGTTGGGATACGACCAACAGTGTACAGGTGTACATGTGACTGGTGTACATGTGACCGGTTTACATGTGACTGGTGTACATGTGACCATTTTATTGCTGATGAAGGCCTTTGGGTTGAAATGTTCACTTCTAAAGAATTAATTGTCGCTGAAGCTCACCAATTTTTAATTCACACGACAAGCGTACATGAGACCAGTTACTGATTCAAATAAATTCATTTGTATTCCAACAGTTACCAATATTAGACAACCCTTAACTAACAGACCAAATGTGTATATCGCCAACCACCAAAAGTGTCCCAAACCTGTATGGGCTGGCCAAATAAGCTCCACTTCAAGCAGGTATGTGTACTAAATGGAAGCGAGGCTGTAGACCATACCTTTCCTGTCCTGCCGTGTCCCACAGCTGCAGGGCCACTTTTTCTCCATCTACCTTAACCACAGTAGTGTGAAAATCTACACCTGCAAATGTACATAATTCAATCTGAATCATCTTTAGCACTATACAGAATAACATACAAATACAGTACAAATGATACAAGTACAAATGAGTATGCAATAAATAGATAGATAATCGAAAGGTAGGAGTTATTGAGTGATAGCACAGCCACTGGAGTTCACAAACAATCAATTATCCAGGATGTTTCGATCCGTAGATCTTCCTCAACTGGTATAAAACTGACATGATTCAAAAATCTATTTCTAAAATATGTAGGTGGATAATGTGTGACATAATAAGAAATGCATGCACATAAATAGATAATGCTATGAGTGGAATGCAATAAAAGTCAATGTTGAGTTACCGATTGTAGGTTCTGTTTTCAATGGATCTTCAGCTTTACAAATACTTTGTATCAGTGAGGTCTTCCCAACTCCCGAATCTCCCAGTAATACAACCTGCAAAATAACCCATCATCGATCTACCATTACACATGAAAGTAACAAATGTCTGAATACAAGTATCAATATATACAATGGATAATCACTGGAATTCTATTATACCAAGCCAGTGACCAAGGTCTTAACTTGGCTGCAAGACCAAAGTCCTAATGAAAATGGCAACTAGTGATTGCCTCCCAGTCATCAGAGATACAAGTATTAAGTCAGAATTGTAGAGTAGTAATAAGTGATGCCATGGTCATGTACAATGTTGGGACTGAATGCACAGTTTCCAACTTAATATATAATTACCTTGTACATTCGAGAAGGCCTTGGTGTCTTCCTTTCATTTAGGGTGCCGTCCAAATGAATGGTAGAAGTTGCATTAGATGTAGCATTAGTTCCCACTTCTTTTGTATGAGGTAGTTCATGTAGTTGGTAAGTGTCAGGTTCAAGGTTATCTTGCTTACTCAGAGTCTGTTCTTCCTGATGAGTTATAAGACCAACCTTGAGGTGATCTGCCTCAGGAACATCTCTATCTGGAGACTCGCCGTGAGGTTGCCTCTTTCTTCTTAATCTTTGAAGATCAACTGCCTCGCTGCTAATTCCGTCACATTCACTTGTAGTTAGATACTTTCCAAGCACTGAATTCTGTCTTCCTTCCAAGAGGGACTCTCTGTGAGGCCTCAGGTCGTATGGCTCCACTGAATCACTAGGAAATGTATCTGGCCTAAGAAAAAACAAGAATTACTGTTAACACAAAGTGACAGACATATCTAGTTTAGTCTATGTTTAATGAAGTACGTACGTATATGGCACATTATAGCTACAGATATTGTCTTACTATTGTAGCATGGTTTAACTCAATTTTAGGATCATCACTGATTCAGTGAAGAGACTCCAGGCAGATGGTATTAAAGGGAGTTTCCCTATATGAGACTACCTGATGTGGTGCAGTGTACTGCAAGGTATTGGTACTATGGCACAAATCAGCAGTCAGTGCAATCAGTCTACAGATGATAATTACTCCTATGAGGCTTAGTTTTAGGTAGGAAATGCCAACAATGATAGAAATCCATTAAAAGGAATAATTAATGACCTTTTTGTACTTTCAATATTCAACTCTGAGAAATTCCTTCTTAACTAAGAGCACTATCATACAAAATTAAAACTATCAGCTCATAAGAATTAGTGTATTGTTCTACATACGTACATCATTCAATCTGCTATTATCATAGAGAGTGGGAGAATGGAAGTAAATAAAAACATTTAAGACATTTAACAATCAACTGGCAAGAAGAACCTCTGCTACTGGGATCCTATCATGGTCGTCTTACTACTGACTTGTGAATGGTATTAATACACTTATATATCATGTTCCAAATCTAATGCTGGAGGTGTGTATGTATGCCAAGGATTCACAGAAGATCAAGATAAAGAAAAAGATAAAGACTCCCAGGATCACTGATGAAGGGTGGAATTCCCAGAAACGGCTGTCTGACCCAGTGGAGAAGAAGATGAAAGAAGGGAAAAGAAGGAAGAAAAGACTCCTGTATCTTCATCCAAAGCTCTTTTCAGATTTAGTTCCCCTATGGGCTCTATTACAGAATAGGCATATAGCATGTAGGAAAATGGTATCTAAGATTTTTTATGCAGATATACAGTGGATTACTGGACTGAAGTAGTACTTGAGTATTAGTATTTACTAACTATCAGACTGTGAAAACATACCTCATTTGGTTAAACTCTAATGATTCTTCTTCTAAATCTTCATCCTCATCTGCATCATAACTGCAAAGTAAGGAGGCAAGAGGATGCGGTTTTGTTAGGTAGAAGTAGTGTTTATTAACTGTATGTAACTGTTTAATCTCAGCTAAACAATAAAATGAATAGAAAGTGATTAGAAAATGAATGAATTGAATTACAATGGAAATACCAAAAGTCATTACTCAAGTTATCATTGAAGTATTAATACAGTTCCTATGGTGTCAATAGACGTACAAAATGGATACCTACAATGCTACAGCTAGGACCATTCAATCAGAAGTAATGATCTGTTTGTACACATACGTACATACTTACTACTGTAGGGTTGGGTTTCATACATGCATAAAACTTTAAATATATGCGTATGTATATAGATTATTAATGGACTTCATGAGTTGAGTGGATGAGGTCTACTAAATACATACTGTATATATTTGCTGTTTCTACAAGCAGCTATAGGTATCCATGTGTGTGTAGGGAAGCTTTTAACTAAATGTAACCTTTATAGGAGTCGAAGTAAGATGATGATGAAAGATAATAATAATATATTGAACTGATGCAGGACAATTGTGATGGGGCAACCTACAGTAGGTCAATATCCTTGTCTTATAAAAAAGTAATTTCACTTTCTTCAGTGAAGGGGGTAAATGTCCTCCTTGATGTCCCCTCCCCCTCCCTAAAAAGGAACCCTGCCTACTACTGTATATAAGGTCAGCTCACTTGTGGTTAATAAGCTTCTGAGGTTTTCTTTGCAATATCTGCTGGACTGGATCTATTTTGGGTGCTGGTTCAATAAACACATCTTCCCTCTCCTTCTCTTCTAAGGCTTCTGTTAGCTGTTGAGATTTCACTTTGAGGGATTGATCTTCTGCACTCTTTTGTTGTTTCAGCTTCTCTCCCAAATGTTCAACTTGTTTGGTGAGCTCCAAAATCCTTTCATCCTTTTCTTGTACAATAGTTTCGTATTGAACGGCCAGAGACTTTTCATGTTTGGTTCCCTGCGTGATGTTAAGGTACGCATATATATAATTAATAATGCAATTTCAAAATGATTTAGAGAATGCAGATTATGTAGAATGTCTACTTTGGTTTGAAAAGATTGACTGCCTCATTAATAGACACAAAAATTACCTAGTAAACAAACATGTAGCATACAGTGTTTCAGATTAATATCTTTTCCACTGATGTTTTGCTACATAAAGACTATACCGTATGTAAAGTATCAGAGTACATTAAATACACATAATTCTTATAGATTATCACTTTTGTAGCGAATTTAGTCTAAAAGTGTCATTTCCTCTTCTGGAATGCTAAATAGCTCAATAATATCTTCCTTTGAGAAACAATATACAAAGAACTCATTAGCTCAATAGTAATTGTGATATCATCCATTAGTACCTCCATTAGTAGAAAAGATATCAAAATGTTGCATTCCTCTAGCAATACTTAAGTTGAAAAACTAGATAATGAGCTTCCCATAGTAGTGTGATATTAGTGTCATTTCAACTGAAGAAAGTCTATGGACTGAAACATTCTGTAATAATTCAATGTTTCGAGCTATGTACTAGGGGAAGCTCATTATCTAGTTTGTCATGTAAGGAATGCAGTAATGAACCTTTATTCTATCAATACATTAGTTGTATGTTTATAAATTGTGAAACTCCAAAATACATGATTCTAAATACACTTAACAAACCTTTGTAGTGTACTCTGATATGACATCCTTCAGTTGATCATCAATTTCATTTTGTAATAAAGAAACTTGTTCAGCAAGCTGTGAATCCTTCCTGCACAAGAAGCGGAACCAAATCATGTAGTAAAACCTGCAAATACACCTGTGTTTAAATGTTCAGGAATGAATTTAAGGTAGAAGCAGTTTTTTTAAGTATACGGAAGTTATATTTGTTCACAGTTGATTCCTTTACATGAACAGGCAACCAAAGGAAAGACAGAAGGTGCAGCCTGGAAGATCGAGAGAGAGGTTATCCGTGAACTTACTGACTCAAGTTCTGCTCAAGTTTGGTGATATTTTCGTTGGATTGATCAATTTTGGCAGCTATTTCTGAAATGACCATTTCCAAAGAAGGTAAGAGAGCAGGTGATGTGTTGTAAAGCCTCAGCCAAAGGCTCCTTAAATCCTTTGAACTGTACAAGAGAAGACAGTGAAATGCAATATGGTGAATACATAACTTGGCAGGAATGCAGTACATTATAGCTGCCTAAAGCATCCTGTAAAGGGGCTGTGTGTCAGTAAACTAATAATGAGTCTTTGTTGGCACTTTCATGAGCTAAAGCCTTACAAACCACTGCAAATGTATTAAGTTCATTCACAAAAATGTGCATACAGAACCCAAAGACTTCCCTAATGCATGGCACCAGTGACAGGTATGCACATCTCCAAGGAAGAGGTGACACACACAAGTACTAGTACCACACGTAACAGACACTTATTAGAAAGTAACAACTAACCCGGATAAGTCGTCTGGTAAATTTAGTTTTATCATCACATCCCTCCACCTGTCTTCGTCAATGCTAGGGTCCAACTCGTAGATCGTGTCCTCTCCTCTTAAAAAGTCTGTTCGCGATATAGGGCTGACTGGTCTATCTTCCTTGAGATTTTCGGCTACACTTCTAAATCCCAAATAAAAGTCCTGAAAAGATATATTTTTATTTTCCGTCAAATCCAGTCTGGATAAAATTAGCTCGGCTACTTCTTCCGAATCTTGGCCGCAGTGCTCCCGGAGCTCTTCGGCCGTAATAGCTCCTCTGCGCTCTTCATCAAACATATCAAAGAGCTGTCGACAGTACTTTTTCATTTCCCCATCTGTAGCATTAGACAGGGAAAAGTTTGACGACCTTTCACTGAGGGAGTCTTCTTCGAAATTTGCAGTAGGCATGGGGCTGCTTTCAATCGGACCGCTTCCATTGACAGGATTGTTCCTTTTCATCCAGATTTTATCCGAGCTCACTATTGGAGACAACTCTTCGAACCGATTGCGTACATCGCTGTAGCCGACCGCTCCTCTATGGTCGGCCATTTTTAAGTGTAACCCTTTTCATGTAATTCGGTTAACTCCCCTTTTGAAGGAGAAAGAAGGTAAAGTCACATGGTTTTATGAATCCGCTTTTACTGAAGTCGACATCACTTCTTTTAGTGAATTATAAGTATTTATAGTAATTTTGCATTGTGTATTGTGCTAGGAACATGCTTATACCGAAGAAGGATCGTGTTGCGATTTACGAGCACTTATTCAAAGAAGGAGTAATGGTGGCCAAGAAAGACTACTCACCGCGCGCCAAGCACTCTGATGTCGATGTCCCTAATCTCTTTGTTATAAAGGCTTTAACGGTATGATTAGCTAGGCTCTAACGTGGCCGTACTGATCTGCTAAGAATATAACAATCTCAAGCAACCATTTTCCTAAGATGCATGTTCGTTTTTAAGAAACTGTTGTCTATCTACTGTCTCGTTGCAGGGCTTAAAATCTAAAGGTCACGTCAAAGAGCAATATGTGTGGATGCACTTTTACTGGTACTTGACCAATGATGGTGCGTAGGTGGCATTATTTTTGGAAGTTGAGTTATATAGATTATCTTTAAACTTGTTCATATTTTAGGAATTCAATATTTAAGAGAGTTTTTACATTTGCCTCAAGAAATTGTTCCAGCTACATTAAAGAGACCAGCGAGAACTGAAACATCGCGTCCTAAACCTAAAGGTATGTACATACATTCAAGGTGTAAACCTAAAGGTATGTACATACATTCAAGGTGTGAATTAAGTAGGACTGCTATATAGAGCCTTCATAGCTTTAGACCTTTGTGCAAGGTGTTTAGTTTCTGAGGAGCTTATTAAGTTTGAATGCGTTTTCCAAATGATCTTTCTGGTATGTCCAATAAATAGTATCTTTGGGTTTGCAGTTGAACTGAAATAGGCACACGGGGAACAGCTTTAGCTAGATTCACTTGTATGTATGTAGAATTCCAATACTAACATACCTAATGCCTTGTCACATAATGTTTTTTGGGCTGATCTATATATCTGAAACATGTTTACTATTTAGTTATAATATATAAGTGTCATATGAATGGCAAGTGTTAGATACTGTTCACTGAGAGGTTAGCTGAAGTCACATTGTAAGTCGTTGTAGACTAAATGGTCACAGAACGTCTTTCATTAATAATTAACATATGCTTGAGAATGGTATAATGTATACTTGAGACTTGGATAATATTCTATACAGTCAGACTTCTTTATAAACTGATGTTTTGCTCAAGAGCACATTTAAATATTTGTTTTAATACTATTAATTGACATACGATATAATGTACTTGAACCTATACTGTCTTTTGATTATCCACACTGAAATAATTGAGAGTAATAGATAAAGATGAAGCAGTAATAGCTGATAGCCTCCCTCACCTGAAATATATGGCTCCCACACAGGTGCCATATGACTGATCTGCGTGTTTTACGTTTTTTTTATAAACACTTTTAAAAGCAAGTTTCGTTCTAACAGAAACGATTTGCTAACTTAAACTGGTATACATCGAAGCGCTTATTTAAATGTCAGCGAAATCAAAAATTTGAGTGAGATTGAACAACCAATATCGAAGATATAACGTGTTAAAAAGGGCTGATTTTAAAACTCTCAGACACTATGCGCTTAGTCTAGGAAAAAGCTAGAACTATTCATTGGAAAGGTTACAATGTATTCTAACAAAATTAAGAAGTCCGTTTCGATTCGCCCATCCGTTGAGAAGAAAACTGTGAAAATACACTTTTAATAGATTAGTAAATGCTATTTAATCTTTCATATCTTGGGAAATAAAGCTCAGACGCCAACGGACTTCTTAATTCTTACTAAATGACACTCACTGAATCCATTGAAGCTGACTACACGACTATGAGGATCTTCTAACTTAAGCGCATAGGCAATTTTCCTTCACTTCTGCAACAGACGCCATTTCTTAACATTTAAATCATATTCATTAGCAAATAAGTTTATTCATGGGATGATTTACACATTTGAAATGCAAACGGTGAAATTTTATAGCCGGATGTTAATATTGCGCAAATCCTAAGTTGTGTAACTGGGATATACATGTATGTATGTATGTATGTTGACGCAAGTGATCGAGGATCGCCGTAAGGTGTTCTTCACACTAAGGATCGCCAATTTTCGAATTTTCGTCTACAACAGAGAAGATTATGCCCCCCAAAAAAGGCAAGAGGGATATCAGTCGATAATCAGATTGCTCTGAAGTTCAACTACGGCTTTGCAAGAGTTGCTGCATACGATATATTCGTTAACAAAAGGTACGTAAAAAATAAGTATTCGACAATAGCTAGAGAAGTCAATCATGTTATAGCTACTATGCAAAGAGCCCTGAAAAGCCGTTTTCACGCTTAAGACTCATCTTAGACATTAATTGTATAATACAATACGTACGAAGTGAGACGATTAAATAAAACATTAATAGGATACGAAGTGAGACGATTAAATAAAACATTAATAGGATACGAAGTGAGACGATTTTAAGACAATGATACGAAGCAAGATGATTTTATACGATACGTAAATCAATTAAGCCAAAGGATGCTATAACCAATTTAACAATGGAAGATTTTATATTCCTTCCAGTGTGTACCGATAACACTAAATAACGCATTCAGTCTTAATGATTGAAAACGAAAATTCTTTATTAATTAGCGCTTGTTACGTGTTGATCGCTATAAGGCAGCCTGTTCCTAAGGAACAGTCATAAGGTACCAGTGTAATCAAAAGTAACACTCCCTGAATGTTATAGATATTGATCATTTTGATTTATAGATTCTAGATGTAGTGAAAAGGATTTGCAATTGGCATAGGCCATGTTTAAGAGTGTGATGTACTACTACTAGTTTAGTGTACAAGCCTGTCCCTTATCCCAGGAAATGTGTGACTCATATAGTCTGTTAATTGTGACCTATAGTGTATGTATTTCAACAGATCTTACATATATATGCAGCTTATCAGTTGGAATTCGGCACTTTATAATTCATTAGATTAGACTGTGAGTGAGTGAGGATGGTCAGTGTTGTGATTCACTTTGTAGACTTATGTTTTGCTTGAGAACACTACACGGTGACAGTGTAATGGTCACTAAGTATGTGTATGTAAAAAGATTATGAAATGATTCTCTTTTAAAAGGATCATCTTTCAACTTTTAGAGTGTCTAAAGACACAGTTCTTCTTGGTTGTCAGACGTTTCAACCCCAAGATTATGAAATGATTCTTTTGGTTCTGTTTGTTAGGTTTTGTAGAGTCTGACAGAGGAACACGAGATGAATTGGATAGGGAAGGTTACAGAAGAGCTGCCCATGACTTTGATCAGAAGCCGCATGTCCCAGGAGATCAACAGTTTACTTTTGTAAGCAATTACTGAGGACACTGCCAAGCAAATGTATAATTGTCATGCTAATGTGTTCTTTCATGTTTGCCTATATTTCAATATTCTTTTACTGTTTTTTTAACATGGTTTCGTACTGTAGAGGCAAGGGTTTGGTAGAGGGGCGCCGGACCAGTGAACAACTATCTGGTGGACTTGCAAAGATAATGACTTATGTTTTATGAATATGTATGATGAAATCACAATAATAATAATGTATGCACTGCAGTGGGCATTTTTAAAGGAAGGGTGGCTGCAGCTTTGGTTGATGAGGCATGTATTTAACATTAGATTGAGGCGATGTCGTTTCTGGACTAGTCCAACTGTTTCGTGGAAGTATTTGGATTTTGCGAAATGTTTTCACATTGATTTAGCGCACTTATAACAACAAACGAACCATTGTAATTATAACAAATTAGCGTTTTAAAGTGCATAATATATAGTGTTGCAAGTCTAGTTATCTGTCTCATACTCTACAGCAACATATTTATTAGAGTATATCACATCTTTTACGCATTCGTGATAGGAACCCTTCTCCTTGACCTGAATGCACTTCATTCGTAATTCTTTTCGTTGCCTCTTTTAATTTTTTCTTCTTCTAAATTTGCTTCTTTTTCTTGCTCTTGAGCTAATTGTTTCCTCATCTGTGTTAAACGAGCGACAAGTTCTGGAACTAGTGCGGCACGTTCCTTTGTAACTGCTCTATCTTCTTTTTCTCTCTGTACTTGAGTGATGAAATTATCCAGTAACGACTGAAACTGTTCTTTGGTGACATAGGAGCTTGATTCAATATACTTGATTAACTGGTTACATATTTCCTGATGATGTTGTCCTCCTCTTTCTGTTGACTCTACTATCATGATTTTGTTTTCTATAAACTTCACGAATTTCTTGAAACAATCTGGAGAGTCATCCGATTTCATAAATTCTTGTAAACCCTTTTGACGACTTTGATCTGAATCGCCTAGTGCAGCTCCGTGGGTAAACACTAGTGCGGTGTTCTTCCAAGGCAGATTCATCTTTGTAATTTCCTCGAACATTTGCTGTGCCTCTAAGCTTAGCCTCTGGCTACCGTCTTGGACAAATAAGAAGGCGTCCACTCTAGAATTAACGCTTTTGAATCCTTCCATTAATATTTTCCAAAGTTCCACAGCGTCATCTCTTACGGCCCCCTTTAACTCTTCTTCGTCGAAGGATTTTGATGTATCAAAAAGACCAGGTGTATCGACCAAATATAGATCCCTTTTGGATCCTGAAAAGTCCGAAATATAATGCGCCTTCGTTTGTTTTGTACAGGAACTGAATGTTGCAAAGCCACCTTTGGATTCTTTAAAGACGTCTTGTTTGGCTAAAAAATTCAAGAAGCAGCTCTTTCCCTGACCATTAGTCCCCAATACCACCACCACATAAGATGATGCAGGGCCGTCGGAACTGGTGCGGCTGGTGCGGCTTTGGCCTCACCACTTTTTGAGCTTACTCCTTGGATTTTTTTTCTTTAGAACTGATCTTGAGTCTTGAAAGATGGGTAAAATAGCAACCGTGTTAGATACGGTCGAAGGGGGTGCGGTAGCCAGCCATGTTGCGATTGCAACATATATAATTATGATGTCATCAAAACATGGCTGAAGATCGTCTGTAGCGTACGTAGGGCACGTGACGTTCAGCTGTATAGCCGTTTGATATGTCTCTGTCAAATCCCAAGCGCGATAAGTTGCAGACTCCATTCCCATGGCCGCAGCACTTATAAAATGCTTCCGACGGGCCTGTGATGAGCTAACACTCCGATCGTAGTTTAGCTATATGTACGTTAGCAGTCGAATCCATAATCATCTGCAGCCAAGTAGCCACGACAACCTTATATAAGAACACTGCCGAAACCGCATATAGATTTTGCAAAATGCATGTGCTTAGCCCAGTGTTTATTATTGCTGCTGTTTAATATAGCTGGTATGTCCTTATTACTGTACTAATATGTGTAAGGTAACAGTATATTGAATATCCCATACTCGAAGAGTAAGAGTGGCCGAAAAAATGGCCGCCCTTTCCAATGTATCAGCAAGCCAACACCTCATAAATCACCAACGAAGCACTCGGAAACAAGAAGCGGCCTTCAGGAAGAACCCTTGGAGGTTCGCCCAATCGGCAGTCACCACCAACAGTGTATACCATGGCCACAGATGCAACAGTCATGAATAGATTCATATATATAACAACTTCATGGTTTCATGAATGGATATATATGTACATATATATATGACACTTCCAATTTGCATGGACTTGTAATTGCATCAATTATTATGGTTTCCTGGAGTCCCTGTTATCTATTATATAATAGCCAGATTGGTTAACAAAGTGATACAATTATTTTCATAATTTTTCCAAGGCAAACAAAAGAAATACACAACCACTATTGGATTATGGGGCACTGGGGGCTTCACCTAGGCATCACCACTTGCAAGGCTACCAGGTCGTCCACCCATGTATATATATCTCAATACAATCTCAAAAAAAGCTTAAGATTAAATCACAACTATATTTAAATGTATATAAATTATATGCATGTGCATCTCCCGTACATTCCAGTTGTTTGGAATTCTCAATTATATAACTTATTTCAAACATAATATATTTACATTACGTATACATCATGAGAAAAGAGCAAGTGATTGGAATTGTTAGTTGGATCACTTCTTGCAGGCTTGCTATAATGCTCCTCATAGGAACTTATCATATTCATAGTGATTGAAGGAGTCACCTTGTTGGGTGTTATATATGTAACCAGGTGCACTGTTTACCATAGCTATATTCATATATTATTGTATGTATATGTGCATACAAATAATTCTGTTGTAATTGGAATTCCAAGTAATATCTATGAATAACATTATAGCAAACCTGCAAGAGGTGGTCCAACTAACACTTCCAATTACGTGCTCTTTTCACATATTCATAGTGATTGTTGTTCTTGAAGGAATCACCTTGTTAGGAGTTATGCAAACACACTGTTCACCTTTCTATGGGGGAGGTACCTGATTATATAGAAGTCTAGATCTCCTGCAGAGACACTAAGTACTAGGTACTGGTCTGGAAGGATTACCTTGTCTGGAATTGTGTAAACACATTGGACTTGCTGGGATAGAGAGGAGGGTATTATAGAGGTGCAGTGATTGGATGTCTCCATGCATGTGCACTGCAAGTATATACAGTGCAAGTTACAATATACTAAGGTAATCTAATATAATGTAATTAAATAATTCATATGGTTCCAAGAAAGGACCTAGAAACAAAATGGGCACATCATCATAAAGTTTAGGGTATAAAACTCATTTTAAATTGAAGGGATTTTTTATTTAGGCCTCCGTTTGTTAGAAAACGGAGGACAAAGTCTGCATATAAAATGCCATAGGACTATAGAAAACCTATGGGAAATTTATATTGAAACCATGTGTTATATTAATAAACATTTTCAATTGGTCAGATAACTGTGAAATCAACATATATCATGGTCCATGTGTATAAGAAACGTCTGGCGAAGTTTTGCTTAATTAAATGAGCAAAATAACCAAGATATAACGAAGAATTCAAGGTTACGATTGCGCAATCTCGTGATGTATTATGATGTTTCTCTAGGGCGTCACCAACACCTCTCGTATGTCGCTCCGTAAACATTTATTGAATCTTGTGACGTTGCGAAAACGTCACCGACTCGTTGCTAAAGAAGATCATCCTTTCGTGAACGGCTATGACAAGTCGACGCTCTCCTACGAGAAGGAGCTACGGAATAAGCGAGTTGTAGCGAAGGTTAGATAAAGCGTATTTGTATACGTTCATGTTAAGTTTAAGCCAGAATTGTTGCTATATATTGATGTAAAATAAATAAAATAAATTCGTTTAGACGACCGTAGTAAAACTTTGGTACTTTAAGCTCCGTCATCTCTTCTTTTGTTTTCTGTTAATATTTTTACCTATCCATGTGTGTACGTACGTATGCAGGAGTGTAATTGGATACGTAGGGGTGGATTTGGATAAATATGCGTTCGTGCAAGCTCATACGGTACATATAGTCACATTCATCCAAGTTTGTATTCAGTATAGTGAATATTCGATAGATTCAACTGTATATTTATGAACACATTCATCCATGTTTGTACATATTATCCATTATGGGTGTATGTATCGATGTTCTATTCATCCATATTTGTACATATTATCCATTATGGGTGTATGTATCCATGTTGTATATATGTAACTTAACTAGAAAAACGGTTTGGCTCGTGTGTACCTATTACCTCATTTAGAGCATTTTAAAAGTCTTTGAATATGACTGTGTGTTCTGTTTGAGTTCTAGAGGTACATTCTAAGGCAAAGTATATATATATATATATAGTACTACACAGTACAAGTTACAAATTTAAGAGATCCAAGTGACTATGTAATATTAAAATTACAATCAAGTACTAGCTACACAGTGCAAGTTACAAATTTAAAGAGATCCAAGTGACCCCTAGGATAATCAGTATTTTAAACAGTACAAGACTTTAGTCACACTAGTACTGTTGCAGGCTTTGAAATCCTCAACTACTGCATAGAGAGTAGTAGTTGATACAGATCATCCAATTGCAAGGTAGAACACATGGCCTACCAATTACCTTTTCACACCTTAGTATAGACTGAAGATGATGCATCTGCATGCCATATATTAACAAAGGCTTCAGTATTAAAGGGGTCTCAGCTAATAACCACAGCAGATTTGATTTGCCTCGTGAGGGAGCTAAGGGACATAAAAGGCCAAGGCCTTTATATACGTATATGATGTCCCTTGTGTACAAGTTACAAAATGGTCTCTAACCCTGTTGATTATGCCAATGCATGCAACCAACCGTCGGTGTTCTTAGCTCCCTCACGAGGCAAATCAAATCTGCTGTGGTTATTAGCTGAGACCCCTTTAATACTGAAGCCTTTGTTAATATATGGCATGCAGATGCATCATCTTCAGTCTATACTAAGGTGTGAAAAGGTAATTGGTAGGCCATGTGTTCTACCTTGCAATTGGATGATCTGTATCAACTACTACTCTCTATGCAGTAGTTGAGGATTTCAAAGCCTGCAACAGTACTAGTGTGACTAAAGTCTTGTACTGTTTAAAATACTGATTATCCTAGGGGTCACTTGGATCTCTTTAAATTTGTAACTTGCACTGTGTAGCTAGTACTTGATTGTAATTTTAATATTACATAGTCACTTGGATCTCTTAAATTTGTAACTTGTACTGTGTAGTACTTGATTGTAATTTAATATTATATTTGCTAGTAACTTGCACTGTGTAGTGTACTTGAGTGTAATTAGCTAACAAAGTATTTCACTATACTTATAGACATTCGCTATAAGCGATTTCGTTACTGTATGTAGTACACATGGAAAACGTACTAACATGGATAAGAATAAAGCCTAGTTGAAAGTCAGCAATATGAATTTACTAATTCTGGACGTTTCGACCCAGAGGTCTTCATGCATCAGCAATATATGAGGAGTGGGAATACAATTCAGTATAAATAGGAAATTAGTAAATTCATGTTGCTGACACTCAACAAAGCTTTATTCTCGTAATGATCGCAACAAACACTCCTAATTCCTACACATGGACAAGTAAAAATATTAACAGATAACGTAAGAAGAGAAGACAGAGCTTAAATTACCAAAGTAATACGGTCGACCAAACGAATCCAGTCTTTCGCATCAATATAGGAACAACTCTGCCTCAAACTTGACGGGAACGTATACAAAAACGCTTTATCTAACCTTCGCTACAACTCGCCTGTTCGGTAGCTCCTTCTCGTAGGAGAGCGTCGACTTGTCATAAGCCGTTCTCGAAGGATGATCTTCTTTAGCAACGAGTCGGTGACGTTTACGCAACGTCACATGATTCACAAAATGTGTGACGGAGCGACATATGAAGGTGTTGGTGACGCATTAGAAAAACATCACAATACATCACCAGCTTGCGCAATCGTAACTTTGAATTCTTCATTATATCTTGATTATTTTGCTCATTTAATTAAGCAAAACTTCGTCAGACGTTTCTTATACACATGTACCATGATATATGTTGATTTCACAGTTATCTGACAAATTGAAATTTTTTATCAATATAACACATTGTTTGCATATAAATTTCCCATAGGTTTTCTATAGTCCTATGGCCTTTTATATGCAGACTTTGTCCTCTGTTTTCTAACAAAAGGAGGCCTAAATTAAAAATCCCTTAATTTAAAATGAGTTTTATACCCTAAACTTTATGATGATATGCCCATTTTGTTTCTAGGTCCTTTCTTGGAGCCATATGAATTATTTAATTAATTAATTATATTATATTATATTATTTATTTATTTATTTTTATTTATTTATATTAGATTACCTTAGTATATTGTAACTTGTACTGTATATATAGTACTACACAGTGCAAGTTACAAATTTATACACGGATGCAAGTGACTACCAAGATAATCACACTGAGGTATACAATATAATACGGATGCAAATGACTCCCAAAATAATCACAATCAGGTATATTAAACGCTACAAGACTTTAGCCACACTGAAATTCTCAACTGCTGCATACAGAGTAGTAGTCTCTACAGATCATATAAGGTTAAACGCATGGCCTTCCAATTACCTTTTCACACCTTAGTATAGACTAAAGATGATGCATCTGCATGCCATTAGCAGCAAAAATTCCAGTCTCATGCAGGGGTTCTCAGCCAATAATCACCGCAGATTTGACTTGCCTTGAGTGTGAGCTAGGAGTACCATTGCTTGCTTTCATGCATTCATATAAACAACAGGGTGAGAGACAATTTGGTAACTTGCACACAAGGAACATAAAGGCTGGGGCCTTTAATTTATTTCCTGAACAATGTCCCGCATCGATCCCTACTTCTAGTATATCCATGATGCGCCCAAACATAGAAGTGATGTGTATAGTTAAGTTTCAGTATGCCACTTCTGCAATGTTAGCCTTACCATATGATCACCTTCTTGTTTCTTACTTTTTCTAGATGTGCCAATCACTGTTATATTGCCATCCCTACTTTTAACTTCATTTTTGAATGTTTTTATTTAACTTTATATTATTCGACCAGTAGACTTTCGCCCACATTACTATAGAGACATGGCATGCAATTAAGCTATGCATTTTTAAGGTTAACTTCAAAGATGCATGCGCGCAGTGTATAGATGTATAGCTATAACAGTTCAGAATCATAAAAAGAGTGCATGCATTTTAAAGTTTGTTAATTGGCTATATTATTCTTTTAAATTACATTACTAAGCAAATAGATGGCCGCTGGTTTTCATCTTTTAGCTTCAGCTTAAGTAATGTATTTTCCTGTTCTAAAAGTTTGTTTTTTTCCTTCAAAATTTTAAATTCAGCTTCTTGAATATTTCTCTGAGTTTGCTTTATCTCCGAATCTTTTAATTGGTTATCTTTTGTTAGATTTGATAATTTTTCTTGACCTTCAGTCACCTCAGCTGTAATTTCTGTTAGGTCCTTTTCTTCAGTGTCAACCTGAGCAGAAAGCTGTGGGACTTTTGCAGCACGTTCCTTTGTAACTGCTCTATCTTCCCTTTCCTTTTCTACCTTACTGATTAAATCTTTCAGCAGAACCTGATAATCTTCTTCGTTGAACGGGGAATTTGATTTCGATATTATACCATGTATCTGGTCATATATTTCCTGATGATGTTCTCCTCCTCTTTCTGTTGACTCTACTATCATGATTTTGTTTTCTATAAGCTTCACGAATTTCTTGAAACAATCTGGAGAGTCATCCGATTTCATAAATTCTTGTAAACCCTTTTGACGACTTTGATCTGAATCGCCTAGTGCAGCTCCGTGAGTAAACACTAGTGCGGTGTTCTTCCAAGGCAGATTCATCTTTGTAATTTCCTCGAACATTTGCTGTGCCTCTAAGCTTAGCCTCTGGCTACCGTCTTGGTCAAATAAGAAGGCGTCCACTCTAGAATTAACGCTTTTGAATCCTTCCATTAATATTTTCCAAAGTTCCACAGCGTCATCTCTTACGGCCCCCTTTAACTCTTCTTCGTCGAAGGATTTTGATGTATCAAAAAGACCAGGTGTATCGACCAAATATAGATCCCTTTTGGATCCTGAAAAGTCCGAAATACAATGCACCTTCGTTTGTTTTGTACAGGAACTGAATATTGCAAAGCCACCTTTGGATTCTTTAAAGACGTCTTGTTCGTCGTCAACATTAGAATTAGAATCAGTAATCAAATCCATAATTACAACAGTTAGCAGTATTAGCTGCAGCGCAATTTATCCGAAAGGCGCAACAAGTAATCTATGTATATACCGTCTATCGGGATATGAATGCGAGAGTAAAAGATTAATTGCGAATTGCGGGTTTAAGTAAACATTGTGGTTAAAAGAATGCTTAGGTGTACGTACGGGACGTGTATACAAAATTATGAGGTGTCAAATCAATACGTGTCCATAAGATTGCGCATACAGTCAAAACTCGCAATTCGCATTCTTTTGCCACACGCATTCAGGTCCACGTACGGCTTTCCACCTTTTGTGACATTCTATCATAGAGTACGGTATATCATAGAGTACGGTAGTACTCTATAAGTAGGGATGGCCGAAAAAAAACATGACCGCCCTATTCGATGTATTATCAATTAACACCTCATAAATCAACAACGTTCAGATTTTCGGTTGCATTCGTGTGTTTGCAGTCGTTTTTGCATGCTTTTCTAAACGCCAAAACATGTTACGATGCTCTACAACCTTCGCAAAGTGGTTAAACCGAAATAGGCCAAATTCTGCAATTCCTCATTTTTTCTTCTTCTTCTTCTTCTTCTTCTTTTTTCAAATGAACTAGCGCTAACATGCGAACTTACGCAGGTACATACAAATACTAAATCGTCATGAATCTTTCCGAACTAGGGAATAGGCTACCCTAGATTTCAACGCGCTCCAACCGAAGCGTGTTACTTTTGAAAGTGCCAAATTTAGGGCCTCTTTGAACGCCATTTTTTAATTAAGTTTCAAATTCTCTGTATATAAAATAAGTAACCCGAATAATGTTTGTGGTACTGCCGTTACCCGCGATCGAATTTCCTAGTCGCTTTGCAGGGCCTATATACAGTCGTATTCTTAACGATTATGGACCCTTTAATATCCTAAACTAAATGTTAAAGAACGGTAGAAAACATCTTATCAAATTTGGGATCTTTTCGGACGCCATTTTTTAATTTAGAGCTCTCTATTATATCGTCTATTCTGCTACTTTATTTCGAGTTTTCGCCAAGAAAACTTTCAAAACAAATATTAACAAGAAAAAAGGAGCAATACAAGTTAAATAAAAACATTCAAAAATGAAGTTAAAAGTAGGGATGGCACTATAACAGTGATTGGCACATCTAGAAAAGTAACGAAACAAGAAAGTGATCATATGGTAAGACTAACATTGCAGAAGTGGCATACTGAAACTTAACTATACACATCACTTCTATGTTTGGGCGCATCGATCCCTACTTCTAGTATATCCATGATGCGCCCAAACATAGAAGTGATGTGTATAGTTAAGTTTCAGTATGCCACTTCTGCAATGTTAGTCTTACCATATGATCACTTTCTTGTTTCGTTACTTTTTCTAGATGTGCCAATCACTGTTATAGTGCCATCCCTACTTTTAACTTCATTTTTGAATGTTTTTATTTAACTTTACAAAACTGAAATCAGTAAAGACAGCCCAACCACAATGGTTTATAAGTCACACTAAAAGACATTGACTGCATATGCCATCATACACAAGATAGAGAGTCGAACACGCCTAAGTTACAATCACCTTATTTATGATATGTTTTAAAGCACAAATCCCTTAGCTAATTATATTTATAGAGCATGCATCCCCACCTCTCACCCACCCCATACTATATATACAAGTAAATAAAAAACATTTACAAAAATGATGTTAGAAGTTGGAATGACAGTGTTCACTAATAGCTACATCTGCAAAAAGTCCTTGGTGCGCCCAAACACAGAAGTGTATGGTTAAGTTACTTAAATTTCAGTATAATATGCAACTTCTGTAGGATTAGCTTTATCATATAATCACTATACATGTCTTGTTTTGATACATTTTGCAGATGTATTAGTGAACACTGCCATTCCTATTTCTAAAGTTAAATAAAAACATTCAAAAATGAAGTTAAAAGTAGGGATGGCACTATAACAGTGATTGGCACATCTAGAAAAAGTAACGAAACAAGAAAGTGATCATATGGTAAGGCTAACATTGCAGAAGTGGCATACTGAAACTTAACTATACACATCACTTCTATGTTTGGGCGCATTATGGATATACTAGAAGTAGGGATCGATGCGCCCAAACATAGAAGTGATGTGTATTTAAAATAAGTAATATTAACAAGAATAAGGAGGAATATAAATAAATAAAAAACATTTGCAAAAATGATATCATAGATACGTAGTACTCTATAAGTAGGCATTTAGAAAAGTGTGCATGAATGGCATGAATGGCTGAAAATAACCGAATATAACCGAAAATCGCTTCGTTGGTGATTTATGAGGTGTTATTTGGTAATACATTAGATAGGACGGCCATGTTTTTTTCGGCCATTCCTACTTAGAGAGTACGTACATCAATCCCCGTACTCTCTGATTAGCCTGGCCCAGGTGGCATAAACAACGAGGTCTGCCATGTCCTTATTTAATATATAATATATAATACATATTTTCAAGAGGTCACCAGGCATGCAAGTGCCAGGTTAATATTTGGAGCATGGTACAGGACCAGGAGGGGCTACCAATTACAATTTCCTGCTAAATATTTCCTACTATAATTTGGTTAATGCATGCATGCGCCTAAATTTAATTGGTTTGGTTACTCCTTATATATATACCAAGCAGTCCTATTCTGTTTCTATATATAACCGCACTTATTGGTTTTGATGGCTTGGGTGGAATATCATAACAGACCTATCGGGCAAGGCTGTTATGGCCAAACATGATCATGAGGAGCAATATACTGGGTTTGAAGTTAAGTTTTAATGTATATCTATATACATATATAGATGGTCCTGTACCTTTCACACTGATAGTAATCAGTGGAGAACCTAAATGATTACTGCCCTTAAGATATACCTAGTGACACCATAAGCACATGCACCCCACACTAGCCACATGCATGTGACCGTTGAAATTTAACCTAGATTTGTAAGATATAACTTAATCTACATAAGGAATGGGGAAGAGGGTGGGTGGGGAGTTTTATGCCGGTTAGCTGGATCTTTACTGTGGGCAGATTGCTCTAACAAGCACGAGGTAGTTTGCTTGCCGCACCTACGTCAGACCTCCTGCTGCTGCGCCGCACCCCTAAAGCTCTTATCTCTATTATGTAGTGATATGTATACCTCCCACTTAGGAGAAGTAACTAAATTAATTGTATATCGATATCGCAATCTATTCGTGTCAATGACCTAGCCTTGCATAATCCAATAAGCGCCGCCCCCCCCCTGGTCACGCTAACTCTGTTTATATAAATATAAACTCCATTTAGCCTGGCCCAGGTGGCATAAACAACGAGGTCTGCCATGCCCTTATTAATTATATAATATATAATACATATTTTCAAGAGGTCACCAGGCATGCAAGTGCCAGGTTAATATTTGGAGCGTGGTACAGGACCAGGAGGGGCTACTAATTACAATTTCCTGCTAAATATTTCCTACTATAATTTGGTTAATGCATGCATGCGCCTAAATTTAATTGGTTTGGTTACTCCTTATATATATACCAAGCAGTCCTATTCTGTTTCTATATATAACCGCACTTATTGGTTTTGATGGCTTGGGTGGAATATCATAACAGACCTATCGGGCAAGGCTGTTATGGCCCAAGGAGTTTCTCCACCCAATATAACCTTTCGAATTAAACACTGAATATAGTACTTTATATATCAGTCTGAGATTGTGATTATTTATACACACTAATTAGTTCTGCCTCCCTCATATACCAAAAGAATAAGATATGATAAGCACATGCACATGCATGTACGTATATATTTGCTAAAGGCTGGTTATGAGTTGCTGGTTGCCATAGCCTTGGACACTGAGGCTAGAGATTCTCTGGGGATCTTTATATACAGCTGATAAGCAGAGCTCCTCCACCTACCCAAAGTCTGAATTAAAGCCGCGTCCATGCCTACTTGTGCTGCTGTAGTTGCTGCTCCAATACGAAAACTATGACCAGAATATGGTGTGGGGTCTATGCCTGCTGATTGAAGCAGTTGCCTGACTTCTTGCACAAACTTCTCCCTGGTCAGAAAAGAGCCATCTGTAAATTGAAATAATGGCCCTGGCTGTGTGTTGCGCAGTGCTATGAAAGGCAATAAAGCAGTCAGCGGGCAAAGTTGTTGGTCTGTCTTGCCTAGTGTGATTGTGACACCCTGCCTTAAGGGGTCAGTCTTGGAAGCCTTAAATTGATATAGATAAAGGCTTTAGTAGGGGAAGCGTGAGAGTCGACTGATACGTCTCTTAGACATAGATGCCAAGTTGGGTCGTAGGACGTGGCAGAGGGCATACATACTTCACCTGCTCGAAGAAAACCAAAGAAACAGACATTCATTGCGGCCCATATCATTAATTTATCTGGGGTAGTAGGGGGAGTCCTTATGATGTCCCAGACTTTGCAGAGCATCACTGGTGTAATGGGAAGGCGAGGTTTCTTTGGTATGATTGAAGTTGCCTTCCTTATTCCTTTCAACAGTAATTCCAAGCGGGGGCAGTTGCCATCTGGGAAAGGAGTGCTGGGACCATTGGTAATGTGGAGATGTCTAACCGCTGCTAGATATGTTTTGATGGTCTGCCACTTGAGTCCTTTTAACCCTTTAATGACCGTTGACGATATACATCGTCATGATAATTATATGCAGCCGATAACCGTTGACGATTTACATCGTCATAGATAGGCGGCAGGCTTTCCCGGCGAATTATTAGCATATGCGTGGCCAAAGTAAACTCTAACAGGTGTTAAGTGGTCGTCAGACAGTTGCACTTTACGATTAGTGCACACAGGTGGCAGGAACCTTCCCTCCGTGGCGAAAAAAGCCTACGAATTAACCGTATACGTACAACCCTTCCGCCAACTTATTGCGTGGGCGGACCTATACCTTATGACTGACTTTTTCGAAGGCCACGTCATGTACGTAAGTGCTACGTGTAAGGTAAGGTTGTTTTTACGACTGAGGAAGTGGATTCTCGTCAAGTTTAGCCTTTCGAATCAAGTGAAGAGAACGGACCAGGCACTAAACCTAGCCCTAACCCTATGCGGTCGCATTCAGAGCCTGGTCAGTTCTCTTCACTCACACGGTACGTATACGGTTAATTCGAAGGCTTTTTTCGCCACGGAGGGAAGCTAAGGTTCCTGCCACCTGTGTGCACTAATCGTAAAGTGCAACTGTCTGACGACCACTTAACACCTGTTAGAGTTTGCTTTGGCCGCGCATATGCTAATAATTCGCCGGGAAAGCCTGCCGCCTATCTATGACGATGTATATCGTCAACGGTTATCGGCTGCATATAATTATTATGACGATGTATATCGTCTGCGGTCATTAAAGGGTTAAGGCGAGGAACGCACTAAATAGTAGCAATTGCTGTTCTGAGGCAGGAAGAGTAGGGAGAGCCACCTGCTGACAGAAGGTCAGGTAATGTTTTTGGCCAGAGGCATAAGTCCGAGCTGTCGAGCTGGCTATACCTTCCTGAATATAGAAATCAACCGCTTTCTCCAATCGCTCGATAGCCAGTCCGGTTGCGGTTCTGCCAAAAATAGCTGGAGGAGATCCTGAGATAGGGTTGTTGGTAGTGTGGCAGCTGCTGGTACCTGCAGAAGAAAAGAGGAAATTTTGTTACAAGAGAGAGCATCGGCTGGGCCATTTTCTTTCCCTGGGATGTGTTCTGCCGAAATTCAAAAACCATATTCCATTGCAAACAGATGTAGCCCCCTTAGTAGGTGCATGACCAGTGCTTCTGTACTTTTGCCCGAAGTGATGGCATGGACCACGGCGATGTTGTCACATCTGAAGCGTATTGATTTTCGCTGCCATTGAGGACCCCAAACTGCTGCTGCCAGCACGATAGGTAGCAGTTCCTTAACAGTTATATTCTTCTGACTCCATGTCAGGGGCCAACAGCCCTGAAACCATGCGGATGAAGATGGGCACCAGGCTCCAAAACCCCATGAGCCTGAGGCATCTGATAGAACTTGTATGTCAGGGGCTGCTAGTACCGCTGACATGCAGTAAGAAGCTGCAGCCATTCCACCTGGGGAGAAATGTCTTCCACCATAGTAGGTCTGAGCGAAACTCTTTGTTCAGTCTGACAAAGTGATGGTCTTCTTTTGCCACCTTTGACCGTTCGATCATGCGGCGAATAAACACCCTGCCAAAACGAACCACCATTGCTGCATGTTGCAGAACTCCCAAGAGTGATAACAGTTCCCTCTTTGTACAGGCCTTCCTGTCTTGCCACGCATCCACGAGAGCTGACAGCCGCTGGAGTTTCTCTTGTGGCAGGCGTGCTGTCAAGGTGTGGGTGTCCAGTTCGATGCCTAGAAATACTAAGCACGTCTGGGGGCCCTCTACCTTTTCTGGAGCCAAGGGGACCCCTAGGTCACTAAGGGTAGCACAGGCCATATGGAGAGCCTGTGCTGTGGCTGTGGGTTTTTCCACGAAGAGGTAATCATCCAAATAGTGGATGCAGCATTCAGTGCCTCTTTCCTTGATGAGCCACTGGATGGCATCTGCCAATGCTGTAAATAGTTTTGGTGCTGATCGAAGACCAAATGGGAGACGGGTGTCAACATAATACTGCCCCTTCCACAGCATGCCCAGAAGGCCCCAGTCGTCAGGGTGCACTGGAATGATGCGATAGGCATCTTTGATGTCCAATTTTGAGAGTTGGGCATCCCTGCCTACTTGTAGTATTTGTGTGACTGCCAGATCTATTGATGGGTAGCGAAGAGAACTCAACTCTGGAGAGACCCCATCGTTAACGCTGTGGCCCTCTGGGAATGACAGATCTAAAATAAGACGCCACTTGCCAGGCTGTGACTTTTTAGGAATGACCCCAAATCGGCTGATTTGAAGAGGTACGAGAGGTGGGAGTGGAAAAGGGCCCAATATACGACCTTTTTGGCCTTCTGCCAGCAGATAAGCCTCCACCACTTCTGGGTGCTCATATGCTGAAGGAATATTATGCTTTGCTGGTCTTAGTTGGTGCCATGCATGGCTGCAGCCTAAGCGAAAACCTTTCTGTAGTCCTTCCAGTATCCATTGAACCAAAGGCCTATCGGGGTAGGCTTGCGCAAGGCATCCTGCCAGAGCGGCACCGCTAGGGGGGATGGTGCTGGTTGAGGTGCCCTAGGCATGCGCCAATGAGGGGAAGGGCGGGTAGAGGCATTAGTAAATGCTTGAAGATCCTTTGTATAGGCATAACATCCGTGACCTGAATTAAATGGGAAGGGGTATGTGCTATATATATGCAATCAGCAAGTTGTAGATGTAGCTAGATATAATGTGAGCAACTGTTGTATATATGGTCTTGTGCAAACCACACATTTATTATTAAATATTATTGTATAATACAGTGCAAGCCTCTATACATAACTGCCTGCTGCCGTGCCGGGAGAGTTTATATGCGGTAATACTGTATGTCCTGCAATTGCCTATGGCTGCCAAGAAGACATTGTCTATACGTCCTGCTGCCCAACTTATGGAATGCCTTAAGAGATAAATTAAATGCAGTGCCACAGATGTCGTCACAAATGAATATTTATTATATATAACAATAAACAAATCTTAAATGACCTGCATGCATGTGCCCGAAATCAATTATGCAACTAATATCGTACATCTCTATCTAACAATACTTGCCCATGTAGCGGCAAACTATACGTTAAATCACCTGCATGCGTTCCTCCATAGCGGCAGCCTGCCTATGGGGCTGCCCGTTTATTGGGGAGTAAGGCAAGGGGACCACGTTGTCTGAATGATGTGCGCTGGCATTCTATTGAGCGATGGCCAGTGGTTAGACAGATGGCACATGCATGGCGATATCGACAAGATTCTGGGAATCTACATGCACCTCCATTCCACGAGAGGCATATGGGTGATGTGGAGCGGTTGCCAACTGAAGTACTGCAAACTGGCGGCCAGGGGGTTGTAGTGGGCCCGTTATGTTGAGAAGGCTCGTCCACACCCCAAGGACAAGCTGATGATTTATGGCTAGAGCTGCAGCAAAATTGGCAGGTTGATGTACGGCAGCTCTGACAGGCCACAAAGCGTGCATAAAGGCTGGGATCCACTGCTTTCCAATTAGTATTTTTCCTGGAGGCTGCTTCAATCCTGAAGGCACGATCATATACTCGCCAGCCATTGCCTTGAAACTGCAGGTAAGCCTGCAGTATTCACAGCAAAAAATAGGGTAGTTTACAATCTGTAAACTAGGTTGTAAACCTTCATAAACAATGAGTTCACAACCTTTGTAAACCCCAAGTTTACGATTTAGTATTGATAGAAAACTTACCCGTTGTCTAAGGTTTTCAACTGTTTACAACCTGTTTACAAAGAGAATTATGAATATCATTAACACTTTCCACTAATTGCACCTGCTAATGAAACTATGAATATTATTATTAATTAATATTCATAGCTTATGAATATTATTATTAATTAATATTCATAGCTTCCAATGAATATTTATTCATTAAAATTAAATCAGGAAATTTCTCAATATACAATTAAAATACAAAAAGTGATTAAAATAAACTGTTTAGCAGTTAATTCTTCAGAAGTCTATCTTGCTAGGTATGTAGCCATGAATTCCGAACCATGGCATGTTGCTTGAATCTAAACAAGAGAAGAAAAGTGGGAATTATACAAATATATAAATCTTCTTACCTAAATACTTACTGATCGATGATGGTAATGTGTCTATTGCCACTAGACACCCAGGATCTTCTGTTAAATGCTGCCTAAATAGAAAAGAGATTTTTATCCCAAGCCCAAACTCAGCATCAAAAGCATTGAAATTATCTTACTTTGATTGCTTGCAGCATTTAAATGTCTTCCTATAGTAAGACATTCCACATTCAATTCACACTATATAATAGAATCAGTTGCTGTAAATAAAATGAAAATATCATTATATATAAGTCTCCTTACTGGCACTATACCCTTCACTAAAGCTGCTGAATGGAAGCGTTGCGCCAACTTTAACAGTTTATGGTGCCTAATAAAACAAAGACAATTGGTTAGTTACTTCTACAAGGTATAAGAATTTTGCAGACTTACGTATACGTAATAGTCCAAAGAACCGTTTCCTTTCGACCGGTTAGCGATTTCCCTCCAAAGAGTTCCCTCCAAAAAGTATACGCTATAATTGCATTCATAGAATTGACCACGCCTTCACGAGATTTTAGTGGGACTAGGCGGTCTCTTCTCCGAGTACGATCGTGTTAACCTTGGCTTACTAAGACTTCGTATATAGAATTGCCGAATGTCGCCGAACTGATGCAATATGCGTATGCAGAACACTTGTAACACGGTTAGTTTCAATATGTTAACCCTGTAGCCATCATACACCGTAATATTCATTGTATGTTGAGCAAAAGTGTACGTACGTACGTACGTACCTTTCACTAGTAAACAGATATACGTACGTAGCATATAAAATTCGATACGATTGTATGTTAGTTTAATGATTATGAAGCTTCTACGATAGTTACAAGGCTGTAAACAGATATACGTACGTAGCATATATAATTCGATACGATTGTATGCAAGTTTAATGATTATGAAGCTTCTACGATAGCTACAAGGCTGTAAACAGATATACGTACGTAGCATATATAATTTGATACGATTGTATGCAAGTTTAATGATTATGAAGCTTCTACGATAGCTACAAGGCTATCAATTTGAACGCCGTCGTTCACAGTAGTAATCTGGTGGCTCTGAGTTTGAATAGAGGCGAATTAGTCGTAGTGCCTTTAGTTAAGTTCTACTGAATAATCGTGTTTGAGCTTCTTTAAAGGCCTAAAGTGCTTGCCTGTTAAAGGCACGTATATCGTTCAGGATTAACTAACTTCCAGGAAGCCGTTATTTCGATCAGGTAACCGAACGCCGTCGATACTGACGAATTTATAATAAGCCTGTACCTGTCCAGTTAGACTTTTAAAATTAAAATAAGTGTGCTGACGTGGGCCTGTTTCGGGCTGTACCCACCAACATGTAATAAAAACTATTGTGTGACAGTTGGAAGTGGAGGGCCTGTTTCGGGCTGTACCCACCAACATGTAATTAAAACTATTGTGTGACAGTTGGAAGTGGAGGGCCTGTTTCAGGCTGTACCCACCAACATTTATTTAAAACTATTGTGTGACAGTTGGAAGTGGAGGGCCTGTTTCGGGCTGTACCCACCAACATGTAATTAAAACTATTGTGTGACAGTTGGAAGTGGAGGGCCTGTTTCGGGCTGTACCCACCAACATGTAATTAAAACTATTGTGTGACAGTTGGAAGTGGAGGGCCTGTTTCGGGCTGTACCCACCAACATGTAATTAAAATGTAATTAAGCTTCTTGACTTTTGCCGAGCACATGCAGCTTCACTCAGGAAAGAACATCACTAATTATCCTTAAGTGGACAATACAGTGTGGTGTACTTCAAAAAGTGAACCTAACATGGCTTCCATTGTTTATTAAACATTTCCTACACCATATAAGGCACATTGTGTACTGTATGAAAACATATTCAATTCTATATGTAAGGCCAGTTTTATTACAATATACTGCAAGCTCACGTCACTATAGTAGATGTGAGTAATATCTTTGTTGCATTGCGTATTTAAAAAGAGACATTTTGGGTTCTACGTACTAGTTGCATCATTATTACCGAGCGGTATAGCGAGGTTAATTGTTTCTGTTGTAAGGGGAGTCGGATCGAGGTTGCCCATGTACATAATTGCCTAAAGATGTGTCAAAGAATTTTTTGGTTCACTTTAAGCCCATATCTAAATTTTGTGTCAAGTGTGGCTAAAATGACTATGGGAATGTGGCAAGCCTGTTTCGGGCTGTACCTATTCTCCATTAACATCATTTACAGTTACTCCATCATTAATTTCTATAGCATGCAATCATATCAGGTCGTTTTGGAAGGAAGGACTAGGGCAGGAAGGATGGTTCTACAAACAAGACAACACTGGTTGAATAGAATAACATTTTAACAAACCTTTTTACTGTTCTACACTTACATCCATTTTAATTGTCACTAAAATACTTTTTCGTTACATATCTGGAATCCTAATTTCATGTAGTCTATTGAATGCATCATATACTATAGCTACGATCGTTACAGGTAGTTAGCTACGTAGATAACTAGCTCACTTGAGAAGAAAATCCAATCCATTTTACCGGAGTATCATTAATATTATTCATACTTATTTTAAGACATTCCAAATGACTTCACAGTTAAAAGCAACGCTGTTTACCTCAGTAAACGCTGTGATAACTTACGTAAACATTTGGCAATTTGCGTAAACGAACCGTTGCGTAAACTTTTGTAAACTTTTGTGAACTACTAGTTTACACAACATTGTGAACTGGTGTAAACTACTTTATTTTTTGCAGTGATTGTGTTGGCGTATGCTGTCATTTGTGGTAACATCATTGGGTGGAAGGAGCATAGTGCTGCTATGTACTTGTTAAAACACAGCACCCACGTGAAAATATCATCCACTGTCTTCATGCTGCACTTCGAGGTGACAGTGGCTGTGAGGACATTCTTCAGTCGGAAAAGTGGCTTGCAGCAATGGAGCTGGCAAGAACCAATGGAGCTGCACAAAAGACATCTCTCTCAAGGATTGTACAAGCTTCAGGGGCAGGGGCTCTCCCATGTCACACACTGCTTGCTGAGGTATATGAGATGCTGCCGTAGACTCCTTTGCAGGGTTGCCGAGTGAGGCCATGAGTGTAGTACCAATGGCATCAGCCTGCGTGGAGGGTATAGCGTGGGAGTTGTAGTGTCCGTTGATGGTTGGAGAGCCAAGTGGGCTAGCTGCGCCGCTGCAGGAATTTGACCAGGCTGAATGAAGGCAAGTGGCTGGTCTGTATGGATAGAAAGACGAGGGGGCCAGTGAAACAAGTCTCAACGCTTAGTGGAAAAAGGGGGTGGGGGTCGCTGGAAGCTCTCGTTTCCAGCCTATATGCTTAGTCAACTGGCCTGTATAGTGCTACAAAGTGTGTCTGTATATGTGTGTGCGGTCTGTTATATGCGTCGGGGTGTGCCTGAATGACTTATCTTTAGACTCCGTTATCTAGTGTAAAGAATATAGGAATGGTTGTGACGGTGGCCTGGTCGAGTTCAAGTGACTGGCTATGGTATATTTTATGTATAAGTGTCAGGGTCGGCTGGTGCAGTGGTAATATGGTGAATGAGTATATGTGCCTGTGTGTGGACGCTATGCATGCAGACTGGCCCAAAGGCTGCTGCGGCTGCGGTGGTGCTGCTAGCTTGTCACTATGGACATCAATGATTGCCCTTGTTAACCTGTAGCTGTCATTGGTAGTCTGATGCCTTGGTGATATTAAGAAGGAGCTATAGACATGAAGTCATGATTGAGCCAACCGATATGCTATAGGTGGTGCCTTCCGTATTGACAAGTGTATATGCTTGGCTGCTGCTGCCGCTGCCTGTGAGCCGGATTGCTAAGGTTCCCTACTCAGTATGCAGCCTGAGAGTTGGGAATTAAGGGGGTGGGGGCGGATATTTACCCAACATGTGCGACGATCGTCGCATAAAGTAGTTATTTACGCGATCGTCGCTGGACTAGCAAGGAATGGTAGCTGTGGCCGTTATATCTGTATCATGCTGGCGATGTGTGGGCTGGCAGTGACGATGTGTACAAATATAAGGGCTTACCCGATTCAGAAGGTAGAATACCGCCGTTGAGTAGCGATGCTGTGGGTATTCGCGTGCCTGACGGCTGAGTCTCCGCATCGATCGGACGGAAGTGATGGAGCACCGATTTCAAAACTCATTGAGCCTGTGTCGGAGTGAGCTCGGCCAGGTCGGGTAACTGTGGAAGTTGCTGTTGTTCGCCTTGAGAGGGTTGTGAAGCGTTTGGGGAATCTGATGTAGCCATCGTCGAGTTTTATGCCGGTTAGCTGGATCTTTACTGTGGGCGGATTGCTCTAACAAGCACGAGGTAGTTTGCTTGCCGCACCTACGTCAGACCTCCTGCTGCTGCGCTGCACCCCTAAAGCTCTTATCTCTATTATGTAGTGATATGTATACCTCCCACTTAGGAGAAGTAACTAAATTAATTGTATATCGATATCGTAATCCATTCGTGTCAATGACCTAGCCTTGCGTAATCCAATAAGCGCCGCCCCCCCTGGTCACGCTAACTCTGTTTATATAAATATAAACTCCATTAATCAGCTAAGAAGTGGTGCAACAAACACTTCCAATTACGTGCTCTTTTCACAAATTCATAGTGATTGTTGTTCTTGAAGGAGTCACCTTGTCAGGAATTATGCAAACACACTGTTTACCTTGCTGAGGGTGGGAGGAGGTAGAGGTGAAATAATTGGAAATCTCCTGCAGAGACACTAGGTATAGCATACAAACCAAAGTGGGTGGTATAACTAATTACATATCACCTGCAGAAATTATATATATACTCCCAATATACAAGTAAATAAAAAACATTTATATACAAAAATGATGTTAGAAGTAGGAATGACAGTGTTCACTAATACATCGATCTGCAAAAATATCGAAACAAGACATGTACAGTGATTATATGATAAGGCTAATCCTACAGAAGTTGCATATAATACTGAAATTTAAGTAACTTAACCATACACTTCTGTGTTTGGGTGCACCATTCCTACTTCAGCTTGGTGCGCCCAAACACAGAAGTGTATGATAGTGCCATCCCTACTTTTAACTTCATTTTTGAATGTTTTTATTTTAACTTGTATTGCCTATTTTTTCTAGTTAACGTTTGTTTCGAACGTATTCCTGGCGAAAACTCGAAATGAAGTAGCAGATTCATAAACGATATAATATTATGTAATCTAGAGTTCTAAATTAAAAAGTGGCGTCCGAAAAGATCCCAAATTTGTCAAATGAGTTTTCTACCGTTCTTTAACATTCAGATTAGGATGTTAAAGGGTCCATAATCGTTAAGACTACGACTGTATAAAGACCCTGCATAGCGACTAAGTAATTCGATCGCGAGGGGCGCAGTACCTCCAATTTTTCTAACTCGAGTTACTTTTTCAATCAATCAATCAATCAATCTCTATTATTATTAGAGTGCACCGTGCCCATTGGCACTAGGGTACAGATTGTCCCCATGCCGAACTTACAATAAAACAAAATAAATAATATGAACATGCAAAATAGAGTTTATTTATATAGAGAATTTTAAACTTAATTAAAAATGTCGTTCAAAGAGCCCTGTATTTGGCTCTTTCTAAAGTAACACGCTTCGGATAGAGCGCGTTGAAATCTAGGGTAGCCTATTCCCTAGTTCGGAAACATTAATGACGATGTAGTACTTGTGTGTTCCTGCGTAAGTTCGCATGTTAGCGCTAGCTCATTTGAAAAAAGAAGAAAAATGAGGAATTTCAGAATTTGGCCTATTTCAGTTTACCACTTTGTGAAGGTTGTAGAGCAACGCAACATATTTTGGCTTTTAGAAAAGCATGCAAAAACGACTGCAAACACTCGAATATAACCGAAAATCCTATCGTTGAATTACAAGGTGTTAATTGATAACACATTAGATAGGGCGGCCATGTTTTTTTCGGCCATCCCTACTTATAGAGTACGGTAACTCTATGATATAAAGTTAAATAAAAACATTCAAAAAGTAAGTTAAAAGTAGTGATGGCACTATAACAGTGATTGGCACATCTAGAAAAAGTAACGGAACAAACTATACACATCACTTCTATGTTTGGGCGCATCATGTATATACTAGAAGTAGGGATCGATGCGCCCAAACATAGAAGTGATGTGTATAGTTAAGTTTGAGTATGCCACTTCTGTAATGTTAGCCTTACCATATGATCACTTTCTTGTTTCGTTACTTTTTCTAGATGTGCCAATCATTGTTATAGTGCCATCCCTACTTTTAGCTTCATTTTTGAATGTTTTTATTTAACTTGTATTGTTCCTTTTTTCTTGTTAATATTTGTTTTGAAAGTTTACTTGGCGAAAACTCGAAATAAAGTAGCAGAATAGACGATATAATAGAGAGCTCTAAATTAAAAAAATGGCGTCTGAAAAGATCCCAAATTTGCAAATTTGTTAAGTATGTTTTCTACCGTTGTTTAATATTCAGTTTAGGATATTAAAGGGCCCAAAATCGTTAAGAATACGACTGTATATAGGCCCTGCAAAGCGACTAAGAAATGTGATCGCCGGTGGCGGCAGTACCACAAATATTTCTAAATCGTTACTTATTTTATATACAGAGAATTTGAAACTTAATTAAAAATGGCGTTCGAAGAGTCCCTAATTTGGAACTTTCAAAAGTAACACGCTTCGGAAGGAGCGCGTTGAAATCTAGGGTAGCCTATTCCCTAGTTCGGAAGCATTCATGATGATTTAGTAATTGTATGTACCTGCATAAGTTCGCATGTTTGCGCTAGCTCATTTGAAAAAAGAAGAAAAAATGAGGAATTTCAGAATATGGCCTATTTCGGGTTAACCACTTTGCGAAGGTTGTAGAGCATCGAAACATGTTTTGGCATTTAGAAAGGCATGCAAAAACAACTGCAAACACTCGAATGCAGCCAAAAATCCCATCGTTGTTGATTTATGAGGTGTTAATTGATAATACATTGAATAGGGCGGCCATGTTTTTTTCGGCCATCCTTACTTAGAGAGTACTACCATACTCTCTGATTCTGCTACTTTTGTTGTTGGAATATCTATGATTTTCCGGACGCCAGAAACACTTATTCGAGTTTTCGCCAATTAAGCCGATAGCCTTACCATATGATCACTGTCTCGTTTCGTGACTTTTTCTAGATCAATATGCCAATCACTGTAATAGTGCCATCCCTACTTTTAACTTCATTTTTGAATGTTTTAATTTAATGATTTAGATGTCTGCAGTACTCAAACATATATGCATTGATAGAGGGCTCAAAGTAGAGGAATGCAAGTTAAAATCCGAGAGGGGGGATTCGAATAGATTTTTGGTTATATGGACCCCTCCACAAACTGCTCTCTCTAACCATAACGTCCTATATATATATATATAACCGGAGTACCGGAAGTATATTATTATTTTTATTTATTATTATTTTTTATTTAACGTGCCACATACATAGCACTAGGACAGACTGTCCTATGAGGCACACACCAATACATCATGACAAATAAATCAGTTCAACAAAACATCAAGTCATCAATCAAAAAGGTCAACTAAATCTAGCAGTCCACATCTTCAAAATAATCTTAAGGATTGAGTGATGCTTGCATCCTTGATCCAGAATGGCAAATAGTTTATCATCATCAGTCATCAAATCAAACCCCAGTGCTACCCGTGACAAAGACTGAAAAAGGTCCACCCACTAAATCCTTCCATCTCTCGCACTCCAGCAGCCAATGTTGCACATCTTCCACCTTCCCCAAATCACACTCCCCACATGTTCTCTCCGCTCTCTCGAGACCCCTCCACCTTCCACATTCAATCCTAAGTGGGGCTGTCCCACCCCTGATCATCATCATCATCCGTCTCTTACCCTTATCTGCCACATCTAAACATCGAGATTCACCACCTTTCTCCTTCAAAAGTTTCAACAAGGCCAACTTGGGTTTTGTGACCAGTTCACCATCCCATTCATCTTCCACCTTCCTTCTCGCACAAGCCTGTAACATCATTGTGATTTCTCTACATGACAGCCCTTTTACCTCCTTGGCACCGATTCCACACCAACCAAAACATTCCAGGTATTTTTTCAGATTCTTCATCCATCCTCCACCACTCTTAGCCGCCTCCAACACTGCTGCCCTCAAAATCCTTCCTTCAAACAGTGGATTCGTCATAACCTTCAACCAGAATGTAACACATCTCACCCTTGCAAGCCAGACCACCGGGAAAGCATCAGCCTCCATCATCAGGGATACCTTTGGGTGGCGCACACCCACCCCAAAGAGGTTTCTCAGGGCCCTTAATTGTAGCTGGTTCAACCCATCTAACTTCTGATGGCAACCCCAGATCTCTGCCCCATACAACAACACGGATTCCACCAGTGACTGCATCAACTGCATAAACGACCTGCCGTTCACCTCCCCAACTGACTCCCGACACCTCCGCAGCCAAGCACCTAATGCCTGAGACCCCATTTCCACCCGATGCTCCACCATACTTGAGCAGCCCAAACTGTCATCCACCATACAGCCCAAGTACTTGTAAGTAGACACCCATGGGAGCTCCTTCTCACCAATACTGAAATGATCAGCACACTTATTGACCCCTCTTTTCCTCATGTGCATTACCGCACTCTTTTCCACATTTATCTCAACGGACCATTCCTCACACCAACTTTCTAAGCACTGGAGACTCTTCCTCATATCATCTGCACTCTCAGCCAATAGAGCTGTGTCATCGGCAAACAGCAGACCAGGTACAATAATTTCGTCACACATCACCTCACAATCCTTATCCTTTAATTCAGTTACCAACCCGTTGATATACAAGGAAAAAAGAACTGGAGATAACACACACCCCTGCCGTAAACCTTTTGTCACTTCAAACTCTTCTCCTAGGCATCCATCAATTCTCACTTGAGACACACTACCACCGTACAAACTCTTCAAGAAGGTGAGGAAGCGCCCATTTACACCATAACCCTCTAAGCAACCCCACAGCTTCTTCCTGTTCACCCGATCATACGCCTTCTTAAAGTCAATAAAAGCTGTTAGCATCCCATCTGACTTCTTTGACAGCATTGACTGGCCAATCAACAGCAAAGACAGGTATTGATCCCTACAACTCCTACCACTGCGAAAACCACCCTGTTCGTCAACCAAGGTACCTTCTGTTTCTAAAAAGGTAGTCAGCCGCATGTTCAGAACCATGCACATGATCTTGCAAACCAAGGATGTCAGGGATATACCTCTAAAGTTTTTGGTGTCACATACTCCCCTCACCCTCTTCTTTGGGACTGGAACGATAATTGAATGTTTCCACAAAGAGGGCACCACTCCAAACTTCCAGCAGACATTAAACAATTTCACCCACACATCTGTTTAACACTCAGCACTCATCATCTCAACAGAAATACCATCTTTGCCAACTGCCTTCCCTTTCTTTACTTTACCCAATGCCCACATCACTTCTTCTTGAGTGAGTTCATCCTCCAAAAACTTACTACTCCCACCAAGCCCTTTAGCCTTGCCATCACCATTCAACGCATGGCAACCAGTGGGAGACTCTTTACCGCCTTGCAACACCTCCTTGAAGTGTTCACTCCAGACCTTCCTGCCTTCCTCACCAGATCGTGCCACGCCGTTCTCATCATAGACTCTGCCAAAACCTCCAGGTGGATTCTTACTAGAAATGCCTAGTTAGTATATATTCTGTATAAAAGCGGACGCCGTGGACTTAATGATATACCGATTTTATCAAAGCTGAAAATGATTTGGCTCGATCCTGAAAGTAAGGTGCATTTTGAAAAAATAATAACAGAAGCAGTAAAACCTACGAAAGACGATCGCGTGGCATTAGTATTTGGATTAACTGATCATGGAAACATTTTAAGAAGAAGATGGAAAGAGAAAAAGCCATTTATGAAGATTCTAAAACGCAAGCACAGTACTATCTCAAGCTCAAGGAGGAACTAAAACAGTTAGAGTTACAGTATGAGAGTACTAAACAAAAGGTCAGTACTATTCTAAGCCAAACAGAAGAGTTTTCAAAGGAAAACAAAAGATTAGAAGATGAATTTCATGCTATTAAGGAGATGCTAGAAGAAAAACAGAAAGAGGGAAAATTAGAAAAAGAGAAATTGTTAGAAAAAAATTGATGAGTTAGAAGAAAACCTTAATATGGAATTGAACCCAAATTTCAAAAAATCATTTGGTGCCCCTGCTATGTGGCTCTTCAAAAAAGTTAGCAGGGCAAAAAGAAAGAAATCAGAGAAGAAAGAGAAATAGTTCCAAACTGAATAAGAATTTACCGACTTTACCAGATATACATATACATGAATAATTTGATAGAAACATTATACGTTTATGTATACATGACATTTTAATTTAGTACAATATATGTACACAGTAGTGATGTACTGGTTTAAGTAAACATTGCGGTTAAAAGAATCAATATGTGACAAAACTCACAATTCCCATTCTTTTGACACATGCATTCAATTCCTGATATACACGTACAGTAATTATTAAGTACAGTACTAACTTAAAAAATGAATGATCATGATAGATTACTCCTGTCCACTTCTATTTGTTTGATTTGTAGAGGGTTTTGATCTAACTGTTTTTACTATTCATTATATTTCTTTCTGATAATCAGTTTTTTCTGATTATATATGGTTGAATAAAATGATTATACGTACAAATTTTAAAGACTACTGCACACAATATCTGTAATGTACAAAGGTATACAAAATGCACTAGTCTATATATTATTTATTCCTTTAGTATTAACATACACACTGTAGACAAACACTTATAGTTTAGCCTTCTGCTTCAGTTCCTCCTTGGCTACAGTTTCTATGTGAACTTCATCTGGTCCATCAGCAATGCGTAAGGACCTTGCACCCGCATAAAACATTCCAAGCACTGTATCCTGGGAGAGACCAGCTGCACCATGCACCTGGATTGCCCTGTCTATCACTTTGCAAGCCATTTCTGGTGCGGCAACCTTGATAGCAGCAATCTGTGAAAGGGGGCGTGGTCATAGCAATCTGTGAAAGGGGGCGTGGTCATAGCACATATATGGTAAATTGAAATGGTTGAGCATAAGTATCACTAATTTGAACATTTCAACCCAGAGGTCAAATCTTACAATCACAACTTCTAATACTTTACATGAATGATACAATGAAATATTACAAACCTCCTTTTTTGCCCCTTTACTGCCAAGAGTGTCCACATACTTGGCAGCTTGGAGGACCAGCAACCTGGTCTGGTCTACTTCTACTCGTGATTGAGCAATGTATGACCTTACCAATTGCTACAATACATGCAAGAATGAGGTTAGATAATATAACAAATTTATACACATGTTGTAAAGAGATGTTTTCAGGTCCATTACATGTAAGGGAACAATTACAAACCTGTTTAGCTAGAACTTTCCCAAAAGTAGTACGGTTTAGAGCTCTGTTGGTCATCAGGTCAATTGCTCTCTCTGCCATTCCGATCAGTCTCATGCAGTGATGGATTCTTCCTGGGCCTAGTCGGCCCTGTGCTATTTCAAACCCTCTGCCTTCACCACCAATGATATTGCTCAGTGGGACACGAACATTAGTGAAAGATATTTCAAAGTGTCCATGTGGATAATCTATACAAAGTCACACATTAAGTATAGCACAAGTGAATATGTCAAAGTGAAGTACATACGTACGTACATATATGGCTGTATGCTATATTATATCACCATATGAATAAAACACAATAATATATTCTGTATTCTGTAGATATACAGTTAATACTGGGTATTACAACGCAATTGTTGGTCAGAAAAGAAATGATTGTATTGGTCATTCAGTTGTGGCAGGCCTTGGGACTGATAGATAGTTGTACTGCTGTTTCACATTCTACAATAAACTCATTAAAATAGCTAAATACACAAGTTGAAAAGTACTCACCAAGGCCTCCAAATACTGCCAGTGGTCTAACTAGCTTCACTCCAGGAGTGTCCAGAGGTACAATAACCATGGAGTGGCGAGTTAGCCTAAAAGAGGAGAGTTTGAGCAACAAAACTTCATAATTGTATTCATACATCACATTATCAGGACAAATTTACATATTGTATTTTGAATACTATAAACATACAAGTAAATCCATCTGGTATACATATATATATATATACGTATATTGCATGATTACATAATCATAGTTAGATTAAGCATAGGAGGTACATGGGCGGGGTCATCAACACTCTGTATCCTTGCTAGATCCAACCCTCAATAGTCTAGAAGCAGTAATTTAAGTATAAGTTATAGTTGATTCCTTTACATGAGCAAAGTAATCAAAGAGAAGACAGAAGAAGTTATTATGAGATTCTACTGCATTATTATTATATAATGATATTCATAGCCAAGAACTAATTGGCACCAAAGTGTCTCGGTGTATGCACTTATGTAGGTGCTAGTGAGTACATACGTATATGTACATTTTGAAATGGAGGAATGTCTACTTACCTTGCTCCATCTGGATTTGTGACACCCATCACTATGGCAACCTTACATCTTGGGTCTCCTGCTCCACTGCTCCACCACTTGCGGCCATTGAGGACATACTCATTGCCGTCTCTCTCAATGGTGAGGCTGATATTGGTTGCATCACTTGAAGCAACTCCAGGTTCTGTATACAAATAATAACAAAGAAATGGAATATCTTTAAAAATACGTATACTTACAGTATAGGGAGAATTGATACAGTACTTTTTGGGTCGGTTGTCCAAACCAGACATTGCAATCGGTAACTCGCATGCAACTATACCATTTGAACAAACTTTCACTAGAACGACATCATCATGCATGCGTATAGATAACCTTTTATGATTAACGATTGCAATGTCTGGTCTGGACAACTGACCCAAAAAGTACTATATATACATAGGCTAAGGGAAGTGTCACATGAGTGAACATGTACACAACAACTAGCATACCATGTGGGCCTCCTACATATATGTATGTATGTACATATCACAGACTACAGATCAGTCAGTAAGGTGTAGATATATATAGGGAATATTCACGTGCAGTGAAGGTAGAACAGGAGGTCTCCTTACAGACTACTCTATAACTGTTGGGCCTTCTCATTGCTGTCAAAAGGCCAATACTCATTATACAACTCACCTGTCATACTAAAACAGGATCGAATGGTGCCCTCCAGTAGAGGATCTAGCCACTTCTTCTTTTGCTCCTCACTTCCATACATATACAGCACCTCCATGTTTCCAGTGTCAGGAGCACTGCAGTTGAACACTTCTGAAGCAATAGGGGATCTCCCCATCTCCTCCGCCATGGCAGCATACTCCAGCTGGGAGAATCCTGATATTCCAGGCAAGAACAGATTCCAGAGACCCTGGGACTTTGCTTCCTTCTTCATCTCCTCCATCACAGGTGGGACACTCCAGTGGTACTTTTCTACATGATTAAAAAACTCCTACGAAATAAATAACAGAAAATTAGCGACCTGGAAACTAGTGTGACATTTCTGGGTTTACCTAATTAATCATTCCATCTCTTTATTAATACACTATGACTAATGCAATATTGTGAGTATAATGAAAAACCAGTTGTGAAGCACATACCTCTTCAGCCGGGATCACTTTCTCATCAATAAGAACTTTCACATCTTTCAGCGTCTTTTTGGCTTTTGGTGAAAAGTGGAACATGTCAGAAACTGACAGGCTGGAGGTGCTGGTAGTGTAATTGAGACCAGCCAGTGCCATGGGCACAACCATGTCCTCATAGGACAGGGCTTGCTCACTGCTAGCATTTCCTTGACGACCTCTTGTCACAACACCCTACAATAAAGAATCAACAGTTAAGGAGCTTCAAACAGTCTATAGGCACTTACATGGGGGATGGACTATAGGTACTTACATGGAGGATGGACTATAGGTACTTACATGGAGGATGGACTATAGGTACTTACATGGAGGATGGACTATAGGTACTTACATGGAGGATGGACTATAGGTACTTACATGGAGGATGGACTATAGGTACTTACATGGAGGATGGACTATAGGTACTTACATGGAGGATGGACTATAGGTACTTACATGGAGGATGGACTATAGGTACTTACATGGGGGATGGACTATAGGTACTTACATGGAAGATGGACTATAGGTACTTACATGGAGGATGGACTATAGGTACTTACATGGAGGATGGACTATAGGTACTTACATGGAGGATGGACTATAGGTACTTACATGGAGGATGGACTATAGGTACTTACATGGAGGATGGACTATAGGCACTTACATGGAGGATGGACTATAGGTACTTACATGGAGGATGGACTATAGGTACTTACATGGAGGATGGACTATAGGTACTTACATGGAGGATGGACTATAGGTACTTACATGGAGGATGGACTATAGGCACTTACATGGAGGATGGACTATAGGTACTTACATGGAGGATGGACTATAGGCACTTACATGGAGGATGGACTATAGGTACTTACATGGAGGATGGACTATAGGTACTTACATGGAGGATGGACTATAGGCACTTACATGGAGGATGGACTATAGGTACTTACATGGAGGATGGACTATAGCTATAGGCACTTACATGGAGGATGGACTATAGGCACTTACCTGGAGGATGGACTACAGGTACTTACTTGGAGGATGGACTATAGGTACTTACTTGGAGGATGGAGGCTATTCTGAAGCAGGCCAAGGCTTGATAGAAGTGTAACTTTGGAATTGGATGTCCAATATTTTCAATGGCAGCATAAATGCGAGTAAGATGATACTCACTGGGGATCCCTTCAACGCCATCCCCTTAAAAGAAATAAAACATACCACAGTAAGACTAACTCTGAAAGAATACACAGAAAGAAATATTACTAAAAGTTTTGTATATTGCTCGCAGGTTGTATATATAAAGTCATGCTCATAACTCATTGTCTCCGTACTTTCCTCTCTTTGCCCTTGTAAATGTACAAATACAGTGGGCTCTCATTTATCCGGACCTGATTTATCCGGAAATCTCATATATCCGGTGTTTGAACTTAGGAACAAAAATTTTGCCATACAAAAGTATAGGAAATTATACTGAGTTATCCGAAACTGTGATATCCGTATCCGGCACTGCAGCGTGGGAACCACGCGCTGATTCTCCATACATTTCACACTTATCTGTCCGACTTTGAAGTATGGCTACAAAATCAAGTTCCAAGCGTGCCAGAGTTTCTATCTTGGTTTCTTTGAAGAAGAAGATATGTGCCTACAAGAAGAGCCACCCAAAGGCTACACAAGAAGAAATTCGTTCACTTATTTTTAAAGAAGATTCTGTTGATATCGGGCGAACAACGATTAGTGATATCCTTCGTGATGCAGACAAGTGGGCCAGCATTGAGGACTCCAGCTCGACCAAGCACTGTCAGGGACGTTTTGCGCAGCTAGAGGAGGCTCTTTGGATTTGGTTCGGCAATATTCGCTCTCAAAGTTTGTCCATTTCAGATGATATGTTGCGGGAGAAAGCCAATTAGTGTTTGGAGAATCGTTAGGAGTTATTGGATTGACCTATTCCAGCGGGTGGCTGCAAGGCTTTAAGAAACGTCATGGCATCAAGGTGAGAGTTATTCATGGTGAGGCAGCCAGTGTAGGAGCAGACATTGTTGAAGAAGGAAGGAGGAAGCTGAGGGAGACCTTGCACGGATATTCACTAGACTCGATCTACAATATGGATGAAACGGGTCTGTTCTTTCGGTTGGAGCCTAACAAAACCCTGGCAACTGGAACAGTCTCAGGTACCAGGAAGTGTAAGCAGCGCATAACAGTGGCTCTGTGTTGCAATGCTGATGGGACAGACAAGCTGCAGCCTTTAGTTATAGCAAAGGCAGCCAGACCACGGTGTTTTCCCAAGATGTTTGACGTGCAATCTGTTATGCAATACCATCATAACACCAAGGCATGGATGACAGCTGCAGTCTTCACAGAGTGGCTGAAAAGTCTCGAGAGGAAAATGGCTGTCAAGAAGCGACACATTCTTCTTTTGCTGGATAATGCACCAAGCCATATTCACAGTGTTGAACTAACCTATGTTAAGATTGAGATGCTGCCACCAAACACTACATCTCACATTCAGCCCTTGGATGCTGGGATCATCAAAAACTTCAAACTGCACTACAAGACCAAGCTGATGCAGCTGTATGTTCGAGAAGTGGATGAAAAGGGCAGGTTTGACCACATCAATCTAAAGCAGGCTGTCTACTTTGTTAAAGATGCATGGACAATGGTTAAGGAGCAAACAATTGCCAATTGATTTTCACACACTGGAATCTTGGCAACCATTCAAGCCAATCTCTCACAACCAGCTGAACAACAAGAAGCACAAGCAGAATTATCAGAGTTGGCCGACATAGCATCCATTGACAACCCCTGTAGCCTCGATGAGTACATCAACATGCCAGAAGTAAATGCAACAGAAGAGCCACTGACTGATGAGGACATCATAAGACTTGTTCAAGGGGATACGCCAGTGTTGAATGAAGATCAAGACAGTGATGATAACAGTGAGGAAGAACCTGAAGTGATTGAGCCATATTCTTTATCAGAAGCTATTCCCGTATGTGAACGCCTCCTTGCAACTCTTGAGAGCCATGATGGCTTCACAGAGCAGAGCTACAGTTTCCTGCGTACTATTATCAGGGATATCCACCTGGCCAAGACTAAGAATGTGAAGCAGACCACCCTGACAGACTATTTTACTAGATCTTAGTGAGATGCATGCTTTTGAATGACTGTCCTTGAGAATGATTGCATGCTTATGTGTATCTCTTGTTTACTGTCATGTCATTGTTATTGTGGCCCACAATGAGTGCATCTATTCCTTTTGAAGAGCTTGTACTATATAGCACTGTCTTTCTGTCTTTCTTCCATGATAAAGGTAACTGTATGTCTATATTTGTTATCCGACATCTCATTTATCCAGCACATTTTGCTGGGAACAAATGTCGTCGGATAAATGAGAGCCCACTGTAAATATATACATGTATATCTGTACCTCAGCATTATGTAATCTCCTCCCATCTAACAAGCTGAAACTAACTAAATTTTAGCGTATAAGGCAGCTCAGATTAGTGATCCTAGAGTCTGTTAGACTAGATGGAAATCATGTATACACTGAATGAAAGGTTTACCTACGTATGTGTGTGTAGGTAGGGTGTACATGTATAACTACTGTACCTATGGAGAAGTGGGTGTACATGTATAACTACTGTACCTATGGAGAAGTGGGTGTACATGTATAACTACTGTACCTATGGAGAAGTGGGTCTTGAAGGGAAGGAAGAGAAGTGCACAAAACCCAACATCAGCCAGGGGATCCCCCAATGCACACAACTCCCAGTCCAGCACAGCAAGAACTCTCGGCTACAATTTAAATATACAAAACAAAAATAGACTATCTTTGCAATAGACAAACATTTATGATATAGGTATCTTTTGAAAGGATAATCTTTCTACTTTTAGAACATCTAAAGATGCAGTTTTGTTGTCTCTTGATTTTAAGACGTTTTGACCCTGGGGGGTCTTCTTCAGTGCGTCTTTAGACGATGTAAAAGTCGAAAGATGATCCTTTCAAAAGATCAGTTCGATGCAGAAATCCTTATTCTATTATGTATGATATAGGAAAGTACAACTAAATACAAAGGAGACGCACCTTTTTTTATTATTTTTATTATTATTAAGAGACAAACCTCTTTTGGATGAAAGATAAGGTTTCCTATCCGATAGTCACCATGGACAATTCCTAACAGGATTAGACGGACAATTAAATAAAGCTATAATAAAGAAGGGGTTAACACACCAGTGGTTGACTGAGTGGGAACATTCCTTTCAAGCCAGCTGGTCAGTTCCAACATTTCTGACGCAGGTTGACTGCCAGCGGCTGCAAGGTAGTTCTTCTTCCAGGCATCAATCTGCACATTAGTAATCATAGCAACTAAAACATGGAGGGAGTACTATACCATTACGAATTGTACTTTAATGAGAACATCTATTAAATAGCTTGCTTCGTGAAAGGTACGTATTACCATTCTCATATATACGTAGTACATTATTACAATACAAAGGGAATAATTTTAGCTAAATTCCAATGATTATCATATTTTTGTAATGACTTGTGTACAGGCTTTGCACTATTAATTCCCTTTTCATTGCAAGCACTCAGTCCTGCTTAGAGTTCAGTCTCCACCTTTATTAATTACTGAAACCACAAGTGTTTCACCTGATCAGATGGATTAATAAGTTAATTAAAGGTAGACATTCAAATTTACGTATAAACATCAAGTGTACCACACTGATGAGGAACAATATACGTAGTGTTTGGTTCTTAATGATTTATCCATCTTGGATGACTAGAAGGAGGTGACTACTGGTTGATATTCTAACAGACCTCTGATCCCCAAGCAAGGCAAGACTTGTGGGAAACTGGTTCAGTGTAAACATTATATTTTGATTACTACAATGTCACAATAGGACATTGATTAAGGATCCTACGTGTACTCAACACTACATGAAAAATCTAATACACTGTTTTCCTACATGCTATGCCTATTCTGTAAAAAAAGTCTATAGGGGAACTAAACCTGGAGAGAGCTTTGGATGAAGATACAAGAGTCTTTTCTTTTGAAGTTTTCTTTCTTCTTCTTCTCCACTGGGCTAGACAGCTGTTTCTGGGAATTCCACCCTTCATCAGTGACCCTGGGAATCTTTGTCTTTTTCTTGATCTTGATTTTTTTGAATCCTTGGCTCTCTATGCTAAATCTAGGGTTACTATATATACATGTCAGTCATTCAATAATGAACAGTGCAGTACCTGTCTTTGGCAGTAGCCTTCTGTCCTCCCAAAGTCCCCAAGGCCAAGCTTCTCATAGCTGTAGGAGTGCAGCTGTGCCAAGGTCATGATGGTTGACTCATACAGAGCTGCCCTCTCCTCCGGTGGCACCTCAGGGAGAGACACGTCAGTAAACACACGGCCCTGATAGGAAGAACAAGGGAAGGCTGTTTCACACTTGGCCAGGCACATTAGAGATACTAGAACCACAAGTAGTTATTTCTGTGCTACAACATTGCAGTATTACCATGAAATTTAAATCAAACCATAATGTTATAGAATATAAAATATTAGACATATTTATACCATTTCATAAGAGGGGCTCATAAACAGTCACTTGGAGTACTTTATAATTATTATTTATTTTTTATAAAAAGGCCAATGAGACACAACACTGCAACATGCACATGAATAATCGTAGAGGTTCATTGCTAAGTCCGTAATATACATAGTATCAAAGTTCAAGAGCTAATTAATAGCAAATAATTCTTTAAATTATTATTATAGAATGTTTCGGTCTCATGAATAATCATTTTTCCTGCATGCACATGAGGTAGGTAACTCAAATGCCAACTTCAAGGGACTGGTCAAGTATGTAAGTGGTTAATTCTTTATTTATTAGTTAGATCACAGATTATACACACTTACATAATGTTGCGTATATGATCTATTATACCATCCGGTAATTACATAGCTTTTTTGTCTCGGTTAATTTTTTAAACAGTATTATGTATTATAAATACCAGGGGGACTCTGGGCAACTTATGTAGTTATACAGAGAAGTGAAAGAATACATATAGTGGTGGAAGAAGGCAGTCATTGCGATGGTGTTCAAGGACAGAGTCTCGACAAGCAGGCTTTTGTATTATCCGTCACATGCACTAATCTATCTTAGTTCAATGTGGTGTGTGACTGTTTATTTTAAACTTATTATGGTTTAAGTGCTTCTTTATTTTCATGTTTTCTGACATGTGCTATATTAAAGATGTGATAGGTCAAGTATTCTAGAACAGTATTACACAAGATCACTAGACTCTACCTTTACATAGTCCATTAAAAAGAACTCCGTTCCTATCACCTCCGGATTACTGCAGTAGTGGATGGGCGAAGGAACAGGAAATCCAACTTGACTGAGGGCCTTCATAACTCTAAACTCGCGATCGATCTAAAACAGCAGCAATGATTTCCATTGCTGTTACTATATCATGCATCAAGAGAGTTACAGGAAAAGCAGATAATGACAACTAACACGATGTGCTCCAGGCAGGAGTTTGCCCGGAGGTTTCCTGCGCAGAACACACTTCTGTCCACAACTCCATTCTAGCAAATACGTAGGATTAGATTCGCCGTGGCTAGAAAGAGATTACATCGTTTACGTGCATTAATATGCCTCCAAATGCTGCTAGAAAACTAACCGAAAGTATTGTAGATCCAAAGCACTGGGCTTCTTAAGTGATTGGGAAAGCTCTGGGACATTTTCTTGGACGTAGCGAGCAAGTTTGGTAGCGTCGATGAGCAACCTATTCGGAACCTTCATAAGACCAGCCATTTTGTTACCACACCTCGGACCGGACCGACAACTCCAAAAATGGTCTGCAACTGCTCTGCATGTAACTCATACTCATCCAATGTTTCGTTCCATTGTAACTACTGCTTCTTTACCTTCTCCAAAATCCCATCTTGCTGCAGTTCCTCGCTGATTGTTAGTTTTGTTTCTTATTCTGCTCAGCACTCCCGGGCCATTTCTCTTGCCTTGTGTCTCTTCTGCGACACCTGTTTCATGCATATCCCTAGGCCTCTCAAGCTACTACAATGCATTAATATTGTACGATTTTATCTGCTCATTGATATTCCTTCTCCTTCAAAACTAGTTAAGTTTATTAAAAACTCCTATCACTTCTGCAGCCTTATGTGATGTGTATCACATTTCTTATTATGTCATGCATCGATATCATGACGACTCGCCCATGGTCACCTCTACTAGTCTACAACTATATACAATCAAGTAATACACAGTGCAAGTTACAATCATGATGCACCCAAACATGCAGCAATGAAGTGATGTATGAATATGGTTAAGTCATATACATTTTAGTATGTTCTGTTGATAAATGACATCCAGATGCATCATCTTCAGTCTATACTAATATAAGTGATCATGATATATATATATATATAATCTTGTATTGTATATTTTATCAATGATTATTATGCATAAATATAGAAATACTATTATGTTTAAACTATAACTTACATAATATATGTATATACGTAATATTATGGAATGTGCAGCATATTATCGAATATGTTTACTCATTCTTATATGCAGGATAAGAGAAGTGTGATAACAGCAAGGCTTTAAGGAATTTTACATACGCTTTCTCATTTTAGAGCTAGACTAATGTTTTCAACTGCACATACATAGGAAATAGAGGGTTTAAGAGACTTTGAGGAGCAGTTGGTTGACAGAAAGAATCATAAAGATGGATTAGAAGACAAACTAAAAGACCTTTCTGATATTCAATGCAGTTATACAAGCTTTACTTGTTATACCTACATGTATTATTATAGATACATGCATGTATTATATATAAGCCATTGACTCATATTTAAATACACGTAGCACCTATATACACGTTTTAATACAACTCTTTTTGACTGAAATGAAGTCAAGACATAATTTAGAATGGAAAAGCTGGATTGGTCAACAGAAAGAGAACTTGTACAATATTGTTTGTTGTATTCACCAATGCATAGGGTGAATAATGCTCACATGGTCTTGGCCAATTTATCCAGCAAGCACTGTGCAAGAGTTTAAAGCATTCTGCACTAATGAAACTTGTCACAAGAATATTAATATATTCATAGGCAATTATGTCACAATATTGACAACTCATTCAAATGTCAAATAAGATGGTAACTGTCAAATAAACAACATCTATCACATACATTTACACAATCTGGATTTAAGTCACAGTTCCTCCATATCCTAACAGAATGAAAATACATGAAACATATAGTGATGCAATTAGATGTTTCATATTTCATAAGTGACTTAACTTGATAAAAGTAGATCTTGAAACTGGTCATGTACTTTTCTCAGTACAACTCAAGTAGAGCTGTCCCAGGGCACACCACGAGGAGGTGAAAGTACATCGTGCCCCACCCCACAGCGTTGACACTAACTATTGTGTAACAGAAGCTGTAACTGCGCAGTAATCTGCACTCATGGAGTTACTAACCATGACATAGGAATCGATCAGCGTTAGCCTCTCTTTCAACCTATGCCAAGTCCGACCCTCCCGAACCGCAAACTGCCCCGATGAGAATCAGTGTGTTGCCACACCTTTAACTCCTCAGGATCGGATGACGTCCTTGAAGTGGGGACTGGCGAAACAACTGCCCAAATCAGGTGTCGACAACCGACTTCAACTTACATAGTTACGTGATCACCTCAATCTCCGTGCCGTCAGACCCCAGCCGAAGCCAGAGCTAGTGAGGACCAATCCCAAGCACCAACCCTCCCACTGAGTTCCTGATCAAATTGCATATCCAACATGACACCAGGTCGCATTCTCAGCTCGCTGGCGGAGCCGAGGGGAATCCTGGGTCTACTTGTCTAGCGCTTCGAACAGGACTACTCGGGATAAGGAAAGACCACCGTCAGGCACAGAAACTTTAGCAATCTCACGCGTCAAGTAAGCCACTGGGGGTAAAATGAGATTTTTCACACCTCGCCATCTTTTATATGGCTGCATTCCATTTTCCCGCGCAAACTCCAAATTAGGAATTATGGTCACGTGTTAAGATGACGTCAGCCTTAATTATAGTTTCTGATACCACTTTCGCAATAGATACAAAATGGCTGACGAGCCAGGGAGAGGCGCGACAACAACTTGTATCGCAGTCCCTAGTGAAACCATTACAAATTTGTGATGCATAAAGTAGTCGTCTCTCGAATCTCTCCGTAGCTTTTCTCAATCATAATAGAATAAGGATTTCTTCTCACTGCGTCGCATCTTAAGCATATATACGCTTAGCAGTTAAATCTTGAAACAGGATTCTCTGCCAGAAGATTTTAGTTTATAGCTCATACATAAATTCTTTATTCCTGGAGAGGTCAAATACTCTGAGATGACCTTTCACCAATAGTTCAAGGAAATCTCATCTGATGCGAACAACTCTGTGAAATCATATTTATATTGAATTATATACCATCCCTGTTCCCTTTACATTGTATATAATTTTACTCATTATAAAGTAGATAAACCTATTTTGCTATGCCTATAAACTTAGTATCAAGTCTATAGTTTCTCTCTCTTCAGTATTCTTGGGTTGACGACCTAATATAAATTTCATTGACCTATACACAAAAGTAAGAAAGACATAACTAAGGTCTTCACAGTATTCATATATATTTTTGATGGTACATCTTTGACTTCTGGAGTGTCTAGAAAGGCAATTTGGTTACAATCTTTTAGTGGAATGTTTCAATCTGAGGGTCTTCAGTGTTGACAAATGTACCATCAATATTGTCACACTTACATCTACTCTAGGAGGAGCAGTAAGGCCATAAAGAATAGCCTCTGCAATGTCTTCTGCCTCAAGCACATCCTGTGGTATAGACACAAGCACTTTAATTACCACATCTGCACATATACTGTGTAGTATAATAATACCTCAAGAAGATCATCATATTCCTTCTTTGAAGCTTCAATATCATCACTTCGCTTTGCTCTGCCACGGAATTCTGTTCTTACCAGCCCGGGAGATATGGACTGTAATAAAGTAGATGATATAGGGATTTCTTCTAACTGCACCAAAATTATATTCAGATGGTTCATCTTTTTGAGTATCTAAAGATGCAATTGGCTATTTTAGGATTCAGACATTTCAACCCTGCGGTCTTCTTTAGCAACTGAGTGACACATCTGAATCTCTAAGACCAGACTGTGTCTGTAGACATTCAAAAGACTAAATGATGAACCATCACTACAATAGGTTACTTATGTGCCATATAATAGGGCATTCAGTGACACGGTTACGATTCATCAAGAAGTTATAATAAAGCAAATGCTACATGTACGTACGTAAGTGCAATTTCAGATGTTACATATTCTTTTTTAACTCACAGTAACTCTGGTTTTACTGTTCTTATCCCTCAATTCTCTTCGAATGCCTTCTGTCAGAGCTGTTACAGCAAATTTGGTGGCAGTATAGAAGTGATAGGTCAATGAAGGAGTAAACCTATGGCCAGACATACTACATACAGAGAAAATAAATTAATGGTAGGTAGCAGTAAAGTATAGTAGATTTTCCAGTAACATAGAATGACATATTTACATGAATAAATTTATAGGGAAAGCTTCCTAAAGTTGTAAATAAATACAAAAGGCAGCAACAAATAAAAGGACACAATTTTCATTATGTAATGTGATCAGTCTACACAGATATTGAAATAAAGACATAAGTTGACAACTGAAATTGCTGAAGAGGTAGGAGAGCTCTGCCCCAAAGCCTGCTCTTGCGGTAACCTTTCTATACAGATCAATCCACCGACAGTCCTTTCTCTACCTATTGAGATTGAACAAGTGTCCAGTACATTTCCTTTCATCTAGTTGCTTCAGAAACTCCCTAGTGACGATCATCAATCCTAGCACATTGGTCTACACAAAAGACAGCAATGAAACCACATTGCACGTAAAATTAATGAATTTCCAACTGTGAATAAATAGCACTTTTGATGACTAAGGAAGTCAAGTATATCCTATTGAATATCTTGAAATAATCATTGGAAAGGGCTTTCCATAAACTAAACACTTAAAACAATTAATATGTATGAGTAAAAAAATTCATACAACATTATGTAATTTAAGGCTTACACATCCCCTATCGCTTTTAGACAAAGCATAAAGAGCACAATATTCATGTGGGTCTATTAGAAAATAAATAAACCTCCAATATGTTTAACACATGCCACTTATCATTAGTATGTTTTTTATTATCTAAAATTAAAAGAAAGGTGAAAGTGAAAAAACAGACAATTTAAATATCCTAAAAAACCTTGTAATATTATTCATAGAAGAATATGAGTTTGTATGAATAAACATTGTTTTTAGGTAAAGGACAATTAATTGACAGAGCTAAGATAAGTGAACATCAAAGTTACAGATTAGGAGGTAACAATTTACTTCTAGCATTGCTTTCCAATCTACTGTTAATTGTTCCATCATTCTCCCTTCAAAGGCTAGGCCTGCATTATTCACACACACATCAACACCTCCAAGCTCTTTTTTGATTTCTGCAAATAGAGCAAGCACCTCTGATTCAATCCTTACATCACATTTTTTTCCAATAACACAGCCGGAAGAATTGCTGGATTTCAAGTTCGTGGCCAACAACTGCAGATGCAATGCAAAACAGATACCAAATGACAAGGAACAAACACCATACAATTAAACAGGTATCATCATTCATGTCAATTCTCACAAGTATTCCTAAATCTCACCACCCTTGTGCTAGTCTGAGGATCTTACTGATAAACCACAGAAGACAAACTTTATAACAACTACTGGATAAAACTTTAATATATCATTTGACAATAATATTGGTATATATTTACTGCTATTCATCTATCTAGGGTATATATACAAAGGTTATTGAGCAACAACAGCATCAGATCTTTGGAATAGAATATTTAAACCGTAGGTCTTCATCAGTAATATGGGAAAAGTTGGTGTTTAAGTAGAAGTTGGATGGCAGGTGTGAAAAGATGATATCATAGAAAAAGCACTCTGAATGTTTCATAAAGGATAAAAAACTTAGTCTAGTAATCCATTTTTATCAGATATTGGATGATAGAATGTACATATATGTGTGTCATGTATGGTATATGTATAAACATAGGCAAGTCACTAAATATATTGATGTTTATTTGATCCATGAAATTTCTCAGAATAAAGTGCTCTCCGTAGAGATATATATAAACTGCGTTTATTTTACCCAATATCAGGCAGTATAATAGGAAACCCTTTATGTATATATTTGCAATACAGTAGGGACATTCCCCCAGTTCTGCATGTAGCCCTACAAAGGGATTACCAGGGTTCGATAAACTATTCCCTAACAAGTCCAGAACTTGTAATGCTCTGCAGTAGACTTACTTTGATCTTGTCGGTATTTCTAGAGCACGCTACAACTTGCATTCCATTACGAGCCAATAATTCAGCAGTAGAATAACCAATGCCAGCTGAGGCGCCAGTCACGAGCGCTACTTTGCCTGTCCACTTATCCATGATGCAAAAGTACAATGCAAGAGTCGATCTGGAAAGGATATCCTTATGATGAAATTAGATGTTCCGATTGCGCAATAAATACCGTGCGCGTGTGTACGTATATAGCAGAGTGAAGATTTTCAATTACACTATATGTATATTGCATAGCCAAGTACAGATTATACGTATATTCCCTCAGAGCTGCTTAATTATTAAAAGATGCAAAGTAAGCAATTTTCAAAATCATAATAGGACTAGATTCACCCAAACAACTTTGATATAGGAGATCAAGTGACGCATGATTGCTAGTACAGAAGGAACATCTTCAACAAAAATCTGAAAAAAACCTAACAGTCATTTGAATACAAACAACAGCCATCAAAACTCCCCACACAAAATGGTGCGGGGAGACCTCTCTTGACAGATTCCTCAAAACGAACAAGAGATGGGAAAGTGAATTCTCCTTGTAGTTATCCTTTGTTGGAAGGTAGTGATGATGTTTCAAAAAGTCCAACAAGGTTGGTTCGTCCTTTGTTAGCGGAGGTATGTATTCACTTGAAAACTCTCTACTCCACCAATGGGACAGGTTACAACTGTATGAAAGATAATTAGTACTGAGATTATAAGACAGCATACGTATAAACAAGTACTGAGATTATAACACAGCATACGTATAAACAAGTACTGAGATTATAAGACAGCATACGTATAAACAAGTACTGAGATTATAAGACAGCATACGTATAGACAAGTACTGAGATTATAAGACAGCATACGTATAAACAAGTACTGAGATTATAAGACAGCATACGTATAGACAAACACAACTATCAAGGCTAGGAAGAAGATTAGTAATAAAAACTGCACTGTTTAAACACTATACTAAATGCCAAAGCATACAGATGGCCCTATTACAAAGAATTCAGACTCTTTGGTCAAAGGTACCAATGTATTACTGTGGACACAGCACAACATTATATTAGGTACATACATACGTACGTATGAACAAGTGTGATTCATAAACACAATGTTGTATCAAAGCAATAGGACAGGACACACTGTGGCAGTGAAAAGATCCCAGCATACTCTGACATACAACTGTACAAAGCTCTGAAGCAGCTACACGTAGCATGACATGAAACAAATCAATTGCTTGTGTAAAACTAAGCACATTACATAATAACCAGTACAGTACTCAAATTCTTACTTTGCAGCAGGCGGCCGACATTCTAACTCTGAGTAATGGTAGGTATATTGAAGAACTCTGATATACTTTGGTGCATGGCCAAATGGCGGTTCATCCATTAGCTCTAGCACATCCTTCTGATGGAGCAGAAGACGGTGGACCAGACTAATGATCCAGGGATTGTGATGATAGTTACCCAGAGCTGCAAACCACATCTGCCAGTCCAATCTAGCCTGATGGGGAACTGCATACAAGTATACAAATAAGCACATCCTAGCCTAATGAGGAACTGCACACAAGTATACAAATAAGCACATCCTAGCCTGATGAGGAACTGTACACAAGTATACAAATAAGCACATCCTAGCCTAATGAGGAACTGCACACAAGTATACAGTTGCCAAGCACCATCCATGTTTTCCCTCATATAAAAAACAATCCAACCTATGTATCTAAATTCATTTGGTGAGTCATTTTGACCTGATCAAGCTAACCATAGTAATCCCATCTTACATGGTGACCATAGTAATCCCATCTTACATGGTGACCATAGTAACCCCATCTTACATGGTGACCATAGTAACCCCATCTTACATGGTGACCATAGTAACCCCATCTTACATGGTGACCATAGTAACCCCATCTTACATGGTGACCATAGTAACCCCATCTTACATGGTGACCATAGTAACCCCATCTTACATGGTGACCATAGTAACCCCATCTTACATGGTGACCATAGTAACCCCATCTTACATGGTGACCATAGTAACCCCATCTTACATGCTGACCATAGTAACCCCATCTTACATGCTGACCATAGTAACCAATGTATCTTATATGCTTACCCAAAAAAGGCAATGGTTTGGTCACATCTCCTGGCTTGTAGAGGAACTCGTACTCTTTCCAGTTGGCCTCTAAGTCATTGCTACCTTCAATTATTAGCTCCGGTCTGCCGCCCACTCCGGTCATCCTCCTAAAGAGCCCGTATGGACTGATTATACTGAGGCCATGGAAGGAATAATACACATCAGTAACCTCCTTAGGAAACGAATTGTAGAAGGAACCATCTACAACAGAGTGGGGTACCTGAAACAGCAGGCAAAGATGAGAAAAACTATAACACTAAGAGCAAATATTGCATAGGTATGTGTGTTATACATATGTAGGTGGCTTTACTAATGAAGTAGGGAAATAACAGATATGCTAACTGGAAACTGGTAAACGTATATAGTGCAACCAGCCACAACTACAAAATGAAGGGCAATTAATTCAAAACTACTTTATCACTCATTAAACTGCTTCTACATTTGACATCTGTAAGATCTCTGATAGGCTGTCACAATACAATACAAATACAAAGGGCTTATACATAACAATACAGAAACTTACTAGAGACACTGTAAACATCAAGCCAGCTATTCCCAAGTAAAACAGGGTTACTCCACCACTACATACTCCACTGATAAATGTTTTACAGCCTCTAAACCACCTGAAGTCAACATTAACACATGACAGGCAGTGATAAGAAGAAACCACAACTGTATCATACATACGTACGTACGTATATGTAAGTATGAACATACAGTTGTTCAAAGTCTATATATACTGTCCATATACGTACATACATACAAAGTGACAGGAGTTCTTGTTGCATTCATTATAACTTGACATAATGAGCATCTTATTGAATCATTAATCTGGACAATTCCATTGGGTCAATATGTCCAGATTATGATTCAAAAGTGCTGCTGATGCTCTATAAGTTAAGCTTTAAACGCTCAAAGTCGAAGGATGTACCATCCCAAAGATAAGTCAGAGTTATTGTACATACATACATATGTACACACAAACCTGTAGAATGCCTTTATAACCTCCCACAGAAAGACTACTACAGCCTGCAGAGCTCCCAATCTAACGGCATAGGACACCCAAACATTGAAGGAGTCATTGTCAAATGATATCAAGCTATTCACTTGGAACCCACTAGCCGTACTGATGCTAAGGTTAAAGTACCTACCAGCATAGTACATTGAATAAAGAGTGATTGGGAGGAAGAGGAAGAAAAGGATAAAAATTCTTCTGATTAGACGAGTTGGAGACTTCCCATTTTCAGTCTTATTCACTTTTGGGAGACCATCATCGCTCTTGTTCTCCAAGAGTGAAAAGCATAGTACAACGGTCAGCAAGTTAAAGAAATTGTAGTTGCCAGTTGCTATGATACATAGCTGGAAGAAGACTTGGGCCCAAAAGGCAAATATTCTAAGTGACCTCACAGGGACAAGGAAGAGAAAAGGAACAATAATTTCAATGTAATACGTTGATGCAACGGAGAGTTTCTGGAACCATTCGGGAAGGTGGTGGGCAAACCAAGAAAGGGATGTGGGAATGCACTGGCTCTCATAGTGGTAGTTGAGAGCCGTCAAGGACCACCAAGTGGGACAACCGCTGGTTAGCTTTACTACACCTGATGCAAACATCAACCGAAAGAGCAGCCATTGAATGAGAAACAGGAACACTCCATCATGATACCTCCAGATGGACCGCCTCCAGAAGAACAGATTCACAGGAGCAAAGAGTGCAGTCAGAAACCCCGCCTCCAGCAATAGAGAATCCCTATGGAGTAGAAGAATGTATAAACCTTCCAACACTTGTACTGTATGTAATTGCATGCAAATAATAAACACCACTAGACATTACGCCAACCAAACAAGTGACAATGGTCTACTTGGCTGGGGGACCAAAGTCCTTTTCAGTGGCACAGGCTTACGTGCCATAAACTCCCCTTTCATGTAATTACATATATGTCAAGTACTCAAAACAAGGAATACCTATACAAGGTGGACAACATCTATAGCAAAGTACAAGCAAACTAAGGTGGTTCCAAGAATAAACATACTAACAAACATATTACATTAACTACAGGCCTCCCACGTAAATATGTATATACAGTTCACAAGCATACAATACAACAGCTACTGAAACACGTACATCTCTTTGGAATGGTACATCTTTTGATGATTTATAGTATCTAAAGACATTCTAAATAATTGGAAGATGAACCATCCCATAGAGAAATGCTTGTAGCAGTTAGAAAACCTATTGTGTACTTCTACTTTGCTACACCGACCAAACAAGAGACAAGCACTCACCACTGGAACCACATGAACACCTGACCAACCTACAGCACATGAGGAAATGAGCACATTAATTCCATTACTAGCTAATCCATACTTAATAGTGTAATATAATAAAAATACACTTTTGTTTGACAGTATATTTCATCAAAGAGAGAAAGAGAGATCAGATGGCCAGACCTTTAACAAGACAGCATAGGTATAAACAGGAGTTTCACATTCAAGCAAAATTTAAGGTTTTGGTGATCATAAAATTCCTTTACAAGTGCGTACGTACATACAGGAACTGCAGACGGTCTCATCAAACCTTCAGAGATCTCACTAGTTGGCACTTTTGAGACGAACAGTAGCCAGTTTTCAATGACCAACTGTCACTCCCACTTATTATAGCACTTATTAAGACAGTTACATAGCTGTTGAAACTTTGGACATTGAATACTTTGGCTAGTGTCACACTCAAAATAGTTGTCAACAAACACTTGCATACATACGTACATACCTTATGAATTGAAAAGTACAGAATCCACAATAATAAGTAAACAAGTGTGGTTTGAAATGAGGTAAATATGGCAGATAGTGCTGACATCAGCATCCCAAACAGTGCCACAATCTCCATCATGCCATCTGGAGCTACTCCTAGCACTTCACTAAGCGCTACCAAGTTGGGAACACTCTCCTCTGTTAAGATTTCTGAAAGATTTTTTCCTGTGAGAAGAAAAGTCAGTACTGCATGTCAGTGGACGAAGACATGCAAACAAAGGTATTATACATTATTGAAAACATTTTCAAATAGCTGCACATAAATTATGAACATACACTTTAAAATGTATGCAGAGACTGGAATTACATAAATCTAGCCCTGTGAATACTGTGTGTGCAGCATTACTAATATTAAAAGCCTGTTTAGAAACAAAACAGACATTTATCTAATACCATGGTTTCTTTCAGAAATTCCCCCCCCCCCTTGAATATGACAAATGTTTTATGTTATATACGTACATATGTGCTAGAATGAACATTGCCCCCTCTTCATTTTTATTATCATTTTGCCCTCCCCTTGATAAATACTCTGAAAGAAACACTGTATACTGATACTAATTATATAGGACAATATAGCACTGCATGTATGCAAATACATATATAAATGTGTAAATGATAGAATAAAGTTTTCCACTTGTGTCAAACCTACTGGTTTTCTTTCGATTTTTTGAGAGCTCTTAATGGTACAATTTGGGTAACATTTTATCTCGAAATATTTTCTAAACTGTGTGCATAACAAGCCACTCAAAAAGTCTCAAGATAAACCATCTAAATATGTAGGAATTATATATACGTACGTACATATTTGGTAGATAGCAGTTTGTCAGTTAGGGTAGATCTCTGTGACAAGAATGTTTACATCCTATTAGTGTATTCAGCTGTGAGCACCTCTCCACTGTTACCAGTTAAGAGTGTAGACAACTTCACACATGTGCCAAGCCATTAGCAATAACTGTGATTACCTTGGTACTTCTGAACTACAGACTTTACTGGCGTTATACCTCCACTTCCATACAAACCTTTAAGAGAAAGAATAACGTCAAAGTAGGTCTTATATTACAGAGGAGCGGAATACAAAAAAGATAAAAAATACTTACTCAGATATGCATTGGTATATAAGGTATTTTAGGTACATACTAAAGAATACGTATGCATCAGTGGCACCGGCCATAGATTAATTAACCTCTTCAGGTATCCTAATCTTGTATCAAACAAATTTGAAGGGATTGATCAACAAATATAAGGTTTAGGATAAAAGATGAGACCAATGTCTACATAAAGTTCATTTTTTGAGCTTTTTACCCCAACATTTCTGTTTAAATTCCAATAAGTGGTATTTCCCTTACGAATAGATCTAAACAATGAAGACATCAAGGAGTATCTAAACCTAAACTTGCCTGGTATCTGCACATAAATGGAAGAAAATGCACAGAGATAGATAAAGCTCATTCCAGTGAGAAATGCAGACTTTACAACCAGATTGTCACCCGCCATTTTTTCCGCATGTCATTTGGCCAATCGTCTGTTGCTCAACGAAAAGGTCTGATTGCGTCAGAGTAATTAGACTACTGTGACCGTTACCACATGCACTCACTCAGATCATCTGATGTGCCTTGCTTTTCTTGCACGTGATAGACTGAGCAAAGTCGTGAGACATTCCAGTGGCTTCTTTCGGCTCAAAGGTAGTCATGACTGAAGGCAGTGTCTTCAGCGATCCAAATCCGGTAGCGATTTATGGCAAGGTCATGAGCCGAGTAGGTGAGTTACAAATAAAGTTCTGATGAACGCCCACTTTTGGAACATCTCATTCGACGTCGTCTCTGTTTTGCGTAGTGTATAAGTCCGCAGTGTAGTTTATATGTCATGCAGTGATACACATGTTAACAGCACCAGCATAGAGATACTCGACGTACATGGCGTGTCATGACAGCCTTAGTAGAGTCGTAATGTCGTAATATATACTACTTTATTGGATCAATTATCATATTTATCTTATAAAGATTTATACTACAATCTTATGAGCAATTGTTAATGTTAATTTATTCATAAAAATTAACTTTTACTAACAATATATTATGCTAATGCGCCTATTATGAATATGTATGACTATATTCTGCTGATGCAGATCACAGGGTGGATGACTGGTTGTGGATGAGCTCTCCTGTTCCCACTCTAATACTAACAGTCGTTTACATGGTGGTTGTGTGGCTCCTTCCAAAGTACATGCAGAACCGGCGGCCTTTTGAGCTGAGGGCTGTCATTTCTCTCTACAACGCTGGCCTGGTCGTACTCTCTCTATACATATTTTTACAAGTGAGAAAATGTTTATGCTAAACTGGTTCATAGCTTGTGGTACTGCCAACTGTAGGGTTCTGTTCTAATACTGTGAGTTCTTCAGTTTGTATTTAGATAGATGATACCATTTAGTAACTGTTTAAATTGTGTAGCAGAATTCCGTGCATATCAAAGTTAATTTTCACTCACTGCCATTATTAAGTGTCTGAGTAAAGTACGAGGTTGTTGCTACCTGCAGATTTTGATTTCAGCAGTACAGAGTGGATATACCTTTCTGTGTGATCCGGTGGACTACTCTCGGGAACCATTGCCAATGAAGGTATCACAAGTGCATATGTTATTGTTCTACAGGTATTTCTGCTAATATATTCTGTAATTTATGCATAAATAATCTAGAACACCATTTCTCAACAAGCTGCATCATTTAGAGTAAAAGGCCTATAGGGAACCAACCCTAATGAGAGCTTTGAATGATACAGTTTTCTCCTTCTCCTTCTTACTTTTAGTTAGTACTGTTCTATGTTTACTTGAGTTACATATTTGTGTCATTGTAGATTGCTGCAGCTGTTTGGTGGTACTATTTCTCAAAGTGTATCGAGTTTATGGATACTGTGTTTTTCATTTTACGTAAAAACTATCGTCAAGTGACCTTTTTGCACGTGTACCATCACGCCACCATGTTTCCAATTTGGTGGATTGGGGCAAGGTTTACGCCCGGGGGAATAGGTTAGCTCTTCATGTTCACATTGTCACCTGCCAACTTTGTTAGCCTAAAGTGTCAATTCTGCTAGGATAGGAATTAGGAATTAGGAATTAGGAATCTTATTTAATGTGGGAAGCCTTTAGCCAAGAGGCTACTCTTCCAGGCACCCACAATAGTACAAACAACATAAACACAACATACAGTAAATCAGTCAGCAATAATCAGTTTGTTCAGTGAGCAATTAATGTTTGTAGTCAAGGGGGTGCTGTCACTGAAAAACTGCTGCCATGGCCTGGGCTTGGCAGCAGTTTTTCAGTGACAGCACCCCCTGATAGTAGGCGTGATAGTAGTGTCTAGTTTGGCCACAAGTATGTACTTGTGAGACTATTTTATTAGCTATATATTAACGTAATAGAATAAGGATTTCTCAAACTTATCTTTTGAAAGGATTATCTTCCAACATCTAAAGACACAGTTTTATTGTCTCTCTTGATCATTAGATGTTGCAACCCCAAGGGTCTTCTTCAGTCACTAAAAACTGAAGGATGATCCTTTATATTATTGTGTTTACTTGAGGAACTACTATAGGTATTTATCTACCAGTCAATATTCAAGGTATTTCTCCTATAAGTAGTACCATTACCAGCCTACACAGTGTAAAACTATATTTGAATGCGATATTACAGAAGTTAGTTGACTTACTGAAATAATAGCAATAGTGCTGAAATGATCTGGACACACATCAGAAAGTTTTACAACATTCACAATCACTGTATTGTTTCACCTCCTTCGGCTTCTTCATGCAGTCCTTTACAAAATGGCTGTGTATATATATAAGTATGTATAAAACTGCTTCGATGATACTACACCCTATTCTGAATTCCTGTTAGCCAGTCCTCATTGATCTTTCTGCAGCTGCTGTTGGTCCTATGCTGAACAGCTTCGTGCATACCATCATGTATGCCTATTATGGTTTATCAGCATTGGGTCCTCGTGTAAAGAAGTACTTGTGGTGGAAACGATATCTGACCATACTTCAATTGGTAGGTTTAAGTGGAGTACTGGAAATAATGAAATGATAAGGGTAGAACTTCTGAACTTAGAAATACAATTTGTAGCTGTTTTGTATTGCTACATAATTGTTGTGTGTATTGCTGTGTAGTGCTATATTGCAGTATGTATGTAGTGCTGTGTGTACGTAGTGCTGTGTGTACGTAGTGCTGTGTGTACGTAGTGCTGTGTGTACGTAGTGCTGTGTGTGTATTGCTGTATGTACGTAGTGCTGTATGTATTGCTGCATATTGCTGTGTGTGTATTGTTGCATATTGCTGTGTGTGTATTGCTGCATAGTGCTGTGTGTACGTAGTGCTGTGTGTGTATTGCTGTATATTGCTGTGTGTGTATTGCTGTATGTACGTACGTAGTGCTGTGTGTGTATCGCTGTATGTACGTAGTGCTGTGTGTGTATTGCTGTATATTGCTGTGTGTGTATTGCTGTATATTGCTGTGTGTGTATTGCTGTGTGTACATAGTGCTGTGTGTGTATTGCTGTGTGTACATAGTGCTGTGTGTACATAGTGCTGTGTGTGTATTGCTGTGTGTACGTAGTGCTGTGTGTGTATTGCTGTGTGTACATAGTGCTGTGTGTGTATTGCTGTGTGTACATAGTGCTGTGTGTGTATTGCTGTGTGTACATATTGCTGTGTGTGTATTGCTGTGTGTACATAGTGCTGTGTGTGTATTGCTGTATGTACGTACGTAGTGCTGTGTGTGTATCGCTGTATGTACGTAGTGCTGTATGTATTGCTGCATATTGCTGTGTGTGTATTGCTGTATGTATTGCTGCATATTGCTGTGTGTGTATTGCTCTATGTACGTAGTGCTGTGTGTATTGCTGTAGTGCTGTATTTATTGCTGCATATTACCATGTGCATTGCAGTACATATTGTTGTTTATATTCCGATTGTAGGTACAGTTTGTCCTGGCTATCTCACACATGGTACTATCCTTTTCTATGGAGTGTGACTTTTCCAAGTTCCTGAGAGTTTGGTATATTGCCTATGTAGCCTCCCATGTATTGTTGTTTACAAATTTCTACAAGAAGACTTATTTGAGCAAAGGAAGTAAGAAAGAAAAAGATGCCCAAAATGGATATAACCTAAATATGGATAGGACTAAAATGGAGTAGATGTTTACACACAAATATTATATAGCAACCTGACAACCTGATCAGAAGTTTTTTTTAATTTTGAGTATTAATTACATAACTTACTTAGATTTTCACTTGTTTATTAGAATTCATTGCCTTTTGTATTTGTTTGTTTCATTAAGCTAATTTATGTTCTATTAGTAGCTACAGTATATTGTGAAATGGGATATTTCTGCCATTAATTATGCCTTCCCTTGCACATTTGAAACTATCACAATTTGTTATATAGATGATTCCATTTTGTTAAAAATGGCTTTCAAAGCATACATAAAAGGTGTCTATATGTTCTCTCCTATATACATAAGTAGTAACATGTTCACCTATTAAACCTCTTTATATATATGAGAATGTTACTATATGAATATACATTAAGTACTTATTTAGTTAGTCTATATCTGTATATATATATACGTATCTTTATATGTACTTCAAATTTACTGAATATATATTGAATATAATTGCAGGATGTTCATAATCATCCTCTTTGGATAGTGAACAAACACTCAAAAAACACTGTCTTTTTAAAGGAATATAACCTAACACTAAATATTACCAAAATTCTGTTAATATCAAGTATTATTAAACTTGTCTTCATTAATACTCCTCCAATTTTTATTACAATAAGCCAACTAAATGTGTGTACAAGAGAAGAAAAATGATGCATGGTTACAATGAGTAAAGATTTGAATCTAAGTGATGGTATCTGGATATCAGTGTGTTATTTATATACATAAATTGAATTTACGTAACAAGGGTGCTACAGTAAGTAAGTAAAGTACATAATACAGTAGCTTTGATAATGTCCTGATTTCTTTATTGGTTAAGTGTACCAGATATCCAATGACTGGTAAAACTCTCAGTGCTTCTTTCATCAGCAACCGATCATCTTCGTCTATTTCAAATATATATTCATTTAGTAGCTCTTGAGAGCAGATGAAGTGATTTAAGCTCTGCACTGGATGTCCTCTCATAAGATAGGCTTTAGCAAGCGGTAGTCGGATCCTCCATTCATTGTCCTTCCTGTGAAAGACTTCCAAGACCTTCTTAAGTGCTTCTTCAAAGTTGTCTATAGCTTCTTTGGGTTGGAATGAATTGACATAGGCCCATCCTTGGAACGTGAGAACATCGGAATGACCCACAGTTTCGGTCTGATATAACTCCTTATTGATTTCAATTGCAGTTTGAAAAATATCAACAGCTTTTAATACGTCTTTGAAATCATTTGACCTCAAGAGAAATCTACCGTAAAAGCTGTAGCACACTTTTAACCTCCATCCTTTGGGATCACCTCTAAGGAGTTTTAAGGATTCCTCAAACAAAGCTTCAGCTTCACTTCGATCTCTTTTTTTGACATATTCAGCTAATTGAAAAAGGCTCTGTGCATATTTTTGACTCTTTCTTCCAAATACCTCTTCTACATAGCAGAGATTTTCCTTTATTGTTGCTATTCCTATATCAGTTTCTGGGCCAAAATGCCAAGACAACATTTGTAGAGCATACGTTATCTCTTCAGCTACCTTTGGATCTTCTGGATGTGCTTGCTTAAAGCTTTTGGCCATTTCAAGGGCTTTAAAGCCATTTGCTCTAGCATCAGCATATTGACACATGTGGGCTTTGTGGTCACAGGCTTCAGCTAAATAGTGTGCCCTTTGTAGGTCAGGGATTACTTCACTTAATTCCTCTGCTAATTCCAAACAGTCATTCATAGCATTATCCAACTGCTCAATGGGAAGAGGACTAAAGCTGCTGTTCTCAACGATGATGAAATAAATTTCAGGGAGATGTTTCCAGTATGCATTATTCAGGGAGCTGTCTACGTTTTCTCTTGACCGATCGAGGGACTTTTTGCCAATTTCACTGAGCTTGCAGAGATGCGGTCCAACTAAACTGAGGCGCAAAAGATCCTCTCTTTTGTGATTAATGGTGTAGCATTCAGCCATCACTTCCATTGTTGGGAATAGGTTCTCCTTGTTACGTGACGGATGGCTCTGTGGTAGCCATCTTTTTACTACCTCATCAGAGAGGACTCGGTGGGATACCTGATGCAGATCTATCAGGGTCAACTCCTTGTTCAAGGAATGGACTGATATGAGCTGACACTTCCTAAGGCATCCTTGCAATTTCCAACTAGGCAAACTCTCTCCCTTCTTCGCAATAAATGCCTCAATGAACTCCAATGGAATATCTTTGTAATTACACTGGTAAACAAACAGAAAGGCCAACTGGATTACCTTATTTTCACCTAATTTGGTAAGGGCCATCTTAACTGCCTCAGTGTAGCATTCTTGCTGGTAAGTGCTGCTTGCTCTGCACTTGAGAGAGAGCACGGATCTGTCAAGATCATCAGAGTAATCTTTCCAAGTGAAGTCTTTCCTTGTATTCATCGTGGCAGACTTGTAGACTGCAGCAGACACTAAGGCTAGAGGAATACAATCAACCTGGGCGACAACCTTTTTCAAAACATCCATTGCCTTGGCATCATTCGGTTTCTCTTCTCCTGCTACAAGAAGGAGTAGATCTATTGCAGACGCTTCACTAAGCTGTAACTTTACTGATGGAATGCCATCCCTAAATATGCCTTTGTATTGTGTAGTGATTAGCACCCGTCCCTTTCCCCAAGATGAGGTATCTGGGTTTCCATAATACGGGATGTATTTGAAGATACTTTGATTTTCCTTTTCCTTGTTCACCTTCCAGTTCATCAGGTTGTCCACTATGATTAGCCAGCCTGGATATTCTATCTCACTCAGCTTACCAGACACCAAATGTATAAGAGAAGAGAGTTGCTCGTGCAGACTTCCAGTGATTCTTTTAATTTCAGAATCCTTGATTAGTAAAGTGGCAGCCAAGTCTTTGTAAGAGTGATACAGCTCGCTCAAATCTCCAGCATGTAGGGTAAATACAAACGGATGGTAGCCCTTTAAGACGTGCTCATTTAGGTACTTCTCTCCGTACTGCCTGGCTACCTGGCTCTTACCATAACCAGGGTCACCCTGGATTACAATCGTTGGAGTTTCATATCGCATTTCACCATTTGAACTTTCAAGCCTAGAAAAGCTTTCATTTATTTCTTTCAAGACATCCTCACGTTCTAAAATTTCATGTTCGGGCTTGAACACAAGATATGCTGGATAAGGCTAAGGAATAATAAAGAATGGAAAATAATATAAATAGACAAGGCATTTAGAAGGCAGTCTATAGGAGTAATGGAGTATAATGTTTGTTTTATCCTGTATATATGTCAGTTTATCTAGGAATCAGTTGGTCGGGTTTGTTATATAGTAATAATAAAGAAAGGAAAATAATAATTTTCTAGGATTTTGCATGGATTTTCAGAAATGACTCCCAACACTGAATAGGGACAAGCATGAATAAGCCCCATGTAGACAGCATACCATATGACTGCCTTCCAGATAGGTAGATTTGTTTATTAATATAGTGCAAAAAGCTTGAAATCTGGTATTATTAGGCATTCTAGAATGTGAACCAGAAGATTGTTAGGAACAGAAGTACTCCAAGATTACTTACTAAGGCTAAAGAGTACAAGTAATCAAATGGAATATATTGGTATATAAATGAATTTCAGAATGAGGAAATTTTTATTACCAACTTATATGAGAAATGGTGGTTATTTGAAAATATGCTAACCTCTCGTCTAGGATCCTCTGGCAAAGTAGTGCTAGGCATCCGTTTTAGAGACCCCGAGCTCTCCCCCAGCGACTCATCGACTGGTGTACGTCCCTCAAGAAATTCGGTCAGTTTGTCTTCTACTTGAGGCGATATTGTATTCCTTTCAAATAACTTTTGCAACTTCTCAACCGTCATATCTCCATCACTCTTCTTCCACAACTCGTCTAGCACAAGCGTCGTAGGACTCTGGTGAGGAATAGACTCTGTATTCAGGCGACCTTCAATATCTTCCTTGCAACAGTCATCAAGGGCAACCTCGGCTAGTCTCGTCCATTCCTCGTCACTATCCAGTTCGTCACATATGTACTGGTGCACCGAGAAAGGTAGTCTATGACACGGAACACAAGGTTGTGGAGCAGGGTATCTAGACCTCGGATGAACAATCTCATTCTTGGCGATATGTTCCATTTCTGTAAGGCCAAGGTGGTGGGTCGGAAGACCGCGTGCTCTGTTCGAGGCAATAATATTTTATGTGGTTAAGCCGTGATCTGACCGTTTGCACGTGATATAGAATAACTTTTTACTTAAACAAACTGATCAAAGCGTTGGAAAGTTTGGTGTCAGCATTCACAAGGAGTTTTGCAAATTCTTATATTTGCCCTATCTCTCACCATTCATATAGTCATTATATACATCTACATGTGCAGCTCACGATCTATCAAATCGATAGAAATATATAATATATAAAGCTGAATCTTGGTGTCATCGATCATATACGTATAATATATACAGTGCAAATAATATGTTTATATATTTCTACATAGTGGTGGCACTCACAAACCATGTGCGTCGACCATAGTGGCAGTCATGGAAATTATAATCCACGGTATGAAAAATTAATTATAAAACTTATATAATTAGAAAACAACTAAGTTAAGCTATGCATTTGTTTAACACATACTAATTGGAGGAATTGAATTTACGTAACAAGGGTGCTACAGTAAGTAAGAATAGTACACAATACAGTAGCTTTGATAATGTCCTGATTTCTTTATTGGTTAAGTGTACCAGATATCCAATGACTGGTAAAACTTTCAGTGCTTCTTTCATCGGCAACTGATCATCTTCGTCTATTTCAAATATATCTTCATTTTGCTCAAGTAGCTCTTGAGAATGGATGAAGTGATTCAAGCTCTGCACTGGACGTCCTCTCATAAGAGAGGCTTTAGCAAGTGGTAGTCGGATCCTCCATTCATTGTCCTTCCTGTGAAAGACTTCTAAGACCTTCTTAAGTGCTTCTTCAAAGTTGTCTATAGCTTCTTTGGGTTGGAATGAATCGACATAGGCCCATCCTTGGAACGTGAGCACATTGTTAAGGCACTGTATTCACATGATAAACCGAGTAAGTAAAAGCTGCCTTTAGTGGACTTGTATAGTACCCATTTCAACTTTGAATAGATGAATTGGAACTGAAAGTTGGTGACCTAATTAATATAGCTGGGAATGAAAAGAATGGATCCAGTGTGGGTAAAAACCGCAGAACTGGCGCGCGAAAGACTTTTCCCTCATACAAGATCACTGACTTTGCTGTGATCGAGGACTTTCCAACCTACCCAGAAGTATCATGATAATCAAGTATCCAGACCTTGGTCAATATAATAAGTTTATAATTAGTGTGTTTAAAATTTTGTACTTCATTGCAATTGCTGACACCAAATGCCAATGTCTTGTTAGAAATTTATTAAACTTGGTTTGTACAGTATTGATAACCCTATACCTGACATGTACACTCCAACTCTGTGACAGCACTATATTTATACACAGATGAAAAATCTAATATACCATTTTCCTACATGTTATGCTTATTCTGAAAAAAGCCTATAGGGGAACTAAACCTATAGAGAGCTTTGGATGAAGATACAGGAGTCTTTTCTTTCTTCTTTTCCTTTCTTTCATCTTCTCCACTGGGTCAGACAGCTGTTTCTGTGAATTCCATGCACCTTTCATTAGTGATCCTGGGAGTCTTTGTCTTTATCTTTTTCTTTAATATCTTGATTTTCTGTGAATCCTTGGCTCTCTTTGCTAAATCTAGGGGCTTTATATACACTATTTTGGTGCCAAAATTAAATAAGGTGTTAACTAAGATGAAATTTAATTTTATGAAAGGAATGTAAGTTGAATTAAATTTTATGGATTAATCTATTAGTAATCTGGCTTGTACAGGTGAAACATACTCAGCATAACTATAGACACAAGTAGGACATATTACATAAGTCTACCCTTAGGTCTTCAATAGAGTATATAGTAACATTTCTTTGGAGGTGGGGTAACACGAGACAGTCCTTAAGCATACTAGCTACTTTTTGCTTATACTTGATTCTGACTAGAGGCTACCGGGATAGGAAGGTTTTAAAGGTAGATTTTAGCTTAAAGTATTTGTAACCCTGCTTAATAAGCCTACTGCATAACTGTAAACTTTTAGCCTGAAAATTGGACATATTCTGGAATACCTATAATTAGTCGTATATATAGGCTATATATTTCTATATAATGGTGGCACTCACAAACCATGTGCATCGACTATTGTGGCAGTCATGGAAATTATTCTCCACGGTTTGAAAAATTAATTGTAAAATAAACTTTAAACAGCTTAGAAAACAACTAAGTTAAGCTATGCATTTGTTTTGTTAAGTTAAACACATACTATATGGATACCTGATGCAGATCTATCAAAGTCAACTCCTTGTTCAAGGAATGGGCTGATATGAGCTGACACTTCCTAAGACATCCTTGCAATTTCCAACTATAGGCAAACTCTCTCCCTTCTTCTCAATGAATGCCTCAATGAACTCCAATGGAATATCTTTGTAATTACACTGGTAAACAAACAGAAAGGCCACCTAATTTGGTAAGGGCCATCTTAACTGCCTCAGTGTAGCATTCTTGCTGGTAAGTACTGCTTGCTCTGCACTTTAGAGATAGCACGGATCTGTCAAGATCATCAGAGTAATCTTTCCAAGTGAAGTCTTTCCTTGTTTTCATCATGGCAGACTTGTAGACTGCAGCAGACTACCTATAGATTTAAATCTATAGGTAGTAGACTAATGTCATATTTCGGTTATATATACAGTGTGCTATACAGTGTAGTTGGAATGTTCAAAGTTTTGCCTGTATGCAGGTGTTACTCTTGCAATGTATAATATATACGAATTGCAATATTTTACAAGTGCAATAGATAATGGATAGAAAGTCATTACATTGATAGTATTATAATAGGTCATTACAGCTAAATTATAATCAAAATGAGTTGACAAGTTTAAGTATAATTTTCTAATTCAGTGTAGCCAAGAGAATATACAGTATGTGTACTTGTGCATTGAAGGTGATGGTCTGGTGTTAGCAGTTAAGTGTCAGCTGACTTTTGTAAGGTGACCAGAGGATTAATCCTTGCCAGCACAATTTCCTTTATTAGCTTACTATCTTCAGCCTCATTGTATTTGATACATGGATGTAATAGTGATTCTTTTACTATCATGATTTACATGGTCAAATACCTCTGCTGGGTGCTTTATATTTTCTTACTACAATATAAGCATAAACTGTTTTGTACGTACTGTACATGAGATGTCTTATGTACTTGTAAGACTAATAATTGTAGTTAAAGGAAACTACATTGAAAATTCCCTATTCAGACTTAAGTTGTGTTTTTGTAAGGTTAATGCCATGCAAAGTCAGCAAAATTTGAAGAAAGGTCATGTTAAAGTTTTTTTGTGTTGGCATCAGCTTACAAATTTTTGATGATAGCACAATTGTCGTTTGATAAATTACAACAATTAAACCATAAAAGATATAACCTGATCCTTCCCTCCAAAACTTACTACTTGCTATTTGTGCCGTCTATAGTCATACAGCCATAGGAAAATTGCTTTCGTTGCCTTTTCTTATGTTCTGCAGCAGTATACCTATTCTCTTTATGTATCTATATATTAAGTTCCTTAAGAATTATATTTAGATGTGTAGGAAGAATAGGTACAGAAATCACCCACAGCTGTCAAGTTTACTGAGTTGTGTATGTATATATATATATGGTTGCATGACACAAGCTAAAACATGTCTTATGATTTGATTAATGTCAGATAAGCAAAATAAATTGTGCATTAGGTCTATAGATAGTTGTAGGATCACAACACGCTTACAAAGAGCTAATGGACTTACAGTTGCAAATTTCCATGGAAAGTTGTTGCTATAGTTGGCTTGAAATTCCTCAGGTATTACATATTAATGTATGCTATAACATTTTTGGTGGGAAAGTGTCTTTTAAATAGCACTAATGCAACTTAAACCCTTAAAATACCTTTAAACTAATGCCCATCTGAGTCTACAGAATTGAATATTACTTTATATATTAATGATCACAGTTTGACAAACCCTGTGTGAAAACCTTCCATCCATGCAGCAATAGAAGAAAAAATACTATAAGCTCTTTGCTATCCAAGGTTGGATAATGCCGTAAGACCCCAAACATCTATACTGAGACTTCCATTTCCATTTTCAGCTCACCTCTAACATTACAGTTAGCAGTTTCCAAATGCAAATCTGCAAACGTTTGACTTCTCAACAGTACCAGTTAGTGCATTTCGCTAACATGTATATGTATGTTGTATCTCACAATTCATGATACTTATATTTCTGTAGACAAATACCTGAATTTTAGGATGAATATATGAAATTTGAACAGTAGATGTTTGCATTGCATTAATTAACTAGTATGTATACAGTGCATGGAACTATGGGTTATCTGACACCGGATGCAATGTATCTGGAAACCTAACTCAATGTTGAGTGATAAAACAAGTAGGAATGGTGCGCCCAAACTCAGAAGTGTATGGTTAAGTTACTTAAATCTTAAATTTCAGTATACATGCAACTTCTGTATGATTAGCCTTATCATATAATCACTGTCTTGTTTCGATACTTTTTGCAGATGTATTAGTGAACACTGCCATTACTACTTCTATATCATTTTTGTAAATGTTTTTTATTTACTTGTATTCCCCCTTTTTTCTTCTTCATATAATCGATTTGAAAGTTTTTTTTGGCGAAAATCTCGAAATAACGTCTTAGACAAGAGAAATATGCCGAAAACCATGATCTCATAATAAAAATGGCGTCCGAGAAGACCACAATTTTCGCTTTTCACAATTCAAATGCTTCTTGTAGAGCGCATTCAAATTTAGGACTGTCTATTCCCTAGTTCGGAAATACTTATGACGATTTATAACTTGTACGTGCCCGCATAAGTTCGCATATTAGCGCTAGTCTATTCAATAAAAGAAGAAGAAAAAATGAATTTTGGAAATGGGCCTATTCCTGGTTAGCCACTTTTTGAACGCTGTAGAGTGCGTAGAGCGTCGAAACATGCTTTGGCATTCAGGAAAACGTGCATTAATGGCTGCAAATAACCGAATATAATCGAAAATCGTTTCGTTGGTGATTTATGAGGTGTTGCTTGTTAATACATTGGATAGGGCGGCCATTTTTTTCCCGGCCATTCCTACTTGGAGAGTACTACCGTACTCTCTGATATATAAGATTACAGATGGACTGATGACTTCTCATATTTGTTTTCCTTAATTTATTCCTTACTTCCTCTTCAATAGTAGTAATTTCTATATATACAGTGGAACCTACACAATCTGACTATTTAATAATTTGGAATCCTTAGGAAATCAACACAAAATGGAATGATGGATCGTCATCTCCTACAATGCACTGATTAAACCGAATTAATGTGTAGTCTGACAGCTTCACTCTGTATGTGCTATAATAAATACAACTTTTACATAACCTACCTGCATGCTGGTGTTAATCAAATTATCGGGTATCTAAACTACGTAACCACACCATTCAGCTTGGGGCGACCAAACACAGAAGTGTATGGTTAAGTTACACATGCAACTTCTGTATGATTAGCCTTATCATATAATCACTGTCTTGTTTCGATACTTTTGCAGATGTATTAGTGAACACTGCCATTCCTACTTCTAACATCATTTTTGTAAATGTTTTCATTTACTTTGTATGTATAGGTACTACCCATAATACGTAGCATGCGGATAAAATTCTTTGAACAATTGCTATTAATTGATACATGAACAATAATTCAATGATTAATTTTGATATATGCACTGAAGCTTCATATGGTTGTTTCTTATATACTGTTTTTAAGACATGTATGTTATTATCACAGGATCACAGGATTAAATCTCAGGTTTCAGAAGGGCATGAAACCTGTTTGAAACTCTATGATCTATCAAGTTTCAAAAGGTATGAGGTACTGTTAAAAATTTGAACCAGTGAAATTTATCTGTTAGCACATTCTTGACCATGCACCGGTACCCTTTGAAACCTGCATGGCTGTTCAAGAAGTTTCAAATATAGATTTCATGCCATATGAAACCTGAAATCCTGTGTATGTGTCATTCCTACTTCTAACATCATTTTTGTAAATGTTACTTTTATTTACTTTATTCAATATCTTGAATAAAGAGAAAAAACATAATTGCTGATTGAACCCATGGATAGCTGGTTATATTTTATTATGTTTTCCCTCTTACACTACCTACGTCTACAGCAAACAGTTTAAGAGATAATCAAACCAACCATGCAGCAACCGGGCCATTTTAAGTGTAGTAATATAATTAATCTGTATTAGCTGTTGTTGAATCTGCAATTATATAAGAATGCAGTGGTATAAGTAATACCGTATATATATTATAACATTTCCGGCTATATGGTAAACAATGGTGTATAATATTCGCGGAGTCTTCGTTTTATTAGTTGCTATATTCATCAGTTTGTGTGTGATTCTTTTGAAGCTAAGCTCTTTAGAAGTGCAATCGAAAGATTCTCGCCTAACGTTTCAGACAGTCACGCAAGAAGATCTTTTTGAGAATGAGACTGACCTCGGTAAAGACGTCCTGCGAATGCCAAAGGCACATACGCAGAACCTTAACGGATTTGACCAATCGCCTGCTTCACTGGATCTATCAGAAGCGAGGGAGAAGTACCAACTAATGTTGCGAGTTAGTGTACCACACATACTGCAAGTTCCATATTAAAACATGCAGTGGGGTCTCGTACGTATAGGCTAGTGTTGGGGTGCGGGAGTTATGGTGGACGCTAAGAGCAAGGTTGAGGAAGATACAAGAAAAGAAAGATGTGGAAATTGCTCCTTTACTAGAAGAACTTAGTCATCAAGAGAAGACAATTTCGGCTGACTTGCAACGATTGAAGAATTTGACGTCATACCTCAATTATAGGCAGAAGCTTTCAATTGTTAGTGTACAATTTCTATTGTGTTTGTGAGTTGTATTTAGGTGATGTGCTACTGTAGAAGTTGTCAAGTTTGCTTCAAAAGCGACTGGAATACTTGCAAAATCCTCCAAATTGCGTTTCTGCCCAAAAGCTGGTTTGTAAAATTGGAAAACAAACTGGTTTTGGAAGTCAGCTGCACCATTTGATGTACTGCTTCATAGTGGCATATGCTACAAGGAGAACACTCATTTTGGATTCAAAAGGTAGTCATTATTCACTGTGCTTGCAGTATCTTAGCTTTGTCTCTCTACCAGGATGGTCCTATTCATCAGAGCATGGGTGGACGGATGTGTTCCAGCCCTTGAGCTCCACCTGCACTGAAGCAGACCATCCTATCGATTGGGGAAGTAACCACAAGGCCATAAAAACTGTGTTTTTACCACGTTTTGGGAGTGTAGTTCCAAAGTTGCCGCAGTTACCACAAGCAGTGCCAAAGGACTTGGCAGACGAGCTGATGGCATTCCATGGCTATCCTTTTGTCTGGTTTGTCGGTCAGTTTGTCAAATATTTAATGAGACCAAACGTAAAGATGCAATCTTATATTGACAGCAAATCAAAAGGTCTTTCTATTCAGAAGCCATATGTTGGGTAAGTGGGTGTGTCCTACTAGTGGTGGGTGTGTCCCACTAGTGGTTTGGTCTGTTGTTGCCTGTTCATGTAGTATACAAGTGAGAAGAAGTGACAAGCTCATTAGTGAGGCAGCTTTCCATAAACTTGCTGAGTACATGGTACACGTTGAAGAGTGGTATGAGTATCAGGAGGTTTTGGGGAACCACTGGGAAAGGAGAGTTTATATTGCAACTGACGACCCTTCTGTAGTCAAGGAGGCAATAAACAAGTGAGGTCACATGATTACCTTGTGGTCACATGGGTATCACATGACCCCTTTATCCTGTGTAGTTATCCTCAGTATACAGTGTATGGAGACTCTGATATAGCAAGGTCTGCCCAAATGAACACTCGCTACTCCATGGAGTCCCTTCAAGGAATAATATTTGATGTTCACACTCTCTCAGAAAGTGAATACATCGTCTGTACCTTTTCATCAAATGTATGTTTTGTCTCTGGTTGCTATGATACTGTTGTCATGGGAACATATTGATAGGTATGTAGAATGGCCTATGAGCTGATGCAAACAAAGCACATTGATGCATCACAAGAGTATTATTCCCTTGACAAGATCTACTTCTTTCATGGTGAGTTGCCTTAGGGGGTAAGGGTTGCCCTGCTCTCTGATGCTACCTCTCCTCACTCTGTCACAGGTCAAAGTTACCACAATGTTAAGGCACTGTATTCACATGATAAACCGAGTAAGTAAAAGCTGCCTTTAGTGGACTTGTATAGTACCCATTTCAACTTTGAATAGATGAATTGGAACTGAAAGTTGGTGACCTAGTTAATATAGCTGGGAATGAAAAGAATGGATTCAGTGTGGGTAAAAACCGCAGAACTGGCGTGCAAAAGACTTTTCCCTCATACAAGGTCACTGACTTTGTTGTGATCGAGGACTTTCCAACCTACCCAGAAGTGTCATGATAATCAAGTATCCAGACCTTGGTCAATATAATAACTTTAGTGTGTTTTGTACTTCATTGCTGGCACCAAATGCCAATGTCTTGTTAGAAATTTATTAAACTTGGTTTGTACAGTATTGATAACCCTACCTGACATGTACAACTCTGTGACAGCACTACACAGATGAAAAATCATTTTCCTACATGTTATGCTTATTCTGTAAAAAAGCCTATAGGGGAACTAAACCTGAAGAGAGCTTTGGATGAAGATACAGGAGTCTTTTCTTTCTTCTTTTCCTTTCTTTTATCTTCTTCTCCATTGGGTCAGACAGCTGTTTCTGTGAATTCCATGCACCCTTCATCAGTGATCCTGGGAGTCTTTGTCTTTATCTTTTTCTTTATCTTGATTTTCTGTGAATCCTTGGCTCTCTTTGCTAAATCTAGGGGCTTTATATACACTATTTTGGTGCCAAAAGTTAAATAAGGTGTTAACTAAGATGAAATTTAATTTTATGAAAGGAATGTAAGTTGAATTAAATTTTATGGATTAATCTATTAGTAATCTGGCTTGTACAGGTGAAACATACTCAGCATAATTATAGACACAAGTAGGACATATTACATAAGTCTACCCTTAGGTCTTCTATATAGTATATAGTAACATTTCTTTGGAGGTGGGGTAACACAAGACAGTCCTTAAGCATACTAGCTGCTTTTTGCTTATACTTGATTCTGACTAGAGGCTACCGGGATAGGAAGGTTTTAAAGGTAGATTTTAACTTAAAGTATTTGTAACCCTGCTTAATAAGCCTACTGCATAATTGTAAACTTTTAGCCTGAAAATTGGAGAAGTCACTACATATTCTGGAATACCTATAATTAGTTGTATATATAGGCTATATATTTCTATATAATGGTGGCACTCACAAACCATGTGCATCGACTATTGTGGCAGTCATGGAAATTATTCTCCACGGTATGAAAAATTAATTGTAAAATAACCTTTAAAAAGCTTAGAAAACAACTATGTTAAGCTATGCATTTGTTTGTTAAGTTAAACACATACTAATTGGATACCTGATGCAGATCTATCAAAGTCAACTCCTTGTTCAAGGAATGGGCTGATATGAGCTGACACTTCCTAAGACATCTTCTTCTCCACCGGGTCAGACAACTGTTTCTGGGAATTCCATGCACCCTCCAATTTACTCTTAGAAGTTTAGCTATACACAGCTTCATTAATGTATAAAGGTGACTACATTTTAATCCAACTACATGGGGGGCTAAACCCCCTATACCCCAACTTATACTTAACTTTAATCTTCTTTTCAGATTGAGGTCTCTCTAAGTAGGAATGGCCGGGAAAAATGGCCGCCCTATCCAATGTATTAACAAGCAACATCTCATAAATCACCAACGAAGCGATTTTCGGTTATATTCCGTTATTTGCAGCCATTAATGCACGATTTACTAAATGCCAAAACATGTTTCGACGCTCTACATGCTCTACAGCGTTCAAAAAGCGGCTAACTAGGAATAGACCCATTTCCGAAATTCTTTTTTTCTTCTTCTTTTACTGATAAGACTAGCGCTAATATGCGAACTTATGCGGGCACGTACAAGTTATAAATCGTTATAAATATTTCCAAACTAGGGAATAGAAGTCCTAAATCTGAATACGCTCTACAAGAAGCATGTTAATTGTGAAAAGCGAAAATTGTAGTCTTCTCGGACGCCATTTTTAATTAGGATCTCATGGTTTTCGGCATATTTCTCTTGTCTAAGACGTTATTTTGAGGTTTTCGCTAAGAAAACTTTCAAATCAATTTAAAACAAGGAAGAAAAAAGGGGGAATACAAGTAAATGAAAACATTTACAAAAATGATGTTAGAAGTATATAGGAATGGCAGTGTTCACTAATGCATCTGCAAAAAGTATCGAAACAAGACACTAAATATATATGATAAGTCTAATCATACAGAAGTTGCATATATACTGAAATTTAAGTAACTTAACCATACACTTCTGTGGTTGGGTGCACCATTCCTACTTCAGGTTAGTGTGCCCAAACACAGAAGTGTATGGTTAAAGTTACATATACCCCGTTGCCAGGGCAACCGCCGGGATATAACAGTATTTAAGAAGCTATATACTGCCCTCGGATTCTTAAATTCTGTTTAAGAAGCTATATACTGCCCTCAGATTCTTAAATTCTGTTTAAGAAGCTATATACTGCCCTCGGATTCTTAAAGTCCCGCCAAAATAACAATAAGAAGCTTCGGAGTATATATCACTTATACCACGGGGCTTCAGTGTATATGGGTTTATATACGTACTCGCCCTCGGGCGCTATGCGCCCTCGTGACTCGTACGTATAAAACCCATATGCACCTCAGCGCCGTGGTATAACTAATACTTAAATTTCAGTATATATGCAACTTCTGTATGATTAGCCTTATCATATAATCACTGTCTTGTTTCGATACTTTTTGTATTAGCGAACACTGCCATTCCTACTTCTAACATCATTTTTGTAAATGTTTTTTATTTACTTGTATAGCTACACTTCCACTATATTTCACAGTGCAGGAAGTAATTAAAAATAGCATCCTAATTCAGGAAATTAATTAGATCAAGTGATAGTACAACTCATTTTCGGGCAAGGGAGAATTAGGCATTCTAGAATGTGATCCAGAAGATAATTAGCCAGAAGTACTCCAAGATGACTTACTAGTATTTAAGGCTAAAGAGTACAAGTAATCAAATGGTAAATATTGGTCCCATTTATATAAATGAATTCAGAAATGAGGATTGTTATTTTATTAGCAACTTATAAGAAATGGTGGTTATAATTAGGTGAAGAAACTTTGAAAATAATATGCTAACCTCTCATCTAGGATCCTCCGGCAAAGCAGTGCTATAGGCATCCGTTTTATATAGAGACCCCAAGCTCTCCCCCAGCGACTCATCGACTGGTGTACGTCCCTCAAGAAATTCTGTTAATTTGTCTTCTACTTGAGGCGATATTGTGTTCCTTTCAAATAACTTTTGCAACTTCTCAACCGTCATATCTCCATCACTCTTCTTTCACTACTCGTCTAGCACAAGCGTCGTAGGACTCTGGTGAGGAATAGACTCTGTATTCAGGCGACCTTCAATATCTTCCTTGCAACAGTCATCAAGGGCAACCTCGGCTAGTCTTGTCCATTCCTCGTCACTATCCAGTTCGTCACATATGTACTGGTACACCGAGAAAGGTAGTCTATGACACGGAACACAAGGTTGTGGAGCAGGGTATCTAGACCTCGGATGAACAATCTCATTCTTGGCGATATGTTCCACTTCTAGATCTGTAAGGCCAAGGTGGTGGGTCGGAAGACCGCGTGCACTGTTCGAGGCAATAATATTTTATATGGTTAAGCCGTGATATCTGACCGTTTGCACGTGATATAGTCTATAGAATAACTTTTTACTGATCAAATTTAAAGCGTTGGAAAATTTGGTTTCAGCATTCACAAGTAGTTTTGCAAATTAATATTCTTTTATTTGCCCTATCTCTCACCATTCATATAGTCTAGCACATTATATACATCTATATACATGCGCAGCTCAAGATCTATCAAATCGATAGAATATATATATGAAGCTGAAACTTGGTGTCATCGCTCCTAAACGTATATGCATTCGAATCACAATTATCCATAATACATACAGTGCAAGTAATACGTATATATATTTCCATATAGTGGCGGCACTCACAAACCATGGTCATGTGCATTGACTATATGGCCATGGCACCTGTGGCAGTCATGGAAATTATTAACCACAGTATGAAAAAGTAATTATAAAAATAAACTATAAAAAGCTTATATAATTAGGAAACAACTAAGTTAAGCTATGGTTAAGTTAAACATATACTAATTGGAGAAATTGAATTTTCTTAACAAGGGTGCTACAGTAAGTAAGAATAGTACATAATACAGTAGCTTCGATAATGTCCTGATTTCTTTATTGGTTAAGTGTACCAGATATCCAATGACTGGTAAAACTTTCAGTGCTTCTTTCATCAGCAACCGATCATCTTCGTTTATTTCAAATATATCTTCATTTTGCTCAAGTAATTCTTGAGAGCGGATGAAGTGATTCAAGCTCTGCACCGGACGTCCTCTCATAAGATAGGCTTTAGCAAGTGGTAGTCGGATCCTCCATTCATTGTCCTTCCTGTGAAAGACTTCTAAGACCTTCTTAAGTGCTTCTTCAAAGTTGTCTATAGCTTCTTTGGGTTGGAATGAATTGACATAGGCCCATCCTTGGAATGTGAGTAGATCGCAATGAGCCACATTTCGGTCTGATGTAACTCCTTACTGATTTCAATTGCAGTTCGAAAAATATCAACAGCTTTTAATACGTCTTTGAAATCATTTGACCTCAAGAGAAATCTACCGTAAAAGCTGTAGCACACTGTTAACCTCCATCCTTTGGGATCACCTCTAAGGATTTTTAAGGATTGCTCAAACAAAGCTTCAGCTTCACTTCGATCTCTCTTTTTGACATGTTCAGCTAATTGAAAAAGGCTCTGTGCATATTTTTGACTGTTTCTTCCAAATGCCTCTTCTACATAGCAGAGATTTTCCTTTATTGTTGCTATTCCTATATCAGTTTCTGGACTCAAACTCTCATTTATTCCTGTATCAATTTCTGGACTAAAATGCCAAGACAACATTTGTATATAGAGCATACGTTATCTCTTCAGTTACCTTTGGATCTTCTGGATGTGCTTGCTTAAAGCTTTTGGCCATTTCAAGGGCTTTAAAGCCATTTGCTCTAGCATCAGCATATTGACACATGTGGGCTTTGTGGTCACAGGCTTCAGCTAAATAGTGTGCCCTTTGTAGGTCGGGGACTACTTCACTTAATTCCTCTGCTAATTCCAAACAGTCATTCATAGCATTATCCAACTGCTCAATGGGAAGAGGACTAAAGCTGCTGTTCTCAACGATGATTAAATAAATTTCAGGGAGATGTCTCCAGTATGAATTATTCAGGGAGCTGTCTATGTTTTCTCTTGACCGATCAAGGGACTTTTTGCCAATTTCACTGAGCTTGCAGAGATGCGATCCAACTAAACTGAGGCGCAAAAGATCCTCTCTTTTGTGATTAATGATTTAGCATTCAGCCATCACTTCCATTGTTGGGAATAGGTTTTCCTTATTACGTGATGGATGGCTTTGTGGTAGCCATCTTTTTACTACCTCATCAGAGAGGACTCGGTGGGATACCTGATGCAGATCTATCAGGGTCAACTCCTTGTTCAAGGAATGGACTGATATGAGTTGACACTTCCTAAGACATCCTTGCAATTTCCAACTAGGCAAACTCTCTCCCTTCTTCGCAATAAATGCCTCAATGAACTCCAATGGAATATCTTTGTAATTACACTGGTAAACAAACAGAAAGGCCAACTGGATTACCTTATTTTCACCTAATTTGGTAAGGGCCATCTTAACTGCCTCAGTGTAGCATTCTTGTTGGTAAGTGCTGCTTGCTCTGCATTTGGGAGAGAGCACGGATCTGTCAAGATCATCAGAGTAATTTTTCCAAGTGAAGTCTTTCCTTGTTTTCATCATGGCAGACTTGTAGACTGCAGCAGACACTAAGGCTAGAATAATACAATCAACCTGGGTGACAACCTTTTTCAAAACATCCATTGCCTTGGCATCATTTAGTTTCTCTTCTCCTGCTACAAGAAGGAGTAGATCTATTGCAGACGCTTCACTAAGCTGTAGCTTTATTGATGGAATGCCATCCCTGAATATGCCTTTGTATTGTGTAGTGATTAGCACCCGTCCCTTTCCCCAAGATGAGGTATTTGGGTTTCCATAATATAATACGGGATATATTTGAAGATACTTTGATTTTCCTTTTCCTCGTTCACCTTCCAGTTCATCAGGTTGTCCACTATGATTAGCCAGCCTGGATATTCTATCTCACTCAGCTTACCAGACACCAAATGTATAAGAGAAGAGAGTTGCTCGTGCAGGCTTCTAGTGATTCTTTTAATTTCAGAATCCTTGATTATTAAGTGGCAGCCAAGTCTTTGTAAGAGTGATACAGCTCGCTCAAATCTCCAGCATGTAGGGTAAATACAAACGGATGGTAGCCCTTTAAGACGTGCTCATTTAGGTACTTCTCTCCGTACTGCCTGGCTACCTGGCTCTTACCATAACCAGGGTCACCCTGGATTACAATCGTTGGAGTTTCATATCGCATTTCACCATTTGAACTTTCAAGCCTAGAAATTCTTTCAAGACATCCTCACGTTCTAAAATTTCATGTTCGGGCTTCACATTCACTTCACTTATCTTATTTATACTGGGAAACCCAATTAGCCAGAGGCTACTTTTCATGGGGCCCAGTTTAATATACAGAAATTAACGTAAATATCAGCACATACACACATATAAACAGATCAGTTTAATTAATCAGTCAGTAATCAGTTTGGGCAGATGTTTATGGTAGGGGGTGCCACTTTTTTTCTTTTTTTCTTCTCTGCCCTGGAGGTGAGTTCTGGCCATCCCATTGTGTCTTTGCTTTTAATCTTTGCTCTTAGCTTCCAGGTCACCAACACCCGGGCTTGAACACAAGATATGCTGGATAAGGCTACGGAATAATAAAGAAAGGAACATAATATAAATAGACAATGCATTTAGAAGGCAGTCTATAGGGGTAATGGAGTATATATTTATATCCTGTATATATGTCAGTTTATCTAGGAACCAGTTGGTCGGGTTTGTTATATAGTAATAACAAAGAAAGGAAAATAATAATTTTCTAGGATTTTGCATGGATTTCCAGAAATGACTCCCAACACTGAATAGGGACAAGCATGAATAAGCCCCATGTAGACAGCATACCATATGACTGCCTTCCAGATAGATAGATTGGTTTACTAAAATAGTGCAAAAAGTCAAAAAGCTTGAAATCTAGTACTATTAGGCATTCTAGAATGTGAACCAGAAGATTGTTAGGAACAGAAGTACTCCAAGATTACTTACTAGTACATTAAGGCTAAAGAGTACGAGTAATCAAATGGAATATATTGGTATATTAACGAATTTCAGAATGAGGAAATTTTTTATTAGCAACTTATGAGAAATGGTGGTTATAATTAACTTTGAAAATATGCTAACCTCTCGTCTAGGATCCTCTGGCAAAGTAGTGCTAGGCATCCGCTTTAGAGACCCCGAGCTCTCCCCCAGCGACTCATCGACTGGTGTACGTCCCTCAAGAAATTCGGTCAGTTTGTCTTCTACTTGAGGCGATATTGTGTTCCTTTCAAATAACTTTTGCAACTTCTCAACCGTCATATCTCCATCACTCTTCTTCCACAACTCGTCTAGCACAAGCGTCGTAGGACTCTGGTGAGGAATAGACTCTGTATTCAGGCGACCTTCAATATCTTCCTTGCAACAGTCATCAAGGGCAACCTCGGCTAGTCTCGTCCATTCCTCGTCACTATCCAGTTCGTCACATATGTACTGGTGTACCGAGAAAGGTAGTCTATGACACGGAACACAAGGTTGTGGAGCAGGGTATCTAAACCTCGGATGAACAATCTCATTCTTGGCGATATGTTCCATTTCTGTAAGGCCAAGGTGGTGGGTCGGAAGACCGCGTGCACTGTTCGAGGCAATAATATTTTATGTGGTTAAGCCGTGATCTGACCGTTTCACGTGATATAGAATAACTTTTTTACCTAAACAAACTGATCAAAGCGTTGGAAAGTTTGGTGTCAGCATTCACAAGGATTTTGCAAATTCTTATATTTGCCCTATCTCTCACCATTCATATAGTCTAGCATTATATACATCTACATGCACAACTCAAGATTTAACAATTCGATAGAAATATATATATACAAGTAAATAAAAACATTTAAAAAATGAAATGAGGGAAGTAGGGATGGCAGTCCCTGCCACAGTACCTATCACATCTAAAAAAAGCAATGAAACAAGACAATGATCATATAATAAGGCTAACAATACACAAATGGAATATATACTGCCTCAAATTTCAGTTACACATCACTTCCATGTTTGGGCGCATCATGTGTGTCCAAAAGTGTATGGTTAAGTTACTTAAATTTCAGTATACATGCAACTTCTGTATGTATGATTAGCGTTATCATATAATCACTGTCTTGTTTCGATACTTTTTGCAGATGTACTAGTGAACACTGCCATTCCTACTTCTAACATCATTTTTGTAAATGTTTTTATTTACTTGTATATATAGGTACTCCCCATAATACGTAGCATGCGGATAAAATTCTGTGAACAACTGTTAATTGATACATGGACAATAATTCAATGATTAATTTTGATATATACACTGAAGCTTCATGTGGTTGTTTCTTACTGTTTTTAAGACATGCATGTTATTATCACAGGATCACATGCAGGATCAAATCTCAGGTTTCAGAAGGGCATGAAACCTGTTTGAAACTCTCAGAGCTACCAACCCATTAAGTTTTCCATTAAAGCATCCATCTATGAACATTAAGGGAAATCAGTATAAATTGAATATTTTCAGTATAATATAATATAATTCAGAGTTTAATGATGATTACATAATATTACGAACTTGTGTGAGTGTCTGTATAGAGGTAGTGGTGGCCTGGAGGTAGCCATAGGCACTGGAGATTGTGTTCCATAATTCGCCCCATCAGACGACGCCATATTTCCTCTGCAGATTCTCACATGAGAAAAACTATAGCCACGTGAATAACTCCGCGGAGTTATTCACTTGGCTAGTTTTTCGTAAATAACCGTTCAGGTCCGTATTACCGTACAGGAAATAAAAAATCCGTAAAAATACGGAAGAATTCTTATGGTTGGCACGTCTGAACTCTATGAACTATCAGGTTTCAAAAGTATGATAAGCAAAAAAGTTACTCAGAAAGGGGGCCGTTTAAAAATTGAAACCAGTGAAATTAATCTGTTAGCACATTCTTGACCATGCACCGGTACCCTTTGAAACCTGCATGGCTGTTCAAGAAGTTTCAAATATAGATTTCATGCCATATGAAACCTGAAATCCTGTGTATGTACATGTGCCATTCTTACTTCAAACATCATTTTTGTAAAGGTTACTTTATTCAATATCTTGAATAAAGAGAAAAAACATAATTGCTGATTGAACCCATGGATAGCTGGTTATATTTTATTGTTTTCCCTCTTACACTACCTATACGTCTACAGCAAACAGCTGCAGTTTAAGAGTTACTCAAACCAACCATGCAGCAACCGGGCCATTTTAAGTGTAGTAATATAATTAATCTGTATTAGCTGTTGTTGAATCTGCAACTAAGAATGCAGTGGTATAAGTAATACCGTATTATTATAATATTTCCGGCTATATAAACAATGGCGTATAATATTCGCGGAGTCTATGTTTTATTAGTTGCTTTATTCATCAGTTTGTGTGTGATTCTTTTGAAGCTAAGCTCTTTAGAAGTGCAATCGAAAGATTCTCACCTAACGCTTGAGACAGTCACGCAATAGGATATTTTTGAGGATGAGACTGACCTCGGTAAAGACGTCCTGCGAATGCCAAAGGCACATACGCAGAACCTTAACGGATTTGACCAATCGCCTGCTTCAGTGGATCTATCAGAAGCGAGGGAGAAGTACCAACTAATGTTGCGAGTTAGTGTACTGCACATACTGCAAGTTCCATGTTAAAACAGTGCTGTCTCGTACGTATATAGGCTAGCGTTGGGGTGCGGGAGTTATGGTGGACGATAAGAGCAAGGTTGAGGAAGATACAAGAAAAGAAAGATGTGGAAATTGCTCCTTTACTAGAAGAACTTAGTCATCAAGAGAAGACAATTTCGGCTGACTTGCAACGATTGAAGAATTTGACGTCATACCTCAATTACAGGCAGAAGCTTTCAATTGTTAGTATACAATTTCTATTGTGTTTGTGAGTTGTATTTAGGTGATGTGCTACTGTAGAAGTTGTCAAGTTTGCTTCAAAAGCGACTGGAATACTTGCAAAATCCTCCAAATTGCCTTTCTGCCCAAAAGCTGGTTTGTAAAATTAGAAAACAAACTGGTTTTGGAAGTCAACTGCACCATTTGATGTACTGCTTCATAGTGGCATATGCTACAAGGAGAACACTCATTTTGGATTCAAAAGGTAGTCATTATTCAGTGTGCTTGCAGTATCTTAGCTTCGTCTCTCTACCAGGATGGTCCTATTCATCAGAGCATGGGTGGACGGATGTGTTCCAGCCCTTGAGCTCCACCTGCACTGAAGCAGACCATCCTATCGATTGGGGAAGTAACCACAAGGCCATAAAAACTGTGTTTTTACCACGTTCTTGGAGTTATGTTCCAAAGTTGCCCCAGTTACCACAAGCAGTGCCAAAGGACTTGGCAGACGAGCTGATGGCATTCCATGGCTATCCTTTTGTCTGGTTTGTCGGTCACTTTGTCAAATATTTAATGAGACCAAACGTAAAGATGCAATCTTACATTGACAGCAAATCAAAAGGTCTTTCTATTCAGAAGCCATATGTTGGGTAAGTGGGTGTGTCCTACTAGTGGTGGGTGTGTCTTACTAGTGGTGGGTGTGTCCTACTAGTGGTGGGTGTGTCCCACTAGTGGTTTGGTCTGTTGTTGCCTGTTCTTGTAGTATACAAGTGAGAAGAAGTGACAAGCTCATTAGTGAGGCAGCTTTCCATGCACTTGCTGAGTACATGGTACACGTTGAAGAGTGGTATGAGTATATATCAGGAGGTTTTGGGGAACCACTGGGAAAGGAGAGTTTATATTGCAACTGACGACCCTTCTGTAGTCAAGGAGGCAATAAACAAGTGAAGTCACATGATTACCTTGTGGTCACATGGGTATCACATGACCCCTTTATCCTGTGTAGGTATACTCAGTATACAGTGTATGGAGACTCTGATATAGCAAGGTCTGCCCAAATGAACACTCGCTACTCCATGGAGTCCCTTCAAGGAATAATATTTGATGTTCACACTCTCTCAGAAAGTGAATACATCGTCTGTACCTTTTCATCAAATGTATGTTTTGTCTCTGGTTGCTATGATACTGTTGTCATGGGAACATATTGATAGGTATGTAGAATGGCCTATGAGCTGATGCAAACAAAGCACACTGATGCATCACAAAAGTATTATTCTCTTGACATGATCTACTTCTTTACTGGTGAGTTGCCTTATGGGGTAAGGGTTAACGTTGCCCTGCTCTCTGATGCTACCTCTCCTCACTCTGTCACAGGTCAAAGGTACCACAATGTTAAGGCACTGTATTCACATGATAAACCGAGTAAGTAAAAGCTGCCTTTAGTGGACTTGTATAGTACCCATTTCAACTTTGAATAGATGAATTGGAACTGAAAGTTGGTGACCTAATTAATATAGCTGGGAATGAAAAGAATGGATCCAGTGTGGGTACAAACCGCAGAACTGGCGTGCAAAAGACTTTTCCCTCATACAAGATCACTGACTTTGCTGTGATCAAGTACTTTCCAACCTACCCAGAAGTGTCATGATAATCAAGTATCCAGACCTTGGTCAATATAATAAGTTTATAATTAGTGTGTTTAAAATTTTGTACTTTATTGCAATTGCTGACACCAAATGCCAATGTCTTGTTAGAAATTTATTAAACTTGGTATGTACAGTATTGATAACCCTATACCTGACATGCATGTACACTCCAACTCTGTGACAGCACTATATACACAGATGAAAAATCTAATATACCATTTTCCTACATGTTATGCTTATTCTGTAAAAAAGCCTATATGGGAACTAAACCTGAAGAGAGCTTTGGATGAAGATACAGAAGTCTTTTATTTCTTCTTTTCCTTTCTTTCATCTTCTTCTCCCCTGGGTCAGACAGCTGTTTCTGTGAATTCCATGCACCCTTTATCAGTGATCCTGGGAGTCTTTGCCTTTTTCTTTTTCTTTATCTTGATTTTCTGTGAATCCTTGGCTCTCTATGCTAAATCTAGGGGCTTTATATACACTATTTTGGTGCCAAAAGTTAAATAAGGTGTTAACTAAGACACATGATGAAATTTAATTTTATGAAAGGAATGTAAGTTGAATTAAATTTTATGGATTAATCTATTAGTAATCTGGCTTGTACGGGTAAAACATACTCAGCATAACTATAGACACAAGTAGGACATATTACATAAGTCTACCCTTAGGTCTTCTATATAGTATATAATAACATTTCTTTGGAGGTGGGGTAACACAAGACAGTCCTTAAGCATACTAGCTACTTTTTGCTTATACTTGATTCTGACTAGAGGCTACCGGGATAGGAAGGTTTTAAAGGTAGATTTTAGCTTAAAGTGCATCAACTATTGTGGCAGTCATGGAAATTATTCTCCACGGTATGAAAAATTAATTGTAAAATAAACTTTAAAAAGCTTAAAAAACAATTAAGTTGAGCTATGCATTTGTTTTGTTAAGTTAAATACATACTAATTGAAGAAATTGAATTTTCTTAACAAGGGTGCTACAGTAAGTAAGAATAGTACATAATACAGTAGCTTTGATAATGTCCTGATTTCTTTATTGGTTAAGTGTACCAGATATCCAATGACTGGTAAAACTTTCAGTGCTTCTTTCATCAGCAACCGATCATCTTCGTTTATTTCAAATATATCTTCATTTTGCTCAAGTAGTTCTTGAGAGCGGATGAAGTGATTCAAGCTCTGCACCGGACGTCCTCTCATAAGATAGGCTTTAGCAAGCGGTTGTCGGATCCTCCATTCATTGTCCTTCCTGTGAAAGACTTCTAAGACCTTCTTAAGTGCTTCTTCAAAGTTGTCTATAGCTTCTTTGGGTTGGAATGAATTGACATAGGCCCATCCTTGGAATGTGAGTAGATCACAATGAGCCACAGTTTCGGTCTGATGTAACTCCTTACTGATTTCAATTGCAGTTTGAAAAATATCAACAGCTTTTAATACATCTTTGAAATCATTTGACCTCAAGAGAAATCTACCGTAAAAGCTGTAGCACACTGTTAACCTCCATCCTTTGGGATCACCTCTAAGGATTTTTAAGGATTGCTCAAACAAAGCTTCAGCTTTACTTCGATCTCTTTTTTTGACATGTTCAGCTAATTGAAAAAGGCTCTGTGCATATTTTTGACTATTTCTTCCAAATGCCTCTTCTACAAAGCAGAGATTTTCCTTTATTGTTGCTATTCCTATATCAGTTTCTGGACTCAAACTCTCATTTATTCCTGTATCAATTTCTGGACTAAAATGCCAAGACAACATTTGTAGAGCATACGTTATCTCTTCAGCTACCTTTGGATCTTCTGGATGTGCTTGCTTAAAGCTTTTGGCCATTTCAAGGGCTTTAAAGCCATTTGCTCTAGCATCAGCATATTGACACATGTGGGCTTTGTGGTCACAGGCTTCAGCTAAATAGTGTGCCCTCTGGAGGTCAGGGACTACTTCACTTAATTCCTCTGCTAATTCCAAACAGTCGTTCATAGCATTATCCAACTGCTCAATGGGAAGAGGACTAAAGCTGCTGTTCTCAACGATGATGAAATAAATTTCAGGGAGATGTCTCCAGTATGAATTATTCAGGGAGCTGTCTACGTTTTCTCTTGACCGATCAAGGGACTTTTTGCCAATTTCACTGAGCTTGCAGAGATGCGGTCCAACTAAACTGAGGCGCAAAAGATCCTCTCTTTTGTGATTAATGGTGTAGCATTCAGCCATCACTTCCATTGTTGGGAATAGGTTTTCCTTGTTACGTGATGGATGGCTCTGTGGTAGCCATCTTTTTACTACCTCATCAGAGAGGACTCGGTGGGATACCTGATGCAGATCTATCAGGGTCAACTCCTTGTTCAAGGAATGGACTGATATGAGCTGACACTTCCTAAGGCATCCTTGCAATTTCCAACTAGGCAAACTCTCTCCCTTCTTCGCAATAAATGCCTCAATGAACTCCAATGGAATATCTTTGTAATTACACTGGTAAACAAACAGAAAGGCCAACTGGATTACCTTATTTTCACCTAATTTGGTAAGGGCCATCTTAACTGCCTCAGTGTAGCATTCTTGCTGGTAAGTACTGCTTGCTCTGCACTTGAGAGAGAGCACGGATCTGTCAAGATCATCAGAGTAATTTTTCCAAGTGAAGTCTTTCCTTGTTTTCATCATGGCAGACTTGTAGACTGCAGCAGACACTAAGGCTAGAGGAATACAATCAACCTGGGCGACAACCTTTTTCAAAACATCCATTGCCTTGGCATCATTCGGTTTCTCTTCTCCTGCTACAAGAAGGAGTAGATCTATTGCAGACGCTTCACTAAGCTGTAGCTTTACTGATGGAATGCCATCCCTGAATATGCCTTTGTATTGTGTAGTGATTAGCACCCGCCCCTTTCCCCAAGATGAGGTATCTGGGTTTCCATAATACGGGATGTATTTGAAGATACTTTGATTTTCCTTTTCCTTGTTCACCTTCCAGTTCATCAGGTTGTCCACTATGATTAGCCAGCCTGGATATTCTATCTCACTCAGCTTACCAGACACCAAATGTATAAGAGAAGAGAGTTGCTCGTGCAGACTTCCAGTGATTCTTTTAATTTCAGAATCCTTGATTAGTAAAGTGGCAGCCAAGTCTTTGTAAGAGTGATACAGCTCGCTCAAATCTCCAGCATGTAGGGTAAATACAAACGGATGGTAGCCCTTTAAGACATGCTCATTCAGGTACTTCTCTCCATACTGCCTGGCTACCTGGCTCTTACCATAACCAGGGTCACCCTGGATTACAATCGTTGGAGTTTCATATCGCATTTCACCATTTGAACTTTCAAGCCTAGAAAAGCTTTCATTTATTTCTTTCAAGACATCCTCACGTTCTAAAATTTCATGTTCAGGCTTAAACACAAGATATGCTGGATAAGGCTACGGAATAATAAAGAAAGGAACATAATATAAATAGACAATGCATTTAGAAGGCAGTCTATAGGAGTAATGGAGTATAATGTTTGTTATATTTTTATCCTGTATATATGTCAGTTTATCTAGGAATCAGTTGGTCGGGTTTGTTATATAGTAATAATAAAGAAAGGAAAATAATAATTTTCTAGGATTTTGCATGGATTTCCAGAAATGACTCCCAGACAAGCATGAATAAGCCCCATGTAGACAGCATACCATATGACTGCCTTCCAGATAGATAGATTGGTTTACTAATATAGTGCAAAAAGTCAAAAAGCTTGAAATCTAGTATTATTAGGCATTCTAGAATGTGAACCAGAAGATTGCTAGGAACAGAAGTACTCCAAGATTACTTACTAGTACATTAAGGCTAAAGAGTACAAGTAATCAAATGGAATATATTGGTATATAAATGAATTTCAGAATGAGGAAATTTTTATTACCAACTTATATGAGAAATGGTGGTTATTTGAAAATATGCTAACCTCTCGTCTAGGATCCTCTGGCAAAGTAGTGCTAGGCATCCGTTTTAGAGACCCCGAGCTCTCCCCCAGCGACTCATCGACTGGTGTACGTCCCTCAAGAAATTCGGTCAGTTTGTCTTCTACTTGAGGCGATATTGTGTTCCATTTAAATAACTTTTGCAACTTCTGAACCGTCATATCTCCATCACTCTTCTTCCACAACTCGTCTAGCACAAGCGTCGTAGGACTCTGGTGAGGAATAGACTCTGTATTCAGGCGACCTTCAATATCTTCCTTGCAACAGTCATCAAGGGCAACCTCGGCTAGTCTCGTCCATTCCTCGTCACTATCCAGTTCGTCACATATGTACTGGTGCACCGAGAAAGGTAGTCTATGACACGGAACACAAGGTTGTGGAGCAGGGTATCTAGACCTCGGATGAACAATCTCATTCTTCACGATATGAATCATCTCAACTAAAAAAAAAGAAAATGTTTCAGGAAACTGAATTTGCGTGGGTGGCACTCACCGCAGTATTGCGAAATGCTGCTCCCCGTTGGAAACCTGTCGTCCGATTATCGATTTTCTACTCCATATAATCATGGTCATAAGCTTTCAGACATGCCTGGGCATGCCATTTATAATTGCTCAGTCATGAAATGGTAACGTGGAGGGATTCTAGGCGGTACTTTCCGATGGAAAATACCTTTGAAAAATGCAATTGCGCACTACGTCATGCATGTATGTGTATATTTTCTACAATTAGCTAGAACTAGCTATATAAGCTATATATAAGTACCTTAAGTCATTCTACGATTACGTATATTAGCTCTGAATCCAGATTTACAAAATTTTCATCTGAACAGTAGATGGCTAATGGACTACGCACAAAATTTAAAGAAGATTTTGGAGACGCATCGCAGTCGTTTAGAAAGTATCAAGAGGAAGCTAACTAAAGGAGGAATACAAACCACAGATTGGGACATAAGACCATTGAGCAGGTTTGCAGGACCATGAATTAATATCTATATATCACTAGCTGATTAGGTAACGATGGATATATCACAGTTTTATCAACATAAAGGAAAATATTATTATATTAACTAATTTTTCTCATTTTTGAAAATTATTGATACAATTTCCTCAGAAAATAGCTTACATGTTCTATATACATTAGTGTTATTTACATTATACACATTATAAAAGTGCATGCATTTCAACACATATAACTAGCCTATATACGTATGCATGTATATAGGAAAAAGGATAATCAGCATACCTTTTTATTAACATTTAAAGAACTGCGCGTGCACAGCAGAAAGGAATTCAAATTTATTGTCAAATTCAATGGATATGCTGACAGCTGGACAAAGGTATAATCTACATATATACCTACATATATACATGCATAATTATGTTCCCTGTACATGTACATGTGATGTTTAGAAAATTATAAAGCCTTGCAATTGGTTAGTGTAAATAGTATTATCTTCACAATTATACCCATTCCAATCAACTATAGACCTCTCTTTCTTTCTTTTATGCACCTGTACTTATGCCTTTAATTTAACCCCCCCTTTACCATCTCGTCACAAAAAGTCATGGATGAATCTCGTATAGCTATATAGTCTAAAACTTTTAGATGGAAGAAGGCACAATATTATGAGGGCTATGAGAAACTTACAGACACTGCCAAAAAGGTCCTACAGAAACATTCGCTACAGTTTGTAGACTAGTAGGCGGGTATTTACAAAACTACAAGGTACCCGAGATGGAAGTCCATGCATCGGCGCAAATCGATTAAGTTTTTCGGATAAATCGAGTAACAGACATCAAAAGTTTGCAATTGTGTCATCGATAATCGAATACTTCTTGAAGTTATCGAATAAACGTCAAATGTTGAAATCGATTTCATCTCTCCCTCTATCTATCTATCTATATATCTGTCTGTGTGTCTATCTTATCTGTATATTCATTTCAAATGAACATGTGATTCACATGTACTGTTTTATTAGCAGTTTTCCATAAGTGTATAATAAAGCAATGTACATATAGTTCTTCCTCTTTTTAAGGTCGAAGATCTTAACCACATTCTTATGACTATAAAGAGAGACACAAAAAGAGGATACAACACTCGTGTTATTCCTGTACAATCGGTGATTCACCTAAGCAATTCAGAGGAGGCAAAAATTATCGGTACAGAATTTCTCATTTTAGAATTTGTTGAAGGAACAACATTTGCCAATATAAAGGAGTTATGCACTGCTACTTTGAATGATGGGCCAAGTATCAAACAGCTACTGAAGAAATGTATCAGGGAAATGGGAAATATACACAATTACCACTGGATTTGGACTTTATCTCAGGAAAAGGTGAAATTCAGAAACAGCCAGCAATTTTGGAGTGAACAGGTACAGATATAAATATATCTGGATGCATGTGTTTGCATGGATGTTATATATATACACAATATGTTGAACTCTCTGTGGGGTGTAAAATGTACCAGCTCTTTATATATTAGCATCCTTTAAGTAATATATACCTGCTCACATTTACATGCATATGCATGTATTGTAACATAATATGTGCAGAGTGAAATTTGGGATGACAACTTTCAGAGAGCTAGCAAAGGTTCCAAAGGGAAGAAATTTACTGACAGTGGCTTCTTTGATGATTCTGATCAGTATCACAGTTCACATGAGCCGAGACCTAGAGAGCTTTTTTCAGCAATAAGAGGCAGTGTGCATCCTTCCCATGTTTGCACTGGGCTAGTGCATGGAAACTTGGACATATCCAACTTTGTCTTTAATGGAAAAGTAAGTAAAGTAATTAAGTAATCAACCATTAAAGCCTTTACAGCAGACATTTGGCATGTATATATACAGTATGAAGTTGTAGCCATACTGGATTGGAAATACAATTACAACTGTGATCCAATGATGGACCTTGCCTACTTTCTAATGATGTTTTTGGAGCCTTCCACCCCCAACATGAAAGGAATACCATTACTGATTTCCAGTTAGTGTGCATGTGAACATTATTATAAGACTCTAGATCTGTTGTGTGTATATAGCATTTTCAATATGTTTGTGTAAATGCAAAATTGATCAGCATATGTAGATGTACATATATCCTATATACCCCAGAACAGAATTGCCATGCTATATATATTATTAAGAATATTTGGATATATTGCCACAGTGACTAAAAGATTTATTTTTTCCTAGGCATTGGGAAAAAGCCAGGCATAACAGAGACAGAAATCATTGATTTGTACAAGTCTCATGTATTTGATACCAGAGGATTGATTGGAGTCCCCTTCAGTTATCAGCACCTTTACTTTGCAAAGGCTGTTTCTTGTTGCAGATTGTTGGCAGTTCTACAGGTGATTCCAAAAGAATTGCTAGAATAGCTAATTTTGATCCAGTGATCATGAATACTTGATAAGCCCCATGCACTTTTTCAATTATATGTAGGATGCTAAACATGATGATTTCTATGGTCACGAATGTGGACAGTATAAAAGAATTCAGTCCAATCCAAAAGAACTGATGAATTTCCTCACTCAAAGTGGATTAAACTTTTATAGGAAATATAAAGGACAATAGACAAGCAATTGATATATATAAATATATACATGCACTTATGTAAAAATGTACATGCAATGGTCTATATATATAGTCCCCAAAGGTCTTGACATGCATGCATGCAGCAGATGTGATTAATAATTACACTACTATGAAAAGGATATATATACTGTATATATATATGTACGTATATATGAAGATTTTAATTTAAATTTGATACATATCCCAGCCACATGATTACTAAATAAAAAATGTATGCTTGATCATCATACATCCCCATGCAGTTACAGATACAGGCTGTAGTAGAAACATTTATACAAATAGGGATGCATGTACATGGCTAATATATATACAGTCATGATCATGTCAGGTCACTTCAATAATAAATTGATTCATCAATAATAAAGGCCTATTGTTAGCTTACTATAGGAGAACTTATATACTATATATACTATACTATACAGCTTGACATAATGCAAATACTGTACTATAACATGTCATTATAGTTTCAGGACCTGTATGTACAGTATATAATTCCTTTCTTGGCCTTGTGTAGATAATTTTTTGTAATTTAGTTACTCAGAAAGCAGTCAATGCTATATATCATTCCCTTTTAATTAGGTACCATTACCATTTCCTTCTGTAAATGGGGCTTCCATATGTCTTTGATATATATATACGTTGTACATTTGGACTTTTTTGAGTATCAAATAGGTATAGTTTGGTTTTCTCAAGGTGTACATTTCATCCTTAGGGGTTAAATCCATTGTTTATTTGATACTAATATACTGCATGCATGATCTAAACTTTGACAGTGATATACAGAATACAAAACTCAAAGTATATATGTAGCTAGGTAAAGCACTGTCAAGCTGCAACTATTATTCCTATTAGCTGAGTAAAGAGCACTATGGGTTTTATATAGACTACAGATATATCCACCTAGAGTGTATACGTATATATACCTTATAAGCAGGTATATACGTATATATATGTAAAACTTCCAATTGGATTACCAAAGTTCACACTTTTGGTCGGGATTGTAAATGGTAGTTGGACATTGGAAAGCTTTTGCAAAGTCATAGGAGTTGGCAAGAGAGCCCAGGACTCTGTGAAGGAAGGAAATGTTTACCATAATATAGTACACCAGAAAGCGATTGCTTTCATTCAGCAAAATTTTTACAAAATTTCACATTATTTGTGCAGATTGCATTGGTGAAATACACGTGGATAGTGCAATTTATTTAATTAACTTGTATGCATCATAATTGTATAGTAGAACACAATATTAACATATTCCTGTAAAATATAGAGAAGTTAAATACATATACAAACTTTTTAGATGGCCCAAATGTGTATTGGGGTGGTCTATATATATAAAGCTAAACTTTCCACTTTGTTATAATTTCAAACTACACGTGTGCTTGTACCTTATTTTTCCAGGACTGTGCGGGCCTCTTTGAATTTGAAGTTGAAGTCTGGCTGGGGAATACAATGTGCACCAAACCTATATAAATATATATGTACAGATACAATGAAGGAAACCTCTAATAGTATACAGATTATATCATTGTGACCTGAAGGATCTACAACAGTTGAATTTTGATCCCTTTCAGATATAACCTTATTACATGCTTTGAAACAAAGCACTATATATAACCCCCAATTGTACACAGGAGGTCAAACATGGGCTAACTTATTAGACATGCTATATATATACAAAAATGAAATCAGTATAAAGGCAGCCCAACCACAAGGGTTTATAAGTCACATTAAAAGACTAAAGAGTCTATATAGCTTAAAGTAGAGGGAAAAATAAAAATGCATATAGGTATGCACAAATGAAGTATATATACTGTAAAGGTGTTGCTGTTTATACAAGTAAAAAAACATTTAAAAAATGATGTTGGAAGTAGGAATGGCAGTGTTCACTAATATATACATCTGCAAAAAGTATCGAAACAAGACACAGATTATATGATAAGGCTAATCATACAGAAGTTGCATATATACTGAAATTTAAGTAACTTAACCATACACTTCTGTGTTTGGACGCACTAACCTCAAGTAGGAATGGTGCACCCAAACACAGAAGTGTATGGTTAAGTTACTTAAATTTCAGTGTATATGCAACTTCTGTATGATTAGACTTATCATATAATCAGTGTCTTGTTTCGATACTTTTTGCAGATGTATTCCTGTAGAGTGCATTTGGACCTAGGGCTGTCTATTCCCTAGTTCGGAAACATTTATAAAAGTAATAAAATTAAAAATGGGTGTATATTGTTTGTATACACATATGTTTCAAATAATGATTTCGACTTCTGCAGATGTACATACGTAGAACAATATCTATACATTCATATTATATGTCTACATATATGCTCACTTGACCAAAAGCTATGAAGAAGAGCTGGTCGTTGGTATACTTTTCTCCTATTATGGGTAGTGTGGGGTTTTGTGAACCAGGAGTTGTCTTGTAGGCCTATAAATAATATGTACGTATATATACAGTACAACCAGTTTTTCAGATAAACAAACATCCCAATTTATAAATGACTTGTGTGGGCAGATCAAAGTGGTTTTGCATACTTTAAATTGCACAAAGCACTCTAGCAAAAATCATCCAATTGGCTTGCAGATTACACAACAGGGAGAATAGCTAGCAGTCAGCCAAATGAATTTACGTAAAAATACCAGCAGTCTGCCCATGTAAGGCACTCTATATCATTTCAGTGGGCTAGGAGCTCTTTATGTGATCTATGGCACTCATGCAGTGTGGTTAACGTTGTGTGATAAAGCACTCCTAGCCCACTTTAAGTAACATATAAAAAGAATGATCAGTGTAGTCCACATTATTCGTATCCGGTTCATTCGAAATTTTGCGTAATTAGAAGAATCCGTATATTCCCTGTATTTCAGCAATACAAAATTTCGAACGGACAATTCCGTTTAGTTCAAAAAATAGCTTTTGCTTCACCTTAATTTCTAGAATGAAAAGAGGCAGCTACCAATCTTTATCCATAAGGAAAAAGCTCGAAATAGTTGACTGCATTGAAGCCACATATCTTTGACTGTGTGCGCAATCTTTTGACAAGTATTGATTTGACACCTCAGTAATTCCGCATACACGTCCCGTACACCTAAGCTTTATCTCACATTCATTTAACCACAATCTTTACTTAGACTCGTAATTTTGACAAATCTCAATCTTTTACTCTCGCATTCCCGATATACGGTACTTTACTAGACAGTATATAACTATATACCAATGCCAACAGTACTTATAATTGACTGTTATAACTAACTTTCTTTCAGTAGAAATTGTGTTAAATACATATGTACGTATTTGATTTTGATAAAATACTGACAATTCAAATTTTCGCTTAATTCAAATTTTGATAATGAATTCTGAGATTTTAATTATGTGGACTACACTATATATACAAAATTGCAATAAAAGTATATATAAAGAATATAAATAATGGTCTACCTGAAAACTGTTTTGAATTCCTCCATTGTCTGCAATGTTCTCACCAAGAGTTAAAGCTCCATCAATCTAGTATATATACATAGTTTTAAATTGGATTATATATTCACATTATATATATATATACATGTGAATGCATGTATATATATGTACCTTAAGTCCTTCTTGTGTATATCCACTATATTGATCTATATAGCATTTCTTTCTACTATCAAAAGCCATCTGTGATTCATCTGTCCACCACTTTTCTATGTTTCCCTCAGCATTGAATCTCTGACCTTTAGAGACATACATAATGCATTGATTATAATATTATAGCAGTGATGGTGCACCATCTCTTATACTTCAGTTATATATCATGATGCGCTCAAACATAGAAGTGATGTGTACAGTATACAGAATATGGCTATATATGAAAAAATTTCAGTATGACAGGAAGGAATAGTGAACTTTCCGTAGCAGCGCAAAACAATCAGAACATTTTGGACCGTAGACCTTCTTCAGCTGTTACTGATAGGTTAAACAAACAATATATATGTACATCTTGTAAAAATATATAGTGTACCTTGATCATCAAAGCCATGTGTTAATTCATGGCCTACCACCATTCCAATTGCACCATATAAAAAGTAGCTACATCAAATGAGTGCGGATTATTTCAATTTTAGTATTAATGTCAATTATTAGAAAATCAATTTCTCAAATACGTAACTCTTAGTTAATATGTACTGTATGAACATTCATTCTAAATTAATTAATTAATCCTAATTCATTCCTAATGGTGTATGATTATATAGCTCACTCTGGCCATTTTACATCAAAAAATGGAGGATGAAGAATCCCTGCCAGGTATACTGAATAATTAGAAATAGCAAAAATGGTGTAACACCAAACATTAATAATATCAGAACTTGTATTATCATATATATATTCCGTTGCCGGGTGAACCACCTGTGTTTAAATTTGGTAACCATGATATAACAGAATTTAAGAAGCTATATACTGCATTGGGGAGTGGACAATTCTCCTTACATTTAGGACAGTTGGAGTAGTCAGGGCAAGAGCTTTCTATGAAGTCGTCAGTGTTTAAGCAAAAATAACCAGACGCTAACTGAGCCATCCCACCAAAATAGCGATAAAAGTGACAGAGTATATATCACTCATACCACGGCGCTTCGGTTTATATGAATTTTATACGTACTCGCCCTCGTGACTCATACGTATAAAATCCATATACACCTCAGCACAGTGGTATAACTAATACATATACATAGATTAGATTAATCCAACCGGAAATGTATATAAATCATATAACATCAGTAATATAATTACCGCTGTGGGTGGTTTACTATATAGATAGGATGTTTTTGTTTTTCTGATTTGAGTTGTACAGCTGCTGATTAATGATATATATATATACAGTGCAAGTTACAATATACTAAGGTAATCTAAATAATCTAAATAAATAATGTAATTAATATAATGTAATGTAATTAAATAATTCATATGGCTCCAAGAAAGGATCTAGAAACAAAATGGGCATATCATCATAAAGTATAGGGTATAAAACTCGTTTTAAATTAAGGGATTTCTTATTTAGGCCTCCGTTTGTTAGAAAACGGAGGAGAAAGTCAGCATATAAAAGGCAATAGGACTATAGAAAACCTATGGGAAATTTATATTCAAACCACGTGTTATATTAATAAAAATTTTCAATTTGTCAGATAACTGTGAAACCAACATATATCATGGTACATATGTATAAGAAACGTCTGGCGAAGTTTTGCTTAATTAAATGAGCAAAATAATCAAGATAATAATGAAGAATTCAATATATATACATATATAAATACGTATAGTATAAACTTAATTACAGTGACTCATGGGCCCAGCTTGGCCTTGTGTTTCCTACAGGTACATACACGGGTCACTTTAATTAAGAGTAATAATAATAATAATAATATAAAATTACATGGCAGCTGATTACTGGTCATCAGAACACCTGCACATACATATACTTACCAAATTGGTTGAAACTTCCAGAATAGTAAGCATTGACAGAAGTAGGAGGTATTCCCCATCTAAAGGGATGTATTGTAATAGTTACATATAGCCAAGAGACAAGGACTATAGCCAAAATATAATGCAAGGTAGAGGCTGCCCAGCCGAGGCCGAGAAATTATTTTTTTGGTGAAGTCCGAAACAATGGGCTATAACTGATATATACCCCATTGCCATGACATTTGAGCAGCCTGGGATCAAAATCGCTAAAAAGGGCAGAGGAATTAGAAATCTGATTCATGGACTACATTGCTAGTAACTAAGAAAACAAATGCTCAAGATTTACTTCATTTCCTGTATTAACTTGTTCACATCATATATCCTATGAATCACCAACTTATGCTGTATAGATAGATAATACCCCCATTTTCAGCTCGTTGCCATGGCAATGGGTAAAAAGTGAAACTATATATAGCCAGCCATATATGAATATGAATAAATAATGTTTATAATCTCTTTAAACACATTGTGTGAAATATTTATACTGTCTCAGTACGCATGCCAAATGATCATGATATACTAATTCCTTGTAAAATTATTACAATACCTTGACTTATCTGTTGGTTTCCCATACTGCCTTAACAACTCATTTAATGAAAATTGACTGATCAGTAGTACATTTTCAAAATAGCCAGTATCTGGTGATATAATGAGCTATATACAAGTAACAATGTTATATATATAACCTCTCTCTGCATATGCATATTTAAAACAAGTATAATATGTGTGGCCAAGAGCAATTTTCACCTTACCTCCTTGTAATACTCATCTACATAGGTTCTGTTAGTAATAAAATCTGGATATGCAATTTTCCTTGTTATCTTGTCAACCTACGTACACAAAATAAGTATTGTACATAAACCTAGATATTATTTAGCTATTTGAAACAACATGCATATATACAAGCATAACCTTATTAAGCCAGACTGCAAACCAGGTTATTATATATGTTATATGTCGTCCTTCGATCAGTTAACTCTTGTTTTGAAATTCATTTATATAATTAGATTTTCTATATTCACTTTATAGATATGATAACATCAACACTGCATGCTGAAAAGATCTCCCATGCAGTTAAATATACAATTTTAAGGTCTCCAATCTTGTTAAACCTCAACTTGTGGAATTGCAAAGGCTCAAGAAATACATACAGCTTTACACTATATATAAGAGAATTACAACTTAACCAACCTTATTTTTGCATTGCTTTTTTGTTTCATCATCCATCCATTCTCTGTTGTCTAGACGGTTCTTAAAAGTTTCTTGAACAATATCTATGACTTCATTCATCTGTTAGGAGATAACGAGTTAGGTAGGTAAATTACAGTCTTAACACAATATATATGTTGATAGTATTAACACAGACTATAGCCTACGAAAAAACTACATATCAGTTGAATAGACACAAAAACATTGTTAATTGTACTTAGTGTGTAAGTGTGTATGCATGTATGCATGCATGTGCCCCATTGGCCCAGTGGAGCAGAAGAAGAAATAAAGAATAGAAAAGACTCCAGGATCTGTATTTTCACCCAAAGCTCTCTCCATGCCGGTTTAGTTCCCTATAAGCTTTTTTACAGAGTAGGCGTAGCATATTGGATTTTCCAGGTGCATGGGCATGTGTTCATATGTTCATATATTTATATGTACGTAAGTGTATATACACATGCATCATTGCTTATGTAGTATTCGGTAATACTTATTATACATGATTACTGAACTTAACATGCAAATTTGGTTTTAGAAAGTTTTAGCGTCAATCTCTTCAAATATTTTTATCTTAAAATCGATTGTGTAGGAGCACTGTTTCTTTGGTGAGGCCATTTCACACGGTATTCAACTCAAATAATGTGTGCATGGTTTGCACAGCAAGGAATATTTTACTTAAACCTTTTGTCTTGTCCCTGGTTGAATATTAGATTTTTGGTACAATCTAGCTACTGCAAATGAAAGGCCTTGTGTTGCTGCAGAACTACAAGTTTTAAAGCGAGGTGTTTCACCGACTCCATAAAGTAATTCACTGAAGGTGTAGTAGATATCTCTAATTGTTGAGTCTAGCAGTGGAAGATACGGGAAAGCCAAGGACCACTTGACATAATTGTCAAAATCTCTATTGTGTAAATAAAGAAGAGTAAAAAACAAGTATTTCGAGTTTAAAAACTCGTGGGGCTGCCGCCCCCCGAATCAACTCGAACTACTTGGCCGTATCGTTGGCATTTAATATATATATTCGTAATACTAACGATTGAAGACGCTTAAGTGTCCTGAACACTATAAATAGCGACAGAAAAGCTTCGTTAACTAAAGCTTCCTGAACGCCGCCATTTGCAAAACGATGTATTGATGTATAAATTAAGTATTATAAAGTATTATAATAGTTGCGTATATATGAACCTGTATTAAATATATATCGACGTATAAATAAAGTGTTATAACAGTTGCGTATGAACCCGTATTATATATATAGATATATATATATATATCTATATATATATCTTTCCGTAACATGAAGCCGTACAACGTAATCGGCAAATGAAAACAATATAAGGGGCTGCCTGCGGCAGCCCCTAATAAATTTCAACCATTCATACATTGTTAGTCATAAAGGAAGTTATATAAAATATACATATCTATGGTGACTAACGTTTCTGTAAAATTGCTAATAACAGCTGCAAATTGTGAAAAATAGTCCTCTGCTATCACAGTCACAATTGTTTCATTAGTGATGAGATGACCTACATTTTAATGTAGGTCATCTCATCACTAATGAATTTTAATGTAGGTCACCGTTGCCATGGTACTGGTTAATGGTGAGATACATTCTGGATATATTATCTGATTGGTTCATTAGTCACTTTAACAGTGCACAAAGCTAATTGCATCATTGAAAATCAATTGATACGTAGCTATGGATAACAAAGTATAAACGAGTTTATAATTTTAGCCCATGACCGGTACCCTTTGAAACCTGCATGGCTGTTCAAGAAGTTTCAAATATAGATTTCATGCCATATGAAACCTGAAATCCTGTGTATGTACATGTGCCATTCTTACTTAAAACATCATTTTTGTAAAGGTTACTTTTTTTTACTTTATTCAATATCTTGAATAAAGAGAAAAAACATAATTGCTGATTGAACCCATGGATAGCTGGTTATATTTTATTGTTTTCCCTCTTACACTACCTATACGTCTACAGCAAACAGCTGCAGTTTAAGAGTTACTCAAACCAACCATGCAGCAACCGGGCCATTTTAAGTGTAGTAATATAATTAATCTATATTAGCTGTTGTTGAATCTGCAACTAAGAATGCAGTGGTATAAGTAAAAATACCGTATTATTATAATATTTCCGGCTATATAAACAATGGCGTATAATATTCGCGGAGTCTATGTTTTATTAGTTGCTTTATTCATCAGTTTGTTTGTGATTCTTTTGAAGCTAAGCTCTTTAGAAGTGCAATCGAAAGATTCTCACCTAACGCTTGAGACAGTCACGCAAGAGGATCTTTTTGAGGATGAGACTGACCTCGGTAAAGACGTCCTGCGAATGCCAAAGGCACATACGCAGAACCTTAACGGATTTGACCAATCGCCTGCTTCAGTGGATCTATCAGAAGCGAGGGAGAAGTACCAACTAATGTTGCGAGTTAGTGTACCACACATACTGCAAGTTCCATGTATATTAAAACAGTGGGGTCTCGTACGTATATAGGCTAGCGTTGGGGTGCGGGAGTTATGGTGGACGATAAGAGCAAGGTTGAGGAAGATACAAGAAAAGAAAGATGTGGAAATTGCTCCTTTACTAGAAGAACTTAGTCATCAAGAGAAGACAATTTCGGCTGACTTGCAACGATTGAAGAATTTGACGTCATACCTCAATTACAGGCAGAAGCTTTCAATTGTTAGTATACAATTTCTATTATGTTTGTGAGTTGTATTTAGGTGATGCATGTGTTACTGTACATGTAGAAGTTAGGTGATGCATGTGTTACTGTAGAAGTTGTCAAGTTTGCTTCAAAAGCGACTGGAATACTTGCAAAATCCTCCAAATTGCGTTTCTGCCCAAAAGCTGGTTTGTAAAATTAGAGATCAAACTGGTTTTGGAAGTCAGCTGCACCATTTAATGTACTGCTTCATAGTGGCATATGCTACAAGGAGAACACTCATTTTGGATTCAAAAGGTAGTCATTATTCACTGTGCTTGCAGTATTTTAGCTTCGTCTCTCTACCAGGATGGTCCTATTCATCCGAGCATGGGTGGACGGATGTGTTCCAGCCCTTGAGCTCCACCTGCACTGAGGCAGACCATCCTATCAATTGGGGAAGTAACCACAAGGCCATAAAAACTGTGTTTTTACCACGTTTTGGGAGTTTAGTTCCAAAGTTGCCGCAGTTACCACAAGCAGTGCCAAAGGACTTGGCAGACGAGCTGATGGCATTCCATGGCTATCCTTTTGTCTGGTTTGTCGGTCATTTTGTCAAATATTTAATGAGACCAAACATAAAGATGCAATCTTACATTGACAGCAAATCAAAAGGTTTTTCTATTCAGAAGCCATATGTTGGGTAAGTGGGTATGTCCTACTAGTGGTGGGTGTGTCCTACTAGTGGTGGGTGTGTCCTACTAGCGGTGGGTGTGTCCTACTAGTGGTGGGTGTGTCCTACTAGTGGTGGGTGTGTCCTACTAGTGGTGGGTGTGTCCTACTAGCGGTGGGTGTGTCCTACTAGTGGTTTGGTCTGTTGTTGCCTGTTCTTGTAGTATACAAGTGAGAAGAACTGACAAACTCATTAGGGAGGCAGCTTTCCATGCACTTGCTGAGTACATGGTACACGTTGAAGAGTGGTATGAGTATCAGGAGGTTTTGGGGAACCACTGGGAAAGGAGAGTTTATATTGCAACTGACGACCCTTCTGTAGTCAAGGAGGCAATAAACAAGTGAGGTCACATGATTACCTTGTGGTCACATGGGTATCACATGACCCCTTTATCCTGTGTAGGTATACTCAGTATACAGTGTATGGAGACTCTGATATAGCAAGGTCTGCCCAAATGAACACTCGCTACTCCATGGAGTCCCTTCAAGGAATAATATTTGATGTTCACACCCTCTCAGAAAGTGAATACATCGTCTGTACCTTTTCATCAAATGTATGTTTTGTCTCTGGTTGCTATGATACTGTTGTCATGGGAACATATTGATAGGTATGTAGAATGGCCTATGAGCTGATGCAAACAAAGCACACTGATGCATCACAAAAGTATTATTCTCTTGACATGATCTACTTCTTTACTGGTGAGTTGCCTTATGGGGTAAGGGTTAACGTTGCCCTGCTCTCTGATGCTACCTCTCCTCACTCTGTCACAGGTCAAAGGTACCACAATGTTAAGGCACTGTATTCACATGATAAACCGAGTAAGTAAAAGCTGCCTTTAGTGGACTTGTATAGTACCCATTTCAACTTTGAATAGATGAATTGGAACTGAAAGTTGGTGACCTAATTAATATAGCTAGGAATGAAAAGAATGGATTCAGTGTGGGTAAAAACCGCAGAACTGGCGCGCGAAAGACTTTTCCCTCATACAAGATCACTGACTTTGCTGTGATCAAGGACTTTCCAACCTACCCAGAAGTGTCATGATAATCAAGTATCCAGACCTTGGTCAATATAATAAGTTTATAATTAGTGTGTTTAAAATTTTGTACTTCATTGCAATTGCTGACACCAAATGCCAATGTCTTGTTAGAAATTTATTAAACTTGGTATGTACAGTATTGATAACCCTATACCTGACATGCATGTACACTCCAACTCTGTGACAGCACTATATACACAGATGAAAAATCTAATATACCATTTTCCTACATGTTATGCTTATTCTGTAAAAAAGCCTATATGGGAACTAAACCTGAAGAGAGCTTTGGATGAAGATACAGAAGTCTTTTATTTCTTCTTTTCCTTTCTTTCATCTTCTTCTCCCCTGGGTCAGACAGCTGTTTCTGTGAATTCCATGCACCCTTTATCAGTGATCCTGGGAGTCTTTGCCTTTTTCTTTTTCTTTATCTTGATTTTCTGTGAATCCTTGGCTCTCTATGCTAAATCTAGGGGCTTTATATACACTATTTTGGTGCCAAAAGTTAAATAAGGTGTTAACTAAGACACATGATGAAATTTAATTTTATGAAAGGAATGTAAGTTGAATTAAATTTTATGGATTAATCTATTAGTAATCTGGCTTGTACGGGTAAAACATACTCAGCATAACTATAGACACAAGTAGGACATATTACATAAGTCTACCCTTAGGTCTTCTATATAGTATATAATAACATTTCTGGAGGTGGGGTAACACAAGACAGTCCTTAAGCATACTAGCTACTTTTTGCTTATACTTGATTCTGACTAGAGGCTACCGGGATAGGAAGGTTTTAAAGGTAGATTTTAGCTTAAAGTGCATCGACTATTGTGGCAGTCATGGAAATTATTCTCCACGATATGAAAAATTAATTGTAAAATAAACTTTAAAAAGCTTAAAAAACAATTAAGTTGAGCTATGCATTTGTTTTGTTAAGTTAAATACATACTAATTGAAGAAATTGAATTTTCTTAACAAGGGTGCTACAGTAAGTAAGAATAGTACATAATACAGTAGCTTTGATAATGTCCTGATTTCTTTATTGGTTAAGTGTACCAGATATCCAATGACTGGTAAAACTTTCAGTGCTTCTTTCATCAGCAACTGATCATCTTCGTTTATTTCAAATATATCTTCATTTTGCTCAAGTAGTTCTTGAGATCGGATGAAGTGATTCAAGCTCTGCACCGGACGTCCTCTCATAAGATAGGCTTTAGCAAGCGGTTGTCGGATCCTCCATTCATTATCCTTCCTGTGAAAGACTTCTAAGACCTTCTTAAGTGCTTCTTCAAAGTTGTCTATAGCTTCTTTGGGTTGGAATGAATTGACATAGGCCCATCCTTGGAACGTGAGCACATCGGAATGAGCCACAGTTTCGGTCTGATGTAACTCCTTACTGATTTCAATTGCAGTTTGAAAAATATCAACAGCTTTTAATACATCTTTGAAATCATTTGACCTCAAGAGAAATCTACCGTAAAAGCTGTAGCACACTGTTAACCTCCATCCTTTGGGATCACCTCTAAGGATTTTTAAGGATTGCTCAAACAAAGCTTCAGCTTTACTTCGATCTCTTTTTTTGACATGTTCAGCTAATTGAAAAAGGCTCTGTGCATATTTTTGACTGTTTCTTCCAAATGCCTCTTCTACAAAGCAGAGATTTTCCTTTATTGTTGCTATTCCTATATCAGTTTCTGGACTCAAACTCTCATTTATTCCTGTATCAATTTCTGGACTAAAATGCCAAGACAACATTTGTAGAGCATACGTTATCGCTTCAGCTACCTTTGGATCTTCTGGATGTGCTTGCTTAAAGCTTTTGGCCATTTCAAGGGCTTTAAAGCCATTTGCTCTAGCATCAGCATATTGACACATGTGGGCTTTGTGGTCACAGGCTTCAGCTAAATAGTGTGCCCTCTGGAGGTCGGGGACTACTTCACTTAATTCCTCTGCTAATTCCAAACAGTCGTTCATAGCATTATCCAACTGCTCAATGGGAAGAGGACTAAAGCTGCTGTTCTCAACCATGATGAAATAAATTTCAGGGAGATGTCTCCAGTATGAATTATTCAGGGAGCTGTCTACGTTTTCTCTTGACCGATCAAGGGACTTTTTGCCAATTTCACTGAGCTTGCAGAGATGCGGTCCAACTAAACTGAGGCGCAAAAGATCCTCTCTTTTGTGATTAATGGTGTAGCATTCAGCCATCACTTCCATTGTTGGGAATAGGTTTTCCTTGTTACGTGATGGATGGCTCTGTGGTAGCCATCTTTTTACTACCTCATCAGAGAGGACTCGGTGGGATACCTGATGCAGATCTATCAGGGTCAACTCCTTGTTCAAGGAATGGACTGATATGAGCTGACACTTCCTAAGGCATCCTTGCAATTTCCAACTAGGCAAACTCTCTCCCTTCTTCGCAATAAATGCCTCAATGAACTCCAATGGAATATCTTTGTAATTACACTGGTAAACAAACAGAAAGGCCAACTGGATTACCTTATTTTCACCTAATTTGGTAAGGGCCATCTTAACTGCTTCAGTGTAGCATTCTTGCTGGTAAGTACTGCTTGCTCTGCACTTGAGAGAGAGCACGGATCTGTCAAGATCATCAGAGTAATTTTTCCAAGTGAAGTCTTTCCTTGTTTTCATCATGGCAGACTTGTAGACTGCAGCAGACACTAAGGCTAGAGGAATACAATCAACCTGGGCGACAACCTTTTTCAAAACATCCATTGCCTTGGCATCATTCGGTTTCTCTTCTCCTGCTACAAGAAGGAGTAGATCTATTGCAGACGCTTCACTAAGCTGTAGCTTTACTGATGGAATGCCATCCCTGAATATGCCTTTGTATTGTGTAGTGATTAGCACCCGCCCCTTTCCCCAAGATGAGGTATCTGGGTTTCCATAATACGGGATGTATTTGAAGATACTTTGATTTTCCTTTTCCTCGTTCACCTTCCAGTTCATCAGGTTGTCCACTATGATTAGCCAGCCTGGATATTCTATCTCACTCAGCTTACCAGACACCAAATATATAAGAGAAGAGAGTTGCTCGTGAAGGCTTCCAGTGATTCTTTTAATTTCAGAATCCTTGATTAGTAAAGTGGCAGCCAAGTCTTTGTAAGAGTGATACAGCTCGCTCAAATCTCCAGCATGTAGGGTAAATACAAACGGATGGTAGCCTTTTAAGACGTGCTCATTTAGGTACTTCTCTCCGTACTGCCTGGCTACCTGGCTCTTACCATAACCAGGGTCACCCTGGATTACAATCGTTGGAGTTTCATATCGCATTTCACCATTTGAACTTTCAAGCCTAGAAAAGCTTTCATTTATTTCTTTCAAGACATCCTCACGTTCTAAAATTTCATGTTCGGGCTTGAACACAAGATATGCTGGATAAGGCTAAGAAATAATAAAGAAAGGAAAATAATATAAATAGACAAGGCATTTAGAAGGCAGTCTATAGGAGTAATGGAGTATAATGTTTGTTATATTTTTATCCTGTATATATGTCAGTTTATCTAGGAATCAGTTGGTCGGGTTTGTTATATAGTAATAATAAAGAAAGGAACGTGGAATGACTCCCAACACTGAATAGGGACAAGCATGAATAAGCCCCATGTAGACAGCATACCATATGACTGCCTTCCAGATAGATAGATTTGTTTATTAATATAGTGCAAAAAGTCAAAAAGCTTGAAATCTAGTATTATTAGGCATTCTAGAATGTGAACCAGAAGATTGCTAGGAACAGAAGTACTCCAAGATTACTTACTAGTACATTAAGGCTAAAGAGTACAAGTAATCAAATGGAATATATTGGTATATAAATGAATTTCAGAATGAGGAAATTTTTTTAGCAACTTATGAGAAATGGTGGTTATAATTAACTTTGAAAATATGCTAACCTCTCGTCTAGGATCCTCTGGCAAAGTAGTGCTAGGCATCCGTTTTAGAGACCCCGAGCTCTCCCCCAGCGACTCATCGACTGGTGTACGTCCCTCAAGAAATTCGGTCAGTTTGTCTTCTACTTGAGGCGATATTGTGTTCCATTTAAATAACTTTTGCAACTTCTTAACCGTCATATCTCCATCACTCTTCTTCCACAACTCGTCTAGCACAAGCGTCGTAGGACTCTGGTGAGGAATAGACTCTGTATTCAGGCGACCTTCAATATCTTCCTTGCAACAGTCATCAAGGGCCACCTCGGCTAGTCTCGTCCATTCCTCGTCACTATCCAGTTCGTCACATATGTACTGGTGTACCGAGAAAGGTAGTCTATGACACGGAACACAAGGTTGTGGAGCAGGGTATCTAGACCTCGGATGAACAATCTCATTCTTCACGATATGAATCATCTCAACTAAAAAAAGAAGAAAATGTTTCAGGAAACTGAATTTGCGTGGGTGGCACTCACCGCAGTATTGCGAAATGCTGCTCCCCGTTGGAAACCTGTCGTCCGATTATCGATTTTCTACTCCATATAATCATGGTCATAAGCTTTCAGACATGCCTGGGCATGCCATTTATAATTGTTCAGTCATGAAATGGTAAAGTGGAGGGATTCTAGGCGGTGCTTTCCGATGGAAAATACCTTTGAAAAATACAATTGCGCACTACGTCATGCATGTATGTGTATATTTTCTACAATTAGCTAGAACTAGCTATATAAGCTATATATAAGTACCTTAAGTCATTCTACGATTACGTATATTAGCTCTGAATCCAGATTTACAAAATTTTCATCTGAACAGTAGATGGCTAATGGACTACGCACAAAATTTAAAGAAGAATTTGGAGACGCATCGCAGTCGTTTAGAAAGTATCAAGAGGAAGCTAACTAAAGGAGAGATACAAACCACAGATTGGGACATAAGACCATTGAGCAGGTTTGCAGGACCATGAATTAATATCTATATATCACTAGCTGATTAGGTAACGATGGATATATCAACATAAAGGAAAACATTAACTAATTTTTCTCATTTTTGAAAATTATTGATACAATTTCCTCAGAAAATAGCTTACATGTTCTATACATTAGTGTTGTTTACATTATACACATTATAAAAGTGCATGCATTTCAACACATATAACTAGCCTATATACGTATGCATGTATATAGGAAAAAGGATAATCAGCATACCTTTTTATTAACATTTAAAGAACTGCACAGCAGAAAGGAATTCAAATTTATTGTCAAATTCAATGGATATGCTGACAGCTGGACAAAGGTATAATCTACATATATACCTACATATATACATGCATAATTATGTTCCCTGTACATGTGATGTTTAGAAAATTATGAAGCCTAGCAATTGGTTAGTATAAATAGTATTATCTTCACAATTATACCTATTCCAATCAAATATAGACCTCTCTTTCTTTCTTTTATGCACCTGTACTTATGCCTTTAACCCCCTTTACCATCTCGTCACAAAAAGTCATGGGTGAATCTCATATAGCTATATAGTCTAAAACTTTTAGATGGAAGAAGGCATATGAGGGCTATGAGAAACTTACAGACACCGCCAAAAAGGTCCTACAGAAACATTCGCTACAGTTTGTACACTAGTAGGCGCGTATTTACAAAACTACAAAGTGTCCGAGATGCAAGTCCATGCATCGGGGCAAATCGATTAAGTTTTTTGGATAATTGAGTAACAGACATCAAAAATTTGCAATCGTGTCATCGATAATCGAATACTTCTTGAAGTTATCGAATAAACGTCCAATGTTGAAATCGATTTCATCTCTCCCTAGGCCTCTATCTATATATCTATCTATATATCTATCTGTGTGTCTATCTTATCTGTATATTCATTTCAAATGAACATGTGATTCCCATGTACTGTTTTATTAGCAGTTTTCCATAAGTGTATAATAAAGCAATGTACATATAGTTCTTCCTCTTTTTAAGGTCGAAGTTCTTAACCACATTCTTATGACTATAAAGAGAGACACAAAAAGAGGATACAACACTCGTGTTATTCCTGTACAATCGGTGATTCATTTAAGCAATTCAGAGGAGGCAAAAATCATCGGAACAGAATTTCTCATTTTAGAATTTGTTGAAGGAAGAACATTTGCCAATATATATGAGTTATACATTGCTACTTTGAAAGATGGGCGAAGTATCAAACACCCACTGATAAAATGTATCAGGGAAATGGGAAATATACACAATTACCACTGGATTTGGACTTTATCTCAGGAAACCATGAAATTCAAAAACAGCCAGCAATTTTGGAGTAAACAGGTATATGCAGATATACAAATACATCTGGATGCATGTGTTTGCCTGAATGTTATATATATATACAATATATTGAACTCTCTGCAGGGTGTTTAAAGTACGTTATACCAGCTCTTAGTATCCTTAAGCTTTTTTATTATTATATATAATAACACCTACTATATAGCGCTCACATTTACATGCATATGCTAATATATATGCAGGTTGATATTTGGGATGAGAACTTTCAGAGAGCTAGCAAAGGTTCCAAAGGGAAGAAATTTACTGACAGTGGCTTCTTTGATGATTTTGATCAGCATCACAGTTCACATGAGCCGAGGCCCAGAGAGCTTTTTTCAGCAATAAAAGGCAGTGTGCATCCTTCCCATGTTTGCACTGGGCTAGTGCATGGAAACTTGGACATATCCAACTTTGTCTTTAATAGAGAAGTAAGTAAAGTAATTAAGTAATCAACCATTAAAGCCTTTATAGCAGACATTTGGCATGTATGTATACAGTATGAAGTTGTAGCCATACTGGATTGGAAATACAATTACAACTGTGATCCAATGATGGACCTTGCCTACTTTCTAATGATGTTTTTGGAGCCTTCCACCCCCAACATGAAAGGAATACCATTACTGATTTCCAGTTAGTGTGCATGTGAACATTATTATAAGACACTGTTTCGTGTATGTATATATATAGCATTTTCAATATGTTTGTGTAAATACAAAATTGATCAGCATATGTAGATGTACATATATCCTATATACCCCAGAACAGAATTGCCATGATATATATATATATATTATGAATATTTGGATATATTACCACTAAAAAGATTTATTTTTCCTAGGTATTGGGAAAAAGCCAGGCATAACAGAGACAGAAATCATTGATTTGTACAAGTCTCATGTATTTGATACCAGAGGATTGATTGGAGTCCCCTTCAGTTATCAGCACCTTTACTTTGCAAAGGCTGTTTCTTGTTGCAGATTGTTGGCAGTTCTACAGGTGATTCTAAAAGAATTGCTAGAATAGCTAATTTTGATCCAGTGATCATGAATACTTGATAAGCCCCATGCACTTTTTCAATTATATGTAGGATGCTAAACATGATGATTTCTATGGTCATGCAAGTGGACAGTATAAAAGAATTCAATCCAATCCAAAAGAACTGATGAATTTCCTCACTCAAAGCGGATTAAACTTTTATAGGAAATATAAAGGACAATAGACAAGCAATTGCTAATACACTTATGTAAAAATGTACATGCAGTGGAGTACTAAATTAGATAACCTGCATGTACGTATGAATAATATATAAACACCACATCTATATACAATAGGTCTTGTTATTATAGATGCTTTTACACATACATATATAGTCCCCAAAGGTCTTGACATGCATGCATGCAGCAGACCTGATTAATAATTACACTATTACGAAGGAAATCTAAACATATTAAAAATGTCACCTGTCACCTTTTATTTGAACTGTGTGTGTACATTGAAGAAAATGAAATACAGTATATATATGATCAAGCGTACATTTTTATGTAGTAATCATGCAGCTATAGCTATGATAAGGGATATGAAGTGATAGGGGGTATTTGTTGCGATCATAATAGGATACTGAGATTATTGAGCAACAGTTCTATTTAATCATACATCCCCATGCAGTTACAGATACAGGCTGCAGCAGAAACATTTATACAAATAGGGATGCATGTACATGGCTAATACATATACAGTCATGTCAGGTCACTTCAATAATAAATTGATTCATCAATTCTATAGGCCTATTGTGAGCTTGCTATAGGAGAACTTATATACTATATATGGCTTGACACAATGCAAACACTGTACGATAACATGTCATTATAGTTTCAGGACCTGTATGTGGCCTTGTAATTTAGTTACTCAGAAAGCAGTCCATGCTATATATCAATCCCTTTTAATTACGTACCATTACCATTTCCTTCTGTAAATGGGGCTTCCATATGTCTTTGATATATATACGTTGTACATTTGGACTTTTTTGAGTATCAAATAGGTATACTTTGGTTTTCTCAAGGTATACGTACATTTCATCCTTAGGAGTTTCATCATTAAATCCATTGTTTATTTGATACTAATATACTGCATGCATGATCTAAACTTTGACAGTGATATACAGAATACAAAACTCAAAGTATATATGTAGCTAGGTAAAGCACTGTCAAGCTGCAACTATTATTCCTATTAGCTGAGTAAAGAGCACTATGGGTTTTATATAGACTACAGATATATCCACCTAGAGTGTATACGTATATATACCTTATAAGCAGGTATATACGTATATATATGTAAAACTTCCAATTGGATTACCAAAGTTCACACTTTTGTTCTGGATTGTAAATGGTAGTTGGACATTGGAAAGCTTTTGCAAAGTCATAGGAGTTGGCAAGAGAGCCCAGGACTCTGCAAAGGAAGGAAATGTTTACCATAATATAGTATACCAGAAAGTGATTGCTTTCATTCAGCAAATTTTTTACAAAATTTCACATTATTTGTGCAGATTGCATTGGTGAAATACACGTGGATAGTGCAATTCATTTAATTAACTTGTATGCATCATAATAATATAGTAGAGCACATTATTAACATATTCCTGTAAAATATAAAGAAGTTAACCCTTTATTGTGGAAAAATGTCCTTGCGCAATAATGCCTTATCGTGGATAAGCCACTAAAGTGGCTCGACTGGTGGTCGTGGACGATTCGATTATTTTATTTAAAATAAATTCCTAGGTAACACATAGTGAGTAGTATATAAATTTGCAATAATACAGCCATGCGGTATATTACAACAAAGTTATAACACATATAAAACTTTACGTACAAGGAGACTATACGGTGTTATGTGGCAGTTTTACGATAATATACGTACGTAGTAATATCTACAAGTGAATTACATGTAGATTCGGTTGCGTTGTCACTGGTGGAGATGCTCGTGGGTTCGTTATTTGTATCGTACGAGTTGTCAGAATCTTCGTCCGACTCCTCTGCTTGCTGGTGCGGGTCTTCTGAGGGAATCTATTCTGAGTAGTCGTCTTCATCGGAGCTAGCGTCAGAATTGTCCCAGTCTGGCTCACCCACTGGTATATTTTCGGCTCTAAATCTTCGGACCATCTTAAAGGTACTAATGACAGACTTTATAAACAATAGACACGACGATATTTTGTAGGGTTATACCAGATGTTTTGATAATCATGTTCGGCGAGTAAACACCATCGTAAAATGCCCGATTTTATCAGTGCAGACTTATTATTGTGTTCAATATTAAGCGTAGTTAACGGAAAAGGTAAGAATTATGCTAAGAAAGTTCACATTCGTTCGTAAATATGTTCTATGAGACGAGCCACTATAGTGGCTTGTCCACCATGACGGTTGTGCAATAGCTACATCTTTTCCACACCAGCTGCGGTCACACGCGAGCCACTATAGTGGCTCATCCACGATAAAGGGTTAAATACATACAAACTTTTTAGATGGCCCAAATGTGTATTGGGGTGGTCTATATATATAAAGCTAAACTTTCCACTTTGTCATAATTTCAAACTACATGTGTGCTTGTACCTTATTTTTCCAGGACTGTGCGGGCCTCTTTGAATTTGAAGTTGAAGTCTGGCTGGGGAATACAATGTGCACCAAACCTATATAAATATATATGTACAGATACAATGAAGGAAACCTCTAATAGTATACAGATTATATCATTGTGACCTGAAGGATCTACAACAGTTGAATTTTGATCCCTTTCAGATATAACCTTATTACATGCTTTGAAACAAAGCACTATATATAACCCCTAATTGTACACAGGAGGTCAAACATGGGCTAACTTATTAGACATGCTATATATACAAAAATGAAATCAGTATAAAGGCAGCCCAACCACAAGGGTTTATAAGTCACATTAAAAGACTAAAGAGTCTATATAGCTTAAAGTAGAGGGAAAAATAAAAATGCGTATAGGTATATACTGTAAAGGTGTTGCTGTTTATACAAGTAAAAAAACATTTAAAAAATGATGTTGGAAGTAGGAATGGAAGTGTTCACTAATACATCTGCAAAAAGTATCGAAACAAGACACAGATTATATGATAAGGCTAATCATACAAAAGTTGCATATATACTGAAATTTAAGTAACTTAACCATACACTTCTGTGTTTGGACGCACTAACCTCAAGTAGGAATGGTGCACCCAAACACAGAAGTGTATGGTTAAGTTACTTAAATTTCAGTGTATATGCAACTTCTGTATGATTAGCCTTATCATATAATCAGTGTCTTGTTTCGATACTTTTTGCAGATGTATTCCTGTAGAGTGTATTCGGACTTAGGGCTGTCTATTCCCTAGTTCGGAAACATTTATAAAAGTAATAAAATTAAAAATGGGTGTATATTGTTTGTATACACATATGTTTCAAATAATGATTTCGACTTCTGCAGATGTACATACGTAGAACAATATCTATACATTCATATTATATGTCTACATATATGCTCACTTGACCAAAAGCTATGAAGAAGAGCTGGTCGTTGGTATACTTTTCTCCTATTATGGGTAGTGTAGGGTTTTGTGAACCAGGAGTTGTCTTGTAGGCCTATAAATAATATGTACGTATATATACAGTACAACCAGTTTTTCAGATAAACAAACATCCCAATTTATAAATGACTTGTGTGGGCAGATCAAAGTGGTTTTGCATACTTTAAATTGCACAAAGCACTCTAGCAAAAATCATCCAATTGGCTTGCAGATTACACAACAGGGAGAATAGCTAGCAGTCAGCCAAATGAATTTACGTAAAAATACCAGCAGTCTGCCCATGTAAGGCACTCTATATCATTTCAGTGGGCTAGGAGCTCTTTATGTGATCTATGGCACTCATGCAGTGTGGTTAACGTTGTGTGATAAAGCACTCCTAGCCCACTTTAATTAACATATAAAAAGAATGATCAGTGTAGTCCACATAATTCCTATCCGGTTCATTCGAAATTTTGCATAATTAGAAGAATCCGTATATTCCCTGTATTTCAGTAATACAAAATTTCGAACGGACAATTCTGTTTAGTTCGAAAAATAGCTTTTGTTTCACCTTAATTTCTAGAATGAAAAGAGGCAGCTACAAATCTTTATCCATAAGGAAAAAGCTCAAATTAGTTTACCGTGTTGAAGCCACATATCTTTGACTGTGTGCTCAATCTTTTGACACGTATTGATTTGACACCTCAGTAATTTTGCATACACATCCCATACACCTAAGCGTTATCTCACATTCTTTTAACCACAATGTTTAATTTTGACAAATCTCAATCTTTTACTCTCGCATTCCCGCTATACGGTACTTTACTAGACAGTAACTACTAATGCCAACAGTACTTATATTTGACTGTTATAACTAACTTTCTTTCAGTAGAAATTGTGTTTAATACATATGTACTTGATTTTGATAAAATACTGACAATTCAAATTTTTGCTTAATTCAAATTTTGATAATGAATTCTGAGATTTGAATTATGTGGACTACACTGTATATACAAAATTGCAATAAAAGTATATATAAAGATTATAAAATAATGGTCTACCTGAAAACTGTTTTGAATTCCTCCGTTGTCTGCAATGTTCTCACCAAGAGTTAAAGCTCCATCAATCTAGTATATATGCAAAGTTTTAAATTGGATCATATATTCACATTAAATATATGTGAATGCATGTATATATATGTACCGGAAGTCCTTCTTGCGTATATCCACTATATTGATCTATATAGCATTTCTTTAGACTATCAAAAGCCATCTGTGATTCATCTGTCCACCACTTTTCTATGTTTCCCTCAGCATTGAATCTCTGACCTTTAGAGAAATACATAATGCATTGATTATAATATTATAGCAGTGATGGTGTACCATCTCTTATACTTCAGCTATCATGATGTGCTCAAACATAGAAGTGATGTGTGTACAGTATACAGAATATGGCTATATACGAATAAATTTCAGTATGACAAGAAGGAATAGTGAGCTTTCCACAGCAGAGCGAAACAATCAGAACGTTTGGGTCCGTAGACCTTCTTCAGCTGTTACTAATAGGTTACACCTTGAACAAACAATATATATGTACATCTTGTAAAAGTATATAGTGTACCTTGATCATCGAAGCCATGTGTTAATTCATGGCCTACCACCATTCCAATTGCACCATATAAAAAGTAGCTACATCAATGAGTGCAGATTATTTCAATTTTAGTAAATGTTAATTATTAGAAAATCATTGCTCAAATACGTAACTCTTAGTTAATATGTACTGTATGAACATTCATTCTAAATTAATTAATTAATCCTAATTCATTCCTAATGGTGTATGATTATATAGCTCACTCTGGCCATTTTACATCAAAAAATGGAGGATGAAGAATCCCTGCCAGGTATACTGAATAATTAGAAAAGCAAAAATGGTGTAACACCAAACATTAATAATATCAGAACTTGTGTTATCATATATATATTCCGTTGCTGGGGGAACCACCTGTGTTTAAATTTTGGTAACCATGATATAACAGGATTTAAGAAGCTATATACTGCATTGGGGGGTGGACAATTCTCCTTACATTTAGGACAGTTGGAGTAGTCAGGGCAAGAGCATTCTATTAAGTTGTCAGTGTTTAAGCAAAACAACCAGACGCTAACAGAGCCATCCTGAAAGTCCCGCCAAAATAGTGATAAAGCGACAGAGTATATATCACTCATACCACGGCGCTGAGGTGTATATGAATTTTATACGTACTCACCCTCGTGACTCATACGTATAAAATCCATATACACCTCAGCACCGTGCATGGTATAACTAATACATATATATACATAGATTAGATAAATCCAAACGGAAATGTATATAAATCATATATAACATCGGTAATATATATTACCGCTGTGGGTGGTTTACGATATAGATAGGATGTTTCTGTTTTTCTGATTTGAGTTGCACAGCTGCTGATTAATGATATATATATACATATATAAATACGTATAGTATAAACTTAATTACAGTGACTCATGGGCTCAGCTTGGCCTTGTGTTTCCTTTTTACAGGTACATACACATGTCACTTTAATTAATAGTAATAATAATAATAATAATATAAAATTACATGGCAGCTGATTACTGGTCATCAGAACACCTGCACTTACATATACTTACCAAATTGGTTGAAACTTCCAGAATAGTAAGCATTGACAGAAGTAGGAGGTATTTCCCATCTAAAAGGAATGTATTGTAATAGTTACATATATATAGCCAAGAGACAAGGACTATAGCCAAAATATAATGCGAGGTATACGTAGAGGCTGCCCAGCCAAGGCTGAGAAATTATTTTTTGGTGAAGTCCAAAACGATGGGCTATAACTGATATATACCCCATTGCCATGACATTTGAGCAGCCTGGGATCAAAATCGCTAAAAAAGGGCAGAGGAATTAGAAATTTGATTCATGGACTTCATTGCTAGTAACAAAGAAAACAAATGCTCAAGATTTACTTCATTTCCTGTATTAACTTGTTCACATCATATATCCTATTAATCACCAATTTATGCTGTATAGATAGATAATACCCCCATTTTCAGTTCGTTGCCATGGCAATGGGTAAAAAGTGTAACTATATATAGCCATGCAGCCATATATGAATATGAATAAATAATGTTTATAATCTCTTTAAACACATTGTGTGAAATATTTATACTGTCTCAGTATGCATGCTGAATGATCATGATAATTATACTAATTCCTTGTAAAATCATTACAATACCTTGACTTATCTGTTGGTTTCCCATACTGCCTTAACAACTCATTTAATGAATATTGACTGACCAGTAGTACATTTTCAAAATAGCCAGTATCTGGTGATATAATGAGCTATATACAATTTATTTACAAAACAATGTTATATAACCTCTCCTGCATATGCATATTTAAAACAAGTATAATATGTGTGGCCAAGAGCAATTTTCACCTTACCTCCTTGTAGTACTCATCTACATAGGTTCTGTTAGTAATAAAATCTGGATATGCAATTTGCCTAGTTATCTTGTCAACCTACGTACACAAAATAAGTATTGTACATAAACCTAGATATTATTTAGCTATTTGAAACAACATGCATATATATTAAGCATAATCTTATTAAGCCAGACTGCAAACCAGGGTATTATATATGTCGTCCTTCGATCAGTTACCTCTTGTTTTGTTAAACGTCAATTGTATTTAGAATTTCTATATTCACTTTATAGATATGATAACATCAACACTGCTGAAAAGATCTCCCATGCAGTTAAATATACAATTTTAAGGTCTCCAATCTTGTTAAACCTTAACTTGTGGAATTGCAAAGGCTCAAGAAATACATACAGCTTTACACTATATATAAGTGAATTACAACTTAACCAACCTTATTTTTGCATTGCTTTTTTGTTTCATCATCCATCCATTCTCTGTTGTCTAGACGGTTCTTAAAAGTTTCTTGAACAATATCTATGACTTCATTCATCTGTTAGGAGATAACGAGTTAGGTAGGTAAATTATAGTCTTAACACAATATATATGTTGATAGTATTAACACAGAGTAGGCGTAGCATATTGGATTTTCAGGTACATGGGCATGTGTTCATATGTTCATATATTTATATGTACCTAAGTGTATATACACATGCATCATTGCTTATGTAGTATTCGGTAATACTTATTGTACATGATTACTGAACTTAACATGCAAATTTGGTTTTAGAAAGTTTTAGGGTCAATCTCTTCAAATATTTTTATCTTAAAATCGATCGTGTAGGAGCACTGTTTCTTTGGTGAGGCCATTTCACACGGTATTCAACTCAAATAATGTGTACATGGTTTGCACAGAAAGGAATATTTTACTTAAACCTTTTGTCTTGTCCCTGGTTGAATATTAGATTTTTGGTACAATCTAGCTACTGCAAATGAAAGGCCTTGTGTTGCTGCAGAACTACAAGTTTTAAAGCGAGGTGTTTCACCGACTCCATAAAGTAATTCACTGAAGGTGTAGTAGATATCTCTAATTGTTGAGTCTAGCAGTGGAAGATACGGGAAAGCCAAGGACCACTTGACATAATTGTCAAAATCTCTATTGTGTAAATAAAGAAGAGTAAAAAATAAATTTCAACCATTCATGCATTGTTAGTCATAAAGGAAGTTATATAAAATATACATATCTGTGGTGACTAACGTTTCTGTAAAATTGCTAATAACAGCTGCAAATTGTGAAAAATAGTCCTCTGTTATCACAGTCACAATTGTTTCATTAGTGATGAGATGATCACTTCCTACTGGTCTAAAGTAAGCTTTGAAGAACTGCAGCCAATCAAACTGAATACAGACAAACTAAATGTTATACAATTTTTCATCATGCAGGCCAGTTTAATAACTTGGACTGTGTATACATACATGCATATGTACATGTACATGTCAGATCTAAGTATATACATGTATATGTATTCATTCTATATATTAAATATTTGGGGTATATAAAGTACAGCATGTATTTGAAACATTAACTATTTTTACACATTTGGCCAACCATCAACACACATCTTCGTGTATATTGTATTTCTGGATAATTTCAGCAATTGAAGTTGGATTATTAATCTTTGTGATATTACGTTGTTCTGCTTGTGGTAAGAATATCTGTGAATGCAGAAAGTCAATAAAGGAATCAATCACATGCAGTTTATTATATGTTCATGCAAACTAATACTGTAAGTGTTTGTCCTGGATTGATGACACTGGTTACAACAATTGGTAAGGTAAATACTACAGATTAATAACAGTAAAATGGCAAAGAGGCAGTGCATGGTATCCTCATCTATGTACACACACATAAGTGAAAGTGAAAATAGACTGATTGAAACAAGTAATAATTTGAGTTATAAAAAACTGGTGGTACTGCAGCCCCCACACTCAAATTACTTGCTAATATTGTTGATCTTACGTATATGTTGTCAAATGTAAAGTGTCCTCAAAATTATTAAGAACAATAGAAATTAATTAAAGCTTAGTTAATTAAGCTTCCTGAACACTGTCATTTGCATTTACATATAAATTAAGTGTTGGAAATTGTACTAAGCCTAATAATTAAGCTGCAAAGCCAATGTATCACATCTATGGTAATGTGCTCATGTGGTATATATAGTGTTATATTAGTGCTCATGATCATATACGTACGTATATAGTATATGTATATACAATTCTTATACACTTCTAAATTATCTGCAATTTGATTAACCTCAGATAAGGCCTTTTCTAAGTCATAAACCCTTGTCATTTGCTCAAGGACTGTAGCTTCATTTGAAGCTCCCAGAAGAGTTAAAATTTGTGTGATGAGACCAAGATAAATTTCTTTGACCTATATAATCAACAAAGAAGAAAGCTGTGCATTGTAAATATTACATGTCTACTAGTGCAAGATGTTTGAATAATATCAGATTTCATCAAAACTTTAATTCTAAAATTGTATATATAATTTTATATTCACGTAACATCTCCCTCTTACTGTAGGGATTTAATTGTGTATGTACGTACATAAATAGATGGAGTGCAATACATGGTATAGATGTATGTACATACATATATATGGACATACATATGTGTGCATATATACATAACTGCAGTTATGCAAAATGTAGTAAAATACGTAGAACGCTTAAAATGTATATGTACGTATAATATATATATATAAGTAACTCTCATCAGGAGTATGCATGCATAAAGTTAACCAATATATACACACAAATAAAGTCTGTAAATTTGATTTCTTACTTCTGGCCTATAAAAGAATGGAATTCCAAGAGATAGTCCTGATTGATACAGCTGTATAAAATAATTAAAAGAGGTCAATATGGAGAATGCATAAGCTCATAGTATAATATACTGGTTCCAATTTGGAGTTTATCTGCATGGATTTGTACAGATTGGTATATATGTACATATGCCTATACCAGTATGGTTTGCTTTGAGGACTCCAAAAGATCAGCTGTAACAGTTAGATCAAAGAAAGGACCAGCGTAACGCTCAACCTCAGCTAGTTTTGAAAAGTTCCATACAGTTGCTTCACCACCATTACTACTATTTATGTTAGCCAATTTCCACCCTCCCAGTGATGACAGGTGATTAATCATGGGTTGTACTCCTATAGTGAAAGATATTTCATATATATGCAATAAAATGGGAGAGTGCATTTATATATCCAAAGTATATCCATAATACACATTACATGTTACACACATTATACATATGTGAGCACCGCCAGTAGAAATCGCAGAAAATGGCCTCAGGTATTTATGGAAAAATGGCCGTCATATATTTTAATACGGTAAAATGTATACGGTACGATAATTTTAATCGACCATATCTCCTTTGTAAAAAAAGAGATTTCGTTCAAATTTGGTACAAACGTTCTCTAAGGGCCATAAAGACATTTGCTAAGAAAAAGTCGGTTTCTGTTGGGGGCCATTTTCTGTGATTTCTACTGGTGGCGCTCACATATATATATTATATTTAACTATAAAGGATTCTTTTAATATGTATAGAATTATAAGAAATCCTGTATAGTTGTTTAATTTTAATGTAGGTCACCGTTGCCATGGTACTGGTTAATGGTGAGATACATTCTGGATATATTATCTGATTGGTTCATTAGTCACCTTTAACAGTGCACAAAGCTAATAGTATGGGTTGGTTGTCCAGACCCGGCGTTGCAATCAGTAATCGTAAAAGGTTATCACCACATGTATGGTGACATTATTCTAGTGGGAATGTTTATTCAAATGGTAGTCGCAAGTGCTAACCGATTACTGATTACAATGTCCGGTCTGGACAATCGACCCAAAAAGTACTATATTCAATCAGTTGCATTGCATCATTGAAAATCAATTGATACGTAGCTATGGATAACAAAGTATAAACGAGTTTATAATTATAGCCCATGAACTCGGACATCTGTCAGAATATAATTATTCAGCCTTGGCTTTGCCTCATATTATATTCTTGCTATCATCTCCACCTCCGGGCTTTAACTTGTACATATATACAATACATACCTTTCATTTCAATATCTGTAACATCAATACAGGAACTGTAAAAAGATTGAGCTTTTTGAACAGCAGTTGACGAACTATCCACATCAGATTCAAGTAATTTTGATATTATAATTTGGTTACTTTCATCCAACTCTCCAAATGTGGACCAGCGTCCTTCGCCTACAAATTAATATATGTATATCACAGCTCATAGTTTTGTGATTATCGTATATGCAGTTAACTATATGTGAGTACAGTGGAACCTCCAATTAACAGACACTCTGAACAGTGGACAAACACCATTTGCAAATAGTGGACATTAAATCATACTACATACATATATAACAGATAAACCCTATTGTTCCAATGTGTCCTTTATATGGAGGTTCCACTGTTTTCCCAAATCAATTACGATCACAGAAAGTGCACCAGCACACTTAAACAGAGATTTAATCATTACAAAATTATTTGCATCGGATGGTCATTTTCTTGACAGACATAAACATCTCCAACCATGTGATTTGTAACTGCCAATATCATAAAAAGGTATATATACCAATGTATTATATACCTCTAATTCTACTGTAAAGCTATTACTATTAACGTCCATTACATTTAGTCATTTAGTGTTTTTTACCATATACAGTATGACTTATTAGTATCCATTAAGTTTATCGTTAACATTTTGTTTGAAGTCCTTGCTCCACACTCCGATTTGCCACAGCAGTACTAGTCATTACTATTAACGTCCATTACATTTAGCGTTTTTACCATAATATGACTTATTAGTGTCCATTAAGTTTAGCGTTAACATTTTGTTGGAAGTCCTTGCTCCACGCTCCCATTTGCCACAGAAGTACTAGTACATGGGTCATCACAACTTGGCAGCAAAAGGGGACAAGTATTTTCCTTTCTGCAACCTGCTGTATAGGGAGGATGCCATTTTGCACAATGTGGCACACTACTGCGCATGCGTAATAATAATAAATATTTTAGTGATCACGAATGATATCGCATCGCTAGTTTCGCTAACATTAATGGTGCGCTAAAATTGATGGTTTTACAGTATCTGTTTTTAAACCTTCTGGAATTCTTGTTCTTGCATCCCATCCACCACATGAGAATTGATAAAAATCTTCACAAGGATTTGCAGTTTCATCCATATTTGAGAGAATAGCTGAAGAGAGAGAGACACATGCTTCATTAGTACAGGTTTGGGCCTGTTCATCGTTTTCCCTCCTCTCGAGCACATAAAGTGCAATGAAGACGGCCAAGGCTGCCAGAAGAATTAAGATAACTAGTCCAATTACAATGATTGCAAAGCAACATAGGCAGGTGCCTCTTTTATTAGATTTCTTTTCTGCTACACCCTCTTCATGGCTTCCTGGATTGGACATATCAAAGGCTTCTTTATCTTTTTCACTGCTCATCTGTGTATGGAGACAGAAGAAGGTTTCAACATAAAAAGAGCAAGTTAAATAAAAACATCTATATGTTTAATCAGAGATACTATTGGTCCAATTAAAAAAGTGTGAACGATTAACATGTAGAGATTTTACAAGCTCACATAGGTTAATACAATAGTAACCACAGATTATCTATACTACCATTACTTTGTAAGTAGGAATGACTGAGCCAGAGCTACACAAACAACACATATTATATAAAATGGGCCAGGATAAACGGCGGAATGGCGGAAATGGCGGAAACGGCGGAAACGAACCCTTGCAAATGGCGATCTCGATTCAGAAGTCGTTTTGCTCAGCCGCTTCTCGTTCCCCTCTACGAGGCAATGTGAAACGGCCGAAACAATCGAAGCTCATAAGTCAGGAAAAATTAACGTAGGTTAAACTACGATTTTTCGTACGAATCTTATTATTTTTTGATCGTACAGTGCGGTACCACAAATTTTCGCACCATGCACGTATGCAGGATGCCACCAGAGATTTCCCAGGAAACCTTCTGGTGATTATGCTGACCCGCCCTATAACATGGCCATCCAACACGTAGAACAGCGAATGTTCAACAGCCCCATCACTGGGATGCCAACAAATAGAGTTGGTAATGCCTATTACCACGTTTACTTGCCTTGTCTGCGATCCAACTGGCCTACCTTATCTGGCAATGATATCATTATTCCCACAGAACTGCTACCTATGTTACAACCAGAGCACAAGATATTTCTCTTTCAGAACCTTGGAATTAGAGTTTGAACAGTGTGTGTACTACCTATTTTCAAAGGCCTCTTTAGCAGCTAACTCAAAATATTAATTCAGTGACACTAGTACTAATACTTAGTTTTTGCCAGTGGGCTTTATTTGCTTAATATAACATAAGGCACAAAATTAATAAGATTCGTTCGAAAAATCGTTTTCCTGACTTATATGAGCTTCGATTGTTTCGGCCGTTTCACATTGCCTCGTAGTGGGGAACGGGAAGCAGCTAAGCAAAACGTCTTCTGAATCGAGATCGCCATTTGCAAGGGTTCGTTTCCGCCGTTTCCGCCATTCCGCCGTTTATCCTGGCCCATATAAAATACCAAGTACAAGTGTTAAATGACAGCTTGTGTTTACTTAATGATATATGAGCTAAGATGACCCTCCCAAGCACATAAAATGGGCTGGCTCTTGATTATTAGATTGATAAAGAGCCTGAATGAATCATCACTAATTAGTATATTGCATCTTTGTAGTTAGTATATGTAACAGGGAAACATAGAGGGAGCATTGTTATGGCAATTGTAGCTCAGTAACAGAATCCCAGCAGTCTCTTTGATATTTGAAAATAAGTGGTGGTTTGATTATCATATTATAGATATATGTATATAAATTCAATATAGGTACTGATTCAACATATTGCAGAACCACTCAATCTGGAATCTTTGATGAGCTTTTATTCACCAAGGCTACTATATAGAAACGTTTTCCCAATGTATTACATTGGTAAGAGCTATATATATCAAGTATATACTTATCTCTGAATACTTGCAGTGCCAGCATAGCTGTACACCATTGATTTTCCACTCTTGCACTTGACAATTACTTAACCCTATGTGAGCTCATATTTCCTTAGAGACTAATTGCTTAGATCATAGATTATATAATCTATGGATATATCTATGGATATATACACACATGCACTATATGTTGTTATAGGCTATGCATAATTAATTTAGTGGTTGGAAAACATTGAACAGGTCATCCATTATAATTGGACCACTATTAATGTGAGCAAAAATTTCATTAGTTTTCAGTCATTTTTTATCTGGTCTCCATATTTTAACTCAAAATATATACTCGAAATACTTGTTCTTATTTCATGCAAATAGGGTATGCGAACTTCTATAGGCATATAGTTCCCAAAAGTTATGTCACTTTATAAATGCCTCACATTTGAAAGCGATAAGTGATAGGAACAAGACACAGGAAAACATGGCAAATATACTCTAAATCGTCATTAACTAGGGAACAGACAACACTTAGTCTGAATGCGCTGTTAGTGCTGAAAATACCAAGATCGGGTCTTTTCTGTATAATCTTTTTTGCATATCCCTCTCTCTTTGAATGCATGCAAAAAGTTTCGTTATGAAAACATTTCGAGTTCTATATATATATCACAAAGAAACTTTTAAAACGCTAATATAAACAAGCCCGTACGCAGCTCCGGCCGGGTCTTCTGTTCTCAAAGTGTAAATCAACATACAGCATAGCATGTGATGCGCCACACGTGAAGTGTTTCGCACAAATTTCTGGCGTGCACAAGAAGGTCTATATAGCTCGCGCTGGCTATAGATAGCTAGCAGCTAATTAAGGCTACCGGGATAAGTTGCCGCTCAGCTAGGACTCCTATAGGCGAGTGGGGGTTTCCTTCGAACCTCCTGCGTACGGGCCTGATAAAGGGGGAAGGTATAAGTTAAATGGTTGGAAGTAGAGATTGCAGTGTTCGCAACAGTATAACACCTGGAAAATTACTCATACCCTACTCGTGCATGCAGCTCACCTTTCACATATAAGCCTTTCTGAACGTACAGGTGTATAGTGATTCAGAATTAGAGATTATTGAAAAATGGTCGAGATGACCTACAACTGCGCGATGACTGGTACGTGTAGAAAACCTTAACTGCGGAAGTGAGCGCACCTGGTTTATATAAACAACGGTCGGGACGCGGGGGGCGCCATTTAATATATGCTGACATCACTTGTTTGTCTCTGTCGATTTTTTTTCCCCAGTTCAGTATAGAAAATACATTGCATGCCTACAGATTCTAAACAACATGTAATGCTTTAATACATATGACTTTTTATGTTTCAAATTCATAAAATATTTATATAGCTACACGAATTTACAACTCAAAAATTCTTATAATAAAACCCCTCACAACAGTTATTGTACATGTTTGAGAATGATTATCAGGAGTACGGTAGTACTCCCTTTGTAGGGATGACGCGTTTTTTCGTTTTCCCCATACATCGGTATAGGAGCAAAATCCCGAAATAGACCGAAAATCGACAAAACAAGGCTATGTATAGCTAAATACTATACAATCTACATACTCTAAATAGACCTTCAAGGCAAGCGATTATGTCCCGATAATAAACTTTAAAAATTTCCATTTTCGTCTTCTTCATATTCTTCTTATTCTTCGCCAGCCATAACTAAAAACTATATAAACTTTTGGACTAATTGTTAAACGAAACTATTGCAAATTTTCCGAGCTGCCAGTATTCTTTTGTAGAAGCGAGAACCGGTACCACTTTTCAGCTTCGTCTACTTCGGGATACATATGTAAATACATATATAACGGGAAATTTCACATGTCATGCAATTTCAAATTAACACTAAACAAGGGCATTTAATGATTATACATATACCAACATGCATGTGGCTGGGAGTATAGCCAATATGCATATTATGTCAATATGCATTCATAACACCAAGCTGGTTATCAATGTTTATTTATAGAGAGCAAATACCAACCTACATAATATATTCATTTTTAAATTAGAAATAATGATAGGTGCTTATACAAACACAATGTAGCACTATTAAAACTGTGAAACCAGTTGTAGACAAATGATTATATTATACCAATTAACCCCTCAAGCTCTTATATTATAACAATTTGATTGTCTAAGATGCAGGGATGACATCATGCACATTATACAAGCAGTAACACTATTGACTGTACTGTTTGTACCTGGACTGCATTGATACACTGCCACTCAATGATACTCCACAGATATTTGGAATGCATCCAAAATGCTGACATTACGTAAGTGTAAGATCTGAATTTAAACTAGCACCAGATTTCTAGGCTGGGTAGGACTTATAATGAAATTGAATGTATGTATGATTATAACTTTGTTTATATACATATATATCTGGTTTATATGTATTTTGTATAATATAAATTAATCATTAATAACTGAATAGCAAATATGGCTCTTTTAGCCGTGAAATGATAGACAATAGTGAAAATGTAGCAGCTCTATAGTAAACTTGATATATACATCTCATGACATTGCATCACTGGCCTCTATCACATGATGTATATATATATATGTGCTTACAGTTACCAAAGTAAGACTGCAAAGGAGCTATTGGACACAATATTGAACATCCAACCAAAAGATAGTTCTAGTTGTGGAGAAGAGACTAGAGAGACGTTTGTGAGCAGGCAAGCTTCAGAAATGTTGGAGAAACTACCCCAAACTATGTAGCTCATAAAGTAAGCTTCTGCCAGAGAAACAATATTTCTAATATTATATATACAGTACGATACTTGCTGTTATTTGTAATCCTTACATTACAATACATCCTGGTATATATACGTTGTCCATCTTCTGAACATATATATATGTATTAATTAAATTATATATTCTAGAATTTTGGGTATATTCAGTGCTGAAACTCTACCAAATCTTTGTATTTACACTCACAGACATCCATAAAGTATATTTTTAAATTATGAGATTTATAGGATACTGATGAAAAGAAATATTTGCCCTATCTCAAAATACATTATCTTCCTATTCTAGTGTATTTAGTGCTGAAAACCCTTCAAATGGACATGCAGCTGTCAAGCTAACATTTGGTATATATATACGTATAATTTATATATATACACTCACAGACTTAAAGTATATGCTTTAGAAAGATTTAGGATATATATTTGATGAAGAGATTCTGAAATATTTGCCCTAATCACATGATCACCATACATTAATTTCCTATATACATATCTCTCACCTTACATTCAAATATATACCAGTATTTTAATGTATATATGTAGCATCTAGTTCTGTGACTCTGTAAAATGGCTAATAATGAATTCCTACATATTCAAGACAATTTCAATTGCTTATGCGGCTGTTATTCTTATTCTACATGGATAATGCACGTGGTTATGAACTGTTACCATATATGGCAATCTACTATATAGCTGTAATAGAACTCAAATTCCACCAAATGGACAGCTATCAAACTAACACTTGGTATTCACACTCACAGACTTCCATAAAGTGTCTCCCATGAGATTTAGGATATTTGATGAAGAGAAATACTATTATATCTCAACATACATTATCTTCCTATGCTGGATGTAGTGCTGAAACTCCAACAAATGGACATGTCAAACTCACAGACATCCATAAAGTATATATTATGAGATTTAGGATAATGATGATAAGAAATATCACCATACATATGCTAGAAGTTTGGATATATTTAGTGCTGAAACTCCATGCACCAAATGGACAGCTATATATCAAGCTAACACTTGTTATTCACACTCAGAGACCTGTTTCCTCTGGTCCTTGGTTAAAAATTCTTTTGCTTGAAAGTTTTGTATTGCACTATATAATTTAATTTCTAAGTAGTTATATTTTGCTGCCATGTAGTTTGCACAAAGAAACAAATATATATGACATGTTTTTGGAACTATGATTTTGTATAAAGTATATATTTTGTTTTTCTACAAGTTACTTCCTATAATACTTGAAACATTATGGCAGTTCTGTATGTATAACTTTTTATTTATTTAAATGACTAAGTCGCTTCGCAACTCGCAATCGCAAACCTTATTAGCTAGCCCATACGTCTCAAGGGGAACTCCCGCCTGCTGCATTCCTGGATAGCTGTATATAATTCTTGGAAGTATGGCATTTCCGCGAACCAAAGGACTTCTTTATCCGTCTTTCAGAGAATATTTTATTGTTTCAAATCAAGGTGACTCAGCTCGAGTCAGCTTCATCTGTGGAGAAGAAGATTATTGATTCTATATTATACCTAACATAATTATCTGAGGTGAGATTAATTTTGAGTATAGTTTTCGTAGTCACAGTTACTTAGCTTGCTCTGTTTTTATTATTTAAAAGGGGAAAGGTTTAAAATAGAGGTCTGTTGTCATAGGTCATCTAGACTATGCGTCATAAGACTGTACGTATGTTTGTTACAGACCTGTATAGAAATTAAAATTTGTATTTTCAGTTGTGTAGCCACACCAGCGAAGATGTGCGCTCGAAAGGTCCAAGATGACGATTTTGGAACTAGACAACCACCACTCACAGAGTTTCTTAAGAACTTACTTCAACGATACACAGAAGGAGGACAAATACTTAAGGTCTGTTCTGTTCTGTATAAGCAGATTCTTTTATAGAGTTCATCTTTCGATGTTTTCGAGCATTTAAAAACCGTTTTTGGCTTGATTTTCTTGTTCTACATTTTTAGATCTCAAATATTGAAAGATGAACCTTAATTACTGCTGTTAGAATAAACATAAACTACATAGTCTGTTTGAGTTATTTGTCATAAGATAGTTATGTTTATGTACTTCTTATTCATTTTGGTATAGTAAAGATCCTTTGAAATATTGACATTTCTATGTTATCAGGTTTATCCATGTGTATAGGAACTTATTCAGAATGCTGATGATGCCAAAGCAAGTAGAGTGAAGTTCTGTATTGATGATCGTCAGCACTCTATAGACCCAGGAGGGTTGTGGAAGCCATCTTTAGCTCCATTCCAGGGACCTGCCCTCCTGGTCTGGAATGACAGTGTGTTTACTGATGAGGACTGGAGGAACATTGGTAAGATGCATCAGAGTATGAAAGAGGAGGATGTACTGAAGGTTGGACGCTTTGGACTTGGATTTCAGTCTGTTCACAACATAACAGGTTAACAAACATGCATATGATGTTGTGTAACAGTGACACATAATGGTGGCCAGTAGTCTTGCTTGCTATCCCCTATTTCCTGCCCGCTGACAATAATTGTGCGGGGGCGAGAAAGTAGGGTCTAGCAGAAAATGTAAATGCCACACCTTGCCTCGACCAATCAGCTTACAGCTACCGATTTCACACCAGTAAATGGGCGCCTACATGAGGAGGCCAGTAGTATGGATGTCCATGTATTCGAGTATATTCTTGCTCTTTCCGTGCTTTTGATGGCTTCCTTTAGGCACAAATCACAAGCTGCTTCAGCTGAAACCATCGTCTGACCGCCGCAACATTCAAAGAACCTCCACGTGATGTGTATGTACGCTTAAGGTACCACTGCGGGGCGCTTATCCACGAGGTGTGGCATATACATTTTCTGCTAGACCCTACTTTCTCGCCCCGCACAATTATCATTGGCAGGCAGAAAGTAGGGGATAGCAAGCCAGACTAGGTGGCCAACGACCCTTTGGTTAAGATGGCCCCTCCCAGTGGAAATAGGCTGGGTCTTGATTATCAGCTTGCCACTGAGCTACAATTACCACACTACAAGCTAGTATTTAGTCTTCATTCACTAATTAGTGGTGATTTTCTTTATCAGGACAAAGCAACTGGTGGTCATAACCAACTATCACGGGTTCGATTCCCTGCAATTGCTTCTTTCGTGTTTCCCTCTTTATGATGTTTGACTGATTATATTTACTTGTGGTTTGATTATCACATCGATTATTTATAACATACATGGTAAAGGTCTATTTATATAGTCAGCTAACAGTTTAATGTGTATTATTAAGGGCAGGTGTGTATGAATTTTTCAACATGCTGCATCTACATACTCAGAGTATAACTAAACCTAGTGAGAGCTTTGGATGAAATTATCCACAGGCCAGACAGCGTTTTCTGGGAATTACACCCTTCATCAGTGACCATATCGATAAGATAGAAGAAGATAAGTCTTTAATCTTCTTCATGTACATCATCGACAACAAAAACATAGAGCTACTTACAGCATTGTATGGTATAGTCTTCCTATTCAGCAAGGCTAATAAATTTGTTTCTCAAGCACTGAAGGGTCAGTGACACATATTTATATACTAACTATATTGTAACAAAATATGAAAGTCATATTCACTCATAAACTCATAAAAATCACTGAAAATGAAGCTACGTACGTACATACAAAGAATGTGAAACTATGTGTACAGTTCATAATTGTTGATATAATTCAGTCTTTATATATGTGTATATGCACTTTCTGTATGATACTGTATACACGTTCTGTATGGTAGTGACCTCCTAATGATCTTCATTATTCGTGTACTTGCTGTCCAACCGAGGGATTCACAACCTAAATTTTAAGAGTAAACCTTTTCATAATGATATACATACTACAAAACCCAGCATATCCACCCCCCAGTGTATCAAACCCTCAGTATGGCCATTTTATTTAGGGATGATTGACTTCTGAGCATCATACAAAACATGCTTGAATGGTCAGTAGTTGTGAAAGTGTACATCCGATATCCGTAACTGAATCACTTACGTAATTGGATATCATTGGGCTAATTACATACATGGTGATATCATCCAGCTAGGGGATAACTGCCATAGTATACACTGGATTCCTTTGATTTGCCAATGAACTGGTATAGAAATACATATCATTTTTCACGAGTGCCTTAAATTGAATTACATTTTCATGTGTATATAGATCTACCCACTATAGTCAGTGGTGACTGTGTTGGTATAATGGATCCTCATGAGACAGTCATTAAGAATGAAGGTAAGACTGGTAAAAGATTCCCATTGGAGGAGTTCAACATATATGCTGCTCAATCAGCTCCATTTGAGGGAGTGTTTGGGTTCAGCAACCATGCAAACCACTACGATGGAACACTCTTTCGCTTCCCATTTCGCAATGATAAATTCATTTCCAAAATCTCTGATCGAATGTACAGTGCTGATGAGGCTCACAGAGTCCTCTATGAATCTCTTGCTGAGGAGGCGCCTCGTCTTCTTTTGTTCCTCAATCATGTGACCACTGTTGAGTTATACTGACAGGTGCACTCTTCAAAGAGTTTCCAACCCGAACTGCTACTTAGAATTGCTATAGAAGGTGGCGATGTGTCCACCACCAGGCAGTGGTGTATAGAGAAATCCATGGCTTCACAAACAGCTAAGGGACTGCAGACTCCCGTCTGTAGCATCAGTGAGTGTGCAATCAGTGTAGAGGGACCTCTCAGTAGAGGTGCTGCTCAGTACTCATATCTTGTGTGCAATACAGTGGGGTCAAGCAATGCAGAAATGGTAGATCTTGCAAAGAAGCTCAAAGTCATTCCATGGGTTGGCCTAGCTGCCCCCTTACCTGGTCCCATATCTCCACCTCGACAGGTATTTAAAGGGCTTATCAGTGAAAAGCCAGACTGTAGCCATATTGAAAATATTGTTTTAAAAATATTTCATAAAAATAGAAAGAAATTCTCTATTGAGGCCTCACCTGCTACGTTGGTTAACAAGGGATTTGCTTTCTGCTTTCTTCCAATGTCTTCTAATAATGATACTGGTCTTCCAGTACACATTCATGGCTACTTTAGTCTTTCAGACAACCGAAGAAGAGTTCGATGGCCAGATCTTGATGATCAAAGTGATGAAGCCAAATGGAACAAGTGTCTTGTTCGGCATCTCATTTCTCCATCATATGCTGTTCTTATCACAACCAGCTGTTCCCTGATGAACTTCCAGTTCCCCCTTTTTTCTTATCAACAGCTGTGTAAGAGCAGTCGTCCATTTGCTTTGCTTCCTCTAATGAGTGCGTCAAGGGAAAAGGCTTGGGAGTACCTTGTGAAAAAGGTGCTTCCCCTCCTGTCCAACCTTCCTGTTCTTTGGACTCCAGCTGGTGGAGGAAACTGGGTAAAACCCTGTGAAGCCTTCTGCCCTCCTCTGAATGGAACCATCCCAAATTCCATTTTAGATCTTTTGATTCAACTTGGCCTTCCTGTAGTCTGTTTTCCGAGACACATTCAGCAGGATTGCCAGTTACCCATCGCAGAAGTGACACCACAAGTTGTAAGGAAGTGGTTTAGAAGTAATGAAATGTTAAAGTCTAAAGTGAAGTCTGACCTCTCTCTGTTAAAGGATTGCCTTTGTTTTGTTACTTCTGATAGAACTGATGAGCTTACCAACATTCCACTTCTTTTGTTGAAGAGTGGACAAGTTGTTCCATTTGGACAGCAAAAGGTTTACCTAGTCAATGAAAGTCTTTCTAAAGTCTTGCATAATCTTGATAAGCTTATTCTTTCAAATGTTCTTTTCACTGATCTAGGGAAATTATTTAACCAGCTTGCAAGGTCTAAGATTAACAAATTGATCGTGGCAAATGCTCAGATTGTATGTAATTCCCTTCTCCCAGAATCCATTGAGACTTGGACGCATACTCATGTTAATCCGGTTCAGTGGACCCCCAACAGAAACAATCATCCTTCAGCTGAATGGCTGCTAAATGTTTGGACCTACATTACTAATAATGAAGTCATTGATAGTGTTGCCACTCTTCCCCTTGTGGTGTCAGAAGGACCAGAAAATGTCACTAATGAAGGAACATATTCTCTTTATCGTCTTGATACAGGAAATTTGTTTTTCAGTGGATCAAACCAAGACCTAAATATCATGGCACAATTGTTAGGTTGCGTTTTAGTTAAACATTCACGCTGTTATTTCAGATTAGGACCAAAACTAAGTCAATATTTGCCTAAGCTGAGTCCCGAAGGTCTTCTCCATGTCTTGCCTAATTTACCTCAGGTTGCTCAAAGAGTATCTCAGTTACTTAATGATGAGCAAAAAAGGCAACTTCGTTCATATCTATCTTCAGCTAGTCAATCACTAAGTTCACTCAACGAATTGAATTGTATCAGATCACTGTCTATATTTGAGCATGGGGTGGGAATGGGAGGAAGTCGTTTTACAAATCTGATGTCACCAGACTCACCTCATGTTTACATTTTGCCTTTACCAACTATTCAATTTCCAACAAATATTCCTTTCCCTGACAACATATTGAAAGTCTGTCATGAAGATATAAACCTTTACCAGAGGGCAGTTGGAGTGGTACCTTCCTCACTGGGGCAGTTTGCTCAGAAATTATACACATTTGCCACTAAACACCACTTTACAATGAGAAATGCGCTATTGCTGTGGTTGATTGAGTGCTCTAACCCAGAGTACCAAAATAGCGAATTGGAGCAGTTTATAAGACTGACTGCTATAATTCCCACAGCAAATGGTCCCTTACAGTATATTTGTAAGCTTTATGACCCCAAGGATAGTAAGCTAAAAGATTTCTTTCTCCCCTTTGACTCTCCTTTTCCTCCAAAAGAGTATGATAAGGTACTTTCTAAACTGAGACTCTATAATCTTAAGACATGGGAGAGTGTGATCGCTAGCGACACAACCTTTTTAGACTTTATAGAAGAGAGAGCTAAATCAGTTCAAGTAGCTCTATATAAAGTGTCAAAGGAAGAAGCAGTTAAAAGATCTCAGCTTATTTTAACAGAAATCTTCAAGAACAGAAACTGTGCACACTTGCTTCAGAGCTTGAAGTCCATCCCATTTCTATTTTGTAACCAATCCCCACCTCCTAGATATCCTAAACAGCTCCTGTGGGCAGGGAGTAAGGTGAACAGGTTATGCTCTCCAGCAGAACTCTGTTTGGATCTCTCTCACTCACATTTGGTAGGATCTGTGTTGCTATTTCTGTCCCATGATTATCCACTTCCACTTGGAGTGACATCACAGGAGTTTGCTGTAGTTACTCCTAACACTGTAGGGAGGCACTTTGCTAATATAACCTCTCTGCCAAGTAATGTATTGAAAGACAAAGCAGTCTTAATGATGATTAAATCAATATATGAATATTTTGCAGGTCAGTCTTCTTGTTCCTTCTTAAATGCTGAGCTGGCTTGTATTTGGATTGACTCAGAGTACAAGTTTGTCACAAAGGCCAAATGTGCTTTGAAGCCATTAGGAAACTGCTCTTTAACTCCTTACAGATACAGTCTACAAGATGCTTCGTGTCTGAGGGACCACAAAGCTATGTGGCTGGAGAGTGGAGTATCCAAGTGTTTGACTGTTGAAGATGGAGTGGAAGTAGTTCATGAGATACACTCCTCACTAGGCCGGCATGGCACACTTAGCCCTGAGCAGTTGGACACTGTTGTCTCTGTTGCTGAACATTTGAAGCAAGTGAACTCAGTGGCCTCCATTTCTACTTTTCTATTACCTACAATCCGTCATGACTTGAGAAATCCAGCAGATCTGACTTATGACAATCACTATCTTCAGCATTCACCTTCAGAAGGAAGGAATGATTCTTTTTGCTTTGTTCATAAAAGGATTACTGCTGAAGTAGCACAGTTTTTCAAAGTACAGCCTCTTAGCTTGAAAGCTGCTCCATCAAAAGCAATTGCCATAGACTTTCAAGCAACTGGGCCCTATGAATCCATCACTCATAGAATTAAATGTCTTGTGGAAGATTACGGTGACAATATTGATGTTTTCAAGGAGCTGATACAAAATGCTGATGATGCTGGAGCTACTGTAGTAAAGTTCCTTATATCTTGGAAGCATTTTGAACAGTCACACTTGGTAACTAAAGAAATGGCAGCTTGGCAAGGCCCAGCTTTGTATGCGTATAACGACAAAACATTCAGTGAAAGTGATTTGAGGAATATCTGCAAAATAGCAGGACAAACCAAACTCACTGATCATACAAAAATTGGTCGTTTTGGAGTTGGGTTTTGTGCAACCTATCATCTAACAGATGTTCCAAGTTTTGTTTCCAAGAACTGGCTACAGATATTTGATCCACATCTGAAATATCTTGGAGAAAGAGTGCAGCCAACTAAACCAGGTGTGCTGATTGACTTTGTGAAGGAAAACACAGGCCTGAAGGAGTACTACTCAGACCAGATAGCTCCCTATGAAGGTATATTTGGGTGTAGCATTGTTAACCCTCCACCTGATGGATTTGATGGTACCTTATTTAGATTTCCATTCCGCAGGCCTGGAATGATCAGTGAAATTTGTAATGAAACCTTCACCAAAGGGAACATTGAGTCTCTTAAAAGGTCTTTGAAGGAGTCAGCATCCACACTTCTTTTATTTCTACAGAATGTAAATTCAATAGAATTGCTAGAAAAAAGTGACAAAAATGCTCCTAGTTGTCTATTTAAGCTAGAGAGATCAGGAGAGACCACAAATCCTTTCAAAAAATCCTTTTGCCTACCAACTGGTAATGATTTCTCACATCCACCTACCTCACAGATTGAGAAAATAACAACTGTTTCTTTACCAGGTGGTAAGGAAAAATCTACTTTGTGGATTGTTTCATCGGCTTTAGGTAGAAAAAAGAGTCTTGAGCACGTACTGAATTGTGGTACTGAGGATGGTCTCATTCCCTTCACAGAAGTTGCTGTGAAAGTGGGCAGGAAAGAGAGTAGTCTTATTGCACAGTGCACAAAAGGAGGATTGTCTTGCTTTCTTCCCTTACCATTTGGCTGCTCACTTGAATTTCATGTAAATGGATTTTTTGATGTCACTAAAGACCGTCGTTTACTAAAGAGGAGTGTTTGGAATGAAGTATTAATCAGCGATTCTCTTGTATTAGCTGTACTTGAGTTGCTACAATATCTTGCCAAGAATGCACCTGACATGAATTCTGCCAGAGATGATGAATTCTTACAAAGTTACTATCAGCTATATCCTACTAGGGAGCAGAAGAGTGAGGAGGTGGATGCAATTAGACCCATCCTTGCCAAGGCCTTTGAAAAGGAAGTGCATGAAACAACTAATAAAATTGTTTGGACCAAGAGTTTTGGAGGGCGCTGGATGGCACCTTCTGAAGTGGTAATATTAAGTCATGACTTTTTAGTACATCCTTTTAAATTATCTCAAAGGGAGCTGATTTGTAACCTGTTAGTCAGCCAGAATGTACCCATTGTTAATGTACCTTCAAGACTCAACTATTTCTTTAAAATGTTTACATTTAAAGAATTTTGTACCTGCTTTTTCTCCAAAATTGTCAGCATTAATCCCACCATGAGAGATACAGTGGCATTATTTATGTTGCAACAGTTACAGATCTTAAGTGACAAGTACACCTGGTTTCAAGCCATGCTTACTTCTACTGCCTTTATTCCAACTGAGCCCAAGGGCTGTCTTGTTAAGGTAGATTATTTGGTAGATTCATCTGTGACTGATGTAGCAAAGTTGTTTACTACACAAGAAGGGCGATTTCCTGCTGCTTGCTACATGAAGAGTAGACAAGTGGTGGCTGCCCTTCATTCACTTGGGATGGCTCATAAGAGACTTAGAGATGAGGATGTTCTTGAACGAGCTCATTCAATCTCCCGGCTTGATGTAGAAACTAGCAAATCAAGAAGTAATTTTCTAGTCAAATATCTTCTAGAATACCATTTTAAAGATAGCAGATCCACATACTCTTCATCAAAACCCACTGGAAACCTGTCAGAAAGTGACAAAGACTTAGCTGTATCACTGTCAAACATTTCTTTTTTGCCAATCATGAAAAGTCCTCACCCAATGATCACTTGTTGGAGGTATTCAGATGCTGTTTTTATGAAATCTGTTGATCTGTTTCCTTCAGTATATGACAAACTGGTATTTACAAGTCATTTTATTTTGGACAAAGCAGTTCCAAATGATCTATTCAAATTGTTGACATTCATGAGAAGCCCCACTTTGGAGTACATCCTTGAACATCTTAGAACAGTTGCACTGTGGTGGAAGAATAGAGCAAAGGGATTGCAAAATGAAAAGAAAGTGCTAAAGTTTCTTGATGATAGCACACAAGAAATTTATTCCTACCTATCTCTTATGGCACTAGGAATAAGTGATGCATCTAACTCGAGACTGAAGGAAAACGAAGAGGTGTTTGCCAAGATATCATTCATACTGAAGGATGTGGCTTTTATTTGGGAGGAATCTGATTTTTATGACATTAATCATGTATATTTTGACGAAGCATATAAATGTCCACCCTATCTTGTTACTCTTGACAGAGATAAGTTAACCTCATCTACATCATTATTGCTGAAAGAGCTGGGTGTAAATGATAGGATTTCGCATGAAAATGTGCTCCTTACACTGCAGGCCATAGATGCTGATTATAAAGAAGCCCCTCTACCTGAGGACATACTTGATTTTACTATTTACTGCTCGAGGAGACTTCACAAATCTAAGAAGCTTAGCAATCTGTTCTTACCTGATGTTGATTGTATAATGAGAAGTAAGGATAGACTAATGTACTCTGATCAACAAATTCAAGCTTTGTTTACAAAGCAAGAGTATTTTAAGTCTCTTGAAGTGATGAAAAGTTCCAAAAGACAGTACCGTTTGCACCCAATGATTTCCCTTGACACTGCTCAGGGTTTAGGTATCCGAGATCCATTGCAAGCCCTCTTATCAAAATATAGTGATAATTCTGTATTTTCTGGTGTTGGCTAAGGGCAGCATGAAAATTTATGTGATCGCTTGAGCAATATATTGAGAAATTATCATGCGGATGGTTCCATATTCAAAGAATTTATTCAAAATGCTGATGATGCTGGAGCTTCAGAAATTGCGTTTATCTTAGACCAACGAAAGTTTAAAGATAAAATGCTCTTTGACCCTAGTCATAGTAATTGGAAGAACTTACAACAGATGCCTTCTCTGCTAGTGTTCAACAACAAGAAATTCACTGAAGAAGATATTGTTGGAATTACAAAACTAGGGAAAGGTATTAAGGACAATTCTCCTGAGACAATCGGCAGATTTGGAATTGGCTTCAATGTTGCCTACCATGTTACTGACTGTCCAGTGTTTGTATCGCATTCAGAAGGAGGAACACCTGATCACTTTTGTGCTTTTGATCCAACACTGGAGTTTGTTCCTGGAAGTAATAGAGATAATCCTGGACAGCGATGGAGATTGCAAGGTGAATCAGGTGATATCAGTAGACTCTTAGAGGATCAAATGGCTCCTTTTTCCACAGAAACACTAAAAAGACTTTCATCAATGTGTCCTAAATTCTTTCAACAACTTTCAAAAAAGTGGCCAAATGGATTTGCTTTCTTCCGTCTCCCTTTTGCTAGAAGTAAGAATGAATTAAGATGCATTAAAACAGCCGAAGAAATGACAGCAGGGAAGATGAGGGCATTATTTCTTTCATTTTGCAATGAAATTGGGGAAAATTGCCTACTTTTTCTCAATTCTGTTAGGAAAATTGCATTTTTTGAAATATCTGACAAAAATAAATATAGTCTTGTGGGCTCATTTACAGCCACTTTGGAAAAAAGAGGAACAAGGGAATGTGAAAATTTTAGAAGTGAAATGCACTCATTTGCATCCTCTTTTAAGAGTGATCTTACAATGGTTAGCAGCAGTACTGTGTATGATCTAACTACTGAGACTATTGATAGGCATTTAGATCATAAAACACAACATTGGGTAATTAGCAAGAGGCTAGGAGCCAATGATATCATTCCAGAGCTTCTGGCAACAGCTTTTCAATGTAGTTTTCTACCACTTGGTGGAGTGGCCGCTTATGTTCCAGACTTTACTGAACGTATATCACAGAAGGATAAAAAGAAAGACTTTAAGAGTGACAGTAGTTCCTCAAAGAGTATGGTTTACTGTTACCTTCCTTTACCACATACTTCCCAACTGCCAATACATGTAAATGGCCATTTCTGGTTGAGTGACTCAAGGCGAGATCTCCAACACAGTACTACACATCAACTCAAAGACTGGAATAGAGAACTTGTACAGCAAACAGTTCTGAGAGCTTATGTTGAACTTTTAATACACTGCAAAAAGTTTTTTGTTCAGGGTAAGGCTTTTACAGAATGGTTCTATGGCCTCTTTCCTCAACCAGACATAAAAGGCGTTCTTGAATCTTTCAGATTATCTGAAATTCTTTTTTGTTACCTTTTTGACAATAATACTAGTATACTTACTTCATTGAATAATCCCGGTAGTTGGCTTTCCTTCAATGGGCCTGATAAAGGACTATTTTATAGCCCTCTGTCTTATGAGCCAAAGCAAAAGGTTTTAGTCAAGCTTGGTTTGTTCCTTACTGATGCTCCTCCTGAATTATTGCGATCTTTAGAAGCTTCCTTAGCCTCACAGAAGAAATCAGGCACTTTTTCTGGAAGAATAAGTCCAGCTTTTCTGAGAGATCATCTGCGTTCTATTGCTCAATCAATGGATGATTACCAAGATGTGATAAAGGCAAACATAATGCCTCTTCTTAAGTTTGTAGTGAAAGACATTCAATTAGGACCACAGCCCATTCCTAACTGGAAGAGTGTTTTGCAAGGTGTTCCACTTATGTTGACAAACAACGATCAGTTGAGATTGATGTGTATGGTCTATGACTATAGGCATTCTGAACTTCTACCAACTTGCCAAGGGTACTTTATCCATAAGTGTATAGCAAATGATGTCGATATTTATTCTATCCTTCAAAATCTGGGTGTAATAAAAATGTTAGCCGATAATCCAAAGTTTGTTGCTGATAACCTTGCTTTACCAAAGCCTTCTAATCATAAAGTGCTATCTTTAGATGAAGTTGACAAGAAACTATTACTTTTATTTTGGTGGTATCTATCAGACTGTCAAAGCGAAGATGCCTTTCAAAGTTTCTCTCCGTTTGCTGCAATTCCTACCACTAGCGATCATTTATATCAAATTTCGAGAAGAAAACAGATACTTTTTGCTAAATCTGAACGAATTCAGTTAATTAATAAATTCAAGTTTCCTGTGTTGTGTTTAGAAAAAGTCTTCGGCAAGAATGTATATTACATCAACTTTCAAAATTTTTTTGCTAATCCTGACAATCCAAATGAGATATTGCATCTTCTTTTATTCTATAAAGAGAATTTACCTCAATTAGAGAATATTGATGAAAATGAGGTTTATGACTTGATTAATTTCTTAAATGGCTCTGAAGAATTACAAGAATCAGGTAGTCAAATTTGGTTAAAGGAACTACCCTTGTTCTATTTGCTTGAAAAAAGGATTTCAAGAATTGATTACTTTGGCACTGTATATGGACTGTACAAGAACAGTATACCTTTCGATGGCCTTGCTGACCTTACAGACATGAAGAAAGGATTAGGTTTTATTCTTGTACCAATGTATTGTGAAACTTTTTTGACCAAAGCAGGTGTAGATATTGTAGACAACCATCCCCATGCAGTGTTACAGTTGTATAGGGTATTGATTTGCCACTTTCACAGAGAATGTTTTACACCAAAAACTATATTTCCCCATATTGAACGCTTAAGGGAGCTTTATTACCAAGCAGGTCCTAGTAAAAGGACCAAATCTTCATGGAATGTTATAGTGACCACCCTCTCTTCCTTAAAGTTTATTCGTTTAAGAGATCAAAGCATCGCAGCACCTAAAGATTTGTATGATCCTAATTGTGAAATTTTCAAAGCATTTTTGAAAGATAGTGATTTTCCTCCAGAGTCTTGGGATTCTTCACAATGGCTCGACTTTTTAGAATTTTTGGGCTTAAATAGGACAGTTACAAGTCAGTTGTGGTTGTCATTTGCTAAATCTCTGATCAGTACAATTGAATCTGGCAATGAGGATTTTAGCATCAGCAAAAATAAATCACTACTACTTTTGGCTAATTTAGCAGAACAAATCAATCAATCAGACTTAAGTCCAGATTTTCTTCGTAGAGCTAGTTGCTTTGCTATTGTACCATGTTTACATAAGAGGAGTCCGAATAATGTCTTAGAACACATCTTACCTGGTTTTAAGATGCCAATCATTGGCTGGAATACTGTGAAAGGTTCAGTGATTCAACTTGAGGACCACGATTGGAACCTTTCTTGCCTTAGCAAGCCAGTGTTGCCAGATGAATTCTATTTCTCTCCTAAATTTAAGAATTTCAATTCTATCTTTGAAGCCTTAGGTTTATGCAGAGTGACTCCCATATTAGCAGCTGAAAATCTCAGAATACTTTCTAAGATTTTGTCTGAATGCAAGGAACTTCCAAACAGAAAAAATAATTTGAAAATTTTGCACAAGTTAAGAGATTTATTTCTTGCTCACTATACTTGCATCAATTCCTGCCAAGAGAAAGATGAGCACGAACTAAAGGAACTGCTTGGGACAAGCAACTGTTTGTATATTTTAGATAGACATTGTAGCTTCCAATTATTACAAGGAAGTCACACTGTCATGAAACATGCTGATACAATGTTCTCATGTGTTGAAGTTGTCCCAGACTATTGCAAATCACTCATAACCTTTTTGAAAATAATTGGATCTTCTGATGACCTTACCATTCATCACTGCTGTATATTCCTAAAGACACTTTGGCACAATACCAGACATGGCAGAGAAAGACTAAGCCCTAATGATCAGGAAGATGCCAGAGGAGCCTATTATCTCTTTATAGAGCTGGCTAGATTGTTTGAGGAACCAGATGGTAGTATCCAGCAGGATCTTTATGAAGGAAATCTCCCTCTCCTTTCTGAAAAGGAAACATTGGAGTTGGCTACAACACTTCTGCTTAATGATGCACCATGGTATAAAGAAAGGCTTCAAAGAACATCTAAGAGTAACTGTTACAAATTCATCAAAACACCACCAAAGGACAGCTTTGCAAATCCGTCTTTACCAGAGTGGCTAGGTGTACGTTTACTGTCTTCTGTGATCCGAGAGACATCCCATCCTAAGATGCTCAATGAAGTCAATCTGTGCAATATAGAAAGAGTTGCAGCTGTTGAGGGAAGCAGTCAGTGCTGTCCCTATCTAAATCACCTTAAGATAGTTTTGAAATCTGGCTATTTTTTAGATGGTCTACTACGCTTGATAAAGTATGAGACCAAAAGCCCACCTTCAGATGAACTGGTTGAGCACTTAAAGAGCAAGTTGAACAGTGCAAAATTAGTCTGTGTACGACTCATAACTACAGTACTCTTGGATGAAAATAATAAAGAAATTTCCAACTCACTATATTCCAGTTCCCCTTGTCTGATAGCACCAGCAGAAGATGGATTATCCTGTACCATCTACATTGCACCACATGAGAGGGACAGTAGTACAACAACAGACCGAAATGAGCTCCTCTACAGACTCTTTGTTGGACTCAATCAGCAGTTTGGTCATGTTGTTCATGATAGTCACATTTTTATGGAAATGCTCTCCTGTCAACATCCCAACATGATTGGCACTTTATTGAGTAACCACCAGATACCAGAATATATTCATGGTAGTGATAAGAATTTTTCAAAATCACATTTAGGAGATAATGCTACATTAAGACCATACTTGGATCATATTATTGTCTTTAATTTTAAGGTTGGAGAGATTATCAAGTTCAAAAAGGAAAACAGTAGTTCTCCGATCAATGCTAAAATTGTTACATTAGAAGGAGAGACATTGTCTATGAAGTGCAATCTTAAGATTAAACCTAGTAAAAAGAGAGAGAATGATCAAGTTGAGGTAGTCCAGTACTGTCCACTTTTACTCAGTAAATACATGCCACCAGCTTACGAGTACAATATTCTAAAAACTTGGAAAATTGCTACCAACCTACCAGATAGTCTTGATACAGCCCTACCAGGTCCAATATCTTTCCTAGCGTTGTCTGTAGCTCATATGGACATCTTAAGAGCAGAATTAATGGAGCTTTACACTGGAGTAAGACAAGTCTTCACCCATGAGCAAATGCAATTTACTGCTGTTCGTTTACTCTACCAGATTCACTATATGTGTACCAAGATGGCTCGTATGGATGTATTTGATAAAGCAGTCAAAGTTTTAATTGGAGTAGTATCATCTTTTGGTATCGACTTACAGCTATTGCTGTCTGTAAAGCAACAGCTAACCAAACATCAAGCAGAACCGACTTTTGTGAGCTCCACCGGTTATGGAGGAGTGTCCAGTGACAATGCATATCTAGGTCAGAGCTCCCGAGGTAGCTCCTCCCCAATAAGTGTGAAATTTAGTGGCCTCTGGTTAGGACAACAAAATTTCAGGGACCCACTCTGGCGTTCTCATGTTGAAGCTGAGCCACCTCCACAGCCTAACCTTGAAGAAGCAAGAATGTGGCTGATGCAAGCACTTAATGATTTCAAAGCTGCACAAAATTTGCTACAACAGTCCAAAGAAATTAGAGCAGCACATCGTGATTCCCAACTTGTTCTGGAAGTGTTTCCAGCTCAAGTTTGTTTTTTGTCTCATGAAAGTGTTGAAAAATGTCTCAAGGCATTATTTCTTGCTCTGTTTGGCCTTGACACAAAGTTGTCAGGACACACAAATGTCATGGACCTTTGTCAGGAGCTGCAAAGGCATAAAGGTTGGGCATCAGGTATTGATTTGAGACCTCAAGTTCTACAAGTATCAAGGCACTTTATGCAGTGTCGCTATCCTGGCTACAATGTACCAAAACAGGCACCAGCCTATTCTTATGCCAAAAGATTTTCTGAAACCGAAGAGGTTGTGGCAGCAGTTCAAGAGATGTATCACACAATTAAAGAACAATTACCCAATGTCGGACAAATGATGGAGGAAGTGCAAGTCAGGTTGACCAATAGAAGAGATGATCCTATTGATCCTGCAAGTAAGAACTTGGTGTACATATACCTTAAACATACTTTATGTTTTTAACAAAATCCTGGCTTCTAAGTCTACTTTAATTAAGTTAATATGTATTGTGTTCCTTTAATTAATAGTATACACTTATACCATGATAGGTATAACAATAGTGCATATACATAATACTCCCTAAATCTTTTGACAAAAATGTGTCTGAATTGTATTAACCTGTGATTGCTTGATCTTCTAAATGTTTGTGCACTTTTGTAGGTTTACCTCCTGGTTGGTCCCTTCAGTGTATGGAAAGACAAAGATTTGCTCTTGTACCATTGAGAATCACATGTGATGAATATTTAAGCATTTCTGAGCTCTTCTTCAGCAGTATGGGGAATATAGGAGTGAGAATTTTTAGTATTGACAGGATTCAGAATGTTGACATTTGGAAAGATTATGCTTCTAAGAGAAACCTACTTGTACAGCGACTTGGGTACTGTAATGAGGTGATGGCTTTTCATGGTACCCGTTCACATAATCCAGAAGATATATTTAAAAGCCAGAAAAGCTTTGATGTTTTGAAGAGTAGACATGGGTTGTATGGTCCTGGGGCCTATTTTGCCAGAGATGCCAGGATATCACATGATTATGCACACAGGACAACTGATGGATACTATAAAATGTTAGTAGCTAAGGTCCTATTAGGTGATGCTAAAGACTGCACAGAGGACAGGAGTAATCTCAGTTTACACAAAGGAGAGAGAGGTGGAATAGTAGAGCAGTATGACAGTATCTTAGGAGTGCTTGGAACACTCAGCATCATCTATGTTGTGCACCGCAATGAACAGTCCTATCCCGCTTACTGTATCACATATGACATTTAGATATCATTAAAAATTAACTATATTAGCAGTCTTATCAAGCATACGTAACTACTATTATTGCATGTCAACATGCTTTGCATATGCAATAACATGTATACATAGTACATATATATATCGTTAACCTATATACTGTTTTGAAAAATTAATATATATAATGATGTACATTGTAGTTGAATTAAGCGACTAACTATATAATTTGCCCTATGCCTAACTCTCAGCATACATTAAGTCCCTATACATATATTATGTATACATAATATATACTCATTAATGTACATTTAATCTAAAGATGCATGTAAATTAATGGGTTGGTATACGTACGTATTTAATTGAAGCAGACACTTTGAGTCAGAATTCACAGACATCCACAAATCACAGCAATCCACTGAGATTCAAATCTAGAAATTTTGATGCATGTACTCATGACTATATCACACTATACTATATAGCTATATAGCTATAATACTGCATGCTATATAAATGTGCACATCTATACGTATAAAATACGTATATACGTACGTACGTACATATGTATAATATACATGTATTATGTTAAAGTACATGTACAATTTAAAAACTCAATTCTTAGTAAATATATATTGAACTAGTAATAGGATCATTTGTTTGATTGCTTTCAATTAATTATATAACATCTTGTTTAGGAGTCAAAAAAGTCATGTTTTAACAGCTGCTGGCAGTTAGGTCTGAGTCTTGGCTGGGCCTACAAGTAAAATAAAAATAAAAAAATATTATAATGCTTAATGCTCAAATGACTAAACATGAACCTGAATTAGTTTTGCAGTTAGAAGAGATCCTTATTATCTTACAAAATCTGCATATACAAAATTATATGTGATTCCTACCTGAAAGCAATCACCAACAAACTGCCACAGTTGGGCCCAGTTGGGATACACACTTTGCAGCAGTGTTAGCTTCTTGATCTTCTTAACTAGCATTTTCTGCTTATTCCAAGGAAAGTAATCAAGCTCACAGAGATGTATAGCAGCCATCTAATAGCATGGAATGAAATCAAATGATTAAAATTATATTAAACATATGTACCATGTATATGTACATATGTATACTATGAAACTATTAAAAAGGTTCTAAAAAGGAGGATTTTACCTATAGAATGCTTGTACAGTATATAAAAGTATATGTATACATGCCAAAGATTCAGAAAAGATCAAGATCAATTGCAAGGAAGGATAAAGATTTCTGGGTCACTGATGGAGGGTGGAATTCCCAGAAACAGTGCCTGGCCCAGTGGAGAAGAAGAAGAAAGAAAATAAAAGTCTCCAGGAACTGTATCTTCATCCATACATAGCTCTCTCCAGGCTTAGTTCTCTATAGGCTTTTTTAAAGAGTATGCATATAGGCATATAGGAAAATGGTGTAATAGATTTTCATGTAATGTAATGTATACATTTGGTACTTGCATACCTCTCTTTGTGTGTGGGGACCACTGTGACTGAGGAATATCTTCAAAACAGTAGCTCCAACAGACCAAATGTCTGAAGCAGTGAGTTTGTCATAATCTGATAAGTCAGACTTGGTCCTCGTAGCAATTAGTATAAACTAGATATAGGGAATTAAGATAGATATATACATGAAAGATAAGTTTATTGGAGCTATCAGCAACAAAATTGAGCTAGATTGAACGTTTCGACCCGTAGGTCTTCATCAGCAGTAATTTGCTCCAATAAACTTATCTTTCATAATGAACGCAACTAAAATTACCCCCTATCAGATATATACATATACACTAGAATGATAATATTATTATTAATACAAAATAAAATGTTACCTCCAAGGCACGATATCCTGGTGTTCCTATTGGGTTGTTCCTCTGCAGCTGGCCTGCCAGGTTTGGATTGGTCAGTAATCTTGGCAAGTCAATTGCTGAATCAAAGTCTCCAATTTTTATATCAAAATTCTGGTTGTGAGTACACAGAAAAGGGCTGTCACACAAGCAGTGCATGTTCAGCAGAATATTACTGGCTAGAAAAGTTAGAAAAAGTACATTCTTTTTTATACAGTATATGCAGTAGAAACATACTGTATATGTACATATAAAGAAATATTTAAACTCTTAATTAGGGAGATTTAGTCGTGTTTAAATTACCTATTCCTATAAAAGTTTGTTAATGTAATGGATATATGATGGGAAAATTTTAAGTGTTGCTGACTCGGAGGAATCTTGGAAGTTTAAAGATCCTATTAGTGGTCCTAATTGATTTGCTCATATATATTACATCTTAGTGGTATAATTCAGCAAGCTTGCATGCCTATACACTTACGTTTGACATCGTTGTGCACAATGTTGTTGTCATGGAGATGAGCTAGTCCAGACAAGAGGCCACTCAGAATGTGCTTCACATTGTCTACCACAAGCTGCAGCATCACTGGTTCATCTTTGTATTTGAGAAGCAATGCAGAGACGCCACCATGACCAACCTTAGTGAGGCAGGACTGGAGGTCAAAGGTCATTTTAGGAAGAAAATGATAACAATAGAAGCGCTTTGATCTCTTGGGATCTTCTTCACCCATCATCACAGCCATCATTGAGAGAATATTGCGATGCCTTACTTTAGACATAATCTCTACTTCCATTTGACGATAGTGAGTCTATATACACATGTTGGAGAGTGAAATTAACACATACGTATGTACGTATATGGCATCTTCGAAGAAATCTATATGTATGTACGTACATATAAAAATGTGTATATAATGCCAAATATACCTTTTTAACAGCAAACTCTTGCTCCTTGTAGTAGATAATGGTTATTGTTCCATTTCCTCCTTGTCCAATGTTCCTGTCCATTGCCTCTTGAGATGGTACAGGAAGCAAGCTTCCTTCTGTAAAATATTCGCAGTCCTAAGTTACAGTGACACAGGTAGTATGAACTTCAAAAACAGTTTTACTATAAAATGCATACACAGCATACAACATACTGCAATGGACCAAAAAGGTTTCATACAAATCTGACACAGGTATAGTCAATAAAACGACAATTTTTCATTAAAAAATTGTACTACAGCATAAAGCATAAAAACGCAGTCTTTGTGATTTTCCATATAACCTTTAGTTGTTAATAAAAGCACTAGCTAAAAGAATTTATCAACCTTTTGGGTCCAATATAAGGTATATATGGCACCTTAATTGTGAGTCATTACCTGATTAAAGTGATGGACTGCATTACAGCATACAATAGAGTGTCTCCTGTAATTTCTTAGTATATGTAGAATGCAGCTAAGCAATTTGAACAGTCTGACTCATTGAGGTGCAGATCATAGCTTAAAGCTTTGCTGTATTAAATATATACATAGAGCACTGTAAAGGCTAAATGCACTGTCTTTGAGAAACAGACAGGTTACCAAAGGCATACAACTGAATTCAGTGAGTAAAAGAACACTGTTCTACCATTATGGAAGAAGGATTTCTTTTCTTCTAACTGTATCAAAATATCCTTTTGATGTCTTTTGGATGGTTCATCTTTCGATAATTTGAGTGTCTAAAGACACAGTTTTTCATTCTCTTTCTGTCAGACGTTTCAACCCTGGGGGTCTTCTTCAGTAACACTCAAATTATCGAAAGATGAACCATCCAAAAGATAAGTGTGAGGCAGTTCGAAGAAATCCTTATTCTATTATCCTTTTGATATGGTTCATATATATGTATTTAGGCCTTTTGAGTGTCTATAGGGGTGCAGCTTGGTAGTGTCTTTGTCTGACATTTAAGGAAGATTCCAAAGATCAAAAGCTTCAACAAAAGAGTACCAAAACTGCATCTCTTTCAAAAGTCAAGAATTCGTCTAAAAATGTTACGCTATCTTAATATATAAGGACTGTTTTGGTTAATGTTATCTTTATTATGGTGCGTACCATACTTGCATACTTTATGGCTATACTTAATTCTGCATCACTTTGCTACATCAACTCACTGAATAGAGTATGGTTCCAGCCTTTGTTACTTGGCCACTAAATTTGGGTGACAACTTCAGCTGTGGAGGTGGAGGCGGAGGTACACTTTCCAAGTGATTTTCTTTACCTTTCTCACTGCAGCTTTGCCGTTCCTTTCCAGATTTCTGACTTTTATGCAAGTACCTATGTATGAACCGTGTATAGTAAAGACACCAGTAGACAACCAGTAGACAACTATCCTCATTTCAAAGTAAATCAGCTAGCAATAAGAATTTACATATACACAATAGTAGACAATTAGAAACTTGACTACCGGCACTGATTAGTGTACTTATATCAACAGCAACATTTTCAATTACAGAACAACTCACAAAATGTTTTAAACATCACTGTCCACTTAAACCCATTCAATGTTCGTGTTATTACTGATTGAAAACACTTTAGTAGCAGCTTATACAGTACCAGTAGTCAATTGGACACAAATGTACGTATATGTAGGATGTAGACAGGAGCTGAGCATGATCAGTGAAGTTGTACATACAGGTATGAGTACATGGAAATGGATATATACATTACTTAACCATACCTTGCAATCACAATATTCTTCTTCACACTTTGAGGTAGAAACATTCCAGAGGATACCAGCTCACATAATGTTTCTTTTCCTTTCACAGATTCCATTACCGGCTGGATCATGGTTGACACGTGTTCTGTAGTTACAGTTGACGGGTTCCTTGTCACAGGTGCACTACAGTCTTGAAAAGACACGGATGGCTTGGACATCTTAGAAGTTGATGATTGCAGTGCTATAACACGCTCATGTTGACCAGATTTAGATTGATTCTTCTCAGAATGATTTTTACCTAAAATAGTTGAAAGTGGAATGCTTGCTTTCTGCTCCTCGCTTTGGTCCTGGTTAGTACCAGACGTGTTGGATAACTGCGATACATCTTGGGAAGATAGTTCTTTGCCCACAACTGTTCTACCAGTTTGGGGTACTAGTTCAAGAGGAACAAAGAACTGAGGTTCATCTTGGTTGGGGCCATTTGCAAAAGAGTAATGAAAGGTCTTTCCTTGGTTGTCCTCAATACTGGGAGTTGTGGCAGCAACATCACACGATTGCTTCTGCTCTTCTCCCAGTGGAGGTAATACCTCTTTAATGTTATCACTTGTACATGGGCTGCTGGTTATACTACACTCCCCCTCATGTGTAGTGGAGCGAAGGGGAGCCTGAATTGGGAATACCTCAGCTGAAACATTGTCATTGCTTGAAGAATGGGATGAGATGGCATTCTCTACTTTATCTTTCTTGAAAGAGGAAAACTTGGTGAGAGCAGATTTGTTCTTTGAATCTTCCTCATCAGCTCTTACTATACCTTTTGAAATTCCAATTTCAAGCTTGGGCAATGGAGCTACGATCATTGTACCTATATCAGCTGAGGATGATTCCTTCTCGTCGTGGTTGGAATCATAAATCGACGTAGATTTGGTTGTCAATACTTTTCTCTGAAGCTTAAGTTTCCTGCAATATTTTCCAATAAAGGATAACAACAATGTTAGAGGATTGCCAACGGAGAGATTACTAATACTATGCGACATCAACATCAGCACACTGAGATCAAATTTCTAAGTGATTGACTTTATAAAAAAATATTCTCTTTAGATTCTTCTGGAATTTACTAGACGAATCGGGGTTCTTTGAATTTGGCTGTGCCTTAGTGAATCTTAAACTGTTTATAGATTTCTTGCTCGGATACATTTATCAGCACTTTCGACTTGACAATTACAGCTTTAAACCAGTTAAAAGGTAGGCTTGGTAAAATTCCTTAATATAATAGTCTGACGTAAGCCATGTTAGACTATATATGTGAGTGATGGGTCATAGGGTATTTCCCATTACAAATTATTATTTTTAGCATTCCGGTAATATCCCTTGTAGCCTTCCCATTCTCTTATAAATTCTGAATAAACATGTACTTTCGGTGAAAACTAAACAAATTACGAAAGGTCAACGGAAATTCTAACTGTGAATGCCATTATTAGACGTCTAGACAGTGCGTGCGAGCATAGATATACGACTCCGTATATCTATGGTGCGAGCTTGACCTTTGCAAAGACTTTCAAGGTTATGGTGCAAGCATTTTTTAGCGAATCAGTTAATCGTTTCGAGTCTGACCTATATAGTAGTTCAGTGTACGGTTAACAGGGATCAGCGAAGTTCAGCAATTTATAAATTACGTACGTTGCACTTGTGTAGCCGCACCAGCGAAGATGTGCGCTCGTAAGTTTGAAGATGACGACTTTGGAACTAGACAACCACCACTTACAGAGTTTCTTAAAAACTTACTTCAACGCTACACAGAAGGAGGACAAATACTTAAGGTTTCAGCTTTATCCAATTATTGTAGTAGCTAGTTAGTCCATCTCACTAGTAATGTATGAGTGGTATCGTTTATTAGTAGTATGGTATACCATTCTTTGATGTCCACAGTACTTGCTATCATTTCATTATTTGCTGTAAATATGGAGATTGTTAAGGAGTATGTACTTCTGCTAAAGTATAAAGTGACATGGAATTTCAATGTTTGCTTTTTACAATAGAATCTCTCATGATATTCATGCAGTACATAAGTCCAGCTAATCTATGCATTAAATTGTATAATTTCCTCTAAAATATAGAATTTCCTTCCTTTGTCATAAACATCCATTTTCACATTTTAGTGGTAGATATTATTATCCCTATAAAATAGCAAGTTGCAGATTGTGTGTACAGTAAGTTAGTTCCTTGATAATATATAGCCAGTGTTGATTTGGCATTGTACTCACATGCAGTTTCCTTTTAACTGCCTACTCAGTGCTACTGTGTTGAATGTCTTTATAGTGGTAATTTTTAATGTATAGGAACTTATTCAGAATGCTGACGATGCCAAAGCAAGTAGAGTGAAGTTCTGTATTGATGCTCGTCAGCACTTCATAGACCCTGGAGGAGCTCCATTCCAGGGACCTGCCCTCCTGGCTTGGAATGACAGTGTGTTTACTGATGAGGACTGGAGGAACATTGGTAAGATGCATAAGAGTATGAAAGAGGAGGATGTACTGAAGGTTGGACGCTTTGGACTTGGATTTCAGTCTGTTTACAACATAACAGGTTAACAAACATGCATAACTGTATGTATGTTGTTGTGTAACAGTGAAACATAATGGTGGCCAGCGACCCTTTGGTTAAGATGGCCCCTCCCAGTGGAAATGGGCTGGGTCTTGATTATCAGCTTGTCCTGATAAAGAAAACACCACTAATTAGTGAATGAAGAGTAATTACTAGCTTGTAGAGGGAAAGCATGAGGGAGGCATTGCTGTGGCAAGTGTAGCTCAGTGGCAGAGCAACTGATGGTCATAACCAACTATCACGGGTTCAATTCCCAGCAATTGCTTCTTTCGTGTTTTCCCTCTTTATGATGTTTGACTGATTATAATTACGTACTTGTGGTTTGATTATCACTTCGATTATTTATAACACACGTACATTGTATAGATCTACATCTACATACTTAGAGTATGCCTATAGGGAACTAAACCTTTGGATGAGGATAGAAACTTCCACTAGCCAGACAGCATTTTCTGGGAATTCCACCCTTCATCACACATAACTCTTTGTCTTCTTCACGTATATCATCGACAACAATAGCATAGAGCTACATACAGCATTGTATGGTATAGTCTTCCTGTTTAGCAAGGCTGATAAATTTGTTTCTCAAGCATTAAGGGTCAATGACACATATGAAAGTAATATCCATTCATAAACTAGTGTAAATGAAGCTACGTACATACAATGAAACAATGTGTACAGTTCATAATAGTTGATATTTCAGTTTTCATAATATGTGTATATACAAGTTCCTATAAATGGTTCTCTTCCTCCATTATGATGAGATTCTCAATCATATTGTCCAGTGAATCAGAACCTATCCAAAGAGTGTCTGTTGGACAGTTAGTACAAGAATAATGAAAGTCATTAAAAAGTCACTACCATACAGAAAGTGTAGCCAGGATTCACAACCTAAATTTTCAGAGTCAACCTTTTCATAATTGATTATAGACTGAACTTCCTAAGCCACTCTTGGCCTACGTATATGCTAAACATACTACAAAACACCAGCCCATCCAGCCCCCAGTGTATACAGCCCCCAGTGTATACAGCCCCCAGTGTATCCATCCCCCAGTGTATCCATCCCCCAGTGTATACAGCCCCCAGTGTATCCAGCCCCCAATGTATCCAGCCCCCAGTGTATCCATCCCCCAGTGTATACAGCCCCCAGTGTATACAGCCCCCAGTGTATCCATCCCCCAGTGTATCCATCCCCCAGTGTATACAGCCCCCAGTGTATACAGCCCCCAGTGTATACAGCCCCCAGTGTATCCAGCCCCCAGTGTATCCATCCCCCAGTGTATACAGCCCCCAGTGTATCCAGTCCCCAGTGTATCCATCCCCCTGTGTTTACAGCCCCCAGTGTATCCAGCCCCCAGTGTATCCATCCCTCCAGTGTATCCAGCCCCCAGTTTATCCATCCCCCAGTGTATCCATCCCCCAGTGTATCCATCCCCCAGTGTATCCATCCCCCAGTGTATACAGCCCCCAGTGTATCCAGCCCCCAGTGTATCCAGCCCCCAGTGTATCCAGCCCCCAATGTATACAGCCCCCAGTGTATCCAGCCCCCAGTGTATACAGCCCCCAGTGTATCCAGCCCCCAGTGTATCCATCCCCCAGTGTATCCATCCCCCAGTGTATCCATCCCTCCAGTGTATCCAGCCCCCAGTGTATCCATCCCTCCAGTGTATCCATCCCTCCAGTGTATCCAGCCCCCAGTGTATCCATCCCTCCAGTGTATCCATCCCCCAGAGTATACAGCCCCCAGTGTATCCATCCCTCCTGTGTATCCAGTCCCCAGTGTATACAGCCCCCAGTGTATCCAGCCCCCAGTGTATCCAGCCCCCAGTGTGTCCATCCCTCCAGTGTATCCAGCCCCCAGTGTATACAGCCCCCAATGTATCCAGCCCCCGGTATATCCAGCCCCCAGTGTATCCATCCCTCCAGTGTATCCATCCCCCAGTGTATACAGCCTCCAGTGTATCCATCCCCCAGTGTATACAGCCCCCAGTGTATCCAGCCCCCAATGTATCCAGCCCCCAGTGTATCCAGCCCCCAGTGTATCCATCCCTCCAGTGTATCCAGCCCCCAGTGTATACAGCCCCCAGTGTATCCATCCCTCCAGTGTATCCATCCCCCAGTGTATACAGCCTCCAGTGTATCCAGCCCCCAGTGTATCCAGCCCCCAGTGTATCCATCCCTCCAGTGTATCCAGCCCCCAGTGTATCCATCCCTCCAGTGTATCCAGCCCCCAGTGTATACAGCCCCCAGTGTATCCAGCCCCCAGTGTATCCAGCCCCCAGTGTATCCATCCCTCCAGTGTATCCAGCCCCCAGTGTATACAGCCCCCAGTGTATCCATCCCTCCAGTGTATCCATCCCCCAGTGTATACAGCCTCCAGTGTATCCAGCCCCCAGTGTATCCAGCCCCCAGTGTATCCAGCCCCCAGTGTATCCAGCCCCCAGTGTATCCAGCCTCCAGTGTATCCATCCCCCAGTGTATCCATCCCTCCAGTGTATCCAGCCCCCAGTGTATACAGCCCCCAGTGTATCCAGCCCCCAGTGTATCCAGCCTCCAGTGTATCCAGCCCCCAGTGTATCCAGCCCCCAGTGTATCCATCCCTCCAGTGTATCCATCCCCCAGTGTATCCATCCCCCAGTGTATCCATCCCCCAGTGTATCCATCCCTCCAGTGTATCCATCCCCCAGTGTATCCATCCCTCCAGTGTATCCATCCCTCCAGTGTATCCAGCCCCCAGTGTATCCAGCCCCCAGTGTATCCAGCCCCCAGTGTATCCATCCCTCCAGTGTATCCATCCCCCAGAGTATACAGCCCCCAGTGTATCCATCCCTCCAGTGTATCCAGCCCCCAGTGTATACAGCCCCCAGTGTATCCAGCCCTCCAGTGTATCCAGCCCCCAGTGTATCCAGCCCCCAGTGTATACAGTCCCCAGTGTATCCAGCCCCCAGTGTATCCATCCCTCCAGTGTATCCATCCCCCAGTGTATACAGCCTCCAGTGTATCCATCCCTCCAGTGTATACAGCCCCCAGTGTATCCAGCCCCCAGTGTATCCATCCCTCCAGTGTATCCATCCCCCAGTGTATACAGCCCCCAGTGTATCCAGCCCCCAGTGTATCCAGCCCCCAGTGTATCCAGCCCCCAGTGTATCCAGCCCCCAGTGTATACAGCCCCCAATGTATCCAGCCCCCAGTATATCCAGCTCCCAGTGTATCCAGCCCCCAGTGTATCCATCCCTCCAGTGTATCCATCCCCCAGTGTATCCAGTCCCCAGTGTATCCATCCCCCAGTGTATACAGCCCCCAGTGTATCCAGCCCCCAGTGTATCCAGCCCCCAGTGTATCCATCCCTCCAGTGTATCCAGCCCCCAGTGTATACAGCCCCCAGTGTATCCATCCCTCCAGTGTATCCATCCCCCAGTGTATACAGCCTCCAGTGTATCCAGCCCCCAGTGTATCCAGCCCCCAGTGTATCCAGCCCCCAGTGTATCCAGCCCCCAGTGTATCCAGCCTCCAGTGTATCCATCCCCCAGTGTATCCATCCCTCCAGTGTATCCAGCCCCCAGTGTATACAGCCCCCAGTGTATCCAGCCCCCAGTGTATCCAGCCTCCAGTGTATCCAGCCCCCAGTGTATCCAGCCCCCAGTGTATCCATCCCTCCAGTGTATCCATCCCCCAGTGTATCCATCCCCCAGTGTATCCATCCCCCAGTGTATCCATCCCTCCAGTGTATCCATCCCCCAGTGTATCCATCCCTCCAGTGTATCCATCCCTCCAGTGTATCCAGCCCCCAGTGTATCCAGCCCCCAGTGTATCCATCCCTCCAGTGTATCCATCCCCCAGAGTATACAGCCCCCAGTGTATCCATCCCTCCAGTGTATCCAGCCCCCAGTGTATACAGCCCCCAGTGTATCCAGCCCTCCAGTGTATCCAGCCCCCAGTGTATCCAGCCCCCAGTGTATACAGTCCCCAGTGTATCCAGCCCCCAGTGTATCCATCCCTCCAGTGTATCCATCCCCCAGTGTATCCAGCCTCCAGTGTATCCATCCCTCCAGTGTATACAGCCCCCAGTGTATCCAGCCCCCAGTGTATCCATCCCTCCAGTGTATCCATCCCCCAGTGTATACAGCCCCCAGTGTATCCAGCCCCCAGTGTATCCAGCCCCCAGTGTATCCAGCCCCCAGTGTATCCAGCCCCCAGTGTATACAGCCCCCAATGTATCCAGCCCCCAGTATATCCAGCTCCCAGTGTATCCAGCCCCCAGTGTATCCATCCCTCCAGTGTATCCATCCCCCAGTGTATCCAGTCCCCAGTGTATCCAGCCCCCAGTGTATACAGCCCCCAATGTATCCAGCCCCCAGTATATCCAGCTCCCAGTGTATCCATCCCTCCAGTGTATCCATCCCCCAGTGTATCCAGTCCCCAGTGTATCCAGCCCCCAGTGTATCCAGCCCCCAGTGTATCCATCCACCAGTGTATCCAGCCCCCAATGTATCCAGCCCCCAGTGTATACAGCCCCCAATGTATCCAGCCCCCAGTGTATCCAGCCCCCAGTGTATCCAGCCCCCAGTGTATACAGCCCCCAGTGTATCCAGTCCCCAGTATATCCAGCCCCCAGTGTATCCAGCCCCCAGTGTATACAGCCCCCAATGTATCCAGCCCCCAGTATATCCAGCTCCCAGTGTATCCAGCCCCCAGTGTATCCATCCCTCCAGTGTATCCATCCCCCAGTGTATACAGCCCCCAGTGTATCCATCCCTCCAGTGTAAACAGCCCCCAGTGTATACAGCCCCCAGTGTATACAGCCCCCAGTGTATCCAGCCCCCAGTGTATCCAGCCCCCAGTGTATCCAGCCCCCAGTGTATCCAGCCCCCAGTGTATCCAGCCCCCAGTGTATCCAGTCCCCAGTGTATCCAGCCCCCAGTGTATCCAGCCCCCAGTGTATCCATCCCTCCAGTGTATCCATCCCCCAGTGTATACAGCCCCCAGTGTATCCATCCCTCCAGTGTATTCAGCCCCAGTGTATCCATCCCTCCAGTGTAAACAGCCCCCAATGTATCCAGCCCCCAGTATATCCAGCTCCCAGTGTATCCAGCCCCCAGTGTATCCATCCCTCCAGTGTATCCATCCCCCAGTGTATACAGCCCCCAGTGTATCCATCCCTCCAGTGTAAACAGCCCCCAGTGTATCCAGCCCCCAGTGTATCCAGCCCCCAGTGTATCCATCCCTCCAGTGTATCCAGCCCCCAGTGTATACAGCCCCCAGTGTATCCATCCCCCAGTGTATCCAGCCCCCAGTGTATCCATCCCTCCAGTGTATCCAGCCCCCAGTGTATCCATCCCTCCAGTGTATCCAGCCCCCAGTGTATCCAGCCCCCAGTGTATCCAGCTCCCAGTGTATCCAGCCCCCAGTGTATCCATCCCTCCAGTGTATCCATCCCCCAATGTATCCAGCCCCCAGTATATCCAGCTCCCAGTGTATCCAGCCCCCAGTGTATCCAGCCCCCAGTGTATCCAGCCCCCAGTGTATCCAGCCCCCAGTGTATCCAGCCCCCAGTGTATCCAGCCCCCAGTGTATCCAGCCCCCAGTGTATCCATCCCCCAGTGTATCCATCCACCAGTGTATCCAGCCCCCAATGTATCCAGCCCCCAATGTATCCAGCCCCCAGTGTATCCAGCCCCCAGTGTATCCAGCCCCCAGTGTATCCAGCCCCCAGTGTATACAGCCCCCAATGTATCCAGCCCCCAGTATATCCAGCTCCCAGTGTATCCAGTCCCCAGTGTATCCAGCCCCCAGTGTATCCATCCCTCCAGTGTATCCAGCCCCCAGTGTATCCAGCCCCCAGTGTATCCAGCCCCCAATGTATACAGCCCCAGTGTATCCAGCCCCCAGTGTATCCAGCCCCCAGTGTATCCAGCCACTAATATATCCAGCCCCCAGTGTATATAAGGCAGGCCCCAGTTCTCATTTAACCCAACAGCCTATTTGTGCAATCTCCTATAAAGACCTAAGTCTGATTGATGTGAACCAGAGTCTTTGCTACTCGTTGAATCATAGAAATGTTTATTATCTTTTTTGACTTATCAATATGACATACTTACAGTGGATCTGTAGTATACCATAAATGACTCATGAAAGGGCAGAGTATCAAACCCTCAGTGATGGCCATCATGAGCATCATACAAAACATGCTACTTGAATGGGCAGTAGTTCTAATAGTGTACATCCAAGTGATGTCGGTAATTGAATCACTTAATTGGATATCATCAGGCTAATTACATGCGTATTACCAGATGATAACTAAAACATCACCCAAGGGATTGCTTCCGTAGCATACACTAGATTCCTTGCCAATGCACTGGTATAGAAATACATACATATTGTACTGTCTGAAGGTATGGTATCATTTCTCAAGAGTGCCTTAATTGAATTACATTTTCATGTGTAGATCTACCCACTATAGTCAGTGGAGATTGTGTTGGTATAATGGATCCTCATGAGACAATCATTAAGAATGAAGGTAAAAATAAGACTGGAAGATTCCCATTGGAGGAGTTCAACAAATATGCTGTTCAATCAGCTCCATTTGAGGGAGTATTTGGGTTCTACAACCATACGAACCGCTACGATGGAACACTCTTTCGCTTCCCATTTCGCAATAATAAATTCATTTCCAAAATCTCTGATCGAATGTTCACTGCTGATGAAGCTCACAGGGTCCTCTATGAATCTCTTGCTGAGGAGGCGCCTCGTCTTCTTTTGTTCCTCAATCATGTGACCACTGTTGAGTTATACCGACAGGTGCACTCCTCAAAGAGATTCCAACCCGAACTGCTACTTAGAGTTGCTATAGAAGGTGGCGATGTGTCCACCACCAGGCAGTGGTGTATAGAGAAATCGAAGGATTCACAAAAAGCTAAGGGACTGCAGACTCCTGTCTGTAGCATCAGTGAGTGTACAATCAGGGTAGAGAGACCTCTCAGTAAAGGTACTGCTCAGTACTCGTATCTTGTGTGCAATACAGTGGGGTCAAGCAATGCAGAAATGGTAGGCCTTGCAAAGAAGCTTAAAGTTATTCCACGGATTGGCCTAGCTGCCCCCTTACCTAGTCCCATATCTCCACCTCAACAGGTATTTAAAGGGCTTATCAGTGAAAAGCCAGACTGTAGCCATATTGAAAATATTGTTTTAAAAACATTTCATAAAAATAGAAAGATACTCTCTATTGAAGCCTCACCTGCTACGTTGGATAGCAAGGGATTTGCTTTCTGCTTCCTTCCAATGTCTTCTAGTCGTGATACTGGTCTTCCAGTACATATTCATGGCTACTTTAGTCTTTCAGACAACCGAAGAAGAGTTCGATGGCCAGATCGTGATGATCAAAGTGATGAAGCCAAATGGAACAAGTGTCTTGTTCGGCATCTCATTTCTCCATCATATGCTGTTCTTATCACAACCAGCTGTTCCCTGATGACCTTCCAGTTCCCCTCTTTTTCTTATCAACAGCTGTGTAAGAGAAGTCGTCCATTTGCTTTGCTTCCTCTAATGAGTAAGACAAGGGAAAAGGCTTGGGAGTACCTTGTGAAAAAGGTGCTTCCCCTCCTGTCTAACCTTCCTGTTCTTTGGACTCCAGCTGGTGGAGGAAAGTGGGTAAAACCCTGTGAAGCCTTCTGCCCTCCCCTGAATGGAACCATCCCAAATTCCATTTTAGATCTTTTGATTCAACTTGGCCTTCCTGTAGTCTGTTTTCCAAGCCACATTCAGCAGGATTGCCAGTTACCCATCGCAGAAGTGACACCACAAGTTGTAAGGAAGTGGTTCAGAAGTAATGAAATGTTAAAGTCTAAAGTGAATTCTGACATCTCTCTGTTAAAGGATTGCCTTCGTTTTGTTACTTCTGATAGAACTGATGAGCTTACCAACATTCCACTTCTTTTGTTGAAGAGTGGACAAGTTGTTCCATTTGGACAGCAAAAGGTTTACCTAGTCAATGAAAGTCTTTCTAAAGTCTTGCATAATCTTGATAACCTTATTCTTTCAAATGTTCTTTACACTGATCTAGGGAAATTATTTAACCGGCTTGCAAGGTCTAAGATTAACAAATTGATCGTGGCTAATGCACAGATGGTATGTAATTCCCTTCTCCCAGCATCCATTCAGACTTGGACGCATACTCATGTTAATCCAGTTCAGTGGACCCCCAATAGAAACAATCATCCTTCAGCTGAATGGCTGCTAAATGTTTGGACCTACATTACTAATAATGAAGTCATTAGTAGTGTCATCACCCTCCCCCTTGTGGTGGCAGAAGGACCAGAAAATGTCACTAATAGAGGAACATATTCTCTTTACCGTCTTGATACAGGAAAATTATTTTGCAGTGGATCAAACCGAGACGTAAATGACATGGCACAATTGTTGGGTTGTGTTTTAGTTAAAAATTCACATTGTTATTTCAGATTAGGACCAGAATTAAATCAATATTTGCCTAAGCTGAGTCCCAAAGGTCTTCTCCATGTCTTGCCTAATTTACCTGAGGTTGCTCAAAGAGTATCTCAGTTACTTAATGATGAGCAAAAAAGACTACTTCGTTCATATCTATCTTCAGCTGGTCAATCACTCAACAGTTTGACAAGCAATAAATTGACTTTTATCAGATCACTACCTATATTTGAGTGTGGGGTGGGAAAGGGAGGAAGTCATTTTACAAATCTGATGTCACCACATGTTTACATTTTGCCTTTATCAACTATTCAATTTCCAACAAATATTCCTTTCCCTGACAACATATTGAAAGTCTGTCATGAAGATATAGACCTTTACCAGAGGGCAGTTGGAGTGGTACCTTCCTCACTGGGGCAGTTTGCTCAGAAATTATATCCATTTGCCACTAAACAGCACTTTACAATGAGAAATGCTCTACTGCTGTGGTTGATTGAGTGCTCTCACCCAGAGTACCAAAATAGCGAATTGGAGCAGTTTATAAGTAAGACAGCCATAATTCCCACAGCAAATGGTCCCTTACAGTATATTTGTAAGCTTTATGACCCCAAGGATAGTAAGCTAAAAGATTTCTTTCTCCCCTTTGACTCTCCTTTTCCTCCAAAAGATTATGATAAGGTACTTTCTAAACTGAGACTGTATAATCTTAAGACATGGGAGAGTGTGATCGATAGCGACACGACCTTTTTATACTTTATAGAAGAGAGAGCTAGATCAGTTCAAGTGGCTCTAACTAAAGTGTCAAAGGAAGAAGCAGTTAAACGATCTCTGCTTATTTTAACAGAAATCTTCAATAACGGAAAGTGTGCACACTTGCTTCAGAGCTTGAAGTCAATCCCATTTCTATTCTCTAAACAATCCCCACCTCCTAAATATCCTAAACAGCTCCTGTGGGCCGGGAGTAAGGTGAACCGGTTATGCTCTCCAGCAGAACTCTGTTTGGATCTCTCTCACTCACATTTGGTAGGATCTGTGTTACTATTTCTGTCCAGTGATTATCCACGAGTGACATCACAGGAGTTTGCTGTAGTTACTCCTAACACTGTAGAGAAGCACTTTGCTAATATAACCTCTCTGCCAAGTAATGTATTGAAAGACAAGGAAGTTTTAATGATGATTAAATCAATATATGAATATTTTGCAGGTCAGTCTTCTTGTTCCTTCTTAAATGCTGAGCAGGCTTGTATTTGGATTGACTCAGAGTACAAGTTTGTCACAAAGGCCAAATGTGCTTTGAAGCCATTAGGAAACTGCTCTTTGGCTCCTTACAGATACAGTCTACAAGATGCATCGTGTCTGAGGGACCACAAAGATATGTGGCTGGAGAGTGGAGTATCCAAGTGTTTGGCAGCTGAAGATGGAGTGGAAGTAGTTCATGAGATACACTCCTCACTAGGCCAACATGGCACACTTAGCCCTGAGCAGTTAGACATTGTTGTCTCTGTTGCTAATCAGGTAGTGAAATTTAAAAAAGGCCCCTCTATTCCTAATTTTGTATTGCCAAGTACAGCTAATTACTTAAAATCCCCTTCAGAACTCATTTACGATGACCAATACTTGGAGAAAGGTCTCATAAAAGAAGATGAGAAATCTCTTTACTTTTTACACAAATCTGTTACAGCTGAGGTAGCCAGATATTTCAGCATACAACCTCTAAGTATCAAAGTAGCTCCATCAGAGGCTCTTGAGGTTGAATATGAATCAACTGGGCCTCATGAATCCATCACTCATAGAATCAAATGTCTTGTGGAAGATTACGGTGACAATATTGATGTTTTCAAGGAGCTGATACAAAATGCTGATGATGCTGGAGCTACTGTAGTAAAGTTCCTTATATCTTGGAAGCAGTTTGGACAGTCACACTTGGTAACTAAAGAAATGGCAGCTTGGCAAGGCCCAGCTTTGTATGCATATAACGACAAGACATTCAGTGAAAGTGATTTGAGGAATATCTGCAAAATAGCAGGACAAACCAAACTCACTGATCATACAAAAATTGGTCGTTTTGGAGTTGGGTTTTGTGCAACCTATCATCTGACAGATGTTCCAAGTTTTGTTACCAAGAACTGGCTACAGATATTTGATCCAAATCTGAAATATCTTGGAGAAAGAGTGCAGCCAACTAAACCAGGTATGCTGATTGACTTTGTGAAGCGAAACACAGGCCTGAAGGAGTACTACTCAGACCAAATAGCTCCCTATGAAGGTGTCTTTGGGTGTAGCATTGTTAGCCCTCCACCTAATGGATTTGATGGTACCTTATTTAGATTTCCTTTCCGTAAATCTGGTATAGTGAGTGAGATAAGCGATGATCTTTTCTCTCAGGGATCTAAGAGGGTGGATATACTGAAGCGATCATTATCAGAAACTGCTGCAAATTTGTTGTTGTTCTTACAGAATGTTAACCAGATAGAGTTATATGAGACAACAGATCAGAATTCAGAGGTAAATCAACTTTTATTGATAGAAAGGACTGATCCAGGAAGCACCTATTTTAAGAAGAGGTTTACACTGCCAAAAGATATTTCTAATTCAATGACACCATCTTCCCAAATTGTGGAAGTATTAGACAATAAATCTCAATCATCTTTGTGGATGGTTTCTTCAGCTCTTGGAATAAATGAAAGTCTGCAGCATGCTTCAAATCAAAGTGAATCTGGACTTGTGCCTTTTGCTGAAGTTGCTGTAAAATTAATGACTATTGGTGAGGGTAATCAGTACATCCCACTTAGAACAGAAGGTGGAATATCTTGCTTTTTGCCTCTTCCATTTACTACAACTTTACATTTTCATATAAATGGATATTTTGAAGTTACTCAAGATCGAAAGTTGCTAAAAATAACTGATTGGAATAAATTTTTAATCCAAGATGCTGTAGTGTGTGCCCTGCTTGAATTGCTGCAAGGCCTCACAAGGTATGCACCACATGACAGTCACATGATGGAAGAGTTTCTGCAGTCCTACTATTCTATATTTCCACATCATTGTCATGAAGGTGCTGTCCTGGATACAGTTCGACCAGTACTAGCAGAAAGCTTTAAATCCAGCTTAAAGACTACAAATAGCAAGATAATTTGGCTGAGGACCAATGAAGTTGGTGGCTGTTGGGTATCTCCACAGGAAGTTCAAGTTTTGAGTAGCGATTTTCATATCAAACCTTTTGATGAAGAAATGTGTAAGAACATTCTTGATGTTTTAATCTCTTTGAATGAACCTGTAGTTGATGTACCACCTACCCTCTTTACCTATTTTGAAAGATATTCATTTAAGGAGTTTTGCGATCGCTTCCTTTCAAATATAAAGAAAGTTTCATCTGAAATCAGAGATGAAGTGCTATTATTTATATTAAGGCATTTTGAAGGATTGTGTGAGCAGCATTCGTGGCTGAAGGACAAGCTGAGGGAAACTGAGTTTGTGCCAACCAACTATGATTACCAGTTGTGTCTCCCAGTTGACCTTATTAATCCAAAGGTCCATGCACTTGCTGTCCTCTATGATGGTGATGAGGATGGTGAGAGGAAATTTCCATCAGACCGATTTGCTGGAGATGAAAAAGTATTGAAGATTCTTGAGGAGCTTGGAATGGCACATGTCAAGTTGAGAAACACAGATGTTATAGATAGGGCTAAATCAGTAGTTAATTTAGATCCTGAGAAAGCAGAGAAGCGAAGCCAATATTTTCAGTCATACTTGGTTGAATGCCACTTTCATGATGCTCTTAAGCCTTATAATGATGGCTCATTAAGTTATGAAGATAAAGAACTTGTTAAACAGCTGTCTGTTGTACAATTTCTACAAGTAAAGAAGAAGCCACTGCAGCATCTTACATGTTGGAAAGAAACTGATAACATATTTGAAGCTTCATCTAATCTGAATCTTTCATGTAAGGAAGCTGTTGTTTTTACAAAAAGGCTAATTGTACATGATTCCTTTAATGAAAGGCTGTCAGCATGTTTGCAATTTCAGTCTGAACCAGAGGTTGCTGATGTGGTGGAACATTTAGCAACTATTGTGCAATGGTGGAACTCCTTTACAGAAATTAGTGGTGATAAGATTGAAATGGAAGAAAGAAAGTCTCTTCTTAATTTTGTGACTAAAGTTACTGACCAGATTTATTTTTCTTTCTCCTCAAGCATTAAGAGTGCTAACCAACCTAATGAATATAACAAAGCTGAATCTGCTGAGGTTTTAAGAGTTTTAGAAACATTGAAAGCCTTACCTTTTGTATGGGTTAGTGAACATTTTTACAAATTTGATCAAGTCTTTTTTAATGAAGATCTTACATGCTCACCATTTCTAATGAAAGCACCAGATGATCACAGAGTACTATTAACAAAACTTGGAGTCAGAGATAGAGCCGAACCTATTCACATAGTGCAGACTTTATGCAAAATCAAAAATACTTATTTTGAGAGTATAAACCAGAAAGTGCTTGAATTTGTCATTTCATGTGCGCGAAGAATTTCTTTGGCAGATAGACTAAGTGTAGAAAGCTTTGACCTATATTTACCAGATAAAGATAGTGTATTGAGGCACACGTCTGAGTTAATGTACATGGATGATAATGTTTCATCTTGGCTCTGAAGCCTAGGTCAGATTACTACTGAAGACATCAGATATTGCTTACACCCAGACATTTCTCTCTCAATTGCACAGAGGCTAGGCATTGATAATCCAGTTGAAGCTTTATCCTCAAAATATGAAAATTTAGACTTTTTAGAAGGAACAGATTATGGGCAATATGAAGATTTGTGTGATCGCATTAGTGGCATTCTAAAGAATTATCATGCTGATGCATCTCTGTTTCAAGAGTTCATTCAAAATGCAGATGATGCTGGTGCTTCTGAAGTTTCATTTATTCTTGACTGCAGACGATTTCTAGATGAAAAGCTTTTCACTCAGAAAGAGAACTGGAAGGACTTGCAAAGTGTTCCTTCCCTTTTGATTTTCAATAACAGAAAGTTCACTAAGAATGATATTGATGGTATTACCAAGCTTGGCTGTGGTGGAAAGAAGGATTCACCTGAATCAATTGGAAGATTTGGAATTGGTTTTAATGTATCTTATCATATTACAGATTGTCCTATGTTTGTGTCTCATTCCGAAGAAGGAATCCCTGAGGACTTTTGCACATTTGATCCAACCCTTCAATTTGCACCCAAGAGTTCCAAAGTTAGTCCTGGTAGACACTGGAAACTGCGCAAACTGGATTGTAGTCTCAGTGATGTTCTAAAAGACCAAATGAAGCCATTTTCTGACGAAACTCTTAAAAAGCTCCATCAAACCAACCCTGATTCATTTAAAGACTGTGACCAAAGTTGGCCTAATGGATTTGTTATTTTTAGGCTTCCCCTTACCAGAGATTCACTAAAACACTTTGCCTATAAACACATAGATAGTGGGGAAGTAATGACTGTTCCTAAGCTTAGAGGGCTGTTGAAAGGTTTTGTTGAAAGAATTGAAGACACTCTACTCTTTCTAAAAGAAGTGAAGCATATTTCATGTTTTGAGATTGATGCTAATGAACAATGTACATTACTTGGTTCCACTACTGCTACTCTCAATAAAGATGACTTAAAGCTATCTCAAGAATTCAATAACAAAATGTATAAGGTTATCTCTGCTGCTAAGAAAGGTGAGACTGATGATCCCATTTGTAGTCTTAGCCCGCAGGTCATATACAGAGTGTCTTTGCATTCGTTAATAAGGAAGGAGATTGAATTACATACACAAAGTGAGATTACTGCTAAGCAATTAAGTGAATATAGAAATGTAGAATCAGACAATACTTGGTTGGTCAGTAAGAGGTATGGAAATAGAGATGTGGACCCAAAGTTGTTGACCTTGGGGTTCCAACATAGCTTCCTACCACTGGGAGGAGTTGCTGCCAAACTGGTTGATGGTACCTGTGAAACTAAGACATTTGCTACAGTTTCTGAGTCTGACCATTCCTTGTTTTGCTATCTACCTCTTCCACTTAAGTCTGACTTACCAGTTCATGTAAATGGACATTTTTGGTTGAGTGACTCTAGAAGAGATCTTCAGCACAGCACAAGCCACATTTTGAAAGATTGGAATGCATCACTCCTACAGAATGTGGTTCTAAAAGCTTATTATGAGCTGTTGGTACATTGCAAGCAGTTCAGCACCTGGAACCCTAAACATTTCACTGGATGGTATTATAGTCTTTTTCCAAATGTGTCATCTCCTGGCAAATTAGAAGAGTTTCAACTCCCAGAGAAACTGTATGTTATGTTGTTTGAGGAAAAGGCAAAAATTCTTCTTTCAATGCAGAGTAACAATGCTTGGCTTTCATTATCAAATGACAGATCCACAATGGGATTGTTCTATCGCAAACACGTTTATGATGATCTGGAAGCAGAGACTTTGTTAATGTTAGATCTTCCTCTCACATGTGCTCCCTACAAAGTAGCTCAATATCTGAAAGATTCACTTAGACTTTCAGAAAGCAATAAAATTTCATATGAGGGTGTTATCAATCCTCAAACTGTTAGGAAGTATTTACGCCAAATGTCAGCTGATTTTGAATGCTACAGAGAAACCATATTAAAGTCATTAATACCATTATTGAAATACTGCTTAGGCGATATTGAAGATGATTGCAATTGGAAACAGTATTTACAGCAACTTCCACTGATGAAAACAAGTGATGGTGAATTGAAGTTAATGTGTGAAGTCTTTGCCTCCAAACATTCAGATCTGCTACCACACTGTAAAGGTCATTTTGTCCATGAAGATATTGAGAGAGTTTGTCCTATAAATCTGAAGCTTGATAATTTAAGGATCATTAGGTCACTCTCAAACCATCCTGAGTTTGTTGCTGAACATCTCTTGCTACCACAAGATGGATCTATCAGACCACTACCAGTAGATGAGGAAACAATCCAAAAGTTGGTTACATTCTGGTCTTTTTTGTCTGATGTACATCCTGTACATCATTGCAAGCTTGGAAGGTTTTCGGTTGTTCCAACATCAACTGATCAGCTATATCCCTTATGTCTTGGTAAAGTGGTACTCTACTCTTCCAACACTGACCTTCCATTATTAGATTTGTTCAATGTTCCTGTTGTAGATAAGAAGTTGATAAACATAGCTACAAGCATGTTCTCTGGACTTTTTGCACATTCTCATAATGCAGATGAGCTATTAAAGGTCCTATGCCACCACAAACATTCTCTTGATAAAATTGAAAATGTTAAGCCAAAGGATGTGCACAGTTTGGTGTCTCTGTTAGCCAAAGCAACCCAGCTCAAGCAGGGGTGCCAACCATGGTTGAAGGAAATCCCACTCTTCCTTTTAACTGATGGGACACTTACACAGGTAAACACTTTTCCAAAGGTCATAGCCATTGAAGCCAATTCTATACCATATGAAGGATTAAAGGAACTGTGGCACCAAAAAAATTTTGCAATTATAGAAATACCTCCTTTCTGTGAAAGCTTCATAAAATGTGCACAAATTCAAATTTACACTAAAGATGTACCTAATTTATTGAACCTCTACAACTTTCACTTACTGCAGTATTTTACAGTATGCTCAGCTGATGACATTCTGTCGCATGTTGAGTTTCTACAAAAACTGTACATTACTAGCTCTGACCCAGATGCTTCAATATGGAAGGAAATATTCTCTCAACTTTCCAATTTAAGTTTCATAACTACTCCACAGGGAGCTGTAATGGCAAAGCAACTGTATGACCCCAACAATATGCTGTTTGAAGCATTTTTAAGTGAAGATCACTTTCCCCCTGCCAACCTCAATAACTCTAAATGGATTAAATTTCTAAAGAATGTAGGGTTAATCCATAAAGTTACAGACGATTCTTGGTTGAAATTTGCTAATCAGCTTGCTAATGAAACATATCTGTCAAATAAAGTTTATTTAAGAAAATGTAATTTGCTTTTGTATCATCTCACAAATTGGGCTGAGCTAACGAAATCTAAAGCTTTAAATTCTGCAGAAGTGTTGTTTCTGAGAAAGGCTTCTTCTATTAACTTTATTCCATCACAAAACTGGAAATTTCAACATGAGCAAGTATCTCTAATTAAAAAATTGTTCCCCAATAATTGTCAGCTGCCACACACTGGACTTATCACTTTAAGAAACAGTGTTATTCACCCTACAAAAGGAAGTTGCTTACTGGCATGTTTCACTAAACCCATGCTACCTGAGACATTTAGAATTTCCAAAAGCATCAACCCTGAATTGCTGGAAGCTTTAGGAGTGTCAACTGTAAATTCTAAAATAGTGGCAACCAATTTAATCAAATTATCAGAAATATTTCACAATAATATAATTCTACCAAGCCATGGTAAATTCTTCCATTCTCAAACCATTAAAAGCATGTTTCTTGAACACTATGAATATCTCAATGGGTATACCTGTGAAGATCAGCCTATGCTCTGCAACATGCTTCAGAAATGCAACTGTCTTCTTCTGGATAATAAAGATTCCATAGGTAACTTTCAACTTTTACCTGGAAGGCATGTGGTGGAGTTCCTACAAAGAGGTGAGGAAAATCTCATACCTTTTATACAGCTTGTTCCAGAGTATTGCAAACATCTGACAAAGTTTTTGGAACTACTTGGAGTGTCACGTGAATTAACTATCTCCCATTGTGCTCTAGTTTTAAAGACATTACACAGTCACCTGCAGCCAAACGCTGTTAATCCAAACAGTAAATCAGCTGCCATAGTAGCCTATGACAAATTTATAGCATTTGCTAGAAATGTGACTCCTAATCATGAGCAGCCAGCCCCTGTCCCAGTGCCTCCCCTTCTTTCACAAGACTATACCTTGGAACCAGCTGATACTTTGGTATTAAATGATACACCATGGTTTGCAGATAGATTGGGGGATGCCCTTAAGCATTTAAAATTCCTTTTGCCTCCACCAAAAGATGAAAATGGAAATGTAACTGTTCCTGATTGGTTGAATGTGAAGCTGTTATCACATGAATACCAGGAAACTGCTCATACTCAGATGTTGAATGAAGCCAATAAATGTACAGAAGAGAGATTAAAAGAGTTGGATGATAGTGAAGGATGCAAGTTTGTTACTCATTTGGAAACCATTTTAAAATCAGATCAGTTCTTCACTGGACTGCTAAGATTGATCAAATATGATACTCAGAAACCACCTTCTGAGGAAGTTGTGGAATTACTATCCCAGCGTTTGTCTTCTTTGCGTATTTTGTGTGTGCAGATGATTAAAACCGTTTTGTGCAGTAAGAATGGTACTGAAGTACCCAATTCCACTAATGAAGACATTTCTTGCTTGGTTACAACTGATGAACCACCTAATTGTAGTATACATGCTTACATCACACCTCATAAGGATGCAGTTAACTATGATAAGCTGCTCCATGACTTGATAACTGGATTGAATAAACAGTTCAATGGAGTCATCCGAGATAGCTATTTTCTTAAAGAAATGATCTCTGTCAGTGAATCTTCTATGATTACTAAACTACTGACAGAACTTCGAATACCTATGTATGTGCATAATACTGATAGCCAGTCTGGGTCTGACATTGGCATGAATGTTAGGTTTGTAACATTCTTGAATCATATTATTATCTGCAATTTCAGAATAAATGAAATTGTTAAATACAAGACTAAAGAAGGAGAAGTTATTAATGCAAAAATAGTGAATATTGAAACTGATGATAATGGAAATCCAACATCCTGTTTGCTAGTTGTTAAGCCCAAATGCAAGAAAGATGAAGAAATCAAGGAGAATGTCAAATGTCACCCGCTGTTATTGAGTAAATACATTTCATCTTTGTATCTGAAAAATGAAATCTTAAAAGTTTGGAAACTCACTGAGACAGATTCATTAACTCCTGAACTGAGTGCATTAGATAAAGCATCAGCAGAGCCTATTACTCTACTCTCCTTTAACATTGAGAATGTGGAGGAGCTCCGAGCACAGCTAATAGACACATTTAATCAAGTCAAAGTTGACTACTCTCAACCTCAATTCTCGCACATGATTGAGCGAATCTTGTATCATCTTCAATATTTATGCCTAAAGAGCACTTCTGCTAACTTTGCCCAAATCAGTGAAGTGGTGCTTTCACTTATTTCTGATGAATATGAAATGGTTCTTGCTGAACTTGAAAGGCTGAAGGAGATCAGGAAACAGTTAATACAGCAGTACATTTCTATAACTACTCCTGCTACCCATAGCCAATCATATAGCTCCTTTAATGGTTCTAATTATGGCCAATCAGATTCTCATATGGCCACAGGTGGTAGGAGAGACACTTATACACATACAAGGGTTAGTCGTAGTGGCTTGTGGATGGGTGGAGGTTCCAGTAGCTATAGGCATACTCTATGGCAGGACAAAGTTGAAGAGGAACCAGAACCTCAGCCCAATACCATCGAGGCCAAAATGTGGCTGATTCAGGCCTTAAATGACTGTGAAGCTGCTTCTAGCCTGCTAGATGCATCTGCCCGATTGTTGAATGAGAATCCATCTGTAAGCATCATTAAGGTATTTCCCGCCCAGGTGTGTTTTTTGGCACATGAATGTACTGAAAAGTGTTTAAAGGCTTTATTTTTAGCTTTATTTGGTCTGGACCAGAAGCTTGTATTCCATACTAACGTTAAGGATCTCTGTCAGGAGTTACAAAAGCAAAGATTATGGAATTCAAATGTAGATTTGATGCCCCAGGTACTCCAAATATCCAGGCACTTCATGCAGTGTCGCCATCCAGACTACACTATTCCAAAGGAAGCTCCGGCTGGTTATTATAGGAGACACTTCTCTGAAGCAAAAGAGGTCATGGCTGCAGTGCATAAAGTGTTTAAAACAATTGAAGACAATTTTCCCAGTGTGAAAAAAATGATGGATGAAGTGGAGGCTGTTTTGCCAAATTGCAGAGAGGAAGCAGAATGTCCTACTGGTATGCTTAAAGTACTGAGTCATGCAGTATAGACCTATATGGAGTATATGAGTATGTATGTATGTATAGTATATACAAGCGGTATATATAGACCTATGTATATAGTACACAAGGACTAATCTAGTTACACTCACTACTTTCTTTGCCTCTGTTATACTTGCAAACTTTTTATATATTTTTCTATGAATAATTATACACAGTACGTACATGTCATTGTACTGTACGTATGACCTCAACCAGGTTAAAATACTACAATTTTTCTTTATATATACTTAGATTTGCCCAAAGACTGGCTATCAAACTGCATGAAAGAACGAAAATTTGTTCTTGTTCCGTTGAGAACCTCTTGCAGCGAATACATTAGCATCTCAGAACGTTTCTACAGTAGCATGGGGAAGATGCAAGCACAAATCTTCTGTATTGAAAGGATTCAGAACCTTGTCCTCTGGAAAGATTATGCCTCGAGGAAAAGTCTTCTTGTAGAGAGACTTGGGTACTGCAATGAAATGACTGCTTTTCATGGCACTAGTGTCAGTGTTGCAGAGGCAATTTATAAAGGTCAAAGAAGCTTTGATGTTCTGGAGAGCAGAGCTGGGCTATATGGTCGTGGAGCCTATTTTGCCAGAGATGCTAATGTATCACATGGATATGTAGGCAGGGGTAGAGATGGGCTCTGTAAGATGCTAGTAGCAAAGGTCCTGCTAGGAGATGCTAAAGATTGTACACAGAATAGGAATGACCTCAGTCTATTAAAGAAAAAGAAAAACGAAGCAAAACAAGTAGATGTAGATGAGCATTATGACAGCATCTTGGGAGATCTGGGGACATCTGATGTACTGAAGCCTGTTTACATTGTGCAGCGTAATGACCAGTCCTACCCTGCCTATTGTATCACATATACCTCTTAATTAAACTCCTTAGCTTTAACTATACATATAATACCTATAGAACTGTAGACATAGAGGTAGCAATAGACACATTTATGCATTGTTACATGCAGTGTAGTACTATTTGAGATGTAGTATTAGGTCATTATCTTATAGTGTAAATTATTAAAATATTTGAGGAGAAGTGGTGTATATACATGAATTATATAAACGTATGTAATAGGGGTTAGCTAAGCCTAGTTCATCAACACAAATTATATATATTATCAGATTGAACGTGTCAACCCAGAGATTATATACATAAACACTTTTATATAATTCTTTTATTGAAAATAGCAAAGCGTTACAACTGTATATATACCCCATTGCCATGGCAACAAGCTATATAATACTAATAAATGGGGGCATTCTACCATATACAGCGTGAATTGCTGATTAATAGGATATTATAGAAGAGACTGGCTCATCCTAAGGATCCAATTCCATCGATATCGATCTAACCAGTGCAAAGGGATCCCATGCTCCAACTGCAGTAAGGTATATACATTGGACATGCAGTCAAGACACAGCCTATATAAACCACAGACTATATACCTGAACATCATCGTGCTGTCATGCAGAAATGGTGACGTGACAGCATCAATGCTTTGGCTGAACATGTATGGTCCACAGGCTACTGTATTGACCTATCTTTAGCTGAAGTAATAGCTCAAACCCATATATGTCACCACACGATGCCTTCTTGAAAGTTGGCACATCCAGAACCATCCTAATACCTTAAACAGGGTAAAGGGGATTCTTCCTCTCGAATGCAAGGCTAGGACCTCCTCAACTACATATTTTTAAATTTGGCCCCTCTGAATGGTATCATATCATCAACTAGTACTGTCAACTCACCACAATTACTTTATGAACCTATATTTAATAAACTGTGTAGCTATATCCTTTGTCATAAATCCCTGATGAAGGTAGCTGAAATTGCTACCAAAATGGATGTTTCATCTGGCTAGTGATAGTTTGAATTTAAAATTAATCATGATTGATGAACCTAGCCACATAGGCTTATTCAAGATACATGTATTCATTTTTTTAATATACATACAAAATACTTGTGACGCTATCTATGTAACTATTTTACAAGTACGTAAATTAGAAAATTACTAATTTAAGTTTCTAATTATTCAAGTAATTGTCCACCATCTGTAACTTTCCAGCTTTTAGAGTGTCCCAAATCCAATCTGGTCTCACAATTGGAATATTCTTTGATAATTTCTACGTACATCAGATAAAATCCAAATATAAAGTGTAATTAGTATTGTACATATATGGTGGGATCTACAATTTATACAATTAAGAGCCACTCAATTCTTTGGATAGAAGCTAAGCCTCATAATTAGTGAAAACATATGAAGTAAACAGCCAATATACTGTATAATTTAAAAATTAAATATCCTTCAATTTGACTAACAATTCTACCAAAATGGTCCCACCAAATTATCACGCATACAGTACTATCTTAGAACATACTAAAAATAATGAATAGTAAAAGTAGATAAAGTTTTGCCAAATATCCAGCCATATAAGTACAGTACATTAGACCTCTATGAAGCTATTATATTTACCTGTGGAGAAGCAGAGCTAATGAAATGTGTGGCATCTTTCAGTTCTGCATCATCTGTTATCTCACCATCATATCTATAGTAGCCAAAGAGGAAACAGACTGACTTCTTATATACGTATATACGTATGTACGTACATACTGTATATACAGTATATACTGTACGTATATACTGTACATAAAGTTGTCTTGTAATTTTTAGATGGTATTGAAATGATGGGAGAAGTGATAAAATATTTAGTTTCAGCAATATTAGGCTTGAAGGAAAGTCTAAATCAGCAATGAAAGATATAGAATTGTATGTCACAATATCATAACTTACGCTATAATGTAGCGTTTCAGGTCATCATACATGTCCAACGAACTCTTGTCCAGATAGAAAACCTTGTTACTAAACAGGTTTGGCAGGCTCGCCTATACAGAACATAGAACATATATATGTACATACATGTACATATATATGCCATGCAGAGCCTGTTTACTTACATACAGTACGTATGTACATAATTAGTCTATTATAGTTATTACTATGAAGTAGAGTCCCTCCATACGCCACTTACAGCTCCCCCACCCTGACCCTCCTCATTTGGGTGTGAATACTTTCTCCTGTGCTCCAGGGTGGTCTGGTAGCACTGTGCACCATACTTGCACACAACTCTTTTCTTCTTTGCAGCTGGAACTTCATCTTCCTCAGTCTGGGGGAGGGGCTCCCTTTTGGGGGTAAACCCTTTCTTTGATGAGGTAGGCATGTCTTGTTCCATATCCTCATCTTGATCTAGATCACCACCTTCTGTTTCCATAGCAACATCTACATCTATGGATGGACAGCACATCACAAATGCACATAACACATATATATGTACTACCAGTGGAGAAGAAGAGAAGTAGAAGGAGAAACTCTTGTATCCTCATCCAAAGCTCTCACTAGGTTTAGTTCCCTATAGGCCTTTAATCTAAAGTAGATGTAGCATGTTGAAAAATGGTGTGTTAGATTATTCATAGGTTTGTGTATGTACATACGTATATACAAATTATTTAATTCATATTCACACTCAAACTAAGCCAAATGGGGAACAAAACCATCAAATTATATTACCATTAATGTTTGCATGTGAGTGTCATGTGATACTATAACATATGATTAGTATCCATAGATAATCATATACTGTAGGTAGCTGGAAATACACTATGGGCAATATTCTGTTAGAGAGGTAGCCATCAATATTTTAACTTGCAAACACTTTGGGAGTACATACATACATGTTACAAATGATCAAATACATGCCTAAACTCAGGCATTCCTCCAAATATTGATCCATCAATATTTCCAGCTATTCATACCAACAATGGTAGATATGAGGATCCTTTAATATATGAGTTAAATTAATTTAAGGTAGCCATCAAATATTGCTCCACCAATATTTCCAGCTATTCATACCAACAATGTTAGGTATATGTATGTGATAAGATATAAGGATCCTTTAATACATGAGTTAAGTTACCTGTGGATTCCTTTGATGTTTTGTACAAAACCTAAAGAGTAGATTATTAGAGAGTCACATTCAGGCAACCAACATTCATAATATGTACATATACGTATACGTACGTATGTACAATAGTTGAAGGTCAAGTTTCAGAAGTCTCTAAAGTAAAGGTAGAAAAACCTTTTAGATCTAATATACGTATATAATACTGGATTTAGAAAAGCTTTACTGCTATATATACAACATATGCATAGTAGCTATTCCTAGGTTGGGCTATTAACCTATAAGCCATGATTCTCCTATTTATTTTTGAAAAAGACAAATAAAATGATACATTCCAATCACAGTAGCTTTATTATTATACTACGTATGTACGTATGTACAATACTGTACCTTAAGACGATCTAAATCAGTAGCTGTTTGCCAGTCTTTGTCATCACGAATCCGAGTCACTCTAGGAAATCTAATTGATATTCCATCTGCCGTATGAGTGGATGATTGGGAGAACTCTGCTCCTGCTATCTCCCAAACAGGGGCCGTCTGCAGGAGAAGGGAGTTACATGTATGTATATGAATGCATCACTACAATGGTGCAGAGCTGAAGTATACAGTATAGAAAGAAATAATTTTTATATTTGAAGTCTTTCAGACATAGCCAGCTCAAATAGTTAAAAAGTTGTTTAAAAGTGGTCTTTAGTGTTTTACAAAAGAACGTAGGAAATATAGGTAACAGCGATATGTAGGACATACAAATGTATGTATGTACGTATAATAGGATTTAAAATAAGGACAGATCCAAATCCTATATAGTATATTGATGTTGGCTAAAGGCTTACTTGACTATAAATCACTTACTTTTGGATCTGCTACAACAAAATCTGGAATCAATGTCTTGTGAACACTCAACCAACTGGGAACCTTTGATGGGTCCTGAATAGGGAGATGGATAGTAGACTGAATGGAGGGTGGTAGGATGGATAGTAGACTATGGAAGGGTGGGTGGATGGATAGATAGATGGATAGTAGACTGTGGAAGGGTGGGAGGATGGATGGATAGTAGACTGAATGGAAAGGTGGGTGGATGGATAGTAGACTAAATGGAAAGGTGGGTGGATGGATAGTAGACTGAATGGAAAGGTGGGTGGATGGATAGTAGACTGAATGGAAAGGTGGGTGGATGGATAGTAGACTAAATGGAAAGGTGGGTGGATGGATAGTAGACTGTGGAAGGGTAGGTGGATGGATAGTAGACTAAATGGAAAGGTGGGTGGATGGATAGTAGACTGAATGGAAAGGTGGGTGGATGGATAGTAGACTAAATGGAAAGGTGGGTGGATGGATAGTAGACTGAAAGGAAAGGTGGGTGGATGGATGGATGGGTGGATAGTAGACTATGGAAGGGTGGGAGGATGGATGGATGGGTGGATAGTAGACTATGGAAAGGTGGGAGGATGGATGGATGGGTGGATAGTAGACTATGGAAGGGTGGGTGGATGGATAGTAGACTATGGAAGGGTGGGTGGATGGATGGATGGGTGGATAGTAGACTATGGAAGGGCGGGTGGATGGATAGTAGACTATGGAAGGGTGGGAGGATGGATGGATGGGTGGATAGTAGACTATGGAAGGGCGGGAGGATGGATAGTAGACTATGGAAGGGCGGGAGGATGGATGGATGGGTGGATAGTAGACTATGGAAGGGCGGGAGGATGGATGGATGGGTGGATAGTAGACTATGGAAGGGTGGGAGGATGGATAGTAGATATGGAAGGGTGGGAGGATGGATGGATGGGTGGCACACATTGACCAAGTTATGGGATGAAACAAGATTATAGTTGAATGTAGAGTTCCATGCACAGTAACTCAGTTCATTGCAACAGACCAGAAAATCAGGGACTAAAGTTTGCTATAACTAACCTTTTGTATCTTGACTACATTCAATTCAGACTGCAATTTGGTAATTGTTGCATCATCGTGGCCATTACCACACTTAGCTACCGTTTTCCACTTCTTACAAACAGGATCATACAGTCCCATCAGAAACACTGACATCATCCCACCTGATATATAAATACATAAGGAGGAACAGAATGTTGTCATGGCAACCACAATCAGTACACATTCATAAATGGGAAATAAACATGTAGTCCATAGCTCAATAGAACAGTCCATATGTACATATGTATATATACGCAGTATGGTACATCTATGAAAAGGTAGGTATATATTGCTGAAGAAGACTTACGTACGTCCAAATCTCAAATATAAGTGTTGCTGATGCTTAAATATATACGTAATTATCTTTTTATTATAAATGCAACAAATACGTACATCTACTACGTATGAGTAACATTATAATCTGCTATAGCTAATTGGGTCAGTCCATTACCAGACTAAGTGTGTTGAGTATTGCATTGGCGTATACAAGTAACCATGGCTACTGCAATTTGAATACCTTTGTTGCCAGTTCCATAGTAGGCCCCTAATACCACTAGGTCTGCACTATCAGCCATAGAACCTCCAGCCAAGTAGTCCTTCTTCATCTACACAATTGAGGCTGTTGCCATGGAAATACTTGAATTAATAATAAAACAAAATAAAAACTCACTTTAAGCCAGTGCCTTTTACCCGGACCATACACTCCCTGTAAATGTCAGAGGATCGAGTCATACGTACATTTAGGGATACCTTCAACTGTAAAGTCTGTCACACGTCTTTTACATACTTTTAGATCTTTCAATACGAGTCCCTCAAGCCCTTGTTTCATGACCGATGACATTAACTGCTGCAGCTCATCTGGTTTTGTGATTAATGTTTGCTCAGACAGCATAATTCTGTTCTTTACTGGTGAAATGTTCTTCTCCAAAATGGCCCGCCTTTCCTTCATACTCCTTGTAACAGATTTATGTAAAATGAGATTGCTAGAAAACCACAAGTGTTGTGGGTACAGTACTACACCCCGTCACTCACTTGGTCAGTAGATTTTCTCCATTAAAGTACAAAATATCAAACACAAATAGACAACAGGCAGCATCTTCAAATGCATTTTTCTGTAGTATTACAGTGAATGTAGGGATAGTCACCTGACTATCACCTGACTATCACCTGACTATCACATGACATACCTTATGTACTCCAAGAGTCCCAAATGGAAGTGGCTTTCCAGTTTTCAAGTCAACCATGAGCACCTTATTTGGAAAAGGGACCTGATAGTCCATCTAGGTTTAGCAAACACCACTTACATACGTACCTCACTGTCCAGTATCATACTGTTGCCATGGGGACAGGCTTTTGGGAGATAGTCTTTGATATGAGCCACTTTGTGAGGTGTAACTGATTTCAAACTTCTACTAAAATATTGAAACTCTCCTCCCTTCACATGAATCTGTACTCGTTCACCGTCATACTTTACCTCAGCAAACATACCTTCAGGACACTTCTTCATTGCCATCTCTATGGACTTACAGGCCTCTGCCTGGGGAAATCCCCAAATTGAAATGCAAATATTACCAAGGCAGCAGTAACACATGGTACATACCAACATGGGCTTCACTGGCGTCATCAATGTCAGTCTAATACTCAGAACCTTCTTCATTCCAGGGACACTCCCCTCAGCTCCTGACTCATTTTGTTTTGAAACTCTCTGAACAACATCAAAGATATCGTGCGACACTTGAAAAGCCTTATATGCATTTGGATCCAAGGCATCAAACCTATAGAATTAAGAGTAATGTAAAGTGAGATGAGCAAGCAGTCATATGATAGTCACATGAAAGTTACATGATAGTCACATGATATCAACATACACAGGTTTTGCTCCAGCGTTCATGCGGAGATCATTCTTCAGTAGTCTGATAATATATCTAAGATCACCATGGGAACATTTTCTTATAATCCCCTTCAGTTCCCTCAGCTGTTCCTCCTCCCGAGTGAGGGTAGCCATCTTGTCCAGAAACTTGTCAACTTCATGCAGCTTCAAAGTGCTCCTGGGGAGGGCCTGCACGCCAGAACTTTGTTGGAAGAAGGTAACAGCTGTTTCAGCTACGTCACCCTACACATTGATCATTACGATAAGGGATGACTGCGTCAAATGTATCCTAAAGGGTTAATATTTCAATATTTGCATTTAAAAATGCAGTTTTCCGTTTGATCTTGTTGGGGGTCAAAAATGTCAAACTGCACTTTTAGATGCTCAAATCATAAATCCCTCCAAAGACGCACATTAATAACTACTAATATACTAGGCTTTTGTTATTCCATTAATTGCCCACCTTTCCAAGGTCTTCTATCATATCATCAACGTCACAGAGAAACACCTGACTCAGCAACTTGACCATCTGCTTGCTCTGGAGATTGTACACCCTCTTCTTACCAACTCCTGGAAGCAACATCTTCACCAACAGGTACACTTCATTTACATCTGATCAAACAAAAATATATTAGACATTCAAGTATACATCCAAGAAATGTTCAAGTGTCTTTATGATCATATTTAAAAGGAAATGATGGTAATTAAGTATGTAAGTAAATGGTCTAGATACAAAGTGTGACATTCAATGAGGAGATGAGTGATGATAGATAACAAAAAATGCAATGTAGGGCTTAATGAGAAATGTAGATAATTAATGTGTTATATAAGTCACTGAAGAAATCCCCAGGGTTGAAATGTTGGACTAAAGTTTAACAATAAAACTGCATCTTAACTAGTGTGTCAGGAGAATTACCATTTCCAGTAACCTCCTTGCGAATAAAATCTTTTACAAGTTTGCTTTTTGAATTGTAACTGGGCTCATTTTCAATTGAACTACACAAATCCTGAAACTTTTGAAATGAGAGAAGACTTGAGCTCTGACCATCAGTGGCCTCCGACACCTCTGAAGAAGCAGTAGATTTAGAAGGAGTAGCAGTAGATTTAGAAGGAGTAGCAGACGATTTAGAAGGAGTAGCAGACGATTTAGAAGGAGTAGCAGACGATTTAGAAGGAGTAGCAGACGATTTAGAAGGAGTAGCAGACGATTTAGAAGGAGTAGCAGACGATTTAGAAGGAGTAGCAGACGATTTAGAAGGAGTTACAGGGAGTTGCTTCTGCTTTGCAGCTTTTTGCTTTCCTTTATCTTTACTAGCTGATCGTTTGGATTCAAGTTCTGCAGAAAACAGAGAGAACAAACTTACATTTAGAAGGAGATTATAAACTATAGACTACCAGGTTTCCTTTTTAGGGGTGGGGAAGGCATTTTCCTCTTCCCCTCCCCCGCACCTTCAAGTAAACCAAACTGCCAATTTTTAATAGCAAACACATATTAAAAGGTTGTCCCCCAAAATTGTACTTCATTCCCTGTTTTTTTGTAAAGAGATCAAAGGTGTATGTACCTTTAATTAGCTCTTTGATCTCATCCTTTTCACTGTCCTTCAGGTCGGCAAACCCTTCCACATCAGCAGCTGTCTCTATCACCTTGGTAGCGGCCCGAGCTCTCTGAAAGGATTCAAACATACAGCCCACGTGATACCACACCTTCATATCTCCTCCATCGTCACTGAAAGGGTTGGGCGTGACCTTTCCGATGCGACACGTTCCTTTCTCGATGGTCTTTTTACACTTTTTGCATCCACTGCGACCCGTCTTGGCATATTCGGCACAATATTTAACATCCGCCATGTGATCTAAGAATTGAAAAATGCGTACGTACGTGAAGTGCATGATTATCAGATCTATGCATTATCATACCATATTAGTACAAATCGATTGGTAAATTAGAAATCTATAAACTTCATTTTTTCAGGACAAATAATATGGCAATATAATTGAATTATAAAAGGTACCTTAGATCGGACAAATGCTTCAATTTGTGCAGTCAGCCATTTCCGTACAGATCACATGAGACACACGTGATAAGATGGCGTCGATTGGATGTGTTTCGTATTACTCCTTCAAGGCTGTTCTGACACTAGTGTTTCTGACGTTTGTCGTCGTAGCTATACCTGCAGCTGGAGGAATTTTCAACAGAATGCGAGGAGGCGGTATTGTCGACTGGAGCTCTTTGAATGAAACCTACTGGACATCTCATCTCACTGGTCGAGCTGTAATGGCGGTCCCAACAGCTCTCCTTCTCGTAAGGAATAAAACAGTTTTAAAGATCTTAGATGTGATGATTTTGCTGCTGCTATATACTGTCCATTATTCTCTTTGGGCGAGCTGTGTGAACTTTGACCTTTCCCTCCTTTGTCCTGCAGATTGTGGTAGGTTTCCATTTTAAGGCTTCCGTTTTGGTCGGCTTGTTGACATGGGCTAGTCTCTTTATTGGCTGGGGGACTTACTTCAGCATAGGAAGCAACATTAATGACTTTGAGAGGTTAGCTAACATGACTAGCCTTACTACCTTGATCCTTCTCAAATAGGAACCTGGAGAAGGGTCTGGTATACCAAACTAATCATGCATAAATAGGTAATTCCTATGTGGTTGACATAATAAGCTAAGGAAAGACTGTAAGAATAGACTATTTTCAATTGACCTCTTGCTCAGGGATAACATTTGGATGAGAATACAATTTCACACCAGTTTTTTTCTGTCATCATCATTAAACTCTGGATATTACCCCTGCCCACTCATGTCCCCTGAGGAGCGCAATGAGCTTAATGGGCGGAACTGAAGTTCACTTGATGGGAACCAGAGTCTCCCCCTATAGCCACTCAAAAAGATGGTCGAGCCATAGACAGCTGTTTCATCCTTATTAGCTCATTGCACTCCTCAGGGTGGGCAGGGGTAATACCCAGAGTTTAATGATGATGACATCGATGCTTTAAGATCGGCTTTAGATCTTAAAGTTCCCCTATTTTTCCATTTTTTCCTTTTTACTAATTAGCCAGATAGATGTTTCTAGCCAGAATTTTCCTCTTCTTCAGTGACTGTGGGACTTGCTGTTTCTCTTAATCATGTAGTGAGGGGTATGTAATTAGGCTATGTTTCTTTTCAGTCGCTTAGGTGTATTTGATTGGCTGCTTGGACGACCAGATGCCAATTGGACTGATCAGTATACCCAGAGATTCCTGAGGGAGTACACGGGGATGTCCCTGAGAGGATTGTTATGGACACTCCCATCTGGTTATATCCTTTATATCTTGGATTTTGGTTGGGCCTATAGTCTGAGTGGCAGCTTAATGGCGAGTGTGTACGTACTGGGGCAAGTGTTTCCGGACTTTACAACTAATGGATTTTTGTCCCAAAATTTCAATGGAATGATTGGCCACTCCGAGTTCATATGGGGCTATGCCGTTTGGTACTGCTTAGTTGTGATGTGTATGGTTAAGCTAATCAAAAGCCGGAGGGTCACCTTGGAGAAGAGATACAAGAGATACAAACTGTCACTAGACCACAAGTGTTTTACATGTTGTTCAAGCGACTGTAAAAAAATCAAATGTTTTAGATTTATCTATGAAGCAATAGTTGTGGTTTTGACTCTTCTATTTCTATGTTCAGTAGTGTACTATGCTGGAGTTCAGCAGTATGACTTTCGTAACAAAATGCAAACCTTCACCGGACTGTTTATTGTGACTGTCTCTCTTGTTTTCTTCCTGGGAGGGACCATTGGTTACTGTATTGCCAAGAGACAGCAGAGAGTCAAGGGTGGGGATGGGAGGAAGAAACAGGGCCAACGTCAATCATCTGTACAACATCGTGTTCCAAATCGCAATGGTGATACTGAGGAGGCTCCCCTACTGGAGTCTGATCATGAAGTAAATACTGTGGTTGGATACAGAGAGGTGACTGCAGCAGCCATTACTGGACCTGACGGCCGAGAGAGGGGCGTGGTTGGGGTGAGAGAAGTGCTAATGGGGAGCCGAGGTCAAGGGAATACCATTGATATTCTCAAGGACCACATATCAGTGTTTGACTATTACTGGATTTTGCTGGAAACTTTGTTCTTCTTGGATTTATTTGGATTCATGCAGTTCCTAATTGGCATAGTGTCATCCCTGTTTACCATGGCAACCTTAGTCCTGGCAGTGTATTGCTTTATTCAAAATATAAGTACCCCAAGATGTCTTCCTCCAATTAGTGGGATTTGTCTCAACATATCTGCCAACTACAAGTGAACATTTCAGATTTGGTGTTTTCTTTATGACATTCTTTTGTAACAGTTATGTATGCATGAGTTGAAGTTTTTGAAACTCAACGGCTCATTGGTGTGTGCATGTATACTGATTTTGGATTTTTTTTTATGATTGATGATCATGATCATGCATATAATGTTTGTCTTTTTGTAATTTGGATGACTCGCCCTGTGCTAAGGCTATGATGACACTTTGAAGAAATAATCACTGGGAGGTCACCTTACCAATTACGTATATATACCATGGAATTAAGTGACATGTACAATTTTCAATTTGTCACCTTGGATGACTGGGAGCAGCCAACAGTCACTCCAAGATGTCTTTTACCACATGCGCACGTGGTATAATTGTGACATTGGTGTCTCTGAAGAGGGTCTTGGCCTCATTCTCATACTCATGATCACTCTTAATTCGCAAGTAGGAATGTCTTATACGGAAAATATTTGGATGATATATATCCAAGCATACTGTGGACCGATATCGATAGTGGAGAGCTGATCGCACCACGAACTATTGTGACAGGAGGTAGCAGCTGTAGCTTAACAAATCTGGACGACATCTTGTAAACTATGTGTACTATAACTACTGTAGTTTATATGTAAATGTGCAAACTGACGTATATTTTTTGCTGTGCTGCATTGCTGCCATTATATATATACAGTGCAAGTTACAATATACTAAGGTAATCTAAATAAATAAATAAATAATTAATTAAATAATTCATATGGCTCCAAGAAAGGATCTAGAAACAAAATGGGCATATCATCATAAAGTATAGGGTATAAAACTCGTTTTAAAAGAAGGGATTTTTTATTTAGGCCTCCGTTTGTTAGAAAACGGAGGACAAAGTTTGCATATAAAAGGCCATAGGACTATAGAAAACCTATGGGGAATTTATATTCAAACCATGTGTTATATTAATAAAAAATTTCAATTTGTCAGATAACTGTGAAACCAACATATATCATGGTACATGTGCATAGGAAACGTCTGGCGAAGTTTTGCTTAATTAAATGAGCAAAATAACCAAGATATAATGAATTCAAGGTTACGATTGCGCAATCTGATGATGTTTATGATCTTTCTCTATTGCGTCACCAACACCTCTCGTATGTCGCTCCATAAACATTTAGTGGAATCTTGTGACGTTGCGAAAACGTCACCGTCTTGTTGCTAAAGAAGATCATCCCTTTGGTGAACGGCTATGACAAGTCGACGCTCTCCTACGAGTATATGTATATATATAATTGTCCATGTGTAAGAATAAGGAGTGCTATATTAAGCATGTTTAAATACAATCAAGTACTACACAGTGCAAGTTACAAATTTATACACGGATGCAAGTGACTCCCAAGATAATCACACTGAGGTATATAATATAATACGGATGCAAATGACTCCCAAAATAATCACAATCAGGTATATGAAACGCTACAAGACTTTAGCCACACTGAAAAACTGCTGCATACAGAGTAGTATATAGTCTCTACAGATCATATAAGGTTAAACGCATGGCCTTCCAATTACCTTTTCACACCTAAGTATAGACTGAAGATGATGCATCTGCATGCCATTATCAGCAAAAATTCCAGGGGGTCTCAGCCAATAATCACCGCAGATTTGACTTGCCTTGAGTGTGAGCTAGGAGTACCGTTGGTTGCTTGCATGCATTCACATAAACAACAGGGTGAGAGACAATTTGGTAACTTGTACACAAGGGACATAAAGGCTGGGGCCTTTAATTTATTTCATGAACAATGTCCCTTGTGTATATATATATATATATTGTAACTTGCACTGTATATATATATACTTGTAAAAGGAGTGCTCAAGCATATATCATAATATATAATAATTATACAAAAACATTAACAGTAGTCATGAGTTGTATTATGAATGCATAATGCCAGTTATACGAATATCATCTACTTTCACAAACTAGTACTGGGACTTAAAAATAACACTAAATATGGTTACTTTCAACAAAAGAAATCTTCAATAGCCTTTGCAAACGTCTTGTTCATGTTCGTAGTGCCAGATGCCTCCTTTAGGACCCTAGCAGCCGCAAGAAGTGTCTCGGGTGCAGGGTCATTACAAAGAAACTGACAGAACAGATCATTAGCATCAGCCACACTTTGTGAAGTCTCCAATTGTTGTCTCTTTCCTGTGGTAAGGACATTTTTACCTTCCAGAGCAAAACGCACTGCTTTTACATCACAATGCTTAATTAGCTTGTTCTTGTGGTCGAGCACAAATTTAATGATCGCATTTGGGCTTCGTTCTTTTGCTATAAAGGGGTACATCATATTTGGTATACATACGTATATACACAGGAGGATATTAACTAATGACTAACGTTCAATTATGGGCGATGGCAATTGGTTATCAGAAGACTGTAATATCCAGTAGATATCATCCGATTTAATAGTTAGGCAGGAAAACTATATACGTAGATTAACATTGAGGGTAAAGTACATACTATACACTTCACAAAACTACATACATTTACATCCATTTCTTTAAGTGGCTGTAACCATATCTGCCTCCTGCAAGTTAGTGGCCTCAGTACACGTTTGGGGACCGGGTGGGTACACTTGAGGGAGTCATTTTGTTTCTTCATGCTGAGGAGAGCTAAGTGAGTGCATCCCTCTCCACAGCAACACTGGAACCCAATCTGAAGGTTAATGTCTTCCAGGTAGTCCCTTCCTAAAATTGTGCGGCAAGCATCTTCAATACCACTGCAAAGGTCAGTCTTGATGTCTTTACAGTATTTATGAAGCATTCTTAATCTCTTTGTCAGTTCTTCCTTATGGGAAAAGAAGTATTCACTGCAGAGGACTGCTGCCTCTATCCAGCCAGGTCTTTCTACCAAGTAGAGTTCCATATTATTCCTAAGGAACTTGACTGTAGACTTATCGGACTCCCCAGGGCAAGCTTCATATCTATCACTGTTGGACAGTTGAACTGCTAGCTTACAAAAGATACCCCTCGGGATGTCAAGCAAATCTTGAGACAGAGGAGTATCTTTGAAATTGTAGGTAAAACACAGATTTTCAACTACACAGCAATGCTGTGGAATCTCTGTGCTTCTATTAGGCAAGACAATGGGCATAAAATAAATATCTGGGCTTGATTTTATCTTGGCAGAAAGGTGGAGTTTATAAAAAACTTGGAGCATCCAGTCAGTAGGAACATTGGGGCTAATTCCTAATTCCTTAAATAGGGCATGACTATCTCGTGTATCTATCAAGCCAGATTCTTTAAATTGCCTGACTGCATGGTGTGAATCGGGCATGAGCGGATAAAACGGAATGGAAAGAAGCTTTGACAACTCCTCGAAAAACACGGTGACATCGGTACAGATCCAGTTGTCATCTGGAGTTGCAGGTTGTAGCTCATAGTAAGCAAACAGCCCTAGCACATGGAACAGACGAAGTAAGGCTAGGAACTGCTTGTCAGCATCTTTCTTGTCAATAAAGCCACTGCAGAGGCAGAATGCTTTGAGATCATCAAACAGAATGTACTTCTGCTCGGTACGGCTTGTGATGGCATCAAGTAAGAACCACATTAAAGGCATTTTCAACTGAAGACAGCCTTTTCTGGCAGCAAGTAGAGCGCGGAGTTTATCCACAAATACCTGATCTTCAATTGTGGTAGATCTACCATCTTCTTTGTACATCAGGTTATCAACAAGAAAGGCAATGTTCTCCATACTAGCTGGAACAATATGCTTAAAATAAGGCTTGTCCTCCAACTGACTCAAGCATGTGGCATTAGCTCGTAGGAATTCCTGATAATTCTCTCTTTCAAGCAGCTTGTCCTTGTGAGTGGCCACAAGGAAGATCCTGAAATCAGGTTCCTTGATTCCTTGAGGAAGCTTGGCTTTCTTGAATTTCATGGTGTACACACTGGATAGCTGGTACATCATCATTTCCAAGCCACTTTTAAAACAAGGAATGGATTGTGTTGAACCAGGTTCAGGGCGGTAGGTAACCTTAACAGGGTCGTTGAGGTCGACTGAGGCATTAAAGACATTGACGTATGTAGCTGGTAAGTTGAGCAGGAAGGGCAAGGCATCTTGAAACACAGGTTGCCCACCAGTGTCCAAAAGATGGACAAAGGTATTCTCTTTCAGACTCAGCTGACCTACATCAGTGGTCCTCAGGAGCTCTTCTCGAGCTTCAATCAAAAGTGATACAATTTGACTTTCTTGTGGTAATGGAGTGGCAGTAAGGCGTGGTTCCCTCTCAGAGCTATGTGGCAAGGTGCCTGGAGGCGAGGCTTCACCCATATGCTCAGCTGATGTGTATTCAGAGATTTGGGAAGATGGCTGTACTTCAACACCATCTCTTTTAGATTGTACTTTTGGCTTCAGCTCAGCTTCTTCAATAGCAGGGAAGGTTAGATTTTTAATAAATTCATCTTTCTGAATGGTTCTGCGGACTGATTCCTCCATCTCGGTGTCTGTGATCAGTGTCCAGACAGACTGGTCAACAAGGAATTGTTCAGAAGTAACAGCCACTACTTCTGGTCTCTCCATTACTCCAGTACTTTTCTTTATCTCTTTTGATTTGTTATAAGCAAGAAGGTACTTAAAAGATGACTTTCCCACCTCAGACGATCCAGTCAGTACCACTCTGGCCAAGTTCAGAATAACAGATCCATGAGCATCACGAGCTTTCTCATATTCCTCATACCATGACTAGAATTAATAGAAAAGCAGTAATCCCTTTAAACAGTAATGTGAATATACCTTACTCTTACTGTACATTACACAGAACTCTTTTAAATACATGCATCTTTGCTTACTTGTAGGTCGGGTTCATTCTCTTCAATTACATTTGCTTTATCTCCCACATTTGACTGCTAAAGATATAGAATAAGTTATACTTTAGCAATCAGTTATTTTACTCAAGCTTCAGAACTCACAGTAGGTTCTTGAATGTCACTATCGTTGTTGTCTGGAGCTTTGTTAGAGTTCAGGGGAGCAGCTTCTGAAGAATCTTTTTTGACAGTTTGAAGAACTTCAAGTAATTCAGTATTCTGCAGAATGAAAAGGATTGTAAAATGTAAACTTGGTATAGACATACATAGGCTTTAATTTTCTATATATGTACACTTAGACAATGACTGAACAGGTGGCGTTGAAGTAGCCATGGTGCAGGCACCAGCGAGAGGACCTTCCTGAAGGACGGGTCCACCCGCTAGTAATTGATAATAGACTCAACATGCACATTCCATTGCGTGTATAGTCAGTCAACATAGTATGATTCTATGTACGTACCTTAAAGGGGAACTGAAATGAAAAATTAAGTCCCCTAAAAAATGTAAAGTTCTTATAGTTATATATCATGGCTTAGTTTAAATTAGCCGAATTTGCTTACTTACCGAGCTTTGACTCGACGAAGTTAGAAAAAACAGTCCCTTTGCACCTCCATTTTTCAGGAGGAAGTAAACGTCATAATCGTCACTGGACCTAAAACAGTTATGGAAGCGTATTCGGTTCCGTATTAATTCGATCAAACTAAATCGATTGTTTTCGGTAAAGGAGCACTCACAGAATGCCGCAATGTATGTATCGCTTATGGCTGTTACAATAATTCTTCACCCGAAACAACAGCTAAAGGTATTAGCTTGCATCACCTTCCCTTAAAAATGCCCATCTTTTAAGCTTCTTGGAAAAAAAAACAGTTACACCTGAAAATCCACGACTAACAGCAACTGCTCGACTTTGCTCAGCACATTTTTAGGAAAGCTGCTTCATAACCACTAATCCTATAAGGAAGAGCCTAGGTGGATCAACCAAGAGGCTATTGAAGAAAGATGCAGTTCCAACAATCTTCTCTTTCAGTAGCAAGCCTCAGAAAATCCGTAAGACCAGTGAAAAGGTCAATGGAGAAGGCAAATGTTGAAGAAAATTTAAGGAGGGAGGAGGAAGTATAATGATACATGGAAGACACAGAGCCACTGTACGTAGACAAATCTTTTCAGACAGAACCAGAGGTCAAAACATCGATAGCCAGCTGCAGCACCAAGTATTGTGAGACAGATCCACCTCTCTTATTAAGGGATCAAGAGGTACAGTGTAACTTATGGCCAGATGCACCCATACTGGCCTCAACCCCTACTGCTTCCCCTAACCCCAAGGCCAATGACTTGGAAAAGTATAAGGATACAATTAATACTGAATGTATGTAAAAAGCTCAAAGGGCTGAATTATTTTTATAGGTCAAAGGGTGAAGCAAATGATGACAGCTGGCACCCTGACCATTCAATGGATACAGAGCATTCCTTCTCTGTACCAGTCCAGCCTATGCCTGATGAGGACATTAAGTATGTAGTTTTCGAGTCTTGTCTTTTAAATTTGTTTGCTGCCTGTGATGAGTGTGGCAAAAAGACTGAGGTCTCGAAGATAGTTATGGGTAGTATGGTGAAAATAAGGGCTACCTGTCCAGATGGTCATACTAAGCAGTGGTCCTCTCAACCAATGCTTGGTAATACTGCAGATGGAAATATTCTAATCTCTGCAGTAATTCTTTTATCAGGTGCAACATTCAGTACATTTAATCACTTTGCAAATGTGCTGAATTTGCAAGTAATGACTGAAAGGTCATTTTATCTACTTCAAAATATCTACTATTCCCTGCTGTGCATGAAGCATGGTTAGATCACCAGACTACTGTGTTAGCTTATCTGAAAGACAACCCAGTAAAACTATCAGGTGATGGCAGGTGTGAGAGTCCTGGCTTTAGTGCAAATATTGTACATATACAGTCATGGATCAGGCCACCAGTCTAATAGTAGATTTTTCTCTGGTGCAAGTCACTGAATGCACCAGTTCAGTTGCTATGGAAAAGGAAGGACTCAAAAGGTGCCTTGAAAAGGTCATCCCACAGTTGGAGGTCCTTACCTTAGCACCTGATAGGTCTATGCAATGCCTTAATGAAGAAGTGTTATGCTAACATTAGCCACCAGTTTGATGTGTGGCATTTTAACAAGTCTGTGTGTAAAAGGCTAAAAACAGCTGGGAATGAGAGTGGATGTGGGGCTATCTTATCATGGATTCAGTCTATATCAAACCATCTTTGGTGGTGTGCACAAGCATGCAATTCTGATGCACAGTTATTAGAAGAGAAGTGGCTCTCATTAGTACACCATACTGTGAATAAACATTCATGGTTAGGTACTACTAAATTTTCTAAATGACAAGGAGTTACAGGAATAGCAAACGGTTTTAAACAACATAAAACCTTTGGTTTATAACAAAATTTTAGGGGCAAATCTTGAAAAAAATCATTTATAACGAAAGAGCTACCAGCTTACCACATCTTGTAGCCATAGAAAAAGAAATCAAGCAAGATGTGAAGGAGCTTGAAAATTGCAAAGTACAAACTACACTAACGAACTTCTTCAGTTACAGTCCTGCATGACATTCTATAACTTGAAAATCGTACGTTTACGAAATCACACGATCGTTTATAATTTATTTTGTTGTCAATGTACTACAAAAAAACGAACAAATGACTTAGAGCTAGACATTCCATCTATAATTTACCGTGACGAGTATGGATATGATACGTGCCTGAAAACGTATCTTTTTTATAACAAAATTCGGTTATAACGAAATAAATTTACTACAATTTGAAGTTCGTTATATCTGTGCTCCACTGTACTAAATTTTCTAAATGTGCACATGATGAACTATCACCTGATGACGTGCGTAATAAAGCATGGTTGAATCCAAATACCCCTGCACATGAAGCTCTAAAATCTATTCTTTTGATAAGAAATTGCTGCAGGACATTCAAAAACTCACTGAGTTTTGCCATACTGGGAAACTAGAATCCTACCATTCCCTGCTGACTAAATACTGTCCAAAGAGACAGCATTTCAGCTATCATGGAATGGTAATTTGAACCATGTTGGCAATATTAGATCATAACTATAAATTACATCGTCCTCAGGCTACTACAAAGACAGGAGATGCTCGGTTCAAACTAGTCTTCCCCAAGTTCAAAAAGACATGGATCTCCAAACCCATTGCTGAACACATGATGGAATGACACGCCTGACATTCCTACCTAGCCTACTGTGTATCCACCATGTGAACTGGCGATAAGCAGCCAATCTAAAACATCTATATATAAATTAGTGTAGAGGAAAATCGAAGGATCAGTAAGTGGTAGATTCAATACTGGCATAATTACTATAAACTTAACCTGTTTGGAATTGGATCCTGTTCAAAATCATCTCCTCTCATCTCCCTCATTCCTACTAAAGCAGTTCTGAGTACTTCCCTCCTTATGCAAACGGGCCTAAAATCATCCTATCAAGTAATTGTCATGTGGTTGTCATGTGACTTGTAGGTGGACTGATGTGTTAAGTATGGCAGTGAAGGGAGAGACTGAAGTTTCCAATAGGATTGAACCTTGCCACACGAGTGATGAAGATTAAGCACTTAAAGTTCATTGATTCACATATCTTGCGGAATTTCATGACAGCAAACACATTCTTCTTCAGTGGACATCATTTGGCAGGCTCCACATTGACACCAAGATGTGTTGTTAATCATACCAGTAGGAATACTAAGTTCTTCAACGATTTCGCTTTCGCTTGTGACGATCTCACTTCCTTCACTGTCCTCTTCTTGCTCGGGTTCGAATCGGTATGGTACTAAAGCCATTGCAGTCGTACCGAGTTTAGGTCCAGTGACGTAACATGATATTGTTTCCTGAAAAATATGGCGCCAGCGATGCAGCTGTAAACGGTCTCGTAAATCTCTAAAGGTTACTTAAATTCGATGAGAATGTTATTTCCCTTCGTATTAAGTGTAAAACTATCGATATAAAAGAAAAAACGGCATCAAAAATTTTCATTTCAGTTCCCCTTTAAAAATAATTTTGCATTTACGGACACAGTCTTTCTAAGTACAATATTTATTATGTATCAATCAGCACTTAATTAACTTACTGTAAAGGCCAATTGCAATGGGCTCTCCTTCATTTTGTCTGGTTGGCTAGCATCAGCACCATGTTTGAGCTAATAGAAATACAAAACCACTGTAACTTGCAATAATACTTTTACAGTACACACATACATGTATACTGTAAATTCACTGAAATACATTATCTCCGGACCTTACCAAAATTCTGCACAATTCAAGATCTTGATTCAAAGTAGCCTTGTGTAAAGGAGTCTGCAGGTCATCATCAACTGGGTCTACTTCACAATTGTGACTAAGCAACAACTTTACTATTTCAGCCTAAAAATACAGTTAACAGAACACATACAAGCAATAACTAATAGATTATATAGCTGGAATTTAAAATACAATATACTGTAACAGTAACTAGAAACATTACATATTTCTACAAAAATAGTGAAGATGTAGGGATGGCACAAAAGTACAGAAACAAGAAATGATGTTACACAGTGAAGCATTATCTGTGCAGGAATCACACAACCAAGGGTGTTGCAACATATCCCTACATCTGGCAACATTGGCATAGGAACTGGGGCAGATGAAGCTGCAGTCCCCCTAACATGTATACTCCACACAATGACATGCAGTGAAATAAGTGTAAAGGCTGCCAATAAGTATAGGAAAGTAGGACACAGACAAAGGCTTCCTGTATATGGTATATACCTATGAACATGGGAAGAATAAGAGTGGACATCATGCATTTTCTAGTGAGAAGCACACCATGCAAAATGTTGCCAGATGTAGGGATATGTTGCAACACCCTTGGTTGTGTGATTCATGCACAGCTAATGCTTCACTGTGTAATATCATTTTTTGTTTCTGTATTGACTCTAACGTTATCGCTCTCACTTCTACAAAAGAATACAGTGAGGAAAATTTAGAGTATTTTCGCTTAAGAAGTAGTCCGAAAGCTTATTTCCTTTTTTAGTTACAGTGAAGAAGATGAAGATGAAGAAGAAAACAAAAATGGGATATTTCAAAGTTCGTTCAATTTGCTAGCGGAACACGGTCGCTTGCCTTAAAGGCCAGTTTATAGCATGGCTGGTCTATTTTTAACTACACATACGTAGCTTATTTCGGTGGTTTTCAGCCTATTTCAGATTTACAAATGTATAGGGAAAATGAAACAGCCGGTACCATCCCTACATAGAGAGTACTACCGTACTCTCTGTTTACTGTAAATAGCAATATATATTGCCAGCATCTACTGTATGACAAAGGCATGAGGCAAATTTATGGTTTCTGTAGACAAACCATTATACGTATCAACATAACTACAAAAAGTAAATGTAGGGATCACTAGTTTACTACTGTGACAAATGGTTTTGGTATAGTCCTCATGCAGCTAAAGTGCAATATTCGAACAAAATTTCAAACCGGTAGGAGTATGTATATCAATGGCTGGAAAAAAATGGCCACCCAATCCAATGTATTAGCAAGCAACACCTCATATGTATAAATTAAGTGTTACAATAATTGCGTATGAACTCGTATAATATATATCCGTAACATGAAGCCATACATAAATCGCATTATTAAAACAATATAAGGGCTGCCATAGGCAGCCCCTAAAAATGATGTTAGAAGTAGGAATGGCAATGTTCACTGATACATCTGCAAAAAGTATCAAAACAAGACAGTGATTATATGATAAGGCTAATCATACAGAAGTTGCATGTATACTGAAATTTAAGTAATTCAACCATACACTTCTGTATTTGGGCGCACCATTCCTACTTCAGGTTAGTGCGCCCAAAAACAGAAGTGTATGGTTAAGTTACTTGAATTTCAGTATACATGCAACTTCTGTATGATTAGCCTTATCATATAATCACTGTCTTGTTTCAATACTTTTTGCAGATGTATTAGTGAACACTGCCATTCCTACTTCTAACATCATTTTTGTAAATGTTTTTTATTTAGTTGTCGTGTTGGGTGCATGAGGTACATAATAACTAGACTGGGACTATGTAACAGAACAATGAGAAATTGGACTTACACCTTTATACACAGCTTTGTGTAATGGTGCTGATGTACCCAATGCACCATCTGGGTCATGTGCTAGTACATTCAGATCAGCACCAAGCTCAATAAAGTACTCCATCATTCTGGTATCACCACAGCACACTGCCAAATACAACAATGTGGTTGAACAGCTCTTCCCTTTTGTTGTATATCCCAAAGGCATATTAACATTACTCTCAGTAACATATTGCTTGACCTATACAAAAAGACCAAAGTTCACTCAATATTATAAATAATGACATTCATAGGACTCACCTTATCAAGGTTACCATTTTTAATACTGAGGTACACCTCCTCCATCCATGGTTCTTTCCATTTCACTTCAAGCGACCTTTTTTTTAAATTATCCTAAAAAAGCAAGAGTATCATTAACAATACTTGATGCATGTACCATTTGGTTACACACCTGCTACTTGTTAAAGTGAAGTATGATGGACAGTAGTTCCAAAAAGGCTCATTGATTATAAAAGTGAAATAATGGATGAATGGGCTATGTATTTTGAAGAAGATGACTACTTAGATCATGTTGCTTTCCCCGATAAAAAGACATAATTCCGTAGACCGTGCTTTTACTCCTGGGCTGATAACTTTTTCATTCTTGCAAACACCATTTTTTATAATTCTTATGTTTAGATACATCACCTACTGGCATAATTAACTGTTGAAAAAGGTCATTGCTCTGTTTATATAGATTTGATTATTTAACAACATTCATAACTGTTAAACTCAGTCTCCCAGAACCTCATCTCAATAAGTTATACTAATTGAAATCAATAGAATCACACCCCACCAAAATTGCTGATGGCAGCCATTTTGTTTGTGTACATACATAGAGTTTGAGTAAAGAAATTAGGTACAACTATAATATTACTGGAGATAAAAATAGATCTGGAGTAACAAAAATTATTTTATTTATTATCTTCTTCTACAAATGAGGTAACTATGTCCGTACATACGTACATTCTCATAACAGCATTAAACTCACAGGCCTCATTTTCGTATTGTCGGTGATATCCTTCAACATGGCAGCTAGTTTCTTTTGATTAATACCACATTCATTGGGCATTTTCATCTCGCACTTCTTGTGGCACATTACATCACAAACTGAAGAAGTACAATGCATTATACACAAGTGTAGTGCAAAGAGGCTATACGTACATTAATATGTATGTACGCATGTATACAAGTGGTAGTGGTGGGGTAGTTCTAGTTGCATTCATGGATCCAGTTGGTTTCCTATTAATTATATATATATTATTATTATTGATAAGGGTGGGACCCTAGACTTGAAGAACATTTGGAGATGCAGCTGGATCTTCTTCTTGAGTTCATGGTACGAAGAAATCCCTACCCATTATTCTGTAACGTAATTCAAGGATTTGGACATTTCAACTTGTAGGTCTTCATCAGCAATAAAAGAGGACAATGATTACAGATGCTAGTTAAATAGAATAAGGGGGTGACATTAGTTGAGTTGTCCACTTGAGTAGTGTCACCAAATAAAATATCATTTGAGTTAATTGATGGTATGATGTCTGTCCATATTGGGTTCAGTGATATGCCTGGGTCCATGTTCATAATATCTGTTGGTCTGGATATGTATGGCTTCCCTTATCTTTCTCCTCATCATCAGGTTGTATCATGATCAGAAATAATGATGAATTTTTTTTCCATCTTTGGATGACTGGGAGGCGATCACTGGTTGCCAACTTAATAGGACTTCGGTCCCCCAGCCAAGATCAGACTTCGGTCACTTGGCTGGTATGGCGTAATACGTTCCAGTGATTATTTCTGATCATTTTAGCCTTTGCACAGGCTTAGTGCAATTAACTCCCTTTGTCAGGTTGTATCATTTCTGCCTTTCCCAAGCAATGGTGTGCCCTGCAGCTGTCTTCATTACATGTACCACTACTGAATTGCTGGTATCTCCTCTACTGACATATCTTCTGTGTACTGTCAGCCTCTGTTTTAGATTCTTTAAGGTTTCACCTATTTACATTTCTTTGCACTCACAGGAAGTCCTGTTGGTGACTCCTGTTGCTTGTTCCTTGCTGATGGGTGTTTTCATTTTCATTAATAAGGATCTTAAGGTATTCTTGGACGTACGTACCACTGTAATGCCAAGAGGTTTGCAGGTTCTCTATGAAGTTTTGCTTAAGTCTCTCATATAAGATAGGCATAAGATTTTTCTGTCCTCTTCTGTCGCATTGGTAGTTGTCCTGGCTTCTTAAGCACCTTCTGGACAATACTTCTTGGGTAACCGTTCTTTTCAAAAGCTGTTTAAGGTGCTGTAACTCATCTTGGAGTTTGTGGGTTGTGCTCTCCTCTTTAGGAGGTAATTGTCCAAAACTTCACCCTTATTCTATTTAACTAGTATCTGTAATCATTGTCTATGTTTATTGCTTATGAAGACCTATGGGTCGAAACATCCAAATCCTTGAATTATGTTGCAGATTGCATAAGAAAACAACTATATACGTAAACAATTAGGTAGTAGAAAGAGGACATAGATTCATACATATGTATGTAGCAGCTAACCATCACACTTAAGAACCTGTCCCACTATCAGCTGACCACATAAGTGACAGAAACCAGTGCTCAAAAGACCTGCCTTCTTGAAACGATGAGGAATATTCAATGAGAACCTCTCCTTCAAGTAGTGTAAATGTAATTACATATATACGTGCATACGTATGTACATATAGTATGTGTCACTATTGCTATTGAAGTGATTATAATAAGCTCAGCCAAAGTAACGTAAGGGGATAGTGACATAGAGGTTTTACATTAATTATGATTGAGATTAATTAGATGGATAGGTTCAGGGAGCATGCTAAAAATATGGTGTGCTGGACACATATATTATAACAGATCCACACATGCAATACATACATAAGTACATACATATACAGTCTTACAAAATAAGAAAATAAATATCTTGAGCCTCCCAATGGGCCACTAAATTCATGTCCTTACCACAGTCTTGCCTGCTTGGCATTCGTTCAGCACATGCATCAAACACTTTTCATGCACAACATAAGAACAGGATAGACACTGAAGACTGTCTTGACGAAATCCCCTACATTATATTCAAAAACATATGTAAGAATGTCAACATGTTTATCCTTTTGTTTTATAGCACAGACTACTAAAGGCTATGTACTAAGAAACATAAAGGTCTTATACTTGAACCAGAGCATACTTTCAAAGAATAGAATAAATAATTCATAAGGTAAATTAACAATAAAAACATTTAGTTCTGAAATTTGCTTAACATTCATCACGTTTGCACTCTCTTAAGGTGAAATCTGAGAAATTTATTTTATGTGGCATAAGTTATAATTACATATTTTACTCACCACATTATTTCCCTACAATGTGCACAGTAGGTTGGCTGTTTGAAAGATTTCTTGGCAAACTTGTGTCCACAGTGCACAATAACCTGCCTATTCTTCAAGTCACCTCTCGTCCCATGAAGGGCAGTGGCATTCTTGTCACTGAGGTCATCCATTCTTTCTGGTGTTCTAGTGGCCAATGCAGCAGGAACAGGAGAAGTGACACTCCTTGGAGGGGGCAAGGGAGGAGCATCCTTTTCATTTTGGGTTTCTTCAGACTTCTTTACCATGCTTCCATTTGATTGATGAACATCAGGGACTGTATTAAGCATAAAATATACACATTTTGAATACTGTATAGCGGGAATTCACGTGGACTTTAACTTCACGTTTTTTGAACACTAACCCCAACTCGCAAAGATTTCTTCCGCCATTTTTATATATACTGGGAAGAAATTTTTGCGATTTTCATATGTTCTAGCTATGTCTCTGGGACGTGAACAACGATAACTCCATCTTTCAGCACAGTTACTGCGAAGGCATCCTTAGCGTTACTTTATTCACTTTGGCACGGAAGTCGTTCGCCGATTGTGGCAGCCCAAACATCTTTGTATGCATGATAACCTCTCACCATCGCTTCTACTCTGAAGTGCACACATTCTGCACCAACTGCCATCTGTCCTGATTAAGTACACATGGAGCACGCGAAAATATAAAATCGCAAAAATAAGAACCACGAACATTTATTCCGAGGACTTTTCCAAAGATTCACAAAAAGTTTTATCCGCAAAAATTGATATATATATTGATCTATCATCTCATACTTATGATCAGCAGTGCATAATACATACCGTATAGCGGGGAAATTTGGCGAGGACTTAAATTTGGCAATTTGGTGAGTAGTTTGAAGCTCGCCAAATTTAATTCTTTGCCAAATGCAGCTATTGATTTCGAACATAGTGATACGTTACGGGGCAATCCGTAAAATATAAAACTCGCCAAATGCTAAAATCGGGCATTTCGCCAAATATATTGCCCGCCAAATTTTCCTGCTATACAGTATCATGTATATATGAATAATCTAACACAGCATTTTTCTTACATGCTACATACGTACATCGTACGTACTTTATAGAATGAAAGGAGCTAAATCTAGTTTAAGCTTTGGATGAGGATACAAGAATTTCCTCCTTCTACTTCTCTTCTTCTCCACTGGGCCATGCATGTGTCCTTTTAAATAAAAGGAAGTGGTTGTCGCTAACCTAGCAAACCAAATTGGACTCCTATCTAATTAACAATTGTATAAATTATAGTGTTTACAAGAAAGCAACAAGGAACCTATATAACTGTATTTCATATCCGTTACTGTGCATATTTCTATCTGTACAGGCATCACTCTTATGAAGAAATTACTAACGAAGGATACAACATTAGTACAAGCATTTTATCACTTGAAAATCATTATTTTCTAAGTACAGTGCATGAAAAAACTATATACGTAGCTTCTTAATAATAATGTCAATTTAAAATACAAATATTGCTCAATAGCTTCACATTAGATCCAAAATATGTAGCAGCGGCTTCTGAAAGGGTAGTTTGGACTCACACTCCTGGCTTAAAGGAATTCCTTTTTCATGTGTATACATACACACATACTTCCACAGGTATTATAATTACATGCCATCTTACCTTGTGAGCTGTCCCTCTGAATCTCCTCGTACAGTTTAGCTTGAAGTGTCAGTACACCACACGGTTGCATATCAAGCTGAAGTTAAAATCAAAGATTTATCAACAAATTATCATAGTCACACCTAAACTACAGTATTTTGCAATCAATTACGTACGTGTTCCAGTGCTAAAAATAACAGGCGGACATCGGACAATGTCCGATTAAAATCATGCTAGGTGCGGTCAAATAGACCTTCAGTCGGTCATTGGGTCCGGACACTTTTTGTATTATTAGGAAGTACGGTATGCGCTACGTAGATTTAAGAAACGCCTACTCGATTGAGATTTTTGAGCGAGGCACTCGACCTTTCCTTCTAACCAAAATTGATTTTAGTCAAAATTTAAAATAACACAAGTTTTAACAACATTTGCATTAGTAGGGCAATGTGTTAATAGACTTAAGAATATAGCTTTGTCTAGCAAATACATTAACAAAGTTTAACAACTCTTCCTGCAAATAGAGAGAGCTATACAAAAAGAGCCCTGGTAATAATAGGTGGATGAGATTTGAAGTCAGTGACATATTAGGTAGAAAACTTGGTTGTAGTCTTAATAATAGCTATTTTAAGCACCAGTAAACTAGATGATAGGCTGACAATAATGTCCGACCAAAAAAAGCAAATGTCCAATCAAATCCTAATTCTTATTTTAAGCACTGGTGTTCTATACATCAGTTCATTGCCCAATAAAATAACTCTCTATAAATACACATTGCTTCCATAATTGTAATGTACGTAGGAATCACAGATTTAAGACAACAGTGCTAAGAGCTATGTACAATTATATATGCTACCTAATTAGTTCTCCATCACAGTTAGTGGAGAAATACAATTTTCCAATCATGTAACACAAGGATACAGGAAAAGGTACACAATGGATACCCTATCTATATACTGGCAAATTAGATACCTCTTTATGGAAATTCATGATCAGCTAATTAGAGACAGACCTCTAGAGTGGTCCATATAGATATGTACATATGTACACACAGAGGCTGTCACTGGACCTAAACAGTTATGGAAGCGTATTCAGTTCCGTATTAATTCGATCAAACTAAATCGATTGTTTTCGGTAAAGGAACGCTCACAGAATGCCGCAATGTATCGCTTATGGCTGTTACAATAATTCTTCACCCGAAACAACAGCTAAAGGTATTAGCTTGCATCGCCTTCCCTTAAAAAGTGCCATTCTTTTAAGCCTTTGGAAAAAACAGTTACACTTGAAAAATTCACAACTAACAGCAACTACTCGACTTTGCTCAGCACATTTTCAGGAAAGCTGCTTCATAACCACTAATCCTATAAGGGCTACCTGTCCAGATGGTCATACTAAGCAGTGGTCCTCTCAACCAATGCTTGCATGGTAATACCGCAGATGGAAATATCCTAATCTCTGCAGCAATTCTTTTATCAGGTGCAACATTCAGTACATTTAATCACTTTGCAGATGTACTGAATTTGCAAGTAATGACCGAAAGGTCATTATATCTACTTCAAAGATCTACTATTCCCTGCTGTGCATGAAGCATGGTTAGATCACCAGACTACTGTGTTAGCTTATCTGAAAGACAACCCAGTAAAACTATCAGGTGATGGCAGGTGTGAGAGTCCTGGCTTTAGTGCAAATATTGTACATATACAGTCATGGATCAGGCCACCAGTCTAATAGTAGATTTTTCTCTGGTGCAAGTCACTGAATGCACCAGTTCAGTTGCTATGGAAAAGGAAGGACTCAAAAGGTGCCTTGAAAAGGTCATCCCACAGTTGGAGGTCCTTACCTTAGCAACTGATGGGTCTATGCAATGCCTTAATGAAGAAGTGTTATGCTAACATTAGCCACCAGTTTGATGTGTGGCATTTTAACAAGTCTGTGTGTAAAAGGCTGAAAACAGCTGGGAATGAGAGTGGATGTGGGGCTATGTTATCATGGATTCAGTCTATATCAAACCATCTTTGGTGGTGTGCACAAGCATGCAATTCTGATGCACAGTTATTAAAAGAGAAGTGGCTCTCATTAGTACACCATACTGTGAATAAACATTCATGGTTAGGTACTACTAAATTTTCTAAATGACAAGGAGTTACAGGAATAGCACAAGATTACATGTAAAAAGAGGGTTGATGACTTTTGCATCTCAGATGAAGGAAAATCAATCCATTAAAAGAGACTTCAGCCTCACATCCCAGATAAGACCTAGGTTCCTTGATGGCACGGTAATCAGGATTTATATGTTAGCTTTTTAGTTTACAAGTGCTGCTATTGTAAATGTATTCACTGATTTCAGACAGTGAAGCCTCCTGTCTGCATGAAGGTATAGGCGACGGAAGCAAGGGGCAAATGGGGGCACTGCCGCTCACTTTTATAGACCAGGGCGCACCACTTACAGATCAAAATGATTTCCAACACTCTTATATTATGATCTCTATAGCTATAGGCCCCCTATCTGGATGCCTTTCCTGAAGGTCATTCTAGCGAATAATCAACTAGACTAATTCGGAGCGAGGAGCGTACTCACCTGTAATGTAACTACGAGGCCATCTTGCTCCTGTCTGCACTCTTCAGCTATGATTTCCGTCTCTACAGTTACTTGGGAGATGGGTCGGTCTATCCCGGCCTCCTGTAAAGAGAGGACTATTTTGATTACATACAGGTAGTAGCTATACGGAGCGGAAGAGTGAATATACCGTCTTGTCCATTACTATGACTTGCATACGACGCCCTTCACTCAAATGAGAGTCAAATCCTCTCTTCCATTGTGGATAGAATGTCTTTTTCTTTTGAAGTAATCTACTATCTCCATCTTCTTCCTTTAGCAGTTCCAAGATCTTTACTGCACAAAAGGGATCTAAAGTCTCAAGTTTGCTGTCAAAATTCGCTTCGATCAATCGGATGCGTAGGAAGGACATTCTTCCCGGTATCCCTTGCAATATCGACAGTTAATTCTACTTATTGAATTGCTTGAAATAATAATAAAATAGTCTGAGGTATCCCGACCACGTTTCTTCCTCAATTTTGCTACAGGACGGTGGTCGGGCGGGCTACATCTGAACCAAGTGGGTAGTAAGGTATTTTAATTAGCAAGTCACATGGCCTGGCTAGAGGAACATCAATTGCACCAAATTTGGCATCCCCCTCCTCTAATCGGTGATGACGTCAAAAAATGAAGAAGAAACATAACAAATTCATACTGAGTGTTGGGGTGGAATAAGTACAGGGTTCCACACTGTAGGTAGTTGCATAATGCTGTCCAAGTTCATCACCACTGATCTTAATCCATGTGGCTTTCATGATTCTTCTCTGCCAGTAATTAGGTGTAGTATTCTTAACTCCTACTGGGTTTCATGAGCATGGAATAGCAATGCTACTGTGAGGATCACTCTCTTACTTGATCACGTGACCATCGAATAGGCCCAGTCTTCTAAATCTAAGACTAAATTGAATCAGTGGCAAGCACCCCCTGACAACAAACACTGCCCACTGAACAGATTACTGACCAATTTAATGACTGATTTACTGTATGTGTGTTTATATATATGTTGCATGTATGCACTGTTACTGGCCTCCCTGAAAAGGACTAAGTGGAGTTCCAGTCCAATAATTCAATTCAATTCAACTAAAAATCTGTTTCCATGGCCTGGGCTTGAACTATGGACATCCGGTCCCATAATCACTGGATCTTGAATCTTGTTCCTTAGCTCTAGACCACCAGCACCCCATTGCTGTGTGCTATTAAATTGTGCTGGTATATGTGTATGTGTGTTGGGTCTCTATCCTTGATTCTGCACAACTTCTGTCTTAGAGTGGAGGAGGTCCTAAAGACAGTCTTAATGCTGTATCTCCTGCAGACCCTTCTGAGATCCTCACCAAGCCCTGATACATAGGGGATGTAGAGGATATGGTGTGGTTGCTCATTCTGTGTCCTTTGTTGTCTTTGGTGCACTGCAGTTCTGACCACTTCATACGGAAATCCTTTCTATACTATGTTGCTGTAAATCGATCACGTAACCATCGAAAGGAGTCTAGCTGATCTTCTAAGACTGAATTGCTTTAGAATATACTTCACCTTTTTGAGTTTATAGGAAGTGCTAATATCTTTTAGCGATCAGTGTACTTTCTGTGCAAAGTCCGAAATGGGAAATAGCAACAGAAGAGGAAACCATAATCCAACTGGACATCCTGAGTCGGGAAGAAGCCTTCTAACGCCATCAACTGTTACGGGAACGCCCATTGAAAATCTAGGTTTCAAAGACGTACTTGTTCCATTGCAGACGCGATCGTCCCTTGTTGAAGATAAGTTGGAGGCGTTGGAGCAGAAATACAAAGACGTCCTGTTTGGCCATGACCAAGAAGAACAGTGGAAGAAAAAGCTAAAGGTTTGTAAACGAAGTAGAGGTTATCTAAATGATACGAAATCTAAATGTAAATATTGAAAACGAACATTTGGTGTCTTTCATGGTCAATATTAGAGCTGAGTTCGATCTATAATTATGTATAGATCAGTTACGAAAGGGATCCTACTATACATTGCGTAGAGGCATAATGATGACTGTTGTCTTATAATCAATTTCAACCCAACATTAATTGAATCCATGCATTGTGGTGCATAAGATAAATGAGAAATATGTAAATATAGTGTTTCTATATAGGTTCTATTATATTACTATTACTTTTGTGTTGTGCCATGCATGGGGTTATTATATATAGGTCTGATGATTATCCAATTTTGGGAGGAATTTGTTTCTGTCTTGTTTCTGTCAGGGTAAGAGTGTCCATCAGATCTCTTCAGTTTAACTTCTGGCAAATGTGCAGTATACGACTTGCTAAGGTGTAATTACGTATACATGTATATATATATTCCATTTCTATTGCCAGTAGTAATGACTCACTCATCAATTTTTGGGTATTGTTTTGTATTTGATATGCAGATAGCTGGAAGAGATAGTCTATGGCAGGAACTGCAGTGTACAGGGATCGTACCAATAATAATATATGTTGCAAGATGGAAACCTGATCCTGGGCATCCTGAACAAAATGATATAGTTATGAATTCCTTTGCAGTAAGTCTTTGTATGTTTCAGTTTTGGTGTAACAGTTATGTATGCATGAGTTGAAGTTTTTGAAACTCAACAGCTCACAGTTCTTAACATAATAATAAGTATATAATAAGAAAAGAAAATCACAAACTAGTATACTGGGACTTAAAAATAACACTAAAAATAGTTACTTTCAACAAAAGAAATCTTCAATAGCCTTTGCAAACATCTTGTTCATGTTTGTAGTGCCAGATGCCTCCTTTAGGACCTTAGCAGCCGCAAGAAGTGTCTCGGGTGCAGGGTCATTACAAAGAAACTGACAGAACAGATCATTAGCATCAGCCACACTTTGTGAAGTCTCCAATTGTTGTCTCTTTCCTGTGGCAAGGACTTTTTCATCTTCCAGAGCAAAACGTACTGTTTTTACATCACAATGCTTAATTAGCTTGTTCTTGTGGTTGTGCACAAATTTAATGATCGCATTTGGGCTTTTCAGATTGAGTGCATCCATCTACAGTGAGTCAAACATTCTACATACATAGTATTAGAAATTATGTATGTCAAATTAAGGCCATTAATCATTTAGCCTGAGCAAGACATCCTACTCAAGACGATACCAATGGACTTCTGTAAGTACGGTCCTAAATGCGTAGTGATCATAGACTGTTTTGAGTACCTTTTTGGAATTACAGCCATCTGTCAGATATATATGTTGTACTCCAACATGGCCAACGCCCAAATATGGTCATTGAATATTGTGCAATTGCAAGGGGTCTATATAAATTGTTGTTTATATATACCATAGATTATATAGACTACTTAACCTATATATTTAATAAGATGGCTGCCACAGCTAAGGCTTCACCTAATGCCGAACCAGATGACAAACTTGGAAAGCTTTCGTCATTTTTGGAAGGAAAGGGACTTCAGAGCAAAAGCACAGACATTGAACCGAGAGACTTCTTCTGGGACCAGTTGCCGAAATATACTGCATCGGGGATGATCGCTTTGACGATCATCGAAGTCCTATCTACGCTGGCTGGGGAATCCGTCAAGTGTTTAACGCCTCATGCAGGATTCACTCGAGATCAAAGCGACTACATCAACAACTACTGCGATCGACACGCTCCTCCTGCACAGTACTACCCACTAGCGTTGGTTGTCCAAGCAATCTGTATCGTGATACCACATTTCCTCTGGGTGACCCTCTTCTACGGGCAATTTCAAGATTTCTTCTCCCTGGCGACAGAACTAGACAGACGAAAAGATAATCTTATTGGAGATTATGCACTGAAAAATAGCTTGATTGTTAAAAATCTCGATGATAAATTTGGAAAAGGTAAAAAGATACCGTGGATATTTCTCTCCTACCTGGCAAAGCTGGTCCTTCAGGTAGCAGTTGTAGCTGCTGCTTTTGGTGTTAATGGAGACTACTTTGCTTACAACAAGTTCCTTCCTTCCTTCCCCTGCCCTCCTCCACCAGCAGGTCTCAACTGCACAAGTGCTGATGGGCCCCTCTGCATTACTTATAACGACAGTGTGGGAGTATTTGCAGATTTGTTCCTTTTCGATTTGGAAGCGGACTGGCCATTCAAATACCAAGTGAACTGTGTCCTGTCTACAGTCAATACCTTTCAGGCAGTGTGGATCCTCAATATGATACTACTGATCATAACAATACTAGCACACTTTGCTGGGATAGTGTGGTCTATGATGAGACACACTGAACAGCTCAACTGGAAGGAAACAGCAGACTTTATATTCCATTCCGGTTTAGAAGGATCAGAATATCAAGCATCCAGCTACCTAGAATCAATTAGGGAAATGAAAGTTTTCGCTTTGTACCGGATAACCTCTGATTTTAAATTTCTCTTCTTGAAACTCCATCGCTATGATGCTGGCTTAGCCAAGGTGTTTCATGATCTAATGATAGGCAACTTTATTGAAACCGAGATCCAGGCCCAACATGAAGTACTCAGTTATTATTCAAAAACCAAGGATGGTAAGTGTAAATTTTCATTATACTGTAAGTGCAAATCCTATTTTTGTATAGTCTAGATCTTAATTTCTTTGCATTCGTTATTTGAAGTGGAGATATTAAGATTTTATTTCATTTTAATATATACAAATACAAACTTAAAGATAAAAATGCAATCGCTATCATGAAGCGATCACATTTTTATTTTTTTAAATTTGTATTAAAAACTTAAAATTGACATTATATGGAATTGTAATTCTAAATTAAAAACATTTAAAAAAATGATGTTAGAAGTATAATTGGAATGGCAGTGTTCACTAATACATCTGCAAAAAGTATCGAAACAAGACAGTGATTATATGATAAGGCTAATCATACAGAAGTTGCATTATACTGAAATTTAAGTAACTTAACCACACACTTCTGTGTTTGGGTGCACCAAGCTGAGGTAGGAAATTTCTCTCCACCCTCTCTGTATCCCAACCAACAGAGGCCATTATTTTCCTTCGAACGTGACTGACATTTGTTAACCTGCCTGTCCCCCACAATTTACTAATTCCCTTCCTTTTCTCCCCTGGTCTTTCTTCTTCATGACCTCGAGCTCTACCGAAGCCATTACCATCTCCACTTCTTTGAAATTATAAAGTCCTCGCGAAATTTTCCCGCTGTACGCTAATACCTTTTCCTTTGCCTCGTCTTCTCAGTACTTATGCTGTTCATCAAATTGCCAAGTTGAATATCTTCCCAATATGCTTCCAATTTTTGATAAGCCATCTAATTTCCTCTGCTTTTGCTTCAGTCCTCTGTATCAAATCCACAATTTAACCTTCAATGTCCTCCTTAAAAGAGCGAAGTCTTTCTTTCATTTCTGTAAACTCTTTCCTACTGACCTCTTCTCTGTCTACAAGTGCTTGACATTGGATCAAAATTTTCGTCATACAGAAAAAGCAAAGAACGTGAACACTATCCCTAGCAACAACCACCTGAGCAACTCTGTAGCAAGACGGATGCGACCAACACATGCAGCCTTTGCAACAAACCCATGCAGTCTGTCCTGTCCTTAGCTGTAGATTCCCTTTTCTTCCCACAAGTGCAGCTAATTACATCAGTTTTGCTGTGAGTTTTTGCCATGAATTTTTCCGACAACTCTTTTACCTGCCTCCCCAATTCGTTTCCTGCATGTAAAACTCCCTTTCTGCCCTCGCTCAGGAGTCTCAAACCCCTCCCTCCCTTGCAACTTTATCTTGCAAACTAACACTCTTGCTCCTTTTACTGACATTTTTTCCACCACCACTTTCAGCTCCATCTACTTTACTTTTCCAGGATACTTACATATAAATAATGTATTGAATGACTATATATTTATGGCGAGCTTCAGCAATTAAGAATGAATTCTAATTCTTTAGAAACAAATTTTATATTGGATCATATATACGTATACGTACGTAGAACGTAACTTAACACTGTTATTCTAGTATGTATATAAAAAGATACACATATGTAAGATTTTGCTACTATAATATTTGCATTTTTATCTAGTCTCAAAGTATCGACTGATTATCTATACCTATAGCTGTCTATATTATAAATTTGAGACTCATACATTTCCTGTAGGAGGAGCTTACATGTATACATGTCTATCAACCCTGTTTGCAATTGGCATGCTGCATGGTAAATCTGCATAATTAAAGTAGTGCAGAAATCATAGTAATTTCTGTAGAAAAAATTGCCAAGGAGAGACAAAGAAAATTGCAAGTAAACCAGGATGGAGAAAATGCAAATAAGGTTGGTTCATTAAAGCTTTCCATGCATATGCAGTTGGTAAATTTAAGTTAGTGATGACAGGAAAGTAGCAAAACAAGGCATGCAGGGGATATACGTAAGGCTAGCACTAATTCAAAGTGCATGTCCTGTAACAGTTATAATACTTAATCAAATACAGTGAGATCTCACTTAACTGTAACTCTCATAACTGGTTCCCACACGTTCTGTTGCTGTTTTGCTTGTAACAGATATATACTTATTCGGAAACCTGGGTGTCTGCATCTGGTTGCGTTGTTTAAGTATACAAATTTAAAAGTTTACTTTCCGTATATTTTTCCCTTGATAATCTGGTGTTAGACCAAGGAATACACTGACAGTATGCCTGTATATACAAGCAAGCATGAACACCCTAAAATTACACTTTATCTAGGTTCTTTTTCTGACCGATTTATAGACATATTTTGTATCACTTATCCTATTCCTTCAGTTTATCTGGATATTTGCATGAAACAGATGTGAGATCTCACTATACATGAATATATATCAGTATCACTTCTTTCACTGTGACAGTGATTAAATATGCATTTTTATCGATCCCTAATTCTTTAATGTTACCGTTAAGCCTACTAGTAGGGTCTGTGCATTATAAATATGGGAAAAGGTGTAATTCTGATTGTGTTTGTGGATCTGTTCAACTCTTGAGATATATATACTGCCTGTATCCAGGAAGAGGCTCTTTAATTATAGAATACAGTATCAACTGAAATCTATTATTACTATTTTAAATTAAATAGGTTTGAGATATGAAAAGAATTTTCCAATATATATAGTAGATACCTTTGCATGTATATGGTATATATTTAGTGTCAGAGATATAATAATTATTGCACATATTATAATAAAACTGAAGTTATTACCCAATTATAACTTCTTTTCTAATAATAGATTTTTCTAGGAGATACAATGGAATGTTTTCTTCATAATTTGGTTTCCCAAAAAGCATTTTTGCCTAGTGAGAAACTGGTTACAGTGAATATTACCTTTGGTTCTAACATGGGATACCTCTTTCCATTGGCATGGAAGTCTGCAATGGTTTGTCTTTAATATACTGTACGTATATTGCTATTTTTGGAACATATGTAGGTGTAAAGTACTAAATCTGTACATTATAAAAGGAGATGTTAATTATACAGTAATATATTACTGCAGAAGTATTAGTGGGTATATTATAGCAGTTAATTATACATATATGTATGTGGTTTACATGCATATTGTATAATAAATAGCTTCATAGGGACAAATTACTTAAACCTAAAAATATTGCATGCATGTGTAGTTCATCTTTATAAGTTATTACGCAGATCTACTCTCTTGTTAACTTATTATAAATAATCCAATAGAAGATTAGACATACATAACTATAATATGCTCTGGCCATGGAGAGTGCATGTTTCAGTCACGACCAACAACATGAGAGTACCTCCACCATATATAGAAATACAATGGCCGACAAAATGGCTGACAAGCAGTGACATGTGTTTGATTTTGAGATATTCATCCTTTCTTTCATAATTTAAAAATATATACTGTTTTTGTCTGTATTGAAGCCAGGCTCGAATTGAGGCCTGGGCTAAAAAAGACTTGACCAAACCTCTCTTTTCAGACAATAAGTCTAAACTCTTAATTGGTATGTCATATGTATATGTACGTACTTATATATGTATTGATAGAAATGATGTGTTGATGTGTTTTCCTTGGTTAGACGGTACTGTTGAAATTGAACTCTGATTACTTCAATGAGAAACAACCTGTAGTTCGAACTGGATATGGTGAAAGCAATGTTTACATTATCAATTCTCAGGTGGATATTTTTGGCAAAAGTTTAGAATTTAGGAAAAAGGTATAATATATAATCTTTTCAAGTACATGCATACCGTATTTGTCCAAATATAATATATAAAGTTAAATAAAAACATTCAAAAATGAAGCTAAAAGTAGGGATGGCACTATAACAGTGATTGGCACATCTAGAAAAAGTAACGAAACAAGAAAGTGATCATATACGTATGATAAGGCTAACATTGCAAAGTGGCATCCTGAAACTTAACTATATACACATCACTTCTATGTTTGGGCGCATCATGGATATACATGTACTAGAAGTAGGGATCAATGTGCCCAAACTTTATCTTCTTCCCTTCAAATCCTTTTTTAATTCCTTATGTGTTTAGTAAAATCTTGTAATTTATTTAGCTTCAAGAAGAATTGGATCCTTGTTTTATTAGTAATCTTAGTGGATCCCAGAATTTCTTCACAAATGTCATCATTATTGGCCCTATCGATGATGTAAATAGAAAGATCACAGTGGATTTCTTTCTACACTTGTTGCAATGTGGTATCCTGGATAGTGGCGCCACACTCATTACACTAATGCCAGTCAAAATAAGGGGATCCAGTCCAGCTAAAAAATATATTCCATACACTCCAAAAAGGTAAGTATTCTTGATTGATATGTAATGTACATGTGTATATATTCTCTTTGATATATGTATGTATTTATATGCATATGTAACGGTTTAGCGCTTCCAGAATTCGTTCAATCGCCAAAACACTTTAATGAACAGCACCGAGTATTCTTAGTCACTCGTAATACAGAGCACGTATATCAATAATACACAAAAGCTATTGTTCTACCTATCAGTGTGACTATATGATTACAGTGTTAACACATAATAGTTAATCATCATCTACGTCATCACATCACCCCCGCCTTTGAAGCAAGCTCATCCCGAGCTGAGGGTCTTGGCTTGAATCGTCGGAGGTCATATCTGGAACCTGTAGCCTCCTCATCCTCATCCAGGCTTCCTTCAAATAGTCTGGTTATCCATCTTGGGGGTTGTGCTCTCCCTTGACGGTTTGGGCCATACCAGTAGAACCCAGTGGGGAAGGAGGGGCATGGCTTGACTCTAGTCAAATGAATATGCAAAGGTCCATCTTCAGGAAAGTAAACATTGGTCATGGTTACATCTGGGTCTTGCCTGGTTAAGACCCTGTAGGGCCCATACCAAGGCCTGGATAGCTTTCTATATCTGCCGGTCTCTTCATGCGGAAATTTCACCAACACTAAGTCTCCTTGCTTGAGGGATATGGGAGTTGATCTCCTATCGTAATACTTTTTATACTTAGCTTGGGACTTCTTGATCTGGGTGAGGGCCAATTCCCTCGCACTGGCTAAAGTTAGAATCAGTGTCTCCCGGAACTCAGACTGGTTGACTGGGTCACCTGAAAATGGGGGAAGGAAGGCAGCTTCTGTTGGGGTGCGGCAATCCATCCCAAACAAAAGAAAAGAGGGCTTTTCCCCAGTTGACTCGTGGGGACTGTTCCGGTAGGCCCACAATACCCCATGAAGGTATTTGTCCCACTGGACTCCAAACTCCGCAGCATTCTTCCTCAACATGGACTTGAGGGTGCGGTTAAAGCGTTCTACCATCCCATCGCATTGCGGATGATAGGCGGTGGTGTTAAGCTTCTTGATCCCCAGTAAAGTACAGATGTCAGTCATGAGATGTGACAACATATTGGCACCTCGATCAGAGAGGAGGGCTTCAGGAACACCAAAGAAGGGAATGACCTGTTCTACCAACAACTTGGCAATTCTCTCAGTCTTCTGGTCAGGTATCGGGAAAACAAGAGGAAACTTGCTCAGAAAATCCTGGAAAACAAGAACATATTGATTTCCCTTGGTGGTCTTAGGCAACTCCATGATATCCATACCAATGACTTGGAAAACACGATCAATGGGGATCGGTTTTAGGGCTGGACGCTGAATCCGACTAGCTCCCGTTACAACTGCACATTGGGGGCAGTTCCTGCAAAACTCTAAAGCATCGGTGTACATTCTCTCCCACCACCATCGGCGAGAGAGCGTGGAGAACAGACGTCTACCAGAGAAATGGCCACCCATGCTACCCCCATGACACTCCTCCATAATTTGCCTCTGTAGATGCTTGGGAACAGCAACACGTCTGGGGACGGCAGCTTCAGTCCTAGTGGTATCTGGTTTGTCCAGAAAGTAGAGAGTGTCCTGAATAACTGCAAACAGGGGTGCTTGCAGGGCTACTTTTCTTGCTCTGGATTCATCTGAGGGAAGCGTGTCCTGGGTTAGAAATTGAATGATTTCCACCAGCTGGCTGTCTTTCCTCTGTTCTGTGGAGAAAGAGGTAAGGTCTGTAGGGACATCGGGTTCCAGGTTCAAGAGGGCCTGGATATCTTCCAAGTTGTCTGATACTTCGGCTAGTGACTCCTGGGTTGTGAGAGCAGCCACTTGGCAAGGTCCCAGTTGGTCCTCTGCTGGTTGAGCCAGGGGATTCCGGGATAGGGCGTCAGCATTGACATTCTCCTTGCCTGACCGATGGATAATTTGAAGAGAGTTGACGCCATTACTGTAAACCTTGGTCCACCACCTAGCATGTTTCCCGCTCAGGTTTGGGGTCCCCAAGATGGCCTTTACTGCGGAATGGTCGGTATACACTGTCACTTTGTGACCATAAAGGTAGGCTCGAAAGTGGCTGAAGGCCCACACAACAGCAAGGGTTTCTAACTCAGTTATGCCATAATTCTTTTCTGGCTGTGACAGTGACCGGCTCGCATAAGCAATGGGGTGAATGCTCCCGTCTTCCTGTCGCTGTGAGAGAATGGCTCCTAACCCCAACACACAGGCATCGGTCTCCAGGATAAAATCCCTCGAGAAATCTGGGTAAGCTAGAACAGGTGCACTGGTAAGGTAAGACTTCAGTCTCTCAAAGGCTTGTTGGCAAGCACTAGTCCAGTTGAAGGGTGTATCCTTCCTCGTCAGTTGATGCAGTGGGTGAGCAATGGCAGCAAAACCTTGGATGAACCGTCTATAATAGGATGCTAACCCCAAAAACTGACGCAGTTCCTTGAGATTGGTTGGCACTGGGTAGCTGGAGATGGAGGATGTGTGCCTCTGGGTGGGCTTCAATCCCTCCGGGGTTACCATGAATCCGAGATATTCAACTTCTCTCTTAGCAAAATGGCATTTGGAGGGTTTCAGCTTGAGGCCAACTTCTTCCAGTCGGCTCATCAACAACCTTAGATGCTGTAGATGGTCCTCCCAGGTCCTTGAAAAGACAATGATATCATCAATATAGACATTGATGAAGTCAGGACCATCAGATGGATTCAGTTTCATCAACACCTGCTGCATCAGTCGCTGGAAGGCTGCTGGTGCATTGGTGAGCCCAAATGGCATCACCCGGAACTCGAATAGGCCTCGGTGCGTGATAAACGCAGTCTTATCCTGATAATCTGGATGAACCTGGATCTGCCAGTAGCCAGCCGCTAGGTCCAATGTGGAGAAGTACTTGGCCTGTCCAAGTTGATCCAGCAAGTCATCAATACGTGGCAAAGGGAAGGTGTCGGCTCTGGTAACTGCATTGAGGGCTCGATAGTCCACACAAAACCTGAGAGTGCCGTCCCGCTTCTTGACCAACACGATTGGGCTGGCCCAAGGGCTGTTCGATGGTTGGATCACTCCGGACTCCTCCATCTTCTTCAGCTGGTGGCTGACTTCTTCCCTGACAGCAAATGGGATCCTCCTTGCCTGTTGCTTGATCGGCTTAGACTCTCCTGTGTCAATTGTGAACTTCACCAAGTCAGTTTCTCCTCGCTCTCCTTCTCCTATGGCAAACACATGATGGTAGTTCAGCAATACACGGATTAACACGGACCTGTCTACTTCCGCGATGGATATTGGGTTAGCTTCAAGGACCTCCATTTGTAACGGTTTAGCGCTTCCAGAATTCGTTCAATCGCCAAAACACTTTAATGAACAGCACCGAGTATTCTTAGTCACTCGTAATACAGAGCACGTATATCAATAATACACAAAAGCTATTGTTCTACCTATCAGTGTGACTATATGATTACAGTGTTAACACATAATAGTTAATCATCATCTACGTCATCACACATACATATCCAGTTAATAAGTATACATTTCTATATGTAGCTGCACTATATATCGATAATATCAAATTTTTAATTTTAAATTAATATAAATCTCTTTTGTTATTTATTCCCAATGCAATGGCTATACGTATATGTACAGCTAATAATACAATTAATGTGGTAACCAAACATAAACCTTTCATTGATTTAATTTTATTTTAAAAAAATGGGAATTGAAGGTACTTTCAAACCTGCATGTATGCATATGATCATTAAGATATGTAATTTGTCAACTATAGGTTACATAGAATTCATCCGAAATTACATACGTATATAGTTATACATAACATTTTAAATTTCTGAATAGCATAATTGAATAAGGATTTCTTCTAACTGCGTCAAACTTATCTTTGGAAAGATGACCCTTTCCAAAGATATGAAAGCTTGCATGGACATGTTTAGAAGATATTTTGAGAAGTTACTTGAAGAAATATACAGAACTTCATCATTACGTATAGCTTGCATGCTTGCTTTATGTATGATAAGCAAAACTAATCACTGGAATATATTACACCAAACCAAACCAACCAAGTGACCTTAGTCTAATCTTGGCTGGGGACTGAAGCTTTAAGTCCCATTAAATTGGCAACCAGTGATCACCTCCCAGTCATAATACTTTCCAGTGATTTTTTTTAATTATCATCATAACCTTTGCACGGCTCAGTGCAATTAACTCTCTTTTAATCATTGCTTATGCATCTTATTCACTAATGTTCCCTGTACTGTATAGATTATATACTTACAGTGAATATACTTTTTATGCAGTAATTGGACACTCAAAGATGTGTACTTTTGTAACTCTAAGAACAAGGCAGGTTACTATGACAACTTTCTATGTCCTGAAGGAAGACAGGAACCCGAGAGATCCAGTAATACTTGTGTGCATTGGAATTTGTGTAGTAGTCGAGTCCCTTCAAACAAAGTACATCCACAGACAGAGGAGGAGGAAGATAGAAATGGAAATGGTGAAATTAAACTGAACTGTGGGGGAGTAGATTGCATTTTTCGGATAGCTGTCTACAATTTTACTCCAGGCCACATCCCTGATCCAGGGACTACAATTGATGAGGGTCGCATTAATATTGAGTCTCCTTGAGGCACAGAATCTGCAGTATGATAACATCCAGAATAGTATAGCTTGTCAGGTCACCCTAGTACATGAACCTTACTAAAAGTGTTTCAGTACAGTTGTGGATTATATACATGTAAAAATAAATATGCAATTTATAATTAAAATGGAATTAGTCGATCTGATCGATTTTCATCACGATCCTTCACTAGTTGCAACTCTCTAAATCGATCACGTGACCATCGAATAGTCCCAGTCTAAGACTTAATCGCTTTAGAATATGCTATGTTGCTGTGTGCTATTAAATTGTGTAAATATATGTAGCTATGTGTATATATAACATCGATCACGTGACAATCGAAAGGCCCTCAATCTTCTAAGACTAAATTGCTTTAGAATATACTTTACCTTTTTTTGAGTTTAAAGGAAGTGCTAGTTTCGAAATATCTTTTAGCGATCAGTGCACTTTCTGTGCAAAGCCTGAAATGGGAAATAGCAACAGAAGAGGAAACTGTAATCCAACTGGACGTGATCCTGAGTCGGGAAGAAGCCTTCTAACACCATCACCTGCTACGGGAACGCCCATTGAAAACCTTGGTTTCAAAAACGTACTTGTTCCATTGCAGACTGTTGAAGATAAGTTGAAGGCGTTTGAGCAGAAATACAAAGACGTCCTGTTTGGCCATGACCAAGAAGAACAGTGGAAGAAAAAACTAAAGGTTTGTAAACAAAGTAGAGGTTATCTAAACACGAAATATAAATATTGAAAATGAAAATCTGGTGTCTTTCATGATCAATATTAGAGCTGAGTTCGATCTATAAATATATATAGATCAGTTACAAAAGGGATCCTACTATACTTTGCGAAGACACATAATGAAGACTTTTGCCTTTAATCAATTTCAACCCAACATTAATTGAATCCATGCATTGCGTTACATAAGATAAAAGGGGAAAATATGTAAATATAGTGTTTCTATATAGGTTCTATATATATACTTTTGTGTTGTGCCATGCATGGGGTTATTATAGGTCTGCATGATGATTATCCAATTTTGGGAGGAATTTGTTTCTGTCAAGGTATACTAAGAGTGTCCAACAGACCTCTTCAGTTTAACTTCTGTCAAATGTGCAGTATATGACTTGTTAAGGTTTGCGTATATATATTCCATTTCTATTGCCAGTAATAATGACTCACTCATCAATTTTGGGTATTATTTTGTATTTGATATGCAGATAGCTGGAAGAGATAGTCTGTGGCAGGAACTGCAGTGTACAGGGATGGTACCAATAATATATGTTGCAAGATGGAAACCTGATCCTGGGCATCCTGAAGAAAATGATATAGTTATGAATTCCTTTGCTGTAAGTCTTATGTTCATCAATAGGAGGTTGCTTGCACTGCAATATTCTGTATTACAGTTGACAAAGGCCCCCAGGTTGAAACGTCCTGCACCTTTTAAATACGTACAAGCTGTGTAATTTGCTCAAAAGTGTCTTGTTCATTACAACAACTGCACTTGGTTGCATATGGTTATTATACAATGTACATTTAAGGAATTTACAATGTTTTGCATATGTACAGATTCAGTATACTGCAGTGTATTCAATATACTGTATCAGCAATGTTCTTACCTAGTACCTATGTACCTCTATGTCTATGCATATAGGTCAGCTTTTTATTAGACAAAAGTTGTGAAAGTGATTCAAAGGATAAGATTGATGAGGTATATTATGCATTTATCAAAGTTTTGAACTTGTAAGCTTGATCAATTCCAACTTGCTATTTGTGTTATGCAGTACCATTCTGTAGTCTTTTTTACACTGATTTTACATCTATCTTTATATGCTTAGATGTATAACTGTTTTGACTGTTGTTTTTAATGCATACAGCACACTGGAAGGACAGCATTACATTGGGCAGCATTGCAGGGAAAGACAAAAGTTGCTGAATTCTTGCTCAAACAAAAGGCAGATCCCAACGTCCAGGATAGAGGAGGAAATACAGCACTACACTACAGTGTACTCAATGGAAATTATGAGATTATTGATCTTCTAATGAAGAACCATGCTATCACATTAAATGAGAATCAAGTACATGAAACTAAATAACACATCATTTCTTATGCAGTTACTTGTTAAGATGCATTTTATATATAATAGGATGGCAAGACTCCCCTCCATTGGGCTTGTGGTACAGGTTACCATGACAACTGTAGGGTTATCACTAAGCTCTATGTGCGATCCGGTTGTCACTTTCTCCAAATGAAAGATAATGTAAGAATTTTATAATGGTCAGATACTGGTTACTATTGAAATTGTAGGCTTACCGCAAAACTCTCTATATATATATGATCAAGTTGTAAATATAAGAATTATATGTACACTATACATCTATATTATGGTCAGTATATACGTACGTACATATATGCTTATCTACTTAATATACATATATGTAGTTTAATGAATCCAAATTTTTTGTCACTGGATTAAATCTCAGTGTTAATATATGGCATGAAACCTATCCGAAACTTCTTGAACTGCCAGTGTGCTCAAGTATGCACTAATAGATTAATTTCATGGGTTTCAAGTTTTTCACACATACGTACTATCATACCTTTTGAAACCTGGCACTCCAAAGAGTATTACATAGGTTTCATGACATCTGAAACCTGAGATTTGATCCTGTGTAGCTTAATAGGTATATCCATATGCATGTAAATTGTTGGTTAATTAGTTAGCCAGGTTCTCTTCCAGCACCTGCCTATACTACTGGTATATAGACCATGCAGACAACCTGTTGGAGACCTCCATATTGTTTAAGTTACGGAAGTCTCAACTTGACAACTTGCTGTTATTGTTTTTCAGCCTACTCAATGTACGTATTTGTTCTAATATTATTCAGGTCTTGAAATGTCTCTCTTGAACCAATTTAACAGTGATTGTGTACTGAAAATATGGTTTACATAAATAGTACATATATCAACTAACACGTAGTACATGTTAGTATTTATGTAAACCTTTCATACATATATAATATTATCTATATATACATTGTGTGTTGGGGGATTATTGGATTAGGTAAGCTACATATATATATGTTTATTTGATGACATGCACATTTTAATTTTGCTTAGTTTGGTCGCACTCCTCTTCATGAAGCAGCCTACTGGGGAAGATTTGAAGTGATAAAGAATTGTAAGGATGAACTGATTACAATTAAGAATGTTGAAGAGTGGAAGGACAAGAGGGTCAGAATGGGAAACTTATAAATGCACTTGTTACTATAATATCATTTAAAGAATTCATCTTTCAACTTTTTGGGCATCATCTTTAGAGAGACATTTTGGTAATTCTTTTGTCAGATGCTTCACAAGAGAGATACCAAAGCTGCTTCTCTAGATGCTCAAAGATGAAAGATGAACAATCTAAAGATAATTTGGCTCAGTTAGAAAAACCCATTTTTCTGTGATATTATAAAATTCTGAAAGAAATGTCTTAGAACAGTAGACTATACGTACTCACAACTATACCAATGAACTAGAAGGCCTTATCGGAGCAACTCTAGCCTAGCAACTCTACTACAACTACAATCTCTACATCTAATGATATACAGGGTAACACTTTAAGATACAGTAATTATTAGTATAACCCCTGTATTATAAGATTCTGTCATTATGTGTATATTGTAGGATTACATACCACTTTGTGACTTTGTCTCTAATGGCATAAAGAAATGTACCAGTTGGGATGTACTGAAAGCTTGCATTGAGAAACTAGGTGGAAGAGGTATAATGACGGCAAAAGACACTGTAAGTCCCTCAATCTAAGACACTGTAAGTCCCTCAGTCTAAGACACTGTAAGTCCCTCAGTCTAAGACACTGTAAGTCCCTCAGTCTAAGACACTGTAGGTCCCTCAGTCTAAGACACTGTAGGTCCCTCAGTCTAAGACACTGTAGGTCCCTCAGTATAAGACACTGCAAGTCCCTCAGTCTAAGACACTGTAAGTCCCTCAGTATAAGACACTGTAAGTCCCTCAGTCTAAGACACTGCAAGTCCCTCAGTCTAAGACACTGTAAGTCCCTCAGTCTAAGACACTGTAGGTCCCTCAGTCTAAGACACTGTAAGTCCCTCAGTCTAAGACACTGCAAGTCCCTCAGTCTAAGACACTGTAAGTCCCTCAGTCTAAGACACTGTAGGTCCCTCAGTATAAGACACTGTAAGTCCCTCAGTCTAAGACACTGCAAGTCCCTCAGTCTAAGACACTGTAGGTCCCTCAGTCTAAGACACTGTAAGTCCCTCAGTCTAAGACACTGCAAGTCCCTCAGTCTAAGACACTGTAAGTCCCTCAGTCTAAGACACTGTAAGTCCCTCAGTCTAAGACACTGTAGGTCCCTCAGTCTAAGACACTGTAAGTCCCTCAGTCTAAGACACTGCAAGTCCCTCAGTATAAGACACTGTAAGTCCCTCAGTCTAAGACACTGTAAGTCCCTCAGTCTAAGACACTGTAAGTCCCTCAGTCTAAGACACTGCAAGTCCCTCAGTCTAAGACACTGTAAGTCCCTCAGTCTAAGACACTGTAGGTCCCTCAGTATAAGACACTGTAAGTCCCTCAGTCTAAGACACTGCAAGTCCCTCAGTATAAGACACTGTAAGTCCCTCAGTCTAAGACACTGTAAGTCCCTCAGTCTAAGACACTGTAAGTCCCTCAGTCTAAGACACTGCAAGTCCCTCAGTCTAAGACACTGTAAGTCCCTCAGTCTAAGACACTGTAGGTCCCTCAGTCTAAGACACTGTAAGTCCCTCAGTCTAAGACACTGTAGGTCCCTCAGTCTAAGACACTGTAAGTCCCTCAGTCTAAGACACTGCAAGTCCCTCAGTCTAAGACACTGTAAGTCCCTCAGTCTAAGACACTGCAAGTCCCTCAGTCTAAGACACTGTAAGTCCCTCAGTCTAAGACACTGTAGGTCCCTCAGTCTAAGACACTGCAAGTCCCTCAGTCTAAGACACTGTAAGTCCCTCAGTCTAAGACACTGTAAGTCCCTCAGTCTAAGACACTGTAGGTCCCTCAGTCTAAGTCTTGGTGTATTATATTGCTAGAGTGTTTGAATTTTTGTAAATTTGTGTTATTGAAAAGGGGTGATACTGACTATTACACATGATACATTCCAATTTTTTTTTTAATTTTGCTTTTTAATGTCTGTCATATGACTTATAGAAAGTTGAAAAAGATGAACATATAACCTATAACCTATAACCTATGTACGTATGTACGTATGGACACAGATATATACTTACATCTTGTGTACAGTTGTTTCAAAGGTTTACCTCTAAATATTAACTGAGTTTTATAAACTCTTATATTTGCTTGTGCAGAGAAGTGTTGAACTGAGAAAACGAGCAAAAGAGAATGTGCATCCAGACTTGGCCAGGGAGCTTGATAAATACCTCCAGGCCATGCAACACAGTCAGGTTTGTGGTGATCATATGTATGTATTTGGCATGGCCAAATGCAGAGTTGATTATGTATGTATTTATGTATTGCCACTTATGTACATAGACATTATTTCTATTACAGGAAGCTACGCAGGTTGCTATAAAACCTGAAATAAGTGGACCTGAAAATGAAGAACATACAGAGAGTGTACCAGATAGTATAGATCTGCCAGCCAACCAGAAGCGCTTCAGTTTCCCACCAAAAAAATCTGTTAGTTGCAGTGAGATTATGTTCACACACATACATGTATGTATATATATGATCTGCATGAATTCACTGATTTTTGGATGTGAATTTATTAGAAGTCTCAACTGTGTTTACTTCAGACTGGTTTAGTGAAAAAAATGAAGCGAAATTCAACACTTCCTGACTTGCAATATTGTCTTGCTGAGAGCAGTGAAAAGATGTGGAATACAGTAAAAGAGCTGCAAGAAGCCAATCAATTCCTACAAATTGTAAGTTTAGTAGACATAGAAATTTGTCAGAGTATTTTGGTAAACAGAATGTCTACATAAATACTTTAGCTTGTGTTGTTTACAGTTATTAATTCTGTTGCCTATTAGTAACAGTTTTGAGATGTTTAAATTTATGATCTTAGCTACCAAAAAGAATTTATTCAATTAGCTATAGTAAAACTTTGTAATGTAGCTGTAAGTCTCTACTTTGAGGTACTTTACTGTTGTCCTTCCAGATCAAGAATGCTGTAACTGAATGTTCAGTTGTTAGCGTACCTGAGCTACCTGAGCTACCTGAGCATTGTTTGACCAAGTTACGAAAGCTAAAGGATGAGATCTTGATTGATTCAGGAAATGATATTCATAAGGCCCTCAGTATGTTTTGTAACTTTTGTGAAGAAAAAGAAAAGGCAGTTGACTTGCATTTAGTAAGTATTTAAATGACACAGTTACAGTTACAGTATATGTACGTATTACATTTTATGATTATATACGTATATACATACGTACACGTATTTAAAATTTAAAATTGTGTTCAAAGGTTGAATGTGTGATTGCCCTGTTACTTGGTGAAGGAGCAGATCCCAACAGGGAGCATGTCCAAAGACATCATAGCGGAAAAATATCCATTCTTCACTGGGCAGCAAAGTTTGGAGGAGAAGAGGTTGGAACAAGGCTTGTAGAACGATTGGTCTTCAAGGGAGCCCATGTCAATGGATATGGCTTCAGTAAAAAGGATTATGAATCAAAAGTTTTGTACACTCTGCGTTTGCATGGAGTTACTGTCAAAGGAGTAACCGAGAAATTAGGACTATTTAGAGAAAGATTTGATGTAGTTTTGAGTAATGGCTTATATTCTGAGGAAGAATGGATTAGAAGAATGAAGAAATTAAAAGTACAAAATGGTAGAAAATTGAAAATACATACAATGGTTTTAACTTCTTCCTCATTTTGATACACCTACGTAACTCTCTTCATACCCACAGAACTTGTGACAGGTACAATTTAAGCCAAATCATATAGTATATATTAAGGGATAATGCACCTACGTACGTCTCTGGATGATGCCTATAAGTTTATAAAAATTACTTGGTAATTCTACATTTTACTGTGCACGTGCAGGTGAATGTAGAAAGTAATGATGAATTTCCCAAATTTCAAAAGCAGCAAAGTCGCAAAGAATTGCAATATAGTCGTCAGCCCCTGATCAGACAGGAGTCCTCGCTGTCTGACTCTAACATAGCTCTTAAATTTGAAAGTGCAGCTCAAAGTAGTGAGCCAAATGTATTAGAGCTAGTGGATCACTTGCTTGGCATAACAGGATGGGACTTGGAGTCTGCATTGCTATACTGTGCTAATGCTACAATGACGCCTCTGGTGCACGAGGGTCAAGGGTTGATGAACAGATTTGCTGTAAGTAGTGTGTTTTATATTGTATACATTCGTAGATATCTTCACAGTCTAGACTTACGTACATACTGTGTCTTCATCCAAAGCTCTCTCCAGGTTTAGTGCCCTATAGGCTTTTTTACAGAGTACGTAGGCATAGCATGTAGGAAAATGGTGTATTAGATTTTTCATAATAAGTCAAGTTATAGTTTTATTGCTTGCTGCATGTGACAACATTAGATGAGGTACTTGATGGAAGAGTTGATCAATCGAAAAGCTGATTGTTGTGGAGTTGTCCACCATGTGGCTGAAAGGTTAAAGTGTCTACCCAGGATTCCTCAAGATATCTCAGAGGACATAAGACGCTGTGTGATTGGGCTACTAAGGTTGTTGGATCAACAAGAAACTATTCTCAGTCAAGTCGCAGAAGATGCCACACTGCTGTTTACTGTAGCTGAATGCCTTTGTAGTTTAGGAATGATGGACATTCGAGATTCTTGCAAACATCTATTTCCTTTGGCCCATCTAAAAATAACTAACAAGGTAATCATACATCTTTACTGCATATATATATGATATGGCTATATATTTGTATAATGGAAACAGTAAATCAATGCCGCATGCATCATTTATTTTAAATGTGCACTTGTATCTACATAGCATGGCCAAACACTACTTCATATTGCTGCCATCAAAGGGAGTGTACATTCCTTTAAGGAAATGATGAATGCAGTGAAAACTTCACATTGTCAAACTGATATGGTAAGTCCTCTACAGTAATTTGGATAACAAACGCACACATGTTCAACAAGACAACTCCTGCAAGGGTTATCAACAGTAGAGCAAGCAACATGACCCAATCAGCTAACTCCATACTTACGTACTACACCTATCTGTCCTAATATATAATGCTACATATATGCCTATATAGGGGTCACATTGTAATATAGAGAGTATATTAAAAGCATACCACTGTCTTACTGATATTTACAGTATGGAAGGACACCATTGCACTGGGCTGTTATTAACAGTAACTGGAAGATTGTAGGGAAGTTGTTAGAAGCAGACACAACCAAAGAACATTGTCAAATCAGAGATAAACTTGGAAACACAGTACTTCATTACTTAATGAAATTAGCCCTAGTAGCTACAGAAAGAATGACAGCAGATGAAAAGAGTACCTTCCATAATCTTGTAGACATGTCAGATGTCAATTCCAAGAACAAGGTAGTATATATGTGCTATAGAACTGAAATATATTGCACTACATGTACGTATACATTGGACATTAGTAAAATGTATGCTGTTGAAAGCTCTATGTACGTACGTACGTATCATCTTTAGCTTGGAAGAACTCCGCTGCATGTACTATGCTCCTTGCCAACTTGTGTTGTTGGGGACCGAAGCAAAGTAGTACTGGACCTGAGGGCAAAAGGGGCAGAAATGACAGCAAAGGACAAGGTATGTCACCATTTTATAGACAAGATATGTCAACCTTTATATACTATATATATACACTAGATAAGGTATAAAACTGTGCACACTCTTTGAATTGTACTTTTTGTTAGTCAGTTAATACCTCACTTTGACATACACATCTATACGTACCTATGGTAGTCTTATTTCTTATTTTAACATACAACGTCAATGATGTGCATAGTCCATTTGACTATCCTCTCCATGCATAGTACCACTGGTCTATTTGGGAGATTTGCCATGACATTTGATGTTACTTTGACAATTACTATTTACTTTGTTAGTTTGGCAGAACTCCACTTCATGAAGCTGCTTATTGGGGATTGGAAGAGGTTATTTCAGATTGCGAATCACTTAGCCAAAATGATAGAGAGAAATGGCTGGATTGTGTAAGCACAATTTATGACTGTGTTTAAGTGCTGTATCCTCACCATCATTATGTATCTTAAAAGTATTAATAATTTTATAAGGCATTACAGATATAATTGTTGTGGTCAACTATATACCTTCCAAGGGCCAAAAGGTTATTTAAATAGACCACTGAGTTTATATTCTGAGTTCAGAAGCCATAATTAATTTATGTACGTACATGTCAGATATTTGTAATTCTGATTTGTAAAGTTGTAGCCTTTTGAGTTTTCAAATATCCACATCCTGAATATACGTACATATGTGTATATATTAACAAATAATACAGGATGTACATATTGTCTATATACATACTCATTTACATTGATATTCAGGCTTCTTGGTTATTTATATATATACATGCAAGAAAGATTTCATGCAAGCAGTTAAAACATATAGTTTACTTATGCGTTTATCTTCATACAGGATGAATGTACTCCATTACATGAATTCTGCACTCTTAAGTCTAGACTGTATCAGAAATCACAAATGGAGGGCAGTTGCAAAACTAAGTTAGGATGGGATTTTTGGTCTGACATTCCAGATAAAGTGAGTAACATTCACAGAGTTATATCAACTGTCTTATGTACGTATGTACACACGTACATACATGTGTTATATACGTATGTATCTATACAGTACATGTGTTACTTACTTTTAAAAATGTCATTACCACTTACGTACATATATTAAGAATATAAACTAAAGAATTTCTGTTAATTATGAGTCTTTGTACTCTTTGTCCTCTATTAGAATGGAGACTCACCTAAAGCTTTGGAATCATTCAGGCCACCACACCCAAATACAGAGGTAAACGTTTTCCTCCTCCACTGCTCATCAATGCATTCATTCTTTATCAATGTATTGATCTCCAGTACTGGAGATCATCCCTGTATGTACCTACAGGACATACGTACATACAAGGCAAGAAAAAAAATTAAACAAGTTATTTATATAGCAATAGCTATTTAATATGATTATTTAAAATTGTGGTAATCACTGGTTGTTATATATAACCAGATTCCTGAGTTTAATTTCGAGCAATTGTTACTTTTGCATTTTACCCCTGTGACGTTTGAGAATATTGATTTGATTGTTGGTTTAATTTTTCATGGTTTTAATTCTCGCAAATTTACAATTGGGTTATTTGCTTTAACAATCACTTTTAAAGAGATTGAACTCCTTGATACAGTTGGCTTTATATAGTTATCCTTTAGCATATACGTATCTACATGTATACAGACTGCATATATACAAACATACAATTTAGCCCTGATATGCTGTACATTTGTGCATAGGTTGATTGGAAACTGATTCAAAATTCATTAGGCGAAACTGAATCAAAATTCTCATCAATAACCACTGAGCCTAGTGAACAAGAATCTTTTGAAGCCTGGAGATCCTATCTGTGCCCTACGCACCCATGTAAACTGAGAGAAAAGGTAGGTAGCTATTGCTCTTTTATATTGCTCTGTTTAGTCTTTATTTTAAATGTTAGGTTGACAAAAAGTTACAGTTGCTTACCCACTTTCCTGATGATCTGTCAATGTTCTACGATTGTCCATTATCCAAGGAAGAGTATGCCACCGTATCAGTGATGGTTGATTGCTTAGTTGACCAACTGTTGAAATCCACTAATGGACAAGCAATCCACAGTGCTTTGTATGGGTTTGTTTTACTGCTCCAAACTACAAGCTTGAACAGACATTTTGTAAGTTTTTACATAGAAATTGAGAATTTAGTCACATTTAGTCATTGAGAAAATTTTGTATTGTAATTTAGTCCCATCTGTATATCATTTAAAATGAGTAAAGAAATGTCTATTTATAGCTTTAGTTTTGATTGGTAAAAATTTATTGAAGTGCCAATCGTTTCCACAGGTAAACTGTACAGTGTCTGAACTACTTGAAAGAGGGGCAGATCCAAACAAAAATCAAGGAAAGTCAATATTCCTTTTGGCTATTGACATTAAAAGGATTGAAATTCAACTTGTTGTCCTACGAAAGTTGCTTTTGGCCGGTGGTAGTGTTCACTGTCAGCAGCCAGTTGATTTGAATGATTCAGATAAGCCTGAAAGGATTCATCCTCTCCTCTATGCCATCAGGGAGGGCAAAAATGAGGCACTGCGTATTCTACTTGAGCATGGAAATGCCTTACTTTCATTTAAACAAGAAATGGTAATTAATAAATTGTGTAATTGTTATCAATTTTTTCATGTTAGGATTGTCTAAATTAAACAAATATTGGTCTATTTTAAATGTGTTATACAGTCTTATGACACTGTGCTGTATGCATGCTCCTGGGGCAATGTTGAAGCAGTTACATTGCTGATGGATTTTTGTCCTGAAGCTTACAGAATTCCAAAGGTATATTATACGTGCACAACCTTTATGTACGTATATTCAACATTGTATGACTTTAGTAATCTACTATATATACACCATTTCCCTATAGATATGGTTGACATACGTACATATAACACATGTACAAGTACTGTATTAGGCTATTCAGCACATTTGCTAATCTGAACATTTAATTGCTCTTTCTCTGAATCTGCTATTGTGTCTATTAATATGCTAATATTTCAGAGGGTTTTTCATTAATCTTATAGGAGATGATCAAGATGATATTGACAGACTTGAGCAACAACTTTTCTGACTCCAACAAACTACACACTAAAATTGCTGATGTTTTGGATTGTTTGTTGGAGCATGGAGTTGACATTCTTAGACAGAAGGACCCGGTAAGTGCTTTCTGACGCTTTTATACATGAAGGTTGAGTATTATAATAGGTAGTATTCCAAGTTGGATGCACGTACATATGTGCTTCAATCAAAATGCAGAATATCCTTTTCATCTTTACATTTTTATTACATTCATTAGTGTGCATTATTTTTCTATTATCTACATTATTAGATCTAAGTGTAGTATGATTAATTGAAATAGATTGCCACATTTATACTTTATTCTTGATTTGGATACAATCCCTATTTCACAGTACTAACTGTCAGAGTTTAATACTATTTCCAAATGCTTTTTTTCTATGGAATAACTTGTGCTTTCTTTATACGTACATAGCTCACTGGAAGGACTGCACTTCATGAAATCTTCCTAATGGAAGAGCTCACTGATCACCGCAAGCAAGTGTTAAAGATGCTTTTAGACCGAGGTGCAGATCCCTCAGAAGTGGATAAGGTACAGTAAGTGTATGCAGGAATGTACATGCATGAAGTTCTATAAGGGATTGGCCTAATTCAAAAGGTGTTTTGTTTTAGTGACTATAATTTTTATATAAATACGTATAAGGTTCTTTGGAAACTATGAATTAGTTACTTTTTCATCCTATAAAACACACATTTTTCTTATGTATGAGTTTGTGTGTGATTGTCTTACATACTTCACACTTTAATAGTGTAGGTTGACAAGTACAGTTTTATAAATTACTTCACTTGTAACAACTTTGCTGACCTACATATAATCATGCAATTTAACCATTAAAAATTGCGTATTTTTGGATTGTTTACTAACAGTGCCATTTTAATACAATAAGGATTTCTTCTAACTTTGTCAAACTTATCTTTTGAAAGGATCATCTTTCGACTTCTAAAGTATTTAATTTAAGTACCTAGTCCTACGTATATATGACAGTCACTGAATCATTATTCTCTTGTAGCTTAATCAGACACCACTTCATTTGGCAGCTGAAGCTGGAGACCCAGACGCCTTGATTCTGATACTTGATTATGGTATGCGCTCTACACTACCACTTAATTCTGCAGACAGTACAGTTACAGAGTACCTGTTTAATTGTTTATATGGAAATTTCATAGAATTTTTATACAAAACCTCTTTTCTACAAGTGTATGCTTAATTCCACGCTACGTATACTTACATGCCATCTAACTGTTTGCTAATAATGTTTACTGGCTACTTTACCCAGCGATTCTTCATTTTTATATTTTGAGTTGAACTTATGAATGTCTTTACTCCATACTTATCTGCAAATGATTCCATGTATTGATATTCATTCGTATATGTATCCACATATTTTATGAAATGACAACCAGAATGTTTCATATCTAGACTATAAAATGAAGAAGTTGTAATACTCAATTGAAAGTGATGATGTACGTATTTAACAGAAACCTGTAGATCTAAAACATACGTACATTTTCTTGTAAATTTTATTATTTACAGCACTTTTACTGTAGCTAAGAACACTACCGATTTGGTCAATAGAAAAAATTGTCATGACAAAACAGTCTTACACATTGCTGCTGAAAGAGAGAGCCTGGATATTATGCAGTACCTACTACAGAAGACAAAGATTGACATTAATGCTAAGGATAAGGGTCACAACACAGCGCTGGAATTATATACCATGCATTCAGAGGACTCATTTCAGAGTATTAAAGCAAGAGATCGTTTGCTTACTGTTTCAGAAATTGTTTTCCGTCCCTACGGTGATGTAAAGAGAACAATTGATTATGGGGACAAAAGTAATGCAACGACTATAGTGTATATCTGTACATGTATAGCATTGTAGAATTCCTAGGACCTTGAGAACATTGAACTTGAAATGTACTTGTCTTTGTTTCATATTTGATGTAGACACTTGGCCTTTATATGATTTGTTCTTGAAGGAAGATAATGAAGCTGAAGAAAAAGACGGAAATGGATCAGATACCCAAAGTCCAGCAGGACAAGGAGACAGTATTAGTGCCAACCAAACTAATTGTAGATGGTGCAACGAATGGCCATTGGCACATGTACGTCTAAAACCTTTGAGTATCAGCAACATTTGACATTTGATTTATCCCTTTTGTCTCCAAGGAGCACAATGAGCTATTGGGTGGAACCAAAGTCTACTGAATTGGAACCAGAATCTCCTCCTTTCTTGTCACTCATGCTTCCATCATAAACCATGCTTATGGGCCGTAGCTAGAGGAAACAGCTGTCTATAACTCAGCCATCTTGCAGAGTGGAAACAGGAGAGTCTGGTTCCCATAAGTAGACTTTGGTCCTAACCATTAACTCTACTCCTCTACTCTAAGTGACTTGATCATGAGTAGGTTGGGAAATCCAGAGTCAAATAAAAATAATTACATGATGTTACATTTATACGTACGTAATAAATCATTTACTCAATTAAGAATAGCTCTCTATATATACAAGCAGTGTGTGTACTCAGTCATAAATGGGGATTAGTGGAAGACCTGAGACTGTTTATACCTGTTTGATAGCTTCTCAGCTCAGCAGTCAGGTGATTAGTGGTCAAGGCTGAATGAACCCTTTTCCACATAAGTCAACTTTCCTCAAGCTGTTTCTGCCTCGTGGACTAACTAGGGTTGACTGCCTTAGGCTTGCTGTGTCCTTTTGAAGTATGTAAGAGTGAGATCTAGACTTTATGTACAGTGAGGTTGAATTATATATACAACCTCAGTCCACGAGCCATCGATCGAGCAATGTCAAATATTGTATCATTAAAATCTTTATAAGCAGTATGCTTTGAAAAATTAAACATTTGGTATATCTGATCCGTAGGAAAAAATTACAGAAGAAACCCTCGACAGTTATGTGAGAGGTAAAGTCTTGTGCTGTGATGAGCTTGATAGTGATGGATTCCATGACAAATCAATCCATAAGGAGACCTCAACAACAAAAAACTGCTGCAAAGGTTTTCTCAAACAATTGCTCCATAACCTTTCTCCTATCCCGAATAACGAAGAAAAGTTTCAGAACAGCATCTATGAAAAAGTAGCCAAAGATAAGGTATTCTCATGACTTATGAATAATCTAAAGCACAACATGCTGCACCTATTCTAGAGTAGAAGGCCTGTAGGGAACAAACCTGGTGAGAGCTTTGGATGCATGTTAACAGTGGATTGCAGTTCTAACTAATTATTCATTATAGCTATAGCTAGCTACCCATAGGTATATTAGTATGGTTGATAGCTGATTACATGGAAACATATATAAGAATTGTGTGGTCTAGCAACTGTCGCCAGTTTCACACCTCCATCTGACCAATGAAATATCTCTACCCCATTTCATATAACAGCAGTACCAATATCTTGTCCAACTGCTTGACAGTGTTCAGTGACAAAGGTGAACCATGTAGTTTAAAGTTCATGTTTCAGTCCATAACTGTCTTGTCTGCTTAATCAAGGCAAACCCTATTTCTCGTCATCATCACATACATATAATAATGAAGTGGGGGCTAGCAGCTAGACTAGATAATGACGGGAGATTAATTAAGTTGATAATTTCAGTACTCTTGGTTAGTCTCCTAACACATGTACAATCCAATTGATTGAATTTTATTGAGGCAATTGTTCATTTTTATGCAGTTTTAATTCATAATTAAAGCAATTTTACTTAATTTCCATTTGTGTATGTAGTCAAACGTGATGGCAAGTCATGAAGCAATACAATCCTTGTTGCATTGGAAGTGGCAGTTTATACGATACTATCACTGGTAAGTTACTTATGTACATTTTTAGCTTTGTAATGTTTTGAAGTTATTTGTAAACTTATCTTTCTTTTCAGGGTGCATTTCTTTTTCTACTTCTTGCAAATGATAATTCTTACAACTGCATTGTTAGTGGCTGCACGACCTGGACTAGACAACCCAGGGTGCTACCCTGAACCTTATGACGGGTTCAGAGCCTTTCTGGAATTTCTGTTCCTGATCTCCTTGTTTATATCAATAATGAAACAAATTCAGACTCTCATCAGGTATCATTGACTTACTGTAAATGTTGGTTTATGAAACATTATGCAGACTTGTTTTTCTTTATTTATATGGACATAAAATTATCGGTTTTTGGTTTATTATATTCTATGGACCTACTCTAGTTCTGCCTTTGTATATAGATATCTGTAAGTGTGATATTAAGTGCATATAGTATTATGACAGGGAATTTAAAGGGTATGAGGTGGTTCGGCTAGTATTTTACAAAACATTGAAATACGTATATGGATAATATATCCAACTCAAGTTCAAAGAGAGCATTCTTCAGTACCCAGAGCACCTCCTTAATCCATTAATACTTGAGATTAGAATGCAATTATTGATTAATGGCAGAAAAATGTTTCTTTGGTGAATTTAACTTAAAAATATACGAACGTATATCTTAACTATATACGTATATCTTAACTATATACGTAATGTATGCATAAATATTAAGTTAATAGTTTTAAAATTATGTGTAATAAGTTAGTAATTAAACTAGAAGTCACTGGTGACCCACATGATTGAAAGGGCAATATATATCTTTTACATCCCATTCACATTTGTGCAATGTAAGTTTCTGTTACTCTGCAGACTAAAAAAAGATTACTTTCTGAAGCCTTTCTCCTGGATACAAGTCTTTTCATTGGTATTTCCACTTTTGTTAATATCATTTCGTTTTGCAACCTTCTGGTGTGGTTCCACTGGTGTTGGTCTTTGTGAATCTCCTGATCAAGTTAACCTAACTACAGTGGACGTTAACCTAACTACAGTGGACGTCAACCTAACTACAGTGGACATCAACCTACCCTGTATTGTAGCTTCGTCGGTGCAGTGGTGGCTGGCTTCATTTGCCTTTCTGTTTAATGCATTGAAGATCTTTTGGTACATCACTGTATACAAGTGAGTTTATACATATCAACATAATCTTAAGTACAGGTTACATAAAAATGCTATATAGCTAGTTTACTGGGTAGTGTTGCAATACCATATGTTTAATATACAAGTTATAGGCCAGAGGCATGGAGACTATACAGATATCCATATACTGTACATGTATGTGAATATTAGAGGTATTATAATATATAATGTACATTGTAATACTACATATCTTTCACTACATACTTATAAGCTTGTTTATGTTTGTTTACATTACATTTGTAAGTGTTTTGCTTTCTTCTTTTGTAGGCCAGTAGGAATTTACTTTTGGTCTGTGATCAAAATATGCAAGAGAGATATTAGCCGTTTTCTGCTCTTCTTTGCTATTGTGCTGTTCATATTCATGGGATCCTTTTATTTGGCTTTGAGAGCTGGCGTAGTGGTCACTTCTGATGGTAGAGTCCTTAAGGATATGTCTAGAAATCCTTTAGACACGCTGTGAGTCTTGTGTTAATAGTACATTTATGTTGATATGAAATGTTAGAGACAATAATTTCTGTTATCTCAGCTATCCTTGGGATGTAGTATTCCTTGGTATCCGATTACTTGTGGATGGTAACCAGATTCAATATTTTGCAAATGATGAAATGGGAAATTACATTGGCTTAAATTTGTAAGTTAAATATCACAACATTATCACCAAAACAAAAGGGTCTTATAGAAACCTGGAAAATCCCCATGGGAGTTTTCATTGCCACTTTTATCCCCTTCTCCCAGAAAAGTTAATTGCTCCCATGATATTACTTACCTCACCACCAAACCTTGCTTTCTAATGTACTTTATTACCTTTAGGCAATGCATAAACTTTAACTGGTATTATACCACTGTATTGTAATACAGTAGCGTGCATGTGTCATATCGCTTACTCTTTTAGTCACCATCTTCAAAAACTAATATATCCCTGAGACTCCCATGTTGACTGCTACATACGAATGTAAATATATACATTATGTGTCATTGATTTTATTTCAGTTTTGGATACTCGGTGTACATCGTGTTCCTGTTCTTTTTGGTGATCGTTTTGACCAATCTCCTGATAGCACAGATGACACAGACATATGAAAGAATATCTAATGAAGTGGAGACACAATATTACGTTGCATTAGCTTACACTTTGGAAGGATACAGGACCACATATGGACACTTTCCATTTAGAAGATTTTTACCTTTGTTGAGTGAGTGTTTGCATCCATTAGTTATTTTTTAGTAATGAAGGCTTATAAATGCCTGAGATACTATTTGAACTAATTCCTCTCTTTGGTCACTGTGATCTCCTTTAGAATCGAGGAATTCAGAGGGAAAGACTAGAAAGTAGACATTATCTTGCAAGCTAACTTGAAATTTGAGTGTGTGTGTATATACGTATATGACATTTATTAACTGCTGTCAAGGTAAATGTTTCTATACAATTTTACCCATTACTTATCTCCACTCCATACTACCTTATATTAACTTTCTATCAGACTCTGTATACTTTGGCTCAACTATATGTATGTGCGTATGTACGTATAAAATATATATACGTATATTCATAAATGTAATTTTAAGAGTGTGACCTTTATATATATGAAGTTAACAGCAATCAACTTAATTAAACTATTTAGTTTTTAGCTAACTGTATACAATCAGCATCACTCTAACACATGTATGGTGTATATATATACGTATATTATAATTTGTAGTGAATGACTTTTTATTACAGCATACTTTCTGATTAATATATATGTACAAAAATAATCAAATATATACATACGTGAATGTGAATCTTATGTGACTGGCCTATCTATATATACATAACTACATACCCAAGTTCTGAAAGTGGGTGGTATAGTACTACTTTGTATAAGTTTAATTAAGCTAATAGTTTGCTATCTAGGGATAAATTTTGACTGAAATGAAGCATCTGTCCTTCTTTTAGCTTGAAGTAATAGGCTGCAGAACATATTCAGGAACTTTTGCAACTCTATAAAGGAAACAGGAATGCAAAGCAGATGAAGTCAAATAACTTTTCTCGCCTTGTAAACATATAACACATATATGCAGACAGTTACATAATATGAATGGACCATTGCTGTACACAGGCAATTTTAGGGTAGTGGCTAGAGTACTGATCGTCATAACCAGCAGCTGTCCAGGTTTCAATTCCCGACAATTGCTTCTTTTGTTTTTTTCCTCTTTATGATATTTGAGGATGATTAAGGACTAATATAAGTTGCTTGTGGTTTGATTATCATAGTCATGTACTAACCTTCCAGTAGGAGTGGACTTGCACACTTTCCAAAAGAGCCAAAAGAAGAGTAGTACTAGGAGTATGGTTGCAACAACCACAATGGGAACCACTACTGCCAGACCCAGCTCAGGGTTGCACTCAAAGAAGCCATTGCATGTATCCTCAGTTGGGGAAGATATAGCAGCTGAAACTGTCTCTGAAAATTCTGTTAGACCTGCTGAGCTATTGCACCTTACCTATATAGAGTGTGTGTTATTATATAGTACAGGCCTATATAGGTCTATATAAACTATATATATTTAGATAGATAACTGTGGACACAATTATAATTAGGATTAAGTGTATACGTATATACGTATCACATGAATATGTTTTTTACCCAGAGGTGAGGACTATTTATAGCAATTGCAAGGCCAAAGTGGAGTTGAGGATGTGCATATATACATATTCCAAGCCAATGGGTTATATGATTGCTTCATATATAACTGAGGAATTTGCTTGTAAAGGGGTTAATGCCCGTCACTTTGAACCTCTAAATACTTTGTCTTGGCTCTGTTACAGCCTCGTATTATAAGCTATGGCCCCCACCTTTGGGCTATTACATATACAGTATATAAAGAATAAGTGATAATTTGACTATTATGTGAACAAAGTTTTTATATACTTGCAAAAGATATCACACATACATACATACATACAATTCTATATAATAATAATATATCATGCACAGGATCAAATGTCAGGTTTCAGAAGGCATTAAACCTATTTGAAACTCTTTGAACAGCCAGGTTTCAAAAGGTATGAAAACATGTATAAAACCAAAAGGGGGCTGTTAAAATTATCTATTAGCACACACTTGAGCACCCTTGATCCTGTGTACTCCAAAATTCATACATACGTCATACATCCATATATATTTCAAAGTTCATTCCAAGAATAGCTACGTAACTAACTTGGAAGACATACAATCCATCCTCTTCAACTTCTGTGAAGTATGTATTTTGGTCTTTTGGCAACAGCACACTCTGTTGAAACACCAAATAAAATATTATATATACAGTTACTCGATCACCTGTGGGGGAGCATATATATTTTATTCATATACATACTCTTCTCTCTGCTTCTGGAGCACGAGCTTCCAATTCACTCATCGGAAGAGGTACTATTCCCTACAAGATGAAAAACCTTATAGTACAGACTTTCTTCTAATAACAAAGATAAAAAATACAGCAAATCTCACATTTAAATCAAACTGTGTTTCTTGTCGGAAATAGACAAGTTCACATTCACGAGATATTCCCCGAGAATACTCCCAAGTCACTTCAAAGTGGCTATTATTCACCACTCTTACTTGAACATTAACTGGTGGCAATGGAACTGCAGCAAATAATTATGAAGTGATATACGTAGGTTTCCTATATATATAACAAGATAGATATACGTAGTTGAAATATGGAAATGTATTATACATTTATATAGTCTACAAATTTCCCTTAACTGTTACTTATAGGGAAAAACTGTGAATGAAGGCCATATTGCCTTATACCTGCACAGACTGGTGCTACTCCACTCCATGTGCCATTGGATTGGCACACTCTTTCTGACGAACCATTGATTAACTCGTAGCCACTATCACACTGGTATTCAGCAGTGGAATTGAAGAGCGTTCCGTTAGTGAATTCAACTACTGAATGGTCCACTTGTTGAGGGTATCCACAGTCCATAACTATATATGTATATTGTATACAGTGGAATGTATCAAAATACGTAAAACAGTAAAACCTACTATCACAATATGGTGATGGCTCGCTCCAGTTTCCATGTGCCAGACAAGTTATAAAACTTGGTACCCTTAGTTCGTATCCATCATTACATTCATAATAAGCTCTGGAAGGATAGAAGGTGTCTGTACTATTTCCAGATCTGTATCCATTATCAATTTCTGGCGAGGGCCCACAGTCAATAGCTAATTAATTCATGAGATATAAAGACAATATATACTATATATACGTATATATATATTTACTATCTATCTATAATAGGTATTTTAGCCTTACGTTGGCAATATGGCTCTTCTTCACTCCATTCTCCATCTTCTAAGCAAGATCTCAATTGTGATCCTACTAGAGAATAGCCAAAATCACAATCATACAGTGCTAGTGACTTGAAGGTTGTATCTGCACTGTGTAGAACTGTTCCATTGTCAGGAGTGTCAGGAATACCACAGTCCACAACTGTTACACAAATGAATATTTTGATCAACATATTGTATTAAATATATGTATAATATAAAATACCAATTGTTAGATATTATATATATATACGTGCATATCTCACTTCTACATGCTGGTTCAGTTCCATTCCATTCTCCATTGGCCTGACAGTACCTCGCATCAGATCCATTCAGTGCATATCCGGGGTCACAGAAATAGATGGCGGTAGATTCAAACACTGTACCATAGCTGTACATCAGATTGCCATTCTCAATGTCAGGAAGAGAATAACAATCAACAACTACAACGTATAATGGAAGTTATAATTCAATGATATGATATATAAGTATATCCATTTAGGTAAAGCTATAAATGTTATATGATATATATATGTTTAACATTTGCTATACTTACCTATACAGAAGGGATCTGTTCCATTCCAGTAGCCAGACGAAAGACAGCTTCTTTCAGAGGGGCCAATCAAGTTGTAACCAACACTACAGTTGTATATCACAATTGACTGATATGTAGTGCTATTAAAAACAAGGTCAGTGGAACCATTTGCAATTTCCTCTATCTCTCCACAATCCGCAACTATTAAGAATACATACATAAATGGAAATAATAAAAATAAAATGCATAAAAAAGGTATTACTGGAAATTGCGCATCTCAGATGCATACCTTGACACTGTGGAGTGTCTCCAATCCACTTCCCATCTTCCTGACAAGTCACTAGAGGATGGTTCTTGCTCAAAAAGTAGCCATCTAGACATTCGTATTTGGCCACTGAAAGGTACGTTGTGTTTCTACTAATGTCAGCATATCCATTTGCAATCACAGGAGGACTGCCACAATCAATCACTACAGATTACAATATACATATGTAGATCAATCATGTCATGTTCACCATACCACATATATACAGTACATATGTATATACAAACATGCTATATATTTTATCATTCATGCATAAATATTCTCATATCTAAATCAATATACTGTACCTTCACAACTTGGTTCTTCGAGACTCCATTCTCCTGAAATTTGGCACACTCTCTCAGATGGACCATTTAGGGTATATCCACTGTTACACAAGTATTTGGCTATAGACTGATAATCATTTCCTGTATTGATCACATCTCCATCAGCTATAGGCTCCAAGGCTGGACACTCCACAACTGTATGGTTGGTATATAAACAGAAAGTTCTCAAATATTGTATGTAATCATTTCCTTAGAATTGACATACCTTGACATATTGGTGTAGCTGAATCCCAAAATCCACACTCATCACAGACAGATGTGTTAGATCCATTTAATAGCCAATAACCTTCATTACAAGTAAAGTAAGCAATATCCAGGTATTCTTGTCCACTATAGTCAATCCTTCCATTGACCAGCCTATCAAGACTACCACATTTCACTCCTGTTAACATTAAAAAACTCATTAAAACAACAACAGTGCATAGTTTTATTTAGTTTATAAAATTCTCACTTCTGCATTCAGCTGTTAGTGTACTCCAGTTTCCACTTGCTTGACAGGAAATGCTGTCATATCCAATCAATTCAAAACCTTCGTTGCATGTGTACTTGGCTACATTCCTATAATATGTGCCCTCACTAGCATCAACTGTTCCATTTACCAATTGAGGAGGACTTCCACAGTCTATAGCTGTCTCCAAAAGAATGATGCAATCATATGAAGACCAGGTATCCATTTAAATGAGTTACAAAAGGCTCACCTGAACATTGAGGATCCACATTGTTCCAAGAACCATCACTGAGACACTCTCTTGTTTCATTACTGTTCAGAAAGAATCCAGTATCACATGAATATGTTGCAAGCGTCATAAAAGTGGTCTTGCCAGTATCGTAATAAATATTTCCATTTTCAATAGAAGTAAGGCCTTGACATTCAATGGCTGCAATATAAGATGTATAGAAACCTTATTCGATAATATAGTGATTGTAATACCTTTCAAATATTGTACCTTTACATGCTGGTTCCTTCCCGCTCCAAGTACCATCTGCCTTACACACATGGTTAGCTGTGCCCACAAGATAGTACCCTTCTTCACAAGAATACCTAATTTCAGAGCTGAACTCAGTACTTCCTGAAACCACCTCATAGGTGCCATTCGTAATAGTCCAAGGTTCACCACAATCAATAACTACAATAACACGATTATGAAGTTAAAAAACACAGTAACTTTAAAAATGAAAGGGAGAAGAGATCCGGAAATTGTGTCAAAATATATAAGACATTGATCATTTGATAAAAAAGGACGACTTCACTTCATGGAATAAGCATTTATATATATATAGCTCAATGATTTATAAAATATGACATACGTACGTACGTACGTATATACAACTACATACGCATAATACTTCTTACTCATGCAGGTTGGTGATGGTCCGCTCCACTGCTCATCTTCCTGACAAGTTACCAATGGAATACCCACCAACTGGTAGCCCTCATTGCATATGTAGCGAGCAACAGATTGATAGGTTGTCCCTCTACTCACATCAAATATGCCATTCACCACTGATGGAGGACTGTTACAGTCAATGACTATACACAAAGTAAAAATGTATTCTCTTTAGTATATAATGATGGGAAAGAAAAGACTAATAAATATACTCACTCTGACATTGAGGTGCAGTTTCACTCCATGCACCCGTATCCATGCATACTCTGCTACTGGTTCCAATCAATTCAAAGCCTTCATCACAGATGTAGCTTGCAGTGGAGTCATAGAAAAGTCCATTAGAGTAGTGCACATCTCCATTCCTTACTGGTGCCTCTTCTTCACATCTTACAACTAAATAAGTGCTATACTCATGACACAACCTTTCTAAATTTCCTCTATAGCTACAAGGTATATTCACCTTCACAGTATGGCTCATCTCCGCTCCAAGTTCCATCAGCCAGACATGTCCTTGTTTGTAATCCAATCAGCCTATGCCCTTCTACACAGCTGTAGTGTGCAAACTTGCCAAGTGTAGTTCCAAGGAAGTGATCTATGATGGCTCCCTCTACTGTAGCTGGCTCTCCACAATCCACCTCTATAGTAATGGAGATCAACCAATCTGACATCTTAAAACACTTATATTTGTGCTACATAGTTGTAAATGTATATACTGTACATAGTGAGAACAAAGTAATATACACACATCATTATCATCATTGAACTTTGTTTACCTTCACAGACTGGTACTTCACTGCTCCATTGTCCATCAACTCCACAAATAGCTAACGGAGTGCCCTTCAAGTTGTAGCCAGATTCACAGGAGAACACAGCCACTGATGGGTAAGAGGTACCAGCAGTCAGTGTAGTATCACCATTTGGCAGGGATGCAAGGTTTCCACATTCGACACCTAAATAAAAGTAAACATATATTCAATGACATTTCTGTCAAACATGTAACCAGGAACATACCAACACACTGTGGAGCAGTGAATGACCAGGTTCCATCCCTGGTACATGTTCTTGTTGCCCTGTTAGTATTGTCCAACTCATAGCCACTGTCACATGAATAGGTTAAGACCGAATCTAAAGTTGTTCCATCACTTTGGTCGACCTTTCCATTTTGTACGGGAGGTGGACTACCACAGTCGATTGCTGCAGGTGAATCATTAATATTCATCACTGATATCCACATCTTGTGATATGGAAGACTCACAATTACAAATTGGTTCATTTCCACTCCAACTACCACTGCTCTGACATGTCCTCTCAGTGTCTCCTTCCAGTACATAGCCCTCATTGCAGGTATAAGTAGCTACTGCATCTAGTAATGTCCCAAAGGCTGTTGTTACCTGACCATTTTCAATATCTTCCAAAGTACCACAGTCAACCCCTATTGAAGGAAATGGTATAAAAATATGCAGATAAAGAAATCAATTTGAGTATATATATCTAGAGTAACTACTATTTTCAATATAAGACCCTATATAGAAATATGCGTGCTTGTATATATGTTGATCATGCATGATTTAAACCTTTAAATCAAAAATCAAATTAAAGATCCATACTCAACAATTTGTTAGAGTTGCCTACTGGTATCACAATTTGGCTGCACAGGAGATTGATACACCCAGTCTGTTCCGTTACAGCTTCCAACTCTTGATCCAGATAATAGGTAACCAGGATCACACTCCCAAAATACTATGGAGCCCGCTGATGTTCCAGTAATTGAGAAGACACCATTTGAACCAGCACCTCCCAATAGTGGAGTAGCAGTGCAATCTGTGAATATATATAGAATGCACACTCTGAGATATGTACATATACATCCATTCATATATTGTAGCTCATTTTAGCTGTGATATATGGAATATCTCAGAGAGTGTATATAATCTTACACAAAGTATCTATATAGGATAGATAATCTACGTAAGTTCTAATAAGCAGAGGACGACACAAAAAGACAAAATTAAATTTAATTAAGTTACCAGAACAGATTTTAACTAATAGAAAGTCGTTTGAAGCAGCGAATAACGCCTGTAAGTAATTAAAACAGCTACAGGAATCCAGTTTTCTTCGTTTTTCTTCTACCTTTTATATAGTCTAGTGCACGAACCATATAGATCTAAGGTGCATATATATATCGCCTAAAAGTAGATAGGTGGAATATGAAGCCTTAGATTTGAATGCGCTCGACAGGAGGCAAGTTAGGGACAAAAACTGGATACTTGTAGTAGTTCTTGGTCATCTCCGCTTTTTCTCTTTGACAGTGACATTATTTCGAGTCCGAGATATTGTTAATATATATAAAGGTTTGCCATTTAGCTATGGTCATCTACAAGTCCCTATATAGGATAGCTGGCTATATAAGATACTGTCTGCAGACTTTGAAGTATATAAGAATCAGCATTAATTAATTACAGCTGTAGTATTATGACAAAGTATATTTTAATACCTCCTTCAGCTGTCCATATCTCAGATTTCATAAAGATCAATAATGCTAACATCCAATGGAAAGCCATCATTAAATTTAAACTACTCCAGAAAATTCTTACAGTGTGACTGAATTAGCTGAACAGTTTATAGAACATTCGTAATTCTATCTATCTATACGTATATATATTATAGGAATTTGGCACATTATTATTTGATCATCAAATGAAGCCAATTTAGATATCAACACATTCCTATCCCAAAACTTGTGCCTCATGCATTTTATAAAGGGATATCCTCCAATTTCCTAAAATCACATAGTGGTATTCAGCATGAATATAGTAATTGTCATACATGCAATACTAACACTTATATAACACTATACCTACTTATTAAGCAGATGTCTGCATGCATGTTTGTCAATTAAGCATATAAGTCATCACCATTCCATATTATACGTACATATATATACCCTATGTCCATAACAATTATTGATAATATAGTCTATACTTCATGCATTCTAAAAAAGCTGACATATGGATTTCTTCAGAAACTATTAGTAGGAGTATACTCACAGTTTTTGGTATTCATTGAGAACCACTGCTAGGTTTTCTATCACTATTTATAATTTTCATATGACACATTCAGCAGTACATTCTGACCTCTTTCATGTTAGTACTTTGAAGTTCTTAACCTTTAACCTCCGAGTGTACTCCTACTAACCATGTTATACACGTGGTTGGTCTCCCTTCCTTGGTCCCTTGTTTATATACGTAGCTTTAAGAGATGACAACTAGTGAGCTATTTTATGAACTATCGGATTGGGTAGAGGCATAGATGCAGTATTCATACCACTTATTGTTTATATGTATGTTTTAAATGGCCACTTATATAATTATATAAAAATGTATATATACACTATATATCTTAAAGCTTGCATGGAATATACATTTAATTAAATGAGATATATTATATCTCTGGATTCCCTATAATATATACAGGGCAAGTAATTATACGTGAACAGATTAATACTACTTTGAGGTCTAATTGCTCATAATGAAGCTAAAGGCAACTGTGATTGAATTCTTCTTCTGGATCTTCTTTCAGTTTGAACTAATAGGCTTCAGAACATATTCAGGAACAGTTACAGCTCTATAAAGGAAATCAGAATGTAAAAAATGTATGATTATATATGAATGATATTTATGCAGAGCAGATTAAGTCAATTAACTTTTTCTCTCGGTACGATTTATACTAACCTTCCAGTAGGAGTGGACTTGCACAATTTCCAAAAGAGCCAAAAGAAGAGTAGTACTAGGAGTATGGTTGCAACAACCACAATGGGAACCACTACTGCCAGACCCAGCTCAGGGTTGCACTCAAAGAAGCCGTTGCATGTATCCTCAGTTGGGGATGATATAGCAGCTGAAACTGTCTCTGAAAATTCTGTTAGACCTGCTGAGCTATTGCACCTTACCTATACATAGATTGGAGTAGTGTTTGTATCAAAGGAACCATATTAAGTGGACCATACATTATTCGTATATATACATGAGTATCAACAATGACCAATATGTTTTTTTTTTCAAAATGAAGCACAAACTCTGATTTATTTCTGTGTTACATGACATCACCTCTATGATCTATATGACTGACTACCTCGGGTGTGTCTGGTAACACCACAGAAAAAAGGATATAACCATGAACATAATTATAGTAATAGCCCAGAGACTAAATATATGTTTGAGTCCATAATTTGTGGATGTTGATTTCTGTTATGCATAAACAAACACACAAACAGGGGATCTGTGCATATAGTATGATGCATACACCATGTATCCATACATGTTTCACAGTTCATTCCATGAATAGCTACGTAACTAACTTGGAAGACATACAATCCATCCTCTTCAACTTCTGTGAAGTATGTATTTTGGTCTTTTGGCAACAGCACACTCTGTTGAAACACAATATAAAATATTATATATACAGTTACTTGATCACCTATGGGGGAGCATATATATTTTATTTATATATATACATACTCTTCTCTCTGCTTCTGGAGCACGAGCTTCCAATTCACTCATTGGAAGAGGTACTATTCCCTACAGGTTAGTATAGATAAAAACCTTATATATAGTACAGACTTTTACATAATTTCCTCTAATAACAAAGATCAAAAATACAGCAAATCCCACATACATTTAAATCAAACTGTGTTTCTTGACGGAAATAGACAAGCTCACATTCACGAGATATTCCCCGAGTATACTCCCAAGACACTTCAAAGTGGCTATTATTCACCACTCTTACTTGAACATTAACTGGTGGCAATGGAACTGCAAGTAATTATAAAGTTATATACATAGGTTTCCTATATATATATATACAGTGCAAGTTACAATATACTAAGGTAATCTAATATAAATAAATAAATAATATAATTAATTCATATGGCTCCAAGAAAGAACCTAGAAACAAAATGGGCATATCATCATAAAGTTTAGGGTATAAAACTCATTTTAAATTAAGGGATTTTTGATTTAGGCCTCCGTTTGTTAGAAAACGGAGGACAAAGTTTGCATATAAAAGGCCATAGGACTATAGAAAACCTATGGGAAATTTATATGCAAACCATGTGTTATATTGATAAAAATTTTCAGTTTGTCCGATAACTGTGAAATCAACATATATCATGGTACATGTGTATAAGAAACGTCTGGCGAAGTTTTGCTTAATTAAATGAGCAAAATAATCAAGATATAATGAAGAATTCAAAGTTACGATTGCGCAAGCTGGTGATGTATTGTGATGTTCTTCGAATGCGTCACCAACACCTTCGTATGTCGCTCCGTACACACATTTTGTGAATCTTGTGACGTTGCGAAAACGTCACCGCCTCGTTGCTAAAGAAGATCATCCTTTCGAGAACGGCTATGACAAGTCGACGCTCTCCTACGAGAAGGAGCTACCGAATAAGCGAGTTGTAGCGAAGGTTAGATAAAGCGTATTAAATTTTGTATACGTTCATGTTAATTTTAAGCCAGAATTGTTGCTATATATTGATGTAAAAGAAATTCGTACTTTGGTAATTTAAGCTCTGTCTTAGTCGACGCTCTCCTACGAGAAGGAGCTACCGAATAAGCGAGTTGTAGCGAAGGTTAGATAAAGCGTATTTGTATACGTTCATGTTAATTTTAAGCCAGAATTGTTGCTATATATTGATGTAAAAGAAATTCGTACTTTGGTAATTTAAGCTCTGTCTTAGTCGACGCTCTCCTACGAGAAGGAGCTACGAATAAGCGAGTTGTAGCGAAGGTGAGATAAAGCGTATTTGTATACGTTCCCGTTAATTTTGAGGCAGAATTGTCCCTATACTGATGCAAAAGAAATTCGTTTAGTCGACCGTATTAAAACTTTGGTAATTAAAGCTCTGTCTTCTCTTCTTATGTTTTTATTCATTTTTTACTTGCAATTGTCCATGTGTAGGAATAAGGAGTGTTATATATTATGCTTGTTTAAATACAATCAAGTACTACACAGTGCAAGTTACAAATTTATACACGGATGCAAGTGACTCCCAAGATAATCACACTGAGGTATATAATATAATACGGATGCAAATGACTCCCAAAATAATCACAATCAGGTATATTAAACGCTACAAGACTTTAGCCACACTGAAATTCGCAACTGCTGCATACAGAGTAGTAGTCTCTACAGATCATATAAGGTTAAATACATGGCCTTCCAATTACCTTTTCACACCTAAGTATAGACTGAAGATGATGCATCTGGATGCCATTATCAGCAAAAATTCCAGTCTCATGCAGGGGATCTCAGCCAATAATCACCGCAGATTTGACTTGCCTTGAGTGTCAGCTAGGAGTACCATTGGTTGCTTGCATGCATTCACATAAACAACAGGGTTAGAGACGATTTGGTAACTTGCACACAAGGGACATTGTTCATGAAATAAATTAAAGGCCCCAGCCTTTATGTCCCTGTGTGCAAGTTACCAAATCGTCTCTAACCCTGTTGTTTATGTGAATGCATGCAAGCAACCAATGGTACTCCTAGCTGACACTCAAGGCAAGTCAAATCTGCGGTGATTATTGGCTGAGATCCCCTGCATGAGACTGGAATTTTTGCTGATAATGGCATCCAGATGCATCATCTTCAGTCTATACTTAGGTGTGAAAAGGTAATTGGAAGGCCATGTATTTAACCTTATATGATCTGTAGAGACTACTACTCTGTATGCAGCAGTTGAGAATTTCAGTGTGGCTAAAGTCTTGTAGCGTTTAATATACCTGATTGTGATTATTTTGGGAGTCATTTGCATCCGTATTATATTATATACCTCAGTGTGATTATCTTGGGAGTCACTTGCATCCGTGTATAAATTTGTAACTTGCACTATATATAACAAGATAGATATACGTAGTTGAAATATGGAAATGTATTATACATTTATATAGTCTACAAATTTCCCTTAACTGTTACTTATAGGGAAAAACTGTGAATGAGGGCCATATTGCCTTATACCTGCACAGACTGGTGCTACTCCACTCCATGTGCCATTGGACTGGCACACTCTTTCTGACGAACCATTGATTAACTCGTAACCACTATCACACTGGTATTCAGCAGTGGAATTGAAGAGCGTTCTGTTAGTGAATGCAACAACTGAATGGTCCACTTGTTGAGGGTATCCACAGTCCATAACTATGTTTATTGTATGCAGTGGAATGTATATATGCACAGTGCTGCAAACAATAAAACCTACTATCACAATATGGTGATGGCTCGCTCCAATTTCCATGTGCCAGACAAGTTATGAAACTTGGTTCCCTTAGTTCATATCCTTCATTACATACATAATAAGCTCTGGAAGGATAGAAGGTGTCTGTACTATTTCCAGATCTGTATCCATTATCAATTTCCGGGGAGGGCCCACATTCAATAGCTAATTATTGAGACAGAGAGACAATGGTTACATATAAATTATTTAACTCTCTATAATATGTATTTTAGCCTTACGTTGGCAATATGGCTCTTCTTCACTCCATTCTCCATCTTCTAAGCAAGATCTCAATTGTGGTCCTACTAGAGAATAGCCAAAATCACAATCATACAGTGCTAGTGACTTGAAGGTTGTATCTGCACTGTGTAGAACTGTTCCATTGTCAGGAGTGTCAGGAATACCACAGTCCACAACTGTTACACAAATGAATATTTTGATCAACATATTGTATTAAATATATGTTTAATATAAAATACCAATTGTTAGATATTATATATATATACGTGTATATCTCACTTCTACATGCTGGTTCAGTTCCATTCCATTCTCCATTGGCCTGACAGAACCTCGCATCAGATCCATTCAGTGCATATCCGGGATCACAGAAATAGATGGCGGTAGACTCAAACACTGTACCATAGCTGTACATCAGATTGCCATTCTCAATGTCAGGAAGAGAATAACAATCAACAACTACAACGTATAATGGAAGTTATAATTCAATGATATGATATATAAGTATATCCATTTAGGTAAAGCTATAAATGTTATATGATATATATATGTTTAACATTTGCTATACTTACCTATACAGAAGGGATCTGTTCCATTCCAGTAGCCAGACGAAAGACAGCTTCTTTCAGAGGGGCCAATCAAGTTGTAACCAACACTGCAGTTGTATATCACAATTGACTGATATGTAGTGCTATTAAAAACAAGGTCAGTGGAACCATTTGCAATTTCCTCTATCTCTCCACAATCCGCAACTATTAAGAATACATACATAAATGGAAATAATAAAAATAAAATGCATAAAAAGGTATTACTGGAAATTGCGCATCTCAGATACATACCTTGACACTGTGGAGTGTCTCCAATCCACTCCCCATCTTCCTGACAAGTCACTAGAGGATGGTTCTTGCTCAAAAAGTAGCCATCTAGACATTCGTATTTGGCCACTGAAAGGTACGTTGTGTTTCTACTAATGTCAGCATATCCATTTGCAATCACAGGAGGACTGCCACAATCAATCACTACAGATTACAATATACATATGTAGATCAATCATGTCATGTTCACCTTACCACATATATACAGTACATATGTATATACAAACATGCTATATATTTTATCATTCATGCATAAATATTCTCATATCTAAATCAATATACTGTACCTTCACAACTTGGTTCTTCGAGACTCCATTCTCCTGAAATTTGGCACACTCTCTCAGATGGACCATTTAGGGTATATCCACTGTTACACAAGTATTTGGCTATAGACTGATAATCATTTCCTGTATTGATCACATCTCCATCAGCTATAGGCTCCAAGGCTGGACACTCCACAACTGTATGGTTGGTATATAAACAGAAAGTTCTCAAATATTGTATGTAATCATTTCCTTAGAATTGACATACCTTGACATATTGGTGTAGCTGAATCCCAAAATCCACACTCATCACAGACAGATGTGTTAGATCCATTTAATAGCCAATAGCCTTCATTACAAGTAAAGTAAGCAATATCCAGGTATTCTTGTCCACTATAGTCAATCCTTCCATTGACCAGCCTATCAAGACTACCACATTTCACTCCTGTTAACATTAAAAAACTCATTAAAACAACAACAGTGCATAGTTTTATTTAGTTTATAAAATTCTCACTTCTGCATTCAGCTGTTAGTGTACTCCAGTTTCCACTTGCTTGACAGGAAATGCTGTCATATCCAATCAATTCAAAGCCTTCGTTGCACGTGTACTTGGCTACATTCCTATAATATGTGCCCTCACTAGCATCAACTGTTCCATTTACCAGTTGAGGAGGACTTCCACAGTCTATAGCTGTCTCCAAAAGAATGATGCAATCATATGAAGACCAGGTATCCATTTAAATGAGTTACAAAAGGCTCACCTGAACATTGAGGATCCACATTGTTCCAAGAACCATCACTGAGACACTCTCTTGTTTCATTACTGTTCAGAAAGAATCCAGTGTCACATGAATATGTTGCAAGCGTCATAAAAGTGGTCTTGCCAGTATCGTAATAAATATTTCCATTTTCAATAGAAGTAAGGCCTTGACATTCAATGGCTGCAATATAAGATGTATAGAAACCTTATTCTATAATATAGTGATTGTAATACCTTTCAAATAATGTACCTTTACATGCTGGTTCCTTCCCACTCCAAGTACCATCTGCCTTACAAACGTGGTTAGTTGTGCCAACCAGATAGTACCCTTCTTCACAAGAATACCTAATTTCAGAGCTGAACTCAGTACTTCCTGAAACCATCTCATAGGTTCCATTCGTAATGGTCCAAGGTTCACCACAATCAATAACTACAATAACACGATTATGAAGTTAAAAAACACAGTAACTTTAAAAATGAAAGGGAGAAGAGATCCGGAAATTGTGTCAAAATATATAAGACATTGATCATTTGATAAGGACGACTTCACTTCATGGAATAAGCATTTATATATATATAGCTCAATGATTTATAAAATATGACATACATACGTACGTACGTACGTATATACAACTACATACGCATAATACTTCTTACTCATGCAGGTTGGTGATGGTCCACTCCACTGCTCATCTTCCTGACAAGTTACCAATGGAATACCCACCAACTGGTAGCCCTCATTGCATATGTAGCGAGCAACAGATTGATAGGTTGTCCCTCTACTCACATCAAATATGCCATTCACCACTGATGGAGGACTGTTACAGTCAATGACTATACACAAAGTAAAAATGTATTCTCTTTAGTATATAATGATGGGAAAAAAAGACTAATAAATATACTCACTCTGACATCGAGGTGCAGTTTCACTCCATGCACCCGTATCCCTGCACACTCTGCTACTGGCTCCAATCAATTCAAAGCCTTCATCACAGATGTAGCTTGCAGTGGAGTCATAGAAAAGTCCATTAGAGTAGTGCACATCTCCATTCCTTACTGGTGCCTCTTCTTCACATCTTACAACTAAATAAGTGCTATACTCATGACACAGCCTTTCTAAATTTCCTCTATAGCTACAAGGTATATTCACCTTCACAGTATGGCTCATCTCCACTCCAAGTTCCATCAGCCAGACATGTCCTTGTTTGTAATCCAATCAGCCTATGCCCTTCTACACAGCTGTAGTGTGCAAACTTGCCAAGTGTAGTTCCAAGGAAGTGATCTATGATGGCTCCCTCTACTGTAGCTGGCTCTCCACAATCCACCTCTATAGTAATGGAGATCAACCAATCTGACATCTTAAAACACTTATCTTTGTGCTATATAGTTGTATATACGTACGTTGACATGTATATACTGTACATAGTGAGAACAAAGTAATATACACACATCATTATCATCATTGAACTTTATTTACCTTCACAGACTGGTACTTCACTGCTCCATTGTCCATCAACTCCACAAATAGCTAATGGAGTGCCCTTCAAGTTGTAGCCAGATTCACAGGAGAACACAGCCACTGATGGGTAAGAGGTACCAGCAGTCAGTGTAGTATCACCATTTGGCAGGGATGCAAGGTTTCCACATTCGACACCTAAATAAAATTAAAAATATATTCAATGACATTTCTGTCAAACATGTAACCAGGAACATACCAACACACTGTGGAGCAGTGAATGACCAGGTTCCATCCCTGGTACATGTTCTTGTTGCCCTGTTAGTATTGTCCAACTCATAGCCACTGTCACATGAATAGGTTAAGACCGAATCTAAAGTTGTTCCATCACTTTGGTCGACCTTTCCATTTTGTACGGGAGGTGGACTACCACAGTCGATTGCTGCAGGTGAATCATTAATATTCATCACTGATATCCACATCTTGTGATATGGAAGACTCACAATTACAAATTGGTTCATTTCCACTCCAACTACCACTGCTCTGACATGTCCTCTCAGTGTCTCCTTCCAGTACATAGCCCTCATTGCAGGTATAAGTAGCTACTGCATCTAGTAATGTCCCAAAGGCTGTTGTTACCTGACCATTTTCAATATCTTCCAAAGTACCACAGTCAACCCCTATTGAAGGAAATGGTATAAAAATATGCAGATAAAGAAATCAATTTGAGTATATATATCTAGAGTAACTACTATTTTCAATATAAGACCCTATATAGAAATATGCGTGCTTGTATATATGTTGATCATGCATGATTTAAACCTTTAAATCAAAAATCAAATTAAAGATCCATACTCAACAATTTGATAGAGTTGCCTACTGGTATCACAATTTGGCTGCACAGGAGATTGATACACCCAGTCTGTTCCATTACAGCTTCCAACTCTTGATCCAGATAATAGGTAACCAGGATCACACTCCCAAAATACTATGGAGCCCACTGATGTACCAGTAATTGAGAAGACACCATTTGAACCAGCACCTCCCAATAGTGGAGTAGCAGTGCAATCTGTGAATATATATAGAATGCACACTCTACATATACATCCATTCATATAATATTGTAGCTCATTTTAGCTGTGATATATGGGATATCTCAGAGAGTGTATATAATCTTACACAAAGTATCCATATAGGATAGATAATCTACGTAAGTTCTAATAAGCAGAGGACGACACAAAAAGACAAAATTAAATTTAATTAAGTTACCAGAACAGATTTTAACTAATAGAAAGTCGTTTGAAGCAGCGAATAACGCCTGTAAGTAATTAAAACAGCTACAGGAATCCAGTTTTCTTCGTTTTTCTTCTACCTTTTATATAGTCTAGTGCACGAACCATATAGATCTAAGGTGCATATATCGCCTAAAAGTAGATAGGTGGAATATGAAGCCTTAGATTTGAATGCGCTCGACAGGAGGCAAGTTAGGGACAAAAACTGGATACTTGTAGTAGTTCTTGGTCATCTCCGCTTTTTCTCTTTGACAGTGACATTATTTCGAGTCCGAGATATTGTTAATATATATAAAGGTTTGCCATTTAGCTATGGTCATCTACAAGTCCCTATATAGGATAGCTGGCTATATAAGATACTGTCTGCAGACTTTGAAGTATATAAGAATCAGCATTAATTAATTACAGCTGTAGTATTATGACAAAGTATATTTTAATACCTCCTTCAGCTGTCCATATCTCAGATTTCATAAAGATCAATAATGCTAACATCCAATGGAAAGCCATCATTAAATTTAAACTACTCCAGAAAATTCTTACAGTGTGACTGAATTAGCTGAACAGTTTATAGAACATTCGTAATTCTATCTATTTACGTATACATTATAGGAATTTGGCACATTATTATTTGATCATCAAATGAAGCCAATTTAGATATCAACACATTCCTATCCCAAAACTTGTGCCTCATGCATTTTATAAAGGGATATCCTCCAATTTCCTAAAATCACATAGTGGTATTCAGCATGAATATAGTAATTGTCATACATGCAATACTAACACTTATATAACACTATACCTACTTATTAAGCAGATGTCTGCATGCATGTTTGTCAATTAAGCATATAAGTCATCACCATTCCATATTATTCGTACATATATATACCCTATGTCCATAACAATTATTGATAATATAGTCTATACTTCATGCGTTCTAAAAAAGCTGACATATGGATTTCTTCAGAAACTATTAGTAGGAGTATACTCACAGTTTTTGGTATTCATTGAGAACCACTGCTAGGTTTTCTATCACAATTTATAATTTTCATATGACACATTCAGCAGTACATTCTGACCTCACAGTTTAAATTTCATGTTAGTACTTTGAAGTTCTTAACCTTTAACCCCGGGTGTACTCCTACTAACCATGTTATATACGTGGTTGGTCTCCCTTCCTTGGTCCCTTGTTTATATACGTAGTTGGTCTCCCTTCCTTGGTCCCTTGTTTATATACGTGGTTGGTCTCCCTTCCTTGGTCCCTTGTTTATATACGTGGTTGGTCTCCCTTCCTTGGTCCCTTGTTTATATAGCTTTAAGAGATGACAACTAGGTGAGCTATTTTATGAACTATCGGATAGGGTAGAGGCATAGATGCAGAATTCATATTTAATAATTCCAGTACAGACCACTTATTGTTTATATGTATGTTTTAAATGGCCACTTATATAATTATATAAAAATGTATATATACACTATATATCTTAAAGCTTGCATGGAAGATACATTTAATTAAATGAGATATATATATCTCTGGATTCCCTATAATATATACAGGGCAAGTAATTATACGTGAACAGATTAATACTACTTTGAGGTCTAATTGCTCATAATGAAGCTAAAGGCAACTTTGATTGAATTCTTCTTCTGGATCTTCTTTCAGTTTGAACTAATAGGCTTCAGAACATATTCAGGAACAGTTACAGCTCTATAAAGGAAATCAGAATGTAAAAAATGTATGATTATATATGAATGATATTTATGCAGAGCAGATGAAGTCAATTAACTTTTCCTCTCTGTACGATTTATACTAACCTTCCAGTTGGAGTAGACTTGCACACTTTCCAAAAGAGCCAAAAGAAGAGTAGTACTAGGAGTATGGTTACAACAACCACAATGGGAACCACTACAGCCAGACCCAGCTCAGGGTTGCACTCAAAGAAGCCATTGCATGTATCCTCAGTTGGGGAAGATATAACAGCTGAAACTGTCTCTGAAAATTCTGTTAGACCTGCCGAGCTATTGCACCTTACCTATACATAGATTGGAGTAGCGTTTGTATCAAAGGAACCATATTAAGTGTACCATACATTATTCGTATATATACATGAGTATCAACAATGATCAATATGTTTTTTTTTTTCAAAATGAAGCACAAACTCTGATTTATTTCTGTGTTACATGACATCACCTCTATGATCTATATGACTGACTACCTCGGGTGTGTATATATATTATATGTATATATATCAAACTGTTATTCTAAACCTTGCATATGTAAAGACCATAACTCACTACCCTTAAAGAATACATATATATACACTGTAAATAATGAATTAAAAATATTAGAGCATGCAGATCATTCGGTGTGAACTTGTAGCAGCTTTGATATTTATTATCAAACACTGTAGGTTTCCTATCACTATTTATATTTTACATATGACACATCCACCAACACATGTATAGCTTGAATTATATTTTATTTCTTTAAATTATATATATATTAAGTTACCTATATGTCGTACGTATATATACGTAGTTTCTGAAAACAATATAGAGACGCCCATGGTACCCCAAGCTATACTTTGTCATTAAAAATTGAACCAGGCTACACAAGAAGCCTTATACCTGATCCATGAGCAATAAAAATTTATATTATCAGTCTCTTTAGGGGGTCTCTGTTATAGTATATATATACGTACGTATGTATAGCAGGTTTGATGTACAGTACCTGTCTTGCAATTGAGGGAGAGCTAAGTAAGACCATGAAGTTTGGATAGTCGATTGCTTGTTGACATGAGCAACTGTTGATGAACAGACAATCCACCGTGTGTATGTATGGCTTTGTCCGATCCGCTGCTCTGAACTAGAAGCTTGAACGGACATTCTGTAAGTTTGTTATAATATATTTAGCGGAAAATATGAAATGTATCTACACGTACATGTGTACATTCAGGCTTGAATTTCTCTCCATCTCACTTTTCTATCCTTTAATGTATATACAGACAGACAGACAGACAGGCAGACAGACAGATAGATAGATAGATAGATAGATAGATAGATAGATAGATAGACAGACAGATATATACGTATAGATACTAGATTCACTATATAGTTCATGCAAACATTTACTACCTATAGCTACCATATATACATGTACACTTACAATGTTGTGATGAAAACATTCTCTCTCATGAAAATAATGAATAAACTACATTAGTACCACATAATACTTGTGATGCAGGCATATCTAGTTATACTTATGTAATAAACAGTTGAAAAGTATTAATTTTCTGCCATCATTAGAGGCCTAGGGTTGAATCACAGGACAATGCTGCAAAAATATATAGAGTATGCAGTACACAATATAACATACGAATATCATAATAATAACAATATATTATTATTATACCAATAAAATTATGTCATACTTAATATATGTATATACATGTACTAACCTCTTTCAACACTAGCCCAGTATCCATATGACCAGAAGCCTTCAAAGCCATAGGACAACAATGCCATTTCTGCTTTTGAATCAGTGTGTTGCACAGTATGAATACCATGTTCTACTGGAGATTTAGGAACAACAATCACATATGCTGTCTTGTCAGAAAACGTGATCTCTCTGCTATCTCCACCAGAAACTGAGGCCAGCGTATCACCATCAAATTTTATGTCATCTTGATCAAACCAGCTTTTCTCTATCACAAGGGAGAAGTAATTTTCTATTTTACCTTTTCTACTTTTTTCTTTTGAATCCACAGTTGAAAACTTAATATTTGCAATATACAGCTCAATATTAGGAACTATGGCCAATAGTGGATCACCATCAAATTCATTTTCACCAGCTCCCTTGGACAGTTGTCCTATTAGTGTGTTAAAAGTTGATTCTATGGTACAATCTGATGGTTCTGGAACATCAACAAACACAAAGCCGCCTTCATCTAAAGTGTAGTATTGTATTGTTGTCCTAATTTCCTTAAGAGTTGTACACATTAGAGTGACATTGTTTCCTGCCTGGCTACTAACAATTTTTAAGGCAAATCCCAATATCTGTGTCTCCATTGCAGGTACCACAAACCTAGTTCCCCACTTAGTAGTTGGTGGAATTTGAGCTGGCAGGTGGTCACACCGAAGTCTGTCATTAGGGACAGTCCCACATTCATGCCCAGATAGAACTGTAATCCATTTATTGCTGTGAATGTAGCTCCCACTGAGATCCTGAGTGTGCTTCACCAGAAAGCTTTGACCTCTGTCCAGTGTAAATGTTGTTATCTTTCCCTTTCCATATATTACTCCCTCAATAAAATCTACAATTCTTATAGTTGGCTTGAATTGAATGGTAGTGTTATCATATGGAGCTATAATTGCAATTACATTTTCAACATTTTGGATTTGAAAGCTGCCTTTAGGATCCTCATAGGGATCAAATCCTAAGGTATAAAATTCGTAATTTCCATCTCTACCAAAAGAGAGGGGTAGGGCTGGATAAACACCCATGCTACCACCCCCTTCGTTGACTATCAACACTGAAATTTGTTCTTGGTTATATGTTTCAATAGCAAAATAACCGATTCTATTTATACTTGGCTTTAGGGTGTATCCAAATTGCGATGGTGCCACATGAACCTCATATGCACGATCAGGATAGACCTTAACATTCACAGGTAGATTGTTTTGAGGCCAGACAATTGCAACATCAACTGGTGTCTCTCCTTCAGTATAGAGATGAAATATGTGGTCTAGTGAAGAATCAAAATTTGACAGGAATCCCACAAAGTAAGCAAAGTCAGAGCAACGGCGATCTAAATAAACATTCGTATATTATATAAAGAAGTATAGAAGAAAATGTGCCTGTCATTTGGCTGTTTGGCATAGTAAATGTTTTTACACTTATATTCTGATAAGCATTCATAGTATTTGGAAAAAAGAAATTAAAATTTTGTGATTTGTTGAGCATCTCAGCAACAAGCTATTATAACAGAATTGAACGTTTAGACCCTCGTCTTAGGTGATGAAAATCCACAGGTTGAATCTGTTATAACAATCTGTTTCTGTTGCTTAAAAAATCACAGACTATACCATAAGGATTGCAACAAATACTCCCTACTTCTTCACAGTATATGTACACATGTACGTAACAGATATATACGTATATACACACACATACAAATAAAATATATAGACTGGATGCATATATATGTGCTTGATTTGTAACAACACTGCACCTTCACATTGTGTTCCAAAGTGATAAGGAGGGCAAATACATGTGAGAGAGAGAGAACACTGTCCGCCATTTAAACAAGGTTGCTCACAAATAGCTACATACGTACGTATATGTAGGAAAGAGTATCAGTTAACTGTATATATATTAAGCATTCTTTATATATTAAATCCAATCACTATAATCACACATGACTGTGTACCATACTTCCAGGCAATTATGTACATTGTCATTATAGTACTTACGAATTTCACAGAGAGCTCCATTAAAGTCTTCAGTACATGTGCATTTATTAACACCTGTACAGTTACCACCATTTAAGCACTCAGGTGAACAGATTGGCACTGTGCAGTCAATTCCAGTGTAATTGGAGGTGCAGGTACACATAGAAGATGCATCACAAAGTCCACCATTTTGACAGGGAGGATTACAAAATGGAGTCTCACAAAAATGTCCCGTAAAACCATCAACACAGCTACAGACACCAGGTGCTATACAGGTGGCACCATTCTGGCAATCACATCTACTGGTATTCAATTCGCTGCAGGTTGGTCCAATGTATCCAGAATTGCAATCACATGTGTCTGGAGCTACACAGCTGCCCTGAACACATTCATCTGAACAAACTGGTTCATCACAGAATAGGCCAGTGTACTCAGCTGTGCAAGTGCACACATTTGGACCTGAACATGTTCCATTATTCTGGCATTGTTGGAAGCAAGTGGGTTCGATACAATCTTCCCCTGTGTAGCCTTCTTCACATGTGCACTGGTTTGGTGAGGTGCAGTTTCCATTCACACAGTTTGGATTGCAAATAGGAATGTCACACTTTGATCCTGAAAATTTTTCTGAGCACATGCAGGTCTCTGGTGCTATACAGATACCTTCATTCATACATCCTTGAGAACATATGGCAGAATCACAGAATTTTCCTGTATAGCCATCCTCACATTTACACGTGTCTTGACCAATGCAGGTACCACCATTGAAACACGGAGATGAGCATTGACTTGGTGGAAATTCACACTGATTGCCACCAAACCCTTCTGGACAGTCACACGCATTGGGTGATGTACATTTGCCATTGTTTTGGCAGGGAGGATCACAGATAGGTGTCTCACATGTAGCTCCACCATAACCTGGCATACAGCTGCACATATTTGGTGATGTGCAGTGGCCATTTTTACATTCTGGGTCACAAATAGCTGTGCATATACAGGGTATGGGATTAATTATTATATCAATATTATTATATCATATCATGCATATATAGAAGTAAATAAATACAAAGATCATACACATTCTATAGAAGGCACTGATTTCATAATTTTTGGTAATTTATCACAAATAGGTAATCATGCATGATTGTATGTATGTACAATATGAACACATACACACATTTTGTGTGTATAAATACATGGACACAGAGATTCCTCATGATTGTACATAATAAATGGGGACATTTAATCACTGCTATAATAAAGTGTGTATACATAGTATAGTCTAATTAGTCTACATTTCTATGGTAGCATGCCAGGACTCATTCAATCTGATATTTGAGACAGTGTGATCTTGCTGATACTTTTTTACAACACATCACTTGATCTTCTGTAAATTTTAAAATAATGATGTGTTCATTTTCTCTTTTCTCATAATGCGTCTGACAAACCTGAGTTGCATAGTTCCCCCGTATAGCCAGAGTTGCACTGACATGAGTCAGGAGGGATGCAAGTGCCACCATTTTGACATTCAACGGTGCAATTAGGTTCACCTATATAATGTATATAAACATGCAATAGTTTATAAGTATATAAAAGATTGTTTTGACTTCAGTATAATTGTCAAACATTCGAAGGTATAATTATTAGAATATGTGTTTGGTATAAATTTCATAATGCTAACATGCAATACTATACATATATATGTATAATTATATCTTTGAATTATATATAATATATCTTTGAATTATATGTATACGTACATGTAGATATATATATATATACGTACTTTGTCCAATGACTGAGCTACAGGTATCCCCAACAAAGCCTTCAGAACAGACACAATAGCTTACTTCAGTATCGTTAACATCAATTTCACGTATGCAGTTTCCATTGATACAACCACAAACATTTTCAACCTGTGCATATGTATATACAATAATTTATATTACATGATTACATAAATCAAATACTGCATCTATGTATAGCAATATTATATTAGTACATGTATACAATATATAAAGTATGCATGCATGTTAGCTATAAATATATATATATATGTATATAAATGTATTAATACATGAGAATCTATATATATTGCAGATGAAGACCCCACCCTGGGTTCAAAACATTCAATTGGTGATTATGAGACTCATTAGACTAACTATACATACGTATATGCAATGTTATATTCTAATCTGTAGATATGTTACCTTTTCTAAAGAGATAAAATGATGCAGTCGACAGACACTACCTTCTCTCCCTGATTGGCTAATAACAGAGCCAGTTAAAATTAGTTGATCTGTAATTTCAACACTAATGTCTGAGATAGAGTACTCTACGGTCATTGTTTTCATCTCTTTAGGTTCCAGTCCCATGACTTGAGGATCCAGCACAAACCTAAGTACATACGTATATATGTAGTATGTGAATAACTTAAGTTGACTAAAGGATTCAATTATAATTAGTTTAACTACGTACTTTTCATCGTTAATTGAATTTTTCTTGGAAATTCTAAAATCTGTCATAATCGGTTCTTCAAGAAAGTTTTGGACAAAGTGCTGTAGCTTTAAAATTTCACCCTCCCTTAAAGTAAAATAGATCTTTTTTGCTTTTTCTTGTTGATACACTTTTACAAATTTGTTTGAAGTAGAATGATAAATGGGAGCAATGAGATTCTTTCTAAATCTATTTCCTTTATCATCACAACCCTCTATTTGGTAGTACAAGGAGTGCTGTGGTAGAAATGTGGCTTTGGTCTGCAGAAATACATCACAATTCAAAAGTGGGTGAGATGACGACAGTGATCCATCAGGATGTAACAGGTTCAAGTATAGAGGGCAGGAATCTCCAATATCAAACAGGTTTTGGGATCGAATCGCGAGCCAAGCACCAAAGCACTCTATAAAGATAATAATAGTCCATGTATAACATACAATGTGAAATCAAATAAAGTACACATAATATGTATACAACTCTGTATAATTAATGAATGCATACATAAGTTCCTGAAAATGGATACATGTGCATGTGCACATATTGCAAATGTCTATTCAAAGGCTATGGATAAGGCCACTAAATGTATACATATACAGATAACAGAACAGAAGGTAAGACCACCTTTTGGTCCATTGGCTGTTCTAAACTTTGTTTGAGTATAATCGCTGATCTCTGTAAAATCTAAAGCAAAGTCTACAAGCTGAGAGGACCCAACTTGAAGAACTGTATCCTTTATGCTACACATCTGCCATTCACCAACTTTATCAGTATTAATAGAGTAAATAAGGTGTTTGTCTACTTCAATGGCTGATAGTCTTCCCTCGGGATCTCGGATCAGTACTACATCCACGTCAGCATATTTTGTGTTAAATAAGAGGTAGATGATTTCATCAAGGGTAGTTTTAATCACCCTGTGGCAGGATGAATACTTGTTCAATTCCTTAAGCAGTTCTTCTTGGTCCAAATTGGTTAATTTAGTAGCACTTTCTTCTACTTGTGTCACGTCTATTAGTTCAGTTGTTTCAGATTCTGACATTAGAAACTGTCCCTACAGAATAATGTATAATAGAGCTGCACATTTTTTTCATAGTTACAACATCCTGTACATGTTATGCTGTATTTTGGATATATGAATGATGTAGACATTATTGTACTATATAAATATTTTTAGGTGCTGGCATTTAAGACATTTTATGAATTTTGTACAGTGTACTTTCCATTAACGGACTGTCCGAGGAGCAATCCATCGCTTTACAATGTCCATCATTCAGTCATGGAATAGCCGCATTGATAACCTTACTTGGAAAGCAAAGTACAGTGATAGTCGATCGTATTTTAGGTCTGTGTGATGTGTTGCAGTATAATTTACCTGTTTGTAATTGACTATAACATGGTATATAACTTTAATTATTATGATGTTGTTGATGGCAATTAATGTGAAATTCATGATTGTGGTGACATTGTTGTAAAAGTTTCCGAGTTAAGGACACCTCCACTCAAAGGACAAATACTGGTGTCCCAGCCCGTCCCTTGGATGGAGAGTTCACTGTATATATGATGTACAATTTAAGGAAATTAACTGCAAAATATGTTCATAAATAATGTATATGTATATAGCATAAGTCATATGCAAAATATGCATATTATATAGTATAGAGGTTGACTAACCTGAAAGTTTGTGTCACTGATAAGTTGAAGAAAATCCTCAAATACTTCAAAACTCTGTAATATGACCCCTCCTGTATTGCTTACAATTGGTAATAAATCCTCAAATTCATTGTTATCACATCCTTTATCAAAATATAGTACATTGATAGTTATGTGTTTGGATTTAGCTGCTTCAAACACTTTTGAGATATCCTTGATATCACTGGAAACTGATCGGCTTATTACATAAATATTAGAATAAGGAGTACAAGCCTCTATTGTGTTTAATATTGCTTCAATTACTGGTTTGTAGCAGGAACTTGTGCTGTTACCCTCAATAGTGGTTGTTCTTGTGAATAGATGTGTTCTATCTACTCCAGCATCAAATATCTCAGCTTCTTGGACTGAATGAAAGTAAACAAGTGATACAATCTTGCATGAGAATTTATGTACTTTATGCACTGTGCAGATAACTGATATATTATGTATTGAGAATTATATGTAGAAGCAAACATGTTTTATTATATATATATATATATACTTACGTAAGTCTAAAAGAGAGTAGATATACAGACATGTATAGAATATATATGAAGATAAATAGAATGATGAAAGGAGTGTATTATATATGAACATGAGGAATTATACAGAAGAAAGATATATACACCGTACACATGCACAAGAACATATACATATAATTATACACACATATATACACTGCAGTTACTATAACAACAAGACTGATGGAGTAATTGTTGTGTTCGAATTCACTACGGCTTAACAAGAGTCAAAACGTTTTAAAACAATGTGAAATTAGATCAATATATAGACTTGCTTGCTGATTGTTGAGGTAATTGTTGTGTTCACTACGGCTTAGCAGGAGTCAAAAAATCATTTAAAAACAATTTGAAATTTGCTCTATAGACTTTTGCTAATTTGCCTTTTACCTTTCAAGAATGTACGTATGTACATTCTCATAATTCTTTGAAACCATAAATGTATCAGTATTCTCTTGATGAGACTTCATAAAGAAATATGTGCACTTGATTAACATGTTTACCGTTGCATGACTGCATATATATCCATATATATGTATATATAGACTATATCATATTTCCGAGCAAAGATATTTCAATCTCTTAATTTTCCCTATATATATAGGGCCTGGTGGCATATATATTATATTGAAATTCAAGTGACTTTTAACCATACATATCACTTCTATATATATATGTTTGAGTGCATCATGAGCTGAAGTAGGGATGATAATTAAAATGCTTAAAACTTTGATTGAATTAAATATGTATGTTTCTAGATCTGTATCCTTCTTTCCAAATAAGTTTGTTAATGCTGCATTACTGTATATATGTACATATATACATGTACAATAAATGTTGGATACTTACTCTTTTCTTGTAGAAGCTGTATGATGTAATATCTGGCAATGGATCCACTTTTAGCCAAAACATTGAACAAACTGACATCACTGGCCAGTGCTGTATCAAATACAAATGCAATGCTCCTGTGAGGTAAATAGAATCCCAAGAGGTCTGCCAAGGTAACTGGATCCTTAGAAAGTTCTTGAAAAAATGTTTGTAATCTACTCTGCCTTCCAGATGGTTCAGATTTTTTAAATTTACTTAGCGGGAGCACTCCTTCATTATATGCCCAACAACTTGCCAGTCTAAACTGCTGTCTTAGAGATTCAGTAATTTCTTTCTGCTCAACGTGAAGCATAATACTAGTTAAGGTATCTTTAAGTAAGGAGTTCCTTGGGTAATTTGGTGAAAAGGTCACACAGTTTTGTAGCAAACTGATGGTTGTAGTGAGTAAGCTCTGGACAAAGTGACTGTAGCCTCCATCGCCATCAGATATGATATCTAATTCTTTCAAAGCATTGTAAAAGTCTTGTCTAGTTCTAGGTTTGCTATCTGCCTTCTCATTGGCAATCACTTCATAGAGAATCGGTATTAATCTTTTCTCTTCGTTAGCAATCCTTTTGATATAAAACTGTCTTTGGTTTCTCCTGCAGGCTTTAGATTGGTATATATTTAAAAACTTGAAAAACCTACTTATACTATTATCATGTTATTTATATATTACAGTGATAAGCCTTATATATTGTTCTAAATATATATTCTTTATATTTCTTTTCTATAATAATATTTGTAACTCTATTGATCTCAATTATAGATAAAGACAAGCAACTCACGATTAGAATAAGATTTCTTTATTATCAGTAGTAGTAGCAACAGCAGAATTAGGTTTTTGATACTTTTGCTAAAATCTAACTTCATTTTTACGTGCAAACCAGCTATACTACTCCTAAGCACCTATATGTGTACTTATATATATATGGAGAGCTGGTTGTGGCAACCGCGCCTCCCACCTGACTTACACTCCTAAGTGTGAACTGTCTGCATTTATCTGTTATAGTATATGTGTATGTGCTGCTTTTAAGTGAATAGTACACATACACACCAATTTTAGGTAATGGCATCTTAAGCTTGAAGCAAATATCAATTGGTCGCATATTTGCACCTTTTTGATCCATATGTCTTGTCTACCCTGATAAGCATATTTAACATTATGCAATACCACTGTATAGCCACAGTATATCCTAGCAACATGTTGGTAGATATAGATTGAAGATTATACATGTATATATATATAATATATAGTCTTAATTAAAATAGATTGATAATATAGCACTACAGGCTATACAAGGTAGCTAAATCATATTTCAATATTATGTTATAGCCAGCTATAATCATACGATAAAGCATATTAGAAATGACGCAATTCTTTGTGTAAATCTGCATCTTTCAATGAATTAGGATATTATTCTATATTTGAAATTCAGCTCACGTGTATATCCATAATTAAGTGAGCCTATGTACGTATAAGTGAATTATCAACGCATTTGTATTGCCATCACATTACATTTACACTTGACACGAATTGCAGTAACCTAATTATTCCATGCCTTCTGTATCATATACTAGACTAGTAACTGTTATATTCACTTCGTGGGACACTGACAACAAGCAACCATATTTAAACGTCCATTATGAGTTTTATCAAAATGAAGAAAATATTTGAACTGTGTTCACGACTGGAGTAAAGTAGGGATAGCATTATTTAGTTTATGCGCGCAAAAATCAGACCTTATCGACTGCGGTGAAGCAGTGATTGCGCAATGAAAGGGTCTGATTTCATCAGACTACGCGAAATGCGAAATGACTTTTGGGTTGTCTGGGCATGCGGCATTGCCTGGGCATCGTTATATAATATATAATGCGCGCAAAATGACTTTTGGGTTGCTGGGCATGTCCGGGTATCATTCCGAGTCTTTAGATCCTGAAGAAGGTTCTCTTAGTGATTCCGAGATAAGTGTTTCTAGTCACTGGTGGTGTCCCGGCTGAAGTTGTCATTCATGGCCTCGGAGGACCCACCCGCCGTAGAAGCACTAGCTAGAATGGTCGAATCTACCGATCGAAAATTTGACTCTATGAAAAAGAAAATATTTCTAAATTATAAGCCTGGACTTAAGTTGTCAGTGTCTTATGAAGTCCTAAGTTCGTAAGTATTATGTTGAGTATGTACATGTAGGCTACGGATTTCCAGATGATGTAATTCTCGACCCATACATACGTAGTCAAGGCAAATCCTCACCTCGCACTTACAAGTTGACTTTGAAGGATGAGGAGTCACGCACAACTTATCTAGTGGTGGTTAAGTTTAATTCCAAAGAACAGGAAGATAAGTGGTACAATGTGAGTTTCATTGAACCTGTATTGCCTCTCTAGTAAATATACCTTCAAAAACTTAACTATTAGAATTTTCACATCGCTGTTAATAGCCATAGCAACAGTTATTAATTTTTAGATCTATATATATGCACAGTGACAGATGCATAGACCTATGTCACAGAATACTGTAGTTAAGTAGGCAAAAACATGGCCACCCTAGGCCCATTCAATATACGAATGGATTTTTGGTTGCATCATTCCCACATACTCATGAATACAGTATTATGCCATTACTAATTTTAGGCTGATGATAAGTACTTTACAATGTTGCATACTTTATCTGAAAATGGTATCAAAGTTCCAAAGCCATTGTACCAGAGCAGTGATGATATGGAAGTTGTTAATTTCTTTGTCATGGAATATGTCAAAGTAGGTGTCGATGTTGTACGCAAGATATGTGAAATGTTCAATACACTATGCATGCTCTAATATGTGTTTCTCAGGGACGTCGCTTTGATAATCCATCTTTGATACCTAAAGGATCTGAGTCTACTATTCATAGAGTATGTCTACAGTTTCTAGCAAAGCTCCATCAGTTGTGCTTACCAACTGAAGAGTCTAAAGGGAAAATGTGTTCACAAGAAAACCTATCAACTCTAGAAGACATGGTACTGTTACTTTTTGTAGGCATAGAAACGTCTTAATTGGTGTATTACCCTAAAACAAAGTATTTCAGTTGAGTGTGCATGCATACCTTCCGTTGTTATTTTTTATTCCAAGAGCTGAACAACCAGACAGTTTAAATTGCCTGGCTTGTTTTAATCCAGAGCATGCTAATATGTTCTATCATGTCAAGATTAAAACTGCAGCTACTTATATTAAGTATTTTAGCTTGTTATACTTCCTAGTATACATAGCAGCTAATTAGTGTTCAGATGAAAATTACATATTTGATGCCAATTTCTGAAGTTTAATACTTGGTTCAAGCACTTTAATGAAGTTCATGATAAAAAGTTGGTTCATGATAAGACAAAGCAACTTTTTGAAAGAACTGAGAGACTCATTGCCAGACTGCCCGAGGAGTGTTTCATTGAAAGTAAACTTACTTTATTATTATTATAGAATATAGATGTATCTATAGCTATATATGGTCTGTTTGTACTATGCTATTCAGCAATTGTCCATGGAAATGCCATCCTTTCAAACTTTATATTTGAAGAGGGCCCTGGAGCAGAAGTAGGTATATGTTTATAAGCATTGATCATTGTGGTACATATGGCTTGTTGTTCATTATTTTCATTACATAATAGTTTAAGATAAAGGCAGTCTTGAATTGGAAGTATTATAAAAATGGTCCACCACTGCTTGATTTGGCTGAATTCATCGTAATGTTCCAAGATCCCAAGAAGTTTGGATACTACTCTTTAGTGGAATGTGAAAGTCTGGCTAGTGAGTTGCACTATTAGCTATATGAATATATAATCTAATTCAACATTTCTTATACATAAGGTGTATCTGCATGTGTATATAAGTGTATTGGTATATAATCAGATATTCTACCTTTTTGATATATTTTATGTATATTATGTATATACAGCCTCAGGTGATGCTGATACTTTATGGAATGACTACAAAAAGGAATTCTGTAAAAGTGAACCAAAAGATTTGCCAAAGTTTTTGGATGAAACCAATTTCACTTTCTGTAGACTAGTCACTTGCCTCAAGTACCTATCCATACTAAAGGTAGGTCATCTGCCTCAAGTACCTATCCATACTGAAGGTAGGTCGCCTGCCTCAAGTACCTATCCATACTGAAGGTAGGTTGCCTGCCTCAAGTACCTATCCATACTGAAGGTAGGTTGCCTGCCTCAAGTACCTATCCATACTAAAGGTAGGTCATCTGCCTCAAGTACCTATCCATACTGAAGGTAGGTCGCCTGCCTCAAGTACCTATCCATACTGAAGGTAGGTTGCCTGCCTCAAGTACCTATCCATACTGAAGATAGGTTGCCTGCCTCAAGTACCTATCCATACTGAAGGTAGGTCGCCTGCCTCAAGTACCTATCCATACTGAAGATAGGTTGCCTGCCTCAAGTACCTATCCATACTGAAGGTAGGTTGCCTGCCTCAAGTACCTATCCATACTGAAGATAGGTTGCCTGCCTCAAGTACCTATCCATACTAAAGGTAGGTCGCCTGCCTCAAGTACCTATCCATGGTGTATAGTGTACAGAAAGGCTTCTTTAAAATCATTAGAATGTATTTTTATACTTATCACAATATATTGGATGTCTGATAATCGTGTATTGTCAATTGGTATGTAGGCAGCCATTAAAGATGGGTTTAAAAATCACCAGTTGTCCAAGTTTGACAGCATTGTGAAATATCCCATTGAATGGGTTAACTTCCTCACAGATGTTGGTATGGAGTTGTATGAAGAACTTGACAAGAAACTCCCCTTAAAGTGAAATGTTTAGTTCTAACAATTATTTACATGATGTCCATATTTCTGCATAAATTAGCTATTTAGTGCATGTTTTAGTTGGAGATAAACACGTCTCTAAATAGTTGGACATTAATGTTTAATTTGTTGTAAAAGATTATCAAAATACAGCATTACGTAATTATAACGTCTTTGGTCACGCCCTTTTAGTAAGTAAAACCCGTACAGTGTTAATTCCATGTGGACAAGCTCAGCTGGAATGTCTTCAGATGAACTGGAACGCTCTCCTTTGCGCAAGGTGACGATGACTGGCAATGGTGTCAGGACGCCTGCCACTGCGGATCACAATGCTGTAGACGGATATTTACCTGAGGAACGCACATCTGGCAAAGTTACACAAAATCAGCCCGAACGACTTTCTTCAAATGAAAGATTTTGGGACGAAGGCGATACCTTTCTCACGTTAGTATGACATGCTTTAAATGGCAAGTTATCATGACCTGTGAACGCGAGATTATCTGCGTTTACGTGCTCCGAATAGCGATGCCCCCTTCATTCCTCTGTCGAAGCCTACAGACACGTCCATATTAAGGAAGTATAGATGAGACATCTCTAGAAGTCATTTCCTGAATACCCCGCGACCTATAAACATGTGAACCTGTACGAGTATGTGAACCTGTACGAATATGTACGTACTGTATACTACGTAGATCCGACCCACATATTGTTGGGGCAACGTTGATTCGCTGTATCTTGTACACGCGCGAATCATGATGGGACAATACTCTAACTGCGCTGTTTGAATTCAAACTCCTTCTTATAAGTAGCCTGGCCATTTAGAGCTTTCCTAAGCCGAATGACTCTGTAGGTACCAGCTGGACCAGCTGCAGATTCCTAGAGGGAATGAAAAAATGGAAAATTATGTTTGACAGAGATCAAATCATTTGATGTTTTTAATCTTAGTACAGCAAATCTTAAAATACGTGTATCTTTTTAATTGAAATTAGCAATTTGAATGTCAGGGTATATTGTCTACATACCTATCTGCTATCTAAGGTTGGTTGAATGACCTTTAGTATTTCATCATATGAGATCATCTTCCCTGTCACAAAAGGGGGCTATGCTGCCCGACCAATAACAAGAAGCTTTCAGGTCTGTCTTAGTAATAGGTAGTTTCGTACAAACTGTTATTTATTCATTAAGAGGTCAACCAAACCTTTCTGTAGTTATTTATAGGCAAGTACTCCCTTAGCAGATTGCTGCTACACATACGTAGTTCATTCCACCACTCCTACTTTACATGTGATCCTTTTCTGTAGGAATGCCCACACTGTGACTGCACTTGTTATATTTGTATGTGTTGTGTGTTACGAGGCCCTCATCAAGGCACCCAGTGGAGAGGGGGATGCGGAGTCCAACCACCGACAGTGAGTACACTTACATATGTACCTACAATAAGAGCTGAACTAAGCTGTATGCTCCAACTCAACTTGTATCTCCCAAGGGAGCAGCTCTTGTTTGTTTATTGATATTTTATAACAAGTGTATTGAACCTTTTGAACCTTGACCTCTTCAGTTCGGAGACATCTGCTGGCCACTATAGGAAGTTATTATTAGTGAATGTTGACAATGCCTACAATTCAGTTCCAACTATATACTTTAATATAAGCAAAGGATTGTGGTCGTTTGATATTTGATATATTTGCACATGTAACATATTTGAACGGTTGACTTGTATTATTTGCATTCTAATGGTTGTCATGGGCGGCCTAGTTTAGAATCAACGTACGTACATATAAACAAGTATGTACGTATATATACCTACATTTTTACCATTTGAGTATTATGTATGACCATTAATGACAGCAGGACTTTATTGTACTGAAACAGTTATCAGCGATATTTCGTGGGTTATAATGTACATGTGTACATACATATATCCCCAGCACCAGTAACAGACTGGTAACAAAGTCATCAGTTTTATTTTCAGAATGTATTAACTAGTGTATAATTGCTTTTATTTCCTCTTTTATCTATTGTAATCATCTACCAATTTTGTGACTAACAAAGCCGACTTGGCCAGTTTCTCTATACTAATTATCACTCTAATAACATTACTTCAAAAATGTGCCTGGGAATTTATATGCACTTCTCCTTTGTACTACCTGAGATGATGCAATGTCAGGGCAACCCATAACAGACTGGCTCCAAGGATGGAATGATATACTGTAATACATAATGTATGTGATTGTCTTTGAAGAAGCAAAGGTTATGCACCCTATCTGATGTTATTGTTATTTTAAGGGGAAGTTGAAGATTCTAGGGGACTATTATCAAATGTGTGTAATTGCTTACTTCTTTATGTTCAAATTTTACTAAATGTATATATGAAGGTTAACTTGTTTCAGTTGGTTACTTGGAGATCTACTCAGTGTGTTTTAACTGATTTGACTGGGTACACATTGAATTGGTAACTCAACAACTCTTGAGAAAGGAATGTTGAAGTTATTTTAGTCATTATTTGTGGCATTTCTACATCTTTTCAAGTTCAGTGTTTCATAGTCTGGTTTCTTGTGACATCAGATTATGGATTAGGTATGCATTCATTGTCACACTGTAGAGGGGACCTGTCACACTGTATAGGGGACCTGTCACACTGTAGAGGGGACCTGTCACACTGTAGAGGGGACCTGTCACACTGTAGAGGGGACCTGTCACACTGTAGAGGGGACCTGTCACACTGTAGAGGGGACCTGTCACACTGTAGAGGGGACCTGTCACACTGTAGAGGGGACCTGTCACACTGTAGAGGGGACCTGTCACACTGTAAAGGGGACCTGTCACACTGTAGATGGGACCTGTCACACTGTAGAGGGGACCTGTCACACTGGAGAGGGGACCTGTCACACTGTAGAGGGGACCTGTCAGTAGTAGCTAATTTCTAGGAAGGTTGCTACATAAGCCATTCAGTTTGGTCAAGTATCATTAGAGTACTTTATATGAATAATTAAGCACATTGTTTCTCAATATGCTATACATGCTTATCATATTATAAAGTTAATTAATTTAGCTACAAGAAAACTGTAGTCGTCAAATGATTTAAATTACAATATGGTTTCGGGAAAGAAGATATAAAATATTCCTCAGACTAGTCTTTTAGTGCTCCACATTTTGCATGTGATTTAATGAATCATCTAGTATGATTAATTGGTCTGTTTTAATGTATTTCTGGAAGGGAGATAGCTTTTTTGGTTACATTGACCTTTTCTCAACATTATTAGAGGAATATACGCTGTCATTGGAGTCTTTCTAGCTGTTGGTACCATTAACATGCCAGATGGACCTTTTAAACGACCCCATCCATGTGAGTAGCACAATTATATCCATCTGTTCATCAGTCTGTTCATCAGTAGTCTGTTCATCAGTCCGTCCACTCACCCACTGATCCTTTCATTCCTTGTTCCATACCTCCAACCATCTGTCTATCTGTCCACCCACCCAGCCATCCAACCATCCATTGAACCATCCAGCTTTCTACTCAACATAAATATTTGATGTACTTTCTGTATTCTGTAGATATTTGGAGGTTGTTCTTCTGTATATCAATAATATATCTTCTAGGACTAATATATTTGCTCTTTCAGGTGAGCCATCACTTGTAGACAAATAATTATGTGAGGTGGATATTCTGAAACACATTTAAGGTTTTAATTATGAGATTGTTTGAACAATCCTTTTAACTGAATTACTTAATGAGATTATTTTTACTTTTATGAGAAGCCATTACCATTAAAATTCATAAAAAATAAAGATTTAAGTATCAACCATTTATCTGTGCTGTTTTGTTTTGCCATTTTATTAAGCACTTTATGGATAGTAACCTGAAATGTATAAAGTTAAGGACGAGTGAGAATCCTGAAGATATAGCTATGTTATTTATTGATTGCTATACGTATGTATATGAGTAAAATGGTGTAGGAAAATTTGATATGTAAAATTGTCCTGAGTATGCAGGAATATTAACTTGACTACAAGAAACCACTTTAATGAAGCTTATCTGATAAAGTATTGCATCCTTCATGTCTAGTAATTGTGCCAACCTCTGACATACGTAAGTGTACTAGTATATCACTAGTGTATTGTACCCGGATTCTGGAAATTAATCTGTACTCTGAAAATGTGAGTGATTTTGCTGAAAGGGTTGACCAGTCTTTTAGGTTGCTAGTCAGTAAATTACATTTTGTTTTTCGTTGGTCAAATAACATACAAACGTACATTCCTGTCCTTCACGGTCGTAAGACCTCTCAAGGATGTACTGCAGGTTAATAAAATGACCATCTGGAATTATGTCATTTTTTTAATGTTTTCAGTCTAAAGCTTTACTTAGTACTACTGGAAACTTTAAATATGATAAATAGATTTTAATAGACCTCTTATTGAATGACGGGAACATTTGTACCATTGCTACAATTTTCTTGCTAAATATACGTACATGATTTTACAGTTGCCTCTGTTTGTGTTGATTGTTGACTTGTAGGATGTTGACACAGCTCGTCAATTGATGACCATTTATGACCCGGCCTTAGGCAAGCCTTTGGAAGAACAGACCTACGCTGAAAACTGTTCCATTTATACACCCAATAATCCTCACGGGTCATTTGCTAATTTTATGGAAAAGATGGATGTCTTTGTTCCTAGTCACTTCTTTGGTTGGTATGTGAAGGTGAGTCTATTGTAATGACATGGTACACTTGTCTGAATTGCACACTTACGTACTAGGGTATGAATAGATAAGAAGAAGACCTACGGGTTGAAACGTTCAAATCTCTGTTTCTCGAATATAAGTGTGGCTGATGCTCAAATATACACATAAGTATGTATACTTAATACCTTTTCATTATGAACGCAACAAATACCTCCTATTGTTTCATTTTTAGATTTTCTTTAGAATACTTTACTATGTAATTCACCATCTCAAAGATAAGTTAGGACAGCAGAAGAAATCCAATCTAATCCATCTAATTAATCCAGTAATTAATTAGTAATTAAATAATTAATACATTATCGTGACCCGACATACATACTGTACAGATCTGGCGATCCCTTTACTGATCCAACCACAAGGGACCAGAGGTAGAAGAGATAGGTAAATGAAATGCCGGAATATGTGAAACTCGAACGTGGTTGCTTAATACGTATAATACAGTATGACAAGACTGATGTGAGATTTGCATTCATATTCTCAATCCTTTGTTCAATTTGTTTGTGCAAAGCTCTCAAAAAGAGGTACTATCTTTCTTCCCTTTTTGCCTGACAAAAGGAAGCATTCTCAATGCACACCGGGTATGGATGAATTTACCTACATACCTATAGATAACTGAAGCTAGATATGGGCATGTACATACTTTACTACCTACATGTAAATCTATACAGCCTCCTTTAGCCCCCTCTATATACTGGTCCTGAAATTGGCCACACTTAGTTGTAAGTTGCTTCACTGTGTTGCCTTCTACACGTAATGATAAAGTATGCAATCGCATTTTAGATCAATGATTCACGGTCTGTCAGCAGTTTCATGACTGCTTCCTCTGTTGCCTTACAACAAAAGGTAATTATGACAACTACGTACGTACGTAGTTAGTCGTAATGCCAGCAGTCACCAGCTACATCTATGTATATCCTGAATATTTAGTAACTGAGCTATACACCACCTTTGGACTAAATTTAACTAAGCTTCTTACTGTTTGTAGCCTTAACATTGATTGCCTGTTTACATGTGCATTTCTCTCAGTCAGTTTGTGTAAGCTACTACTTTGAAATCCATTTATATCACTTGGTTGTGGTTATACATATCTTTATGCATTGATTATGTAGTGTACATATGTAAGATATTCTTGTGGTATATCATTTATATAACGGTATCAGCATGATATTGCAATATTTCGTGAACAGCATGTCCTGTTGAAGTTAAATTTTTGAAAATCTTTGTAACTCATGAACAAATGGATTATATGCAAAATCCTCAGTCATTAGATCACCTGTAGTATCTTCTGATATTGAAAAAGCTATCATTCATATGTATCTTGTATTACGACTTTGCCATCCTCAATTACGGTGTGGTACAATCCTTCTTAAGACTTTTGTTATGGTTCATTCACTAAAACTGTCCCTAGAAGTGATTATTTCATTGTGATGAGATTCCAATGTAATTGTTTCTTAAAGTTGTCAACGGCAACAACTGTATAGTTATTCAAAAAATGTAAAGCTTTTCAAATATGCAAGTACGTACATAGGGAATGCCATCCTTTTGAAATCATACATTGTTTCCCATACCTGCTCCTTATTGACTGATAAAAGATATTTTCTGTCATGGTGAAGCATTCTGCACAAATATCATCTTTCAAGCATGGTTTATTAATCTTGTTCACCTGAAGCCAATAAAGTAAGTTCTAAAGGTGCAGGCAATATCATTAGCACATTGATATGGAAAAGTTTAGTCATCGTTAGTCATTGCTTTTAATGAAGAACAGAAGTGCTCCCTATTAAATACAATATGCCATATGTATACATTCTGTCTGTTATTTGTTTATAGTTATTGATTGTGAGCCTGTTTGTTTGTTTGTTTTTTTATTTAGGCACTTATTATCCGAGATGCTTGGCTATTGAACATAATAAGTGTGGGTTTTGAGTTGCTGGAGTACACATTTGAGTGTCAGCTGCCCAACTTTGGGGAATGTTGGTGGGATCATGTGAGTTACACATGATATCAAGCTTATTTCATTGGACTGGCATTAAGTAGTAATACCGTATTTTTAAATGTACGTCTGTGGGTCTTGGTATCTGATTATCGTTCAACCTTTGAATGTTGCCAAGGACTACCTTCTAGGTCATATAGGCCAGCAAAGGATTATCCCAACTGCACTTATAGTTATGTTTGTAGCTAAAGATAGACTATTAATGAGACATGCATGCCAAGGATTCACAGAAGATCAAGATAAAGAAAAAAAACAAAGACTCCCAGGATCACTGATGAAGGGTGGAATTCCCAGAAACGGCTGTCTGACCCAGTGGAGAAGAAGATGAAAGAAGGGAAAAGAAGGAAGAAAGACTAGTACTGTATCTTCATCCAAAGCTCTCTTCAGGTTTAATTCCCCTATAGGCTCTTTACAGAATAGGCCTATAGCATGTAGGAAAGTGGTATCTTAGATTTTTCATGCCCAAGCTGAACTTATTAGTTACATGTAAATATACTGTAGTAATCATCAACTTGGAATGTACATCTTTAATACACATATTTATACATTTGTACACACAATATTACACATATTTATACTTTATCATTTTATTTTTTTCTCAAGTGGTTGTTAGATTTTCTTATCTGCAATGGCCTTGGAATTTATCTTGGTATGAAAACTTGTCAATATCTCTCAATGAAAGTAAGTTAACTGGAGGGGTAATCTATAAGCTGCTTGTATTGTAACCAAACCCTTCAGATGTACGTACCTACCTCTCTAATGGTTAACTGTATTGTTTTGTATTTAGACCTATCATTGGCGCAATGTGTGGAAAATTCCATCTGTAAGGTTAGCAAGAATGTTCTATTGTGTAATTTGTATTGATAAAATCTATTTTACTACCTCACTAATGCATCTACAGTTAGGTTTATGCTGGTGTTCAAAATAGGCCATTTGTGTGAAACTTTCTAGTTGTATTATTTAATGGGAGGTATACCTAGGTACACGTACATACGTACGTAAGTAACAAATGTAACAATGTACATAACTGCTGTCACTCGCAGACAATGACTACAGCTGGCCAAATGAGTACTCCTCTTACAAGTACATACATACATACGTACATAAAATACATTTAGTGTACTCTGAAGAAGGCCACAGCACGTGGTTGAAAAGTTAGTAAATTATTGAATGCTAATCACTTGGTTGGAATCGAATGAATCATTATATACGTGTACGTATCATCTCTATGTATATCTTCTAATGTTGTTACTGCTTGCCGTTTAGGGGCAAGATTAAGAGGGCCGTGGGTCAGTTCACTCCCTACAACTGGACCAACTTTCAGTGGGGATACACACAGAGCTTTAAACGGTTCATGTTTGTGTTTATCATCATCGTGTTGGTAAGTGTACATACCCTAAATGTTTGTACACATGAGTGTATGTGTGTAAATATATATGTACATAAATGTGTGTGAAATGATAAGGAGTACCTGTTTGTGATCATTATGATGTTAAAGAAAACATCTTTCGACAAATAGGTCAAATGTGTTGTTTGAGGACTAAATGAATTTTATTAATAATCTGCCTATGTATGTATATTACGTGACAGTATTAGCACTTTCAAGTAATACTAGCCCTAGTTTTCATTAATTTGATGAAAGATTACAGACAATATGTACACAAATCAGTGGGAAACCACAAAAATCTAATCAGTAGTAAATATATATTGTATTTCCACCATGCATCCCACATAAGTACTGTATGTATGTACATATTACCAGTGTTAGTCATAAAATTGTGTCTCTAGTAGTGTTACCTTATGTACTAGATGCTTGGTTCTGGGTACTTGTTCTGTATTCCAAATGTACTTGTGTCAAGGTGCTCGTTCACTTGAGGATCAAAAGAATTACGGAAATGGATAATTAAAATAACATAATATTTCCATATGCTGATGATGTAGTATTACAACTTAAATTAAATGTATTTTGTAGTATATAGTAATTAATAATAATATACCTTCAATAAATTGGGTCTTCACCCATGATGCAGGAATTACATATATCCTGTTTTGTGGGGTATACTCTAGCTTGCCCATGCATGCTAAGGTCTGGTTGCACAAGGTCATGTTGACCTGTGGATTAGCAAACTTGCTTCAAATAATTGATTAGCAGCTTGTTCTGGTGAAGAGAATCACTATTAGCAGTACTTTGTAGTTATTATTCGAGGGAAAACATGAGGAAAGCATTGCTGTAGCAATTATAACTCAGTAGCAGAGCACTGGTGGTCATAACCAGCTGTTTGATTCCCAGTAGTTGCTTCTTTCATGTTTCTCCTATTTATGATGTTTGAGAATACTTGTGGTTTGATTATCACTTTGATTAGTCATATGTAGTTATTATATACATGCATAGATTATGATTACGTATGTAACATACAGTGCAGAAACTATTCTGCAGAGAGTTTATTCTTGCTGAATTAATGCATTTTCCGTAATCTGATTGGTAATGTAATCTAATCTGTTGAATGTAATTACCACTCTAGTAGTGGCAAATAGTGGCAGTGAAGCGGATTTGTATCCTCATCCAAAGCTCTCCCTAGGTTTAGTTCCCTATAGGCCTTTACTCTAAAGTAGCATGTAAGATAAACGGCGTGTCAGATTATTTATGTATTTCTGCTGAAGTTTTAAGCATGTAAATGTTTTTCGTGACATGATTGTAGTGGCTTAATCAAGAGATGAATACATTCTACTTGAAGGCTATTCTGTGGATCCCACCCAACCATTATTTGAACCTCTATCGTTTAATGATATATGCTCCTATTGGAGCTGTTGGAATGAGGGAGATGTACCACTTTTTGAATTCCAAGTAAGAAATCCATAAACTCCTTAATCCTACAAAATGTATTATTGATATTTTCTAAACTTTTAAATGGTGTTTCAATTTCTAGTCTCCAAATTATCTACGTATATACAACATCATCCACATGCCATTTGTATGCAAAGTGAAGCTCAATTTGTCTATACGTACCTGGGATGATATATATGTACCTACAAAATACATTCATACACATTTTGTACGTTGGTTGTACAATTTGAAGATATGAATGATATGCCTGAGAAGAAGGCTACTTAGAAAGTGTAATAAATCTGATTTTATTTGGTGGAAGCTATTTCAATGATGGAATTGTTTCCTGCCTACAAACAGATTCCATTGTTAGGCTCGGGCTGCTGTAGAGGTTCCCTACATTGTTTCTTACTCCCAATTGTTACGCTTTTCTCATTATATATGAGATTACGACAGTATATTGGATTTCTTCTAACTGTGGCAAACTTATCTTTTGGAAGGATTATCTTTCGACTTTTAGAGCATCACTGAAGAAGACCCTCGGTGTCGAAACGTCACAGCCAAAGCAGCCAAGTTATTTGAGTGCGAGCGTGGCCCCACAAGTTTTTAACTCAAATTACAGTACCTTTTGGGTCATTTGTCCAGACTGGACATTGCAATCAGTAACTCACAACTACCAATTGAAAAAACTTTCCCACTAAAATGATGTCACCATGCAGCGATAACCTTTTTATCGATTACCGATTGCAACGTCCAGTCTGAACAACCGACCCAAGAAGTACTGTATACTTGTTGGTTAGGTACTACCTTGAATAGTAAGTACGTACATTTGTGTTCCCTTGTAATATGTTATTATCAGAGTTCAGTGTATACATATGCACTCTAACCTTTCCACTCATATTCACACATACATAATGTCTCTTTTCTATTAGTGATCCAAATGCTATTATTGGTCGACAGTGTTGGGTGGTGTTTGCAATGCTCTGTGTAGAAACGCTGATTGTTATCAAGTTTGGCTGGGAGATTATAACCATCCCAGTTCCTGTTCATTTTAAATGGGGTTGGGTTATCTTCTTTACTGCAATCTTTATCTGGGCAGCCTGGAAATTCACTGTACCTTTTAAAGACATGCCGTTCATTGGACCTTACTATAGGAGGTATATCAAGAAAGAGAAGTGATCAATGTCTCTTGTGTCGTATAGTTTACATACGGCCAACAGCATAAGGAACTTCTCTAGTGTATGTATTCATAGCAGTTGTGTTAAGTGATAAATTATCTCTAAGTTAATGTGAGACTTTTATCCATAGCATTTCGTACTCAGTAACCATATACAGTAATTGGCTTGTACTGTTCAATTTTATTTGTAAACATACGTACAATTGGCTTATTTACTTAATAATTATTGGTTAAAATATACATACGTGTATGTATAATTAACCTACCTGCATGAGTGTTGGGCAACTAAGGATATACTCAAGAAGCAATACATCATGAGAGTGTTTTCAGTCATCTAATAACTATATGGAAGAAGTCCCCTAATATGAACTATCCTCTCCTCCACATCATAAATCTCAGCATTTTCTCTTTGCACATGCCATCTTTTCCGGGTCAATATCTACGTATATCGCAATTACTGGAGGAAAGCAATAACACATGAATAATCTAACACACCTTTTTTCTTACATGTAAACAACTTTTATGTTATCCAATCTTTTTAAGTCTTAATAGGCAATCAAATATACTTTTACTCATACATTCTGATTATCTATTTTTTGGACATATACGTACAGTGATTGGCTTGAAGTAGTTCACCATTGTAGTCTATTTTTAAGTATCTACAAATGTATTTGCTCTTCAGCATATAAACAATCAACTGTAATTTAGGATGAAGTGCATTAAATGGAAATGAAAGCATATATATGTATAACCTAGGTATAAAATGAGTAAGAAAATGCACTTGTTAAAGGATTTCAAAGGTGCCATCTTAGGATATAGTTGACCATATGCATGTTTTATTGTCATTCTTGGTGGAGTTATACATGTATCCTATCTTTTAATGTACGTATGTATAATAATATGTACCTTATTCTAATAGTTTCTTGCAAGTTATGAATTTTGATGAGGAATTGAAGCGAAGAATTTATGAGTGCAATTCAAAGTGCATTCTTGTTACATGTATTATTATTGATATATACGTATACATTACATGACTTACCATCATTTTTAATTGATCCCCTAAGGGATTGTTATAGGGAAATTAGACGGCAATTAACCTTTTCATGAAATCTTTGTATTCTGACAAGTAAAGAGTAAATACATGTCAGTTTGGAAAACATTTTAGTTGAAACACGGTTGATATAGGAAATCAATTTGTTAATCAATTTTCTTGAAATTTCCATTTTTCCCAGTTGACTGCACGTGTTTTTGTATTCAACATATGTGCAACAGCTGTAGTTCTCAATGGTGCATCAACTTGAAACTATTATGTCACATTGTCAGATGCAAATTAAATTCGGTAGACACTTACAGTCTATTTTAATGCCATCTGCCACATTTAGTATGCAATTTCCAGCTGGTTAATACTTCATGTAGGCAAACATTTCAAAAGCGTATAAATACAAGTGTGATTATAAGGTATAGCTATTCATTATCAATTTATAAAGATCTCGAATATCAAGAAATTAATGGACAATTGGAAAATTTGTTGTATACCAACAATGATGTCAAAGCTTTCATTTCTCAGGGTTCTTGTTTTACTGATCTTATTTCTTCAGTGTTTGCAAGGACTTGAGAGCATCAACAAGGGAAGTACCAGTACCTACTGTGATATCAGTGTAAACCCTGAGAAACTTGCAAAATTACTTCAGAGAGCTATTATTGAGGCTAATGCTCTTTTTTCCCAAGCCAATGATAGCATAGAAGATTCAAATTCATGTATTCCAATTAGCATAGGAAGTGGTGGAGAAGAACATAAGTTATTTTCTCTTTTTAGTCACTTGCAATTGGCTACTCTAAACTTTACTAGTTCACTTAGATGTGCAAATTTGGTCAATAACACTCTACCTGTGGAGAAACTCAATTCTTTAGGCATTTGGGTGAGAAATTTTCAGGAATTGCTACTCAATCTTGTAAGTTGTATATGGTATACATTACTGCTAATAAAAAACCTACACTTCAAGATATAATATATTATATAATACATATTATTTCGAAAATGCATGCTACCTGAATGTTCATGGTTTTTATATATCCTTCTGTTCATAACTATATATACGTATATACTTAGTTAAAAATATACATGATACATACATAATTGCTATATGTTTAATAACCTATTGAGTATAGTGTCATTATACTTTCATTTACGTATATACTACATTATATATAGCTTGAAGGATTGAAATTTGGTTGCCAGGGCAACACTACCAATGTCAGACCAAGACGACAAGTGTTTCACCCAATTAGGATCAATCAGGAAGGAATGTATGGTAGCAGAAGTACTAGTCAAGGTCCATCCTACTTCAGGAAAAGTATTTGTACAATCAGAGAAATTGCCATGGAGACTAAGAAAGTTGTTTCGTCCATTAAAGAGAGAAGGGAATACAAAAAATTTGAACGGTCTTCAGATATATTGGCTTTGACTTGCATTCTCAATACTCAAAGTTGCCCTTAAGATATACAATCATACACTATATCAACCTTAGTTATAGATAGATCAATATGTTTATAATTATACTTTAATCCCAGGGCAGTAAGTTCCTTTTGTATGTCTTTGGGTACACGTTGTCTCTTTGCAGCTGCTTAATTGACAGCTGATCTCTCTTGAGACAAGTTTTAGTGAATTACATATATACTTTCAGTTGGCATGTCTTATAATGTTCTTCTTTTAATTATATATAAAATGTATACATATAAATCTTTGTTGGAACCAAATGAGATATATACCATGCTTTTATGTAAGCACTGGCAGTAGGAATCACAGAAAATATAAATACCTCAGTTGAAATTGACTATATAATAAAGTTAAAACCATTAATAAAGAAATGTATACTTAAATTGTACAGATGTACATCATATATAATAACAGAAACCGTACGTCCTACATGTATGCGCTATTTATAGTGTCATTGATTGATTGCATGTATATTAAAGTCTATATATACATAGTGTTATTCATTGTTAAAAGTATATGTTATTTAAAACGCTGTGTAAAGTGATATCCACCAATAACCATTACCATCTATGGCCATGCATGGTCCAATCTTGATATTGACCTTTGCCATAATCAGTGAGAGTGGTGATCAGTCTATCGCTGTTCACAGTAATTTGACGATACTGTCCACATTCATGTCCGACAAATCCCTGACTCTTTGCAGCCTATAGAGTGTCGTTAAAATGTGCACAATAACATGATATAATAGCAACAAACGTTTTATTTGTCATACTATAATATTTTACCTGCAACACTGAAATCAATCTAGCACAAGCAACTGCTTTAGCATATTTCAAGTCTTTTCTGTAGAAAGCAGTTTGTTTAAGTGCCTCATGGTACTCCCTTAATAGGCTCTCCTCAGTGACAGGAAAATTATCTATAAATGTCACAGTGACATATATATATAGCAGGTTTTCATATTACTTCATTATATTAATAGGCTAATGTACCGGAGCTATATACTGTATTATACATGCACATGCATATAAAATAAATAATTAGGGTAATAAACAAGATCTATACATACCACAGCTACTTGTTAGTAAAGGGAGTCTCCTCAAATTCTCATCTGGCAGGTGAGTAAACATCATGGTGAAGTATGCCACATCTACCAAAGGATCTCCGTTGACACCACTGAATTTCCAGTCAAGGATCGCTGCTACATTAAACTGCATAAGAATTCAAATTCTGCTAAACATTAATGTGTATGATGCATGCATATAAATTAGACCTTACGTTGACATCAAAGATTATGTTCGAAATGTCCAAATCTCCGTGTATAATTTCTATAAATTATATAAATTCAATATACATAAGTTCAATATACATAAATACTGTGACCCTTACGTGTGTTATTATTTGATGGTTTGGTTCCATTAACCAAAGAGGATAGGAATGAAGTAGCTTGTTGTTGACCTCCATATCCATCTCCATAGTTACTTCTCCAAGTTTGGCACTTGGTTGATATGCAAAGATTAAAAAGCAAGTTTCTATATACATATATACGTATGAGCCATATATACAGGTCTATATCAAGCTAGACTAGTACTAATAGGGTAGGGATATCTTCGTACTGCACCCAAATTATGATAAGGGTGGGACCCTAGGATTGAGGAGCATTTGGAGATGCAGTTGATTTTTCTTCTTGAGTTCATGGTCAAACGTTTAAATCTTGTGGATCTTCTTCAGTGACTGATCGTTGGTTCTGGTGTTGTACTTTTTATGGCCTCTAGTTTCCTGTCAATTTGTGATGTTGTTTGACGCATATCCTTCTTGTAACCATGGCATTTCCATAGTAACTGGATAATTTTACATTGTACTTTTGAGTGGTTGTACTTTTGGTTAGATAATTGATTATTTCAGTATATAAAAGGAGCATCTTGTTCCTCGTGTGTGCATTGCGGTGCCTTCATACGACATTACTACAACTAGTTACCACAAAAATGGCTTCTTTTAAAATTGTTTATTATTAAGGTTAGGGTTAGGGCACTTTTCAACAATACGTCATATTTAGAAATTAAAGAAAGAAAGGATGACAAACCAATTCCCATACATTATGCATGCATATATAGTATACCATAATTATATATATAATATAGACATATATAATATAACTCACTTGGTTCGACCAAAAACTATCAGTTTGCAAGTCAGCACACTTTCTGTTAGTATCTAGCCAGATCCAATGGTACCGGTGGACATTAGCCATTTCTCTCATTACAGATTTGAGGGCATATGCAACTGTTAATGGGAATTTAGTGTAAAGCTCTTGTATAGTACCAAAATGATGGCCCTACATACATGCAGAAACCCTATGCATCAATCACCAATATACATAATACACACAGTTGTATGGCCTTGAGCTCAATATAATATGCATGTGTTGTAATTGGGTCAATAGAAATAAAATATACATAATATATATACAAAACAAGCTCAGATCTCTCAACACTATATACAATAGATCGATGATCCATGCAATTTAATTTAGGTGATAGATCAAGTTACAATGTATACTTCTAACAAAGCATTCTAAACTAAATTCTACATATTTTAATTCATAATAAAACATTGCCAGCTTAGTTTTTACCATACATATTTTGGCTTATATTGATGGCCTTGAATGTATGCAGTAATAATTACTTATATATGCAAGGAACTTTCAATTGGAAACCTAATTAGGACAGATTGATATCATTGGCAATGAATTGTATATTGTATATAGCTTTATAAGTCGTACCTCAACATACTGTAGAATGAGGAAATCTGAACCAACATGATCAGCTTCAGAAGGGCTACTGAAATGCTTCACCTTAGGAACTGGAATGTTAGTCCTCCTGTTAAAGTCATCCAATATGTGATACAAATGTTTAACCTAAATCATTGCATCAACAAACAGTTGTATATTAAACATATTCCTTTACTATAGGAGTATATACATCCAACATACATTGTTCCAAGAAGTGATGTTTTCAGCCGGGTTGACTTTCAAAACATACTTAGTTAAAGTGTTGTAGCTGGTCAGTTGGTATGTTAAAGGCTTGCTCTTATGCCTGAAATAATTCAGATTCGCAAAAACCATATAATATAATTATAAAGCCTAAGTATTGTATAGATAATTACAGTCTACATACTTGCTTAAAGGTTCAGCCTTCCACACATTATAGCTGATCATACGAGGCTCAATACTTCTCCTAACTGCTCCAAATGGATCTCCTATGTATCCATTTTGTCTTTGATTCAGTGAATTAAGAATATTTTCCACAGCTATAGAAGGATCAGTCATTATTATCACAAAGAACTGGAACTAATCTAATGTAATTACTAAATCTCTATAGACGTATAATATCGTTTTTCCTTATTCCGTGGTACTTTTATATATGCATGGTTTCGCTTCGATTTCTAGAAAAGTCTACCTGTAATTCTAATTTTAGCTACAATGGGGTTTCTAAAGGATTAAACCCTAAAGGCAAGCCCAGGCAAGTAAGTAAGGTATGCGTGCTGTGCTTGCCTGGGCCAGTTTTATGAGCTTTGCATGACCGCGGCACATGTATACTAGTGTATTCATTGTTAGTTATGAATCTATTTATATTGGTCATTCGATTACCTGTATCTGTATCTAAACAGCAGCAGATTTAGCATACCTACGCGTACATTAGTAAGAAGAGAATAGTTAACTTAAATATATAGTGACGTCAAGGGGAAATATATATGGAGCGCCAAATTCAGGACCAAAGTCCAAATATACGTGATTGCCGTTTTCTATGTAATTTGTAAAGATGCTATGGTCATTGGAGCATAAATTGATCTAGATTAAAGGAACATACAAGCAAGTTGTAGTTTGTATTGAAACTGCACTTTAGTTGCGTTACTGGATCAGGAATATATAACCTCAGAATAGTGTTGTGTAAGGCAGGAATGGAAGAACAATTTGCATCTTTGTTAACTCCGGATCTTAATGTGATTAATGCCAACAAAAATCAAAAACTGAACTTAATACTGTCGATCTAGTTCTATAGACTATAAATGGCCAGCAGTTGGTTTCTTTCTTATATTTTCACTTCAAAGTCGACTTTTAGAAAAATCTACCTGGGTCTATTGTATATAGTTGAAGAATAGCTTTATATATACTCTTGTAACTTTAACTTAATTATATATAAGAAAAGGAGCCATGCAGGAAAGCCATGATAATCTCAATAATGTTAACACCACTATATATACCCACCATAATATGTCAACATGCAAAGCAGTATATATACACATATAGATGAGGACTGCTTCTACAATATTTATGCCTATAAACATGCAGGCTTACATTAAATTTCACTGATAAAGTAGTTATCAGTGTATTGGCAGCTTCATGTTAACAACTGGTGCATATTTAACATGCTCTTTGCCTACAATGTCTGATTATGTATTTGAGGTATAACTCAAGAATTGCACACTGCTTTTTAAACACAAACATACGTAGATGTTAGTGCAGTAAAGTTCAAGTTGGTAATCAGTTATGCTTTGATGATAGTGTTAATTATATCATTATTGTTTGTCTTCCTTGTGCTTAAGTGCCTCCCTCAGTCTCTTTATTTCCTCCCTCACTCTCTTTATTTCCTCATCCTTTTCCTCCCTTGGTCTCTTTTCCTCATCCTTTTCCTCCCTCAGTCTCTTTATTTCCTCATCCTTTTCCTCCCTCAGTCTCTTTATTTCCTCCCTCCGTCTCTTTATTTCCTCATCCTTTTCCTCCCTCAGTCTCTTTAATTCCTCATCCTTTTCCTTTATTGTCTCCTCTAATTCTGCTTTCAATTCATCAATCTTCATTTTATCAGTAATAATCCTTTCAGATAGGTGCAGCTTTGCTGTTGCATCAGAAAATGAGTATTCAACATTCAGTCTGATATTGAATATTTGTGCCAATACCAATGAGGCCAGTACGTGAAGCAACTGTAAATTCAAACGCCATGGTAATTTACATTCTTTGCTAGATCCCTCGTCTGTAGTCCACAGTGGAATTTGTATATTCAGCGCATTCACCAGTGAGCCTTTTCCTTCTTTCATAAAAGGAAACAGTACCAGGTGTAAGTCATTCTCAGTGAGTACAAAAACAAGTGGCATTGCATCTATTGGATCTAGAACTGCAAACGCAACGTAGTAACCAATTGCCTGTAATGTATTAAGAATACACACATGATGAAAACACTGGTTAGTGTAAGCATTTGTATTCATGGGCAATATATACGTAGTGCATATCGCCATAAAGTTGCCAAAGCTAAAATTTAGGTAGGAAGTGATTTCAACGGTGAATTGTCAGTTTTAAGCAAAATTTGTAATAAATGACTGTTTTATTTCAGAGTTTAAGCATGAGGGCTCCAGATGGCGATTATTTTATTGCGCAATCCATTTTTAATGAAGAAGTTGCCATTTTTGCTGACTTTTAGAAATTTTAAGCTTTATCTAAGTTCAACAGAGATTGAACTTGGAAAACAGAGAGAACATCCATAGATGTAAAACTTCTAGCATGTTGAAGGGGATTCGCTCTAAAAAATTAAGGTAAGATATGCAGTGATTAGCGCTAAGGAGTAAATTTTTTTGTTCAGGAAAAAAATTCTCAAGATGTAATATTTCAAGTAGTAAATTTTATATTTCATAGACTAGATAGGAAGTGAAATAATGTAGCATGTTCACCACCAAACATAAAAATTTACTCCTTAGCGCTAATCACTGCATATCTTACCTTTTTTAGAGCAAATCCCCTTCAACATGCTAGAAGTTTTACATCTATGGATGTTCTCTCTGTTGTCCAAGTTCAATGCTTAAACTCTGAAATAAAACAGTCATTTATTACAAATTTTGCTTTAAACTGACAATTTACCATTGAAATCACTTCCTACCTAAATTTTAGCTTTGGCAACTTTATGGCGATATGCACTTTATGGTGATATGCACTATAGGCATATAAACAGCTGCACTAAATTACCTGGGCAACAGCATTACGTCTTGAACTGTCCATTTTTGCTTCAATGATTACAGCCACAATATCACCCTTCCCATTTCTCAAAGTGAACAACACATAGTCTGCAATACTCCCCTGTGAAACTGACCTTGCTACATGAACACTCTGTGGACTGGCTGTTGGAGGAAAAGGATTGAAGCATAAGGAAGGATTCAAGCAAAATGAAGCTCGTACTTCGTAGTGCTACTATAGTCTCTACTTGTGGTTCCTCTGAATACCTCTCTACCTCCTCTGTTCGCACACACTCCTCCATTTTGCCCTGTATACGAAAGGGGAGAAATCTTTGCATACCTATCTCCTTGTTGGAACAAATACGTACCTTATACTCTCCAAGCTCGCTTAGGAAATTAATAATTGGGTTTCCAATCCAATACCTCAGCTCTGTCTCGTTTCTAACCGATGCAGGCCTACTTCTCCGTCGCGTTAGTGCTGTAACAATGCTACTCCAGCACTCCATCTCCAGTGCAAAAAAACATTTGACCCGCTTTGAATTTTTTTCAATTTTTTTAAAGAAATCCTTGATCTCACGTTTAACGTTTTCCAGCAATTTGGTCTCCTCTAATATAGAGCGCTCCCAAAAGTCTGTATTCTCATTCTCCTTGCCAATGGTCAATTCACCAGCAGCCTTGGCGGGACTTTTAGGAGTGATTTGATTATCACGGAGATGATCTGATGGAGAAATGATCGTTCCAAGCTGAAGCTGATCTGTCAGGAGATCACAGGCCTCCCTGATGAAAAAAACATTGTACGCGTCTAAGTCAACCTTCTCGTCCATTGGATGCTTCAAGTTCGCATGTGCAAAAGTCGTCATGAAAACGTTGGCATGGTAACTGTAATCTTATTGGCTAGGCTAGGCATATTAGCCCGTGGGCGTTAATTGGGGCTAGCAGCCCATGCACCAATCACTGGAGACTTTCTTAACAAGAGTTAATACATTTACAAAGGCTAATCATATATAAGTGCGAAAAAGATGGCGGCAGGCAAGCAGCGGGTGTCCGGAAGAGTTTGTAATAGCTCCCGGAAGGATAGTAAATGTCTGGTAAAATCCAGTGGAGGCTAGAAAGAAGACAAAATCTTATGTAATCTTATGCATATGTGGCGAAGACAGCGAATTTGGTGAAATGGCGAGCTGTGAGATTTGCGGGGGATGGTTTCACTTTCAGTGCTTGGGATACAAGGAGAATGTCGGTCTACTGGACGACCGAAGCTTTGTCTGCTGTTTCTGCATGGCCTCGAAGACTGTGTGGATCAACTAAAGTATACGATCACGGCCATTTAACCGCATGGGATGACGTCACCGATTACGTCATCGACACCCTAACCGTCGATGACGTCAGTCAATTAGAAAGACCGTTGAGAATTTAGCGCATTTTTGATACATTTCGTTATTTAATGAAATAACAATGAATGCAATTATACATTCATTTATGCACTGGATCACGTGCTAGTGTTGTTTTAGCGGGTTATTTAAGATTACACAGCGAAGCCAAAATGTCTCTGTTTTCCCTTGGAGCTATTATTTTTGGAGAGAAAAGTAAGCTAATTGACTGGATGAAAAATAAGGGATTGCTAGCCTCTAGTATGGACTGCCAGAAATGCAACAATGGCACTGCCATGGTTTTTAGAGAGCGGACAGAACAGGGGGGCTCAAAGGATGGCTACACTTGGCGCTGCACATGTTGCCACACAATGAAGACCATCCGAGCAGGTAGTTTTTTTGCAAAATCCAAGCTGCCATTAAACAAGTGGATCTTCCTGCTATACCTATGGAGCATGGATGTGGGTGTGTGCACTGCTGCACTTCAAGCCGAGATATCAGAGGTTACAGCAGTGGATGTGTACCAGTTTTGCAGGGATGTCTGCTCAACTCGGCTCATAAATGATGGCCCAACAATGCTTGGAGGAAATGGTGTGGTGGTACAAATAGATGAGTCGCTATTTGTACACAAATGCAAAGTAAGCTAGAAAGGGATTGTATACTGGGGGGTGTAATGAATAATAAAGGTACATTATATTAATGGTCTGTTATTGCCCTGTAATACAGCATCATCGGGGACACCCACCCAGAGATGAAGTGTGGGTATTTGGAATGGTTGACACGTCCACCACTCCTGCACATGGTTACATGGAGGTTGTCCAACAAAGGGATGCAGTGACATTGCTTCCCATTATACAAGGCCACGTCAGACCAGGCACAATCATCTATTCAGACCAGTGGAGCGCATACCGCCGTGTTGGTGCATTACCCAATGTCTCTTCGCATTCAACTGTGAACCACAGTCTCCACTTCAAAGATCCAGTAACCGGGGTACATACAAACAATATCGAGAGTTACTGGGAGCGCGCAAAGGGCAAACTGAAGAAGATGAAAGGATGCAAGCACGAATTCATTCCATCTTACCTGGATGAATTTCTGTGGAAAGACAAGTATGGAGGGTCATCATCCGCAGTCTTTGCGAGCTTGCTGAGAGATATCGCCACACAGTATCCAGTTTAGAGTCCTAAGAAAACTAGTCACCACGCATTTTGAGTTCTTTGTATTTGTCATTTTTAGTTGGACTCTTTCCTTGCTTGAAACTTTTACACGCTTCACAACTCAGAACGCCGAAATGGTTGCCGGTAGCGAAATCTCCGCAGATGCGGCATGCGGGTCTTTCGTCTGGGGCATCAAGTCCGTTGTCCATACTAGCAAAGATTATAATTCAATCGGAACGAAGTAACAAAATGACTCGAGGAAAAACGAACTTGAATCTTTCTAACCCGACAGCACTTGTCTTTCTAATTGACTGACGTCATCGACGGTTAGGGTGTCGATGACGTAATCGGTGACGTCATCCCATGCGGTTAAATGGCCGTGATCGTATACTTTAGTTGATCCCATCAGAGTGAGGCTTCCTTCAGCAAAGTGGTTAAGAGAAAGAAGAAACTAGGCGGAGCAAGCTCCGCTAAACCAGAAAGGAGGGAGAAGAGGAAAGTTGGAAAACTGTCTGTCGAGGTGAAGGGAAGACAGCTGAGCCAGTCTAAATATTGTATAAAGACATGCTTAACCCTTAGCTAAGAACAACTCATTTCTGTGTATACGTATGTGCTATATACACACCACCAGATGGTCTAAATGGAGTTATTTGTAGTATGCCAGTTTGTGGTGTGGGTGTTTACATAACCTGAAACAGATATCAAGTCATATTGTCGGAGGTCGATATATCCGGTAACTGGTAGGATGACTGTGTAACTAGTGGGGGATCGGGTGCCCCTTCAGATTGGATCCTTCAACTGCCAAATCTATGGGTCTTTACTGAGAATTTTATTTTTACAATTAGCTTATTTATTATACATATATTACTTCAATGACTTTGACCGTATAATATTATTAAGAGTAAATATCATCCCTTTGAGATAACATCTGGCCTTGCCAGACCAGTCCACGTGGACCAAGCGGCACCATTTTACTTCCACCTATAGTCAAAGTCAAAAAGTGAATGCCCTATGAGTGTTGGGACATCTCTACATGGTGAGAATTCTATCAGTTTCATTCACGTATACAATATTTTAATTTCCCAAGTCTGCAAATTCCTATCGCAAGCTTCCATCCACCTCGCCAGCCTATATATCACTGTTTATATATTATTATTTTTTAAAGTTTTGGTCTATTTATGTTAGATTGAGTCAAGATCTGGTTCCAGTGAATCGCATGAGAGTGGAGGACTATTTGAAGGGTGTGTTCCTCCCAGTACAAGTGGGCATATGCATCCCTCACTACAGAAAGGGACTGCCCAACATGCAATTTTATACTTTACAGGAGAAGCATTAAGGCCCCAAGAGCAACATGTAATATTATATACACCAGTAATGTGAACTAGTATTAATGTATATATTATTAACATTTATTATATGTTATTGGCTGAGGTTGGGCTATATAGAGTGAGGGGTGGTGTCTGGGAGAGAGAACCAACTTGACACACCTCCACATGCATGCACTGATACAGACTGATTAAAGCTAGGATCCCCTTCAAAGCTGTAACCATGACAACTCATGTCCACCAATAACTGATGTGGCACCTTGTTCTTCCAAAACCAAATTGTATTCCTCAACCACAGTAGCCAGCCTCTCCTTTAGAATATGACAGAAAACCTTACACACCACCAAAGTTAGTGCAATTCCTCTAAATCTATCAGCCACACACATGCCACCACATTGCTTCTTGGGAACCGGAACCACCAAGCTTCTCTGCCATTCTGAGGGAATCATACCACTCTTCCAACATACTCCTAACAGGGCAAGCCACAAATCTCTTAGAACATCGGCACTCATTATTTGAAAGGAGATACCATCCTTCCCTGGAGCTGCTTCTTTTTTCACCAGGGAGAAGGCGAGATCTATTTAATCCTGGAGTATAGGCATTTATAGTCTATATATATATATAGACTATATAAATGGCCATGCAGCAGTTGGTCTCTTTCTTATATATAATTATATTTTCATTAATTATATATAAGAAAAGGAGCCACGCAGGAGAGCCAGAATAATCTCGAGCTCATTACTGTCAACGTTAACACCACTATATATATATACCCACCATAATATGTCAACATGCAAAGCAGTATATATACACATATATAGATGAGGACTGCTACTACAATATTTATGCCTATATATAAACATGCATACTTACATTAAATTTCACTGATAAAGTAGTTATCAGTGTATTGGCAGCTTCATGTTAACAACTGGTGCATATTTAACATGCTCTTTGCCTACAATGTCTGATTATGTATTTGAAGTATAACTCAAGAATTGCACACTGCTTTTTAAACACAAACACACGTAGATGTTAGTGCAGTAAAGTTCAAGTTGGTAATCAGTTATGCTTTGATGATAGTGTTAATTAAATCATTATTGTTTGTCTTCCTTGTGCTTAAGTGCCTCCCTCAGTCTCTATTTCCTCCCTCACTCTCTTTATTTCCTCATCCTTTTCCTCCCTCAGTCTCTTTATTTCCTCCCTCCGTCTCTTTATTTCCTCATCCTTTTCCTTTATTTTCTCATCCTTTTCCTTTATTTTCTCATCCTTTTCCTTTATTTTCTCATCCTTTTCCTCCATCAGTCTCTTTAATTCATCAATCTTCATTTTATCAGTAATAATCCTTTTAGATAGGTGCAGCTTTGCTGTTGCATCAGAAAATGAGTATTCAACATTCAGTCTGATATTGAATATTTGTGCCAATACCAATGAGGCCAGTACGTGAAGCAACTGTAAATTCAAATGCCATGGTAATTTACATTCTTTGCTAGATCCCTCGTCTGTAGTCCACAGTGGAATTTGTATTTTCAGTGCATTCACCAGTGAGCCTTTTCCTTCTTTCATAAAAGGAAACAGTACCAGGTGTAAGTCATTCTCAGTGAGTACAAAAACAAGTGGCAATGCATTAGAAGGAACTGCAAACGCAACGTAGTAACCAATTGCCTGTAATGTATTAAGAATACACACATGATGAAAACACTGGTTAGTATAAGCATAAAGTTCACAGGGAAAACTGCCTTTGTGAACGGGTATTCACGAAATCCGTGGCATGCCAGGCTGACGGGAGTATACACGGCGTTTTAACGATACGATACGTCACGGTCCCGTGGTAAGAATATACGGGTTAACACGAGTCCGTCAACAAGGCCGTTTATAATGATGTTTCGTCTTTAAACGCTCCGAAGAACAACGGTTGCGGGTATACTATAAGTTCCGAAAACGGTACTATGAGTAGCACTAATGATAAAGGAGGAAAGTTTTGTCCTCATTGTTCTCAAATCGTTGCTCCTCGGACATATTATCTTCACAAAAATCAGCATTTCGATGTACAAACGAAGCAATGGCAGAAGGAGTTTGACCTAAGCCAATATAGTTCAAGCGACGACTCTACGTTTGACGTAGATTCTCCACTTATTACTAAAGGAGGACTTATTGAGCAGGCTATGGATTTAAGTGATAGCTGTTGTCGTACCGGCGAGGAATCTTCATCCACTGTGAGTACGTTTATAGCTACATATTCGGTCTGACTGTTAAAAGAGACACCCTGCAGTGTCTCTCTAACAGAAGACAGAGGCTCACAAAAATTCAAAAGCTTAAAATGATAAATTAATGTCGTGTAGGCGTGACTAGGTCTCTATAGTAGTCGAGTAGCCTTCCATTCACTCTTTTTCAAGCCAGTTAGAAATTCCCTAATCCCACGGCCAACTATTCAGTTATACCTTATGATGTGTAAAGATTTTATGCCTAAAATAAAACTTTACAAGTTAAATTAAACTACATTTCCCTTGAAAAAAGTCACTCTGGATACATATGTACATGATCGACTCAGTTACTGCATACTGTATACCAGGCCTAGACAGGGTAACAATTAGTGGTTTATGTTGTTATTAACTTTTTCAATCATAACGAAAGTATATAATTAATGCAAGAAACAATATGCAAATCTAAAATTGCCATACGCCTTTGAAGACACTCCATCAAAGTCTAGATCTGAAGGGGTATATATCTTGAATGGACCCCCGGGAATCCCCACATGTCCTTGCTCATGTACTAGACCATATAACTTTAGTTTATGAATTATACACTGCGTATTTAGTGCTTCATGTGCTCTGCGCACTATATTTTGCCCCGTGTAGCACTGTACATGGATTACACAGAGCTAACACATGTCCTGTTAATATACAATTTTCTTTTTCCTTCATAGCTGCCTCCCTTTCTCTCTCATCACGGCTGCCTCCCTTTCTCTCTCATCACGGCTGCCTCCCTTTCCCTCTCTTCAGGGCTACCTCCTTTTCTCCTTCACGGCTAGCTGCCTCGCTTTCCCTTTCTTTGCACTACCCCCCTTTACCTCAGAAGACTGCATGCATAGGTATTTGAATTAATCTAGCAGCCTGTATTATCCTCTGAAATCACCATTGCAGCTTCTTGTATGTATAGTCTAAGACTTTTATGTTATTTAGCCTGAGAAAATCCTATTTCTATAGATGTTTGCTGAAGACACCTCCAGCTCTGAATCTGAGTCAGAAAGAGAATCAACTTATGAATTTGATCAGTGCGATAGTAGTCAGGAATCAGATAATGGAACTAAAGACACATTTGCCAGTGAAACAGCATTTCCAATGCCTTTTTTACAACTCTTTCACTTCTTACTTGTTTGGCAGGCAACTTATAGATTTTCAAGTGCAGCTCTTTTGTCACTTTTGAAATATTTGAAAGCCTTTTGTGTTGCCATAGCTATTGCCTTTCAGTGTGTGCCGTTGCAAGATTTTTCTAATGCAATGCCACTCACAAAAGCTGCATTGCACAAGTGTTTGCAGATAGAAAATGAGAATTTTACTGAATATGTGGTATGTCCAAAGTGTGCTGCTGTTTACTCTTTCGATTACTGCAAGCGAAATAATAAATTTTATGCTTTATCTTGTGTATACAAAGCACTTCCCAACCACCCACACTCCCAAAAAAGAAAAGAGTGTGGAGCCCAATTAATGAGAACTGTTCGAACAAAATCTGGTTCTGTTTGTAGACCTATTAAAGTCTTTCCCTATCAGTCCATAAAGAAGGCCATTGCCTCTTTTACTCAAAGACCTGGGTTTGTAGAGTGCTGTGAATTGTGGAGAAAAAGAAGCAACTTCAAAGCTTCAGGCTATCTTGCTGATGTATATGATGGAGAAGTATGGAACCAGTATAGTGATTTTTTAGAGGCACCCTATAATTACTTGTTGACTCTTAATATTGATTGGTTTTCCCCATATGAGCATGGTAACTATTCTGTAGGTGCCATGTATCTAACTATACAGAACCTACCCTTGTCTATAAGAAATAACCCAGACAATATCATACTCGTAGGAGTAATACCAGGCCCTGGTGAACCTCATTTAACTGTAAACAGTTACCTAACACCCTTGATAGAGGAATTACACAGTGCTTGGAATGGTTTTCAAGTTGTGGATACTACACTGATGGGTACAGAAAGGACAATCACAGTTCGCCTAGCATTGACATGCATTGCTTGTGACATTCCAGCTACTCGTAAGGTTTGTGGGTTTCTTGGGCATAGGGCTACACTAGGTTGTAATAAATGTTTTAAAAAGTTTGAGCAAATTAGAGAAGATGGTTCAAACTCTATATGGACAAACTATGGGGGCTTTAATAGAAGTGAATGGAATTTGCGTACAGGTGCAGATCATTGTCAGCGTTGTTCAAGCATTGGTCAATTATTTAGGGACAGTGGTACCAAGTTATCACTTATGGAGGCAGAATCAAGGAATGGTCTACGTTATTCTGTTCTTCTAGACCTCCCATATTTTGATCCAATTCGTTATCCTATAATAGACCCTATGCATAATTTATTTTTAGGTACAGGAAAACGGATGATGGAAGTGTGGTTGAGACAACCTAATTTACTATCAAAGCAGAACCTAGAACAAATTGAGTCATTGATAAAGAAATTTGTAATTCCAGAGGGTATGGGGCGCCTTCCTAGTAATATAACATCACATTTTGGAGGATTCACAGCAGATCAGTGGAGAAGCTGGATAACCATTTATTCACCGGTGTTGATGTGGCATGTGCTTGGTCCACAACACTGGAATTGCTGGATATTGTTTGTTCAAGCTGTTAAAATTATCATATGTCGTGTTCTGACTATCTCAGATTTGCACCAAGCTAATGACCTTCTGCAAGAATTTTGTACCAAATTTCAAGAACTTTATGGAGATAAAGAGTGCACTATTAACATGCATCTGCACCTGCACTTGATTAATTGTTTGCAAGACTATGGACCATCAAATGCATTTTGGCTGTATGCCTTTGAACGGTATAATGGAATATTAGGTTCGTTCCCAACTAACAATATTCAGATAGAAAGCCAGATAATGAAGAGATTTCTGGGAAGTCAATATATAGTTCCTGGAAAGGCTCTTGGTGGTACTATCTTAACTGAAGCATATTCTAAATTAAACATTTTAAGTAAAGCTAATCAGATGTACAAGAATGCAAGCAACTTGTGCTTAGACAACATCGACATTAAGCAACTTTTAACGGCTTCATTTGGCCCCCTGGATAATGTAAGTGTACCACTTTGTATTGGGTTCAGTAACATGTTAAAGTCTATTGGGCCATTCAAAGATGATGTACTAAGTGATTTCGAGGCTCTAAAAATTAATAATGTCATGCAAGAAGTGTTTGGTCCAGGGACAGAGCTAAAGTCTAGGTTTTATATCAAGTTTAGAAAACTTTTGATTGGAGATGACATAGTTGGATCCAGCATGTACAAAGCAAGTGCTACTTCCACACTTATCATGGCTTATTGGCCGAGTGTACTTTGTACTATACCTGATTGGAATGTTGGTGAGGTGCAGTATTTTTTAGAAATTACTGCTATCTCTATACAAGAGGCCAATAACGTTGTTGAATGGAAGCAGATATTTGCATTTGTTCTTTGGAAAAAGCAACATGCATTCAAGAATTTGCTCACAGAGAATATAGCATTTATATGTGAAACAGAGGGAAACCATGAGGAATGCAAATGGAACTATTTACCTGTGCATCGTATCGCAAGAAGATGTGCACATGTGACCATGCCCTTCAAATTCCCTAGTGGTATAACTGAAGTTGTAACTGTTGCTTGTCCATTGCACTTACGGTTAAAACTTTAGTAGTAGCTACGTATAATTTACAATTGTAATTTTATGGATGAAATATACATATGAAATTAAAAGGTCTGTATTTAATGCAGCAATGTGCAATTATATAGAATTGTAAATAATTATGTTAAGCTGATGATTGCAGTATATATATATTTATATATTGTAACTTGCACTGTATATATATATGTATAATGCAATGTCAGCCATTTTAGGCAATTAAAATAACTTATGCCTATGTCGGCCATTTTTTTCAATCAAAAAGAGCGGGATACAGAGAAAAGATGGCTAATAGCAGTAGTGCTCAGGGTACCAGTGGTGGTCTGTCCACAAGAAGGTTCTTTGGAAACACACAGGCTTCTCCAGCTGCTAGTACTCTTGGAACACCTGCAAGCCATAATTCCATATCCAGTTCCTTTGTTAGTTTTAATCAGAAATTAGATATGATTCTCAATATCAGTATGGAACATGCAACAGCTATAGAAGAACTGAAAAAGGAAAGTGCCACAATAAAGGAACAAATATCCGTCTTCAACCTACAGGAAACTCAACAAAGAAAGCAAGTAGGCCTGCAGAGTTCTAATAAACTTCCACCTGATGTTTCTGTAAGTATTAGCTATATAGCTTAATTAGCCATCAGTTAACTTTCCAACATATGTTAAGGGTCATTATCATTTTCCTCTGGAAATAGCGATCTGTTAAGCAGCTGCATCAAAGCTATGGCAAGGAAAACCAGTTCAAGCCAGCAGAAAAGTAAGTCAAATCTTAATTCTATTGTGAGTATGAACAACTGAATATGTATTAGTTCAATTTTCCTAACTGTAGATACAACAGTGAAGATAATCAAAAAATAAAAAATAAAATATTGGATGAGTTAAGAGTTAAATTTGTAGATAAGAAGGAGGCTGATTTAAAACGTAAGTGTCACTGATGCTGTATGCAACATGCATGCATGGTATATTGTAATTGATAGTTTGATGATCAATATATAGGAGCTGTTTACAGATACTATGAGTCAAGAAGAAGGGAATTCAATGATTCTAGGCCAGAAAGGAAAGAAAAAGTTACGAAAAACAATCACAAAAGGAGAAACACACAGGCACAAAAGAATGTAAGGCTTAGCATGTTTTAGCATGTCTGGCCCATTAGTTACAGGACTTTCAATTGTACATTCAGCTATTTAAAAGGCGATCAAAGTATGTAAAACCAGGGAAGGAAACAACCGCATGGGAGCAGCTGTCATACCACTTTATGACAGAAGAAAGTGGTGGCAGTGATGATGAAATAACGAGGCATAAATTACCTTGGAGATCTGAAAGTAAGAATTTTGTTCCATATACGTACATGCATGTAGGATCATTCTCATTAAATTGGTATATCTGTATTATAGAAGCCTCAAAGTTTATAGCAAGACTGGACAAGAGGTACAGGAATGACTGTAACCAGAAAGGCACAAACTTGGTGCAAAAAAACAGGGTTGAAGGTTCTGCATCTAAACTACCTAGAATGGAAGGACCAGACTGGGCTATTCAAGTGCTTGTCAGTGAGCCAGCCTCCAACCAAGAACAACAGGAAGAACAGCCATCAATTGCAGAAGAACCTGTGCCACAGACAGACCTAGGATTAAGCAGTAACCAGTCAGGCTCAGATTCAGAGTATTGCAGCGACTCAGACTGCACAAATCCAAAGTAACTCTTATCAAGTTACACTTCATGATTTAGTTTGTAGTAAACTTAGTTTATTTTGTAATTGTGACAATTGTAAAACGTTATGTTGCAGGCTGAACAAACGATACCAAGAAAGATTTAATTTACATGTATATACGCTGAACGCCTAGACCGTATATTCGCCATATTCACGGTAATCAAATACGGGCTAATTCTCGTTCATTGCACGGCAACGTTAACGGTACGTACAGCCGTTTGTACGGGCTGATTCTCGTTTATTACACGGCATCGTTAACGGTATAACCCGTGTGATATTTGTGCATATACGGTATTAAACGGCACCGTAAATGAACCGTACAGGATACCGTTTTTCACCCGTGTATTACGAGTTAACGGACATCGTTCATCAATTAAACGGTACCCGTACACGAAGGCTTAATTCCTTGTGGTTGCCAAAGCTAAAATTTAGGTAGGAAGTGATTTCAACGGTGAATTGTCAGTTTTAAGCAAAATTTGTAATAAATGACTGTTTTATTTCAGAGTTTAAGCATGAGGGCTCCAGATGGCGATTATTTTATTGCACAATCCATTTTTAATGAAGAAGTTGCCATTTTTGCTGACTTTTAGAAATTTTAAGCTTTATCTAAGTTCAACAGAGATTGAACTTGGAAAACAGAGAGAACATCCATAGATGTAAAACTTCTAGCATGTTGAAGGGGATTCACACTAAAAAAGGTAAGATATGCAGTGATTAGCGCTAAGGAGTAAATTTTTTTGTTCAGGAAAAAAATTCTCAAGATGTAATATTTCAAGTAGTAAATTTTATAATAATAATAATAATATTTTAGCTTTGGCAACTTTATGGCGATATGCACTTTATGGTGATATGCACTATAGGCATATAAACAGCTGCACAAAATTACCTGGGCAACAGCATTACGACGTGAACTGTCCATTTTTGCTTCAATGATTACAGCCACAATATCACCCTTCCCATTTCTCAAAGTGAACAACACATAGTCTGAAATACTCCCCTGTGAAACTGACCTTGCTACATGAACACTCTGTGGACTGGCTGTTGGAGGAAAAGGATTGAAGCATAAGGAAGGATTCAAGCAAAATGAAGCTCGTACTTCGTAGTGCTACTATAGTCTCTACTTGTGGTTCCTCTGAATACCTCTCTACCTCCTCTGTTCGCACACACTCCTCCATTTTGCCCTGTATACGAAAGGGGAGAAATCTTTGCATACCTATCTCCTTGTTGGAACAAATACGTACCTTATACTCTCCAAGCTCGCTTAGGAAATTAATAATTGGGTTTCCAATCCAATACCTCAGCTCTGTCTCGTTTCTAACCGATGCAGGCCTACTTCTCCGTCGCGTTAGTGCTGTAACAATGCTACTCCAGCACTCCATCTCCAGTGCAAAAAAACATTTGACCCGCTTTGAATTTTTTTCAATTTTTTTAAAGAAATCCTTGATCTCACGTTTAACGTTTTCCAGCAATTTGGTCTCCTCTAATATAGAGCGCTCCCAAAAGTCTGTATTCTCATTCTCCTTGCCAATGGTCAATTCACCAGCAGCCTTGGCGGGACTTTTAGGAGTGATTTGATTATCACGGAGATGATCTGATGGAGAAATGATCGTTCCAAGCTGAAGCTGATCTGTCAGGAGATCACAGGCCTCCCTGATGAAAAAAACAGTGTACCCGTCAAAGTCAACCTTCTCGTCCATTGGATGCTTCAAGTTCGCATGTGCAAAAGTCGTCATGAAAATGTTGGAATGGTAACTGTAATCTTATTGGCTAGGCTAGGCTAGGCATATTAGCCCGTGGGCGTTAATTGGGGCGAGCAGCCCATGCACCAATCACTGGAGACTTTGTTAAATGGAGTTTAATGGAGTTTACGGAGGTAAACGGAGTTAATGGACGAGTGAAGGATGTACGCATATATATATATATATAATTGTATATAAGGTATACGCTATATGAAATCTCCGCGAATAGTATGCTAAAATCGATAAGAGAATCAAGTGGATTGGTTAAGCTGTTACTAGGTGATGTTTGTGCATTCAACAACGTGAACCTACGGTGGAAACGACGTTAATTCTTTCAGTTTTTATTTGCGAACAGATAGCGCTATTCAATGGCAACGGGTGGTATTCCAGAGGTGTCAGCAAGCAGTAATAACGGTGCCGTGGAGACGGCGCTTTTGTCGTTGACGCAGGTGGTGCAAACATTGCAGCAGCAGCAATTAACTTTGGGAAAGACTGTTGAGGAGCTCTCTGTTAAAGTTGCTTCGGGTCAGCCTTCGTCAGGAGATATACAGGCTACGTCTGAAGGTGAGTGTTATTCTTTTGTATGTATCGCTATGTAGGAATTTTATTATAGTGCAAATATAAGTGTTGTAGGAATAGGTAGTTTGTTTTTAAAATAGTAAATAATTGCAGTATCTATTTAGTATTTATTTGGCTTAAGTTATTTAATAGGCATTAGGATAATTTTGGTAGGAAAGTTCTTAGAAGTTGGTCAGGTAAATTATGTTAAGGCTGGGTTTTATTGGAGTTGCATATAATGGACAATATTTCACATACTCTCATATGCTTAGGGTATATAGTTATAAATTGTAATTTGGGATGGATAATTGAATGCTCTGGGGTAGTTGGTTAAGGGTTAATTCATTTTATTGCTAAATTTGGTTACAGGAGGCATTATATATAGCTAATTTAGGTTTATATTTAAGGTTTTTGAGGTATACACATGTATAGCCACTTTTGGCACTTGGCTTTATTCTTAATGGCATGCAACTTGGGTGTGTATGATAACCACACTTGGCCATGTTCTCAATGTAATTCTTGGTAATATTAATGGTAATTGTTGGTTGGTGTATTATAGCCACGCTTGGCATGATTAATGGTAATTGTTGGTTGGTGTATTATAGCCACGCTTGGCATGATTAATGGCAATTGTTGGTTGGTGTATTTTAGCCACACTTGGCAAGATTAATGGCAAATTGTTGATTGGTGTATTATAGTCACGCTTGGCCTGATTAATGGCAAATGTTGATTGGGGTGTTATAGCCACGCTTGGCAATATTATTTAATGGCAGTTTGATTATAGATCTTTGGCAATATGGTGGTTTGATGGGTCTATTTGTTATAACTACGTGTGGCAAATTTTCATGGGCAATTGTTATGTATATTATAGCCATGCATACTTGGCAATATTGTTAATGACGGTTTGGAGGTACGTATATAGCCACGCTAGGCAATATTATTATTGATAGTTTGGATGTATATGTAATATGGCTGTGCTAGCAACATTTATTAGTAATGCTCTATAATGGGTGATGTATGTAGCCACGCTTGGTAATATATTATTATTGGCAGTTGTAATGTATATGTACTATAGCCACGCTTGGCCAAAATTGTTGACAGTTTTGATGGAAGGATGTATAACACTAAATTTAAGTGTTATTGTTTAGATAATGGAGGGATATGGATATGTTTGGGAATATGGTTTTTGTTGATTGATTTACGGTAGTTTGTTATTCATGGAAGTTAGAGGCGTCATTGATAAGTTATTTTGGTGTTGATATTTAGGTGCTTTGGTTGAAGGCACTTTGTCGGGCTTGGTGGAAGAAGGGTCCGATGATGAGACCGGGAAGAGTGATATGCCTGTTCAATCAGGAAATGGAAAGGCCAAAATGAAGGTTGGCTTTGCTCCAGGGGGGGGCTTGCCAGCTGTTCCGGGGAATCTCGTTGAGAAGATCCGGGAAGGGATTTATGTGGATTTTGCATCCTTATTGCCGGAAAACATGGCAGAACAATTTAAAGACGAAAAGGAGAAGAAGAAGAAACCCATACCAGTGGAGACATTCCCTGACTGGGCCTTGTCCTTCGCCTTGTATGCCGCTACAGTTGTTGCTGAGAAGCCAGAGAAGGCATTGGAGTTATTTACTTATTTGGGTGTAGTTACCCGTTTGGCCAGGGACGCTAATTTCGGTGAAACCCACTGGCTTGAATATGATATCCAATTTAGAGAAAAGGCAGCTGCTCTTTGTGGGGAAGTTAAATGGGCTGCAGTGGGCTAGGAAGAGTAAAATGCGTCGGCTGAATAGGACCTGTATACGTTGGAATGCAGGTCGTTTTTGCCAGAACTACTCATGCCGCTTTGACCATATGTGCAGTACATGTGGAAGGGATCACCCAGCCATAAAGTGTAAGCGGAACAGGATGACCAATTTTCGCCAGCCTTATACATCAATGGAGCCAAGACCTGCAGCATTTGGGGGTGTTGTTCAATCATCTACGGGAAATGCTCCGACCAGACAATAAATTGTAGATGGCTGTAGCTGGATAAATTTATGCTTCAGCTTAAATATACATGGCTTTGTATGGGAATATTAATGCCATTAGTAGCTGAATAATTTCATGTTTGCTTAATTAGCTTATGTATAACTGAACATTGTTGATATGTAGACCATATACGGTTATTTGCATATATCTAAGTTATTTGTTGACTCCATTGAGTTAATATATATATCTGGATTAATGGATTTGGCATTGTGCATGACATAATTATAAAATGTGGTGGTACCATTTGATTAAGCTTTATTGGTAAATGAATTGAAATGATATCTGAATTTATTCATAATTAACCGAATGGTCTTTATAGGTATATTTAATTATTCTTTTCTATATACATATTCATACAAAGAATTGATATATAGATATATCTAACAGGTTGTTTATCTGGGGAATGCATGGTTATAAACATTTATGTGTATATTATAGGTCAGGTCTTACCAAGATGCTTTGTATCAGCACCGCTGCTTGCCAAACGATTTGTAGAGATTCAGGAGTCAGCGTCTAAATTTGCAATGGTACAACCATATATTCCAGAAGAAGCAAGACAGGTAGATACACCTTTCAAAGCTGAAGCTTGGGAGAAAGCTCTGGAGGGTCACCAGAATAGGCAATGGGTTAATCATCTGGTTAATGGGGTGAGATGTGGAGTTCGAATAGGTTATGATTATACTAGGCCATTTAGGTCTGCTAAAAACAACTGTCCCTCATCAATGGAAAAGTCAGAGGTGGTGGATGCATACTTAAATAATGAATTAGTTAAGAAACATATTGCTGGTCCATTCAGGAGAAAGTCTTTCATTGGCTGCATGGCTAATCGATTTGGGGTAATTCCTAAGTCAACTCCTGGGAAGTGGAGATTGATTGTTGATTTATCATTCCCAGAAAAAGTTAGCATCAATGATGGCATTTCTAAGGTGTCAGCTAGCATGGTCTATTCCTCTGTGGAGGACGCCGCAAGGATGTTGTGGCAGGCAGGTAAAGGGGCATTAATGGCTAAGATTGATGTTGCAAATGCCTTTCGGAATGTTCCAGTGCACCCTGATGATCGCCACCTTCTTGGCATGGTGTGGAGAGATAAATCTTATTTTGATAAACAAGTACCTTTTGGCTTAAGGTCGGCTCCAGTGTTATTTAATGCATATGCTGATGCATTGGAATGGATTGTACGGGCTAATGGTTGCCAGAATATACTACATTACCTTGATGATTTTTTGGTTGTAGGTAGGCCTGCTACTGATGAGTGTAGTAAATACTTAGAAATATTAATTTCTACGTGTACAATGCTAGGGGTTCCCCTGGCTGAGGATAAGATTGAAGGGCCTGAAACTAGATTAACATTTTTGGGAATTGAAATTGATTCAGAAAGGCAAATAGCCAGTTTACCGAGTACAAAGTTATCAAAAATTAAAGATGAATTACGCAAGTGGTCCTCCAAGAAAGCGGCAACTAGAAGGGAGTTGGAGAAATTGCTGGGTTTATTGAATTTTGCTTGCAAAGTGATTCCTCAGGGCCGCTGCTTTCTGAGGAGAATGTTCGATACATTATCAATTGCTAATAAGAAGCATCACTTTATTCGGTTAAACGTGGGTTTTAGATCTGATTTGGCTTGGTGGTCTACTTTTTGTGAGAGGTGGAATGGTGTAGGGTTTCTTCATTTAGCTCACATGGTTGTACCTTCCATTACCTTTAGCTCGGATGCTTCAGGCACCTGGGGCTGTGGGGCATTGTGGCAGTCTCAGTGGATTCAGGGTAGCTGGGATAGTAGCTGGCAGGATGTTAATATAATGATCAAGGAGTTAATTCCAATAGTATTAGCAGCCGCTATATGGGGACCTTCATGGTCAAACCACCATGTCTTATGTCAGTGTGACAATATGGCTGTAGTGCAGGCAATAAGGAAGGGTTCCTCTAAAGAACCATCAGGAATTGTGATGCATTTATTGAGATGTTTAACTTTTTTTACAGCTATTTTTCAATTTACACTTACAGCCGATCATTTGAGTGGCATTGAGAATGGCCCTGCTGATAGCATATCTCGAAATAAATTAAAATTATTCTTTACTCAGGTTCCTCAAGCAGAAAAAAGTCCTACTGTAATTCCAGACAGCTTATGGCAGATGTTAGTCACTCATCGTCCAGATTGGCTCTCAAAGGATTGGAAGAGAATGCTCACCAATTCATTAGGCAAGGAATATCAGAGTCTACCAGGAGATGCTACAATTCTGGCATGAAAAGGTTTAAAAAATTTTGCATTCAGTTCTCGTTACCCTATTTACCAACATCGGATTATGCATTATTCCTTTTTGTGACATCTATGGGCAAGGAAAATGTATCTGTCAAAACTATTCGAATATATTTATCAGCTATTAGATATTTTCATATAAGCGAAAGCTTGTGGTACTGTGGTATATCACCTAGAATAGAATTATTGCTAAAGGGTATTGCTAGACAGAAACCACATATTCAGAAGGGACCGCTTATCAGGCTACCAATTACTCCAGCTATATTAAGGTTAATTAAGAAACAATTAGCCAGGAATCCAAAAGAATTTGAGAATAGATTATTATGGGCAGCAGTTAATATTGGATTTTTTGCTTTTCTGAGATCAGCAGAATTTTTATTAGCAGATGGGGTTCAATATGACCCATCTAGACATTTATCATTGGGTGATATCACATTCAATAATCCATTTAAGCCATCTCAGATTGCTATTAAAATAAAAGCTTCAAAAACAGACCAGGAAAGGCAAGGTACAACGGTTTATTTAAATAGCACAGGGTGTGATCTCTGTCCTGTGGCTGCTGTATTGGATTATTTAAAAATTAGAGGTCCCAGGCCTGGGATTCTTTTTATACATAAAAATGGCAGTGCTTTGACACGATCTCAGTTAGTGAAGGGTATTAGGAAAATGCTGGAGGCTTACTCAGATATCAACCCAAGGAACTATAATAGTCATAGTTTACGCATTGGAGCAGCAACTACTGCTGCTAGTACGGGAGTTCCCGAAACAGATATTAAAAGATTGGGACGATGGAAAAGTACGGCATATCAGCTATATATTCGTCCCCCTCAGTCAGAATTGGCTAATATATCTAACCAGTTACTGGAAAGGACTATTTAAGTGTTATTTATTGAATGGAGATATGTGGACAATTTAGAGGATATTAATAACTGTTATTTATTTAATGAATATAGAATATATGCATCTATCTAGTTATTGGAGAATATTAATAATTGTCAATTTGATTTGTGTAACTATATGTATGATAATGGATTCGTCTTTGAATATGGGGTTAAAGCCTCAAGGAAAGTTAGCATTAGTAAATCATTTGGTTGCAGTTTTTGAAGTGAGCAAAGGGCTAGTTAGTGGAGTTTAGAGATCAGAAGTATAGTGGAAAAAAAAACTCACGTTTTTGGTCAATGTTGAGATCGTTTTTTATACACATCTGTTTTGGGCTGAGGTGAAATGTTGCCTGGGTGTATTACCAGCTGTTGTCAGGGTCCGGTTCCGTGGTTTCGTTTTTCCTATGCTTTGGGATGAATGACGCGTTACGTGATGGGTCACGTGCCGCTGTCATTTTGTGGAAGTCGGCACCACCCAAAGCATTGAGGGTGTGGGTCTCCTCTTTGGACCGGACCGCCAAAGCCTATCGGCATCGATGATGTCGAGGGTAAAGGTTGGGGGATGGTATTAGCCGAAAGCGAACTATAGGAGAACTGAGAGTCAGGTTTAGGATTTAAGGTGAGATCGCAAATAATCACTATACACTGGTAACGTAACGGCTGTTCATTAACAAGAGTTAATACATTTACACAAAGGCTAATCATATATAAGTGCGAAAAAGATGGCGGCAGGCAAGCAGCGGGTGTCCGGAAGAGTTTGAAATAGCTCCCGGAAGGATAGTAAATGTCTTGTAAAATCCAGTGGAGGCTAGAAAGAAGACAAAATCTTATGTAATCTTATGCATATGTGGCGAAGACAGCGAATTTGGTGAAATGGCGAGCTGTGAGATTTGCGGGGGATGGTTTCACTTTCAGTGCTTGGGATACAAGGAGAACGTCGGTCTACTGGACGACCGAAGCTTTGTCTGCTGTTTCTGCATGGCCTCGAAGACTGTGTCGCTGATGAGAGAAGTAGAGCAGCTGAGAAAAAAAGTGCGAGAGTTGTGGGGGAAGCTAGCCGAGAAAGAAGAGGAAAGTGATCTGGACGGAAAGAACGCGCAGCTTGGAGATGGAGTAAAACACCCCGGTGAGGCGACGGTTCATCAGAGTGAGGCTTCCTTCAGCAAAGTGGTTAAGAGAAAGAAGAAACTAGGCGGAGCAAGCTCCGCTAAACCAGAAAGGAGGGATAAGAGGAAAGTTGGAAAACTGTCTGTCGAGGTGAAGGGAAGACAGCTGAGCCAGTCTAAATATTGTATAAAGACATGCTTAACCCTTAGCTAAGAACAACTCATTTCTGTGTATACGTATGTGCTATATACACACCACCAGATGGTCTAAATGGAGTTATTTGTAGTATGCCAGTTTGTGGTGTGGGTGTTTACATAACCTAAAAACAGATATCAAGTCATATTGTCGGAGGTCGATATATCCGGTAACTGGTAGGATGACTGTGTAACTAGTGGGGGATCGGGTGCCCCTTCAGATTGGATCCTTCAACTGCCAAATCTATGGGTCTTTACTGAGAATTTTATTTTTACAATTAGCTTATTTATTATACATATATTACTTCAATGACTTTGACCGTATAATATTATTAAGAGTAAATATCATCCCTTTGAGATAACGTCTGGCCTTGCCAGACCAGTCCACGTGGACCAAGCGGCACCATTTTACTTCCACCTATAGTCAAAGTCAAAAAGTGAATGCCCTATGAGTGTTGGGACATCTCTACATGGTGAGAATTCTATCAGTTTCATTCACGTATACAATATTTTAATTTCCCAAGTCTGCAAATTCCTATCGCAAGCTTCCATCCACCTCGCCAGCCTATATATCACTGTTTATATATTATTATTTTTTTAAAGTTTTGGTCTATTTATGTTAGATTGAGTCAAGATCTGGTTCCAGTGAATCGCATGAGAGTGGAGGACTATTTGAAGGGTGTGTTCCTCCCACTACAAGTGGGCATATGCATCCCTCACTACAGAAAGGGACGGCCCAACATGCAATTTTATACTTTACAGGAGAAGCATTAAGGCCCCAAGAGCAACATGTAATATTATATACACCAGTAATGTGAACTAGTATTAATGTATATATATATTATTAACATTTATTATATGTTATTGGCTGAGGTTGGGCTATATAGAGTGAGGGGTGGCGTCTGGGAGAGAGAACCAACTTGACACACCTCCACATGCATGCACTGATACAGACTGATTAAAGCTAGGATCCCCTTCAAAGCTGTAACCATGACAACTCATGTCCACCAATAACTGATGTGGCACCTTGTTCTTCCAAGACCAAATTGTATTCCTCAACCACAGTAGCCAGCCTCTCCTTTAGAATATGACAGAAAACCTTACACACCATGCACCAAAGTTAGTGCAATTCCTCTAAATCTATCAGCCACACTCATGCCACCACATTGCTTCTTGGGAACCGGAACCACCAAGCTTCTCTGCCATTCTGAGGGAATCATACCACTCTTCCAACATACTCCTAACAGGGTAAGCCACAAATCTCTTAGAACATCAGCACTCATTATTTGAAAGGAGATACCATCCTTCCCTGGACCGGAGCTGCTTCTTTTTTCACCAGGGAGAAGGCGAGATCTATTTCATCCTGGAGTATAGGCATTTATAGTCTATATATATAGACTATATAAATGGCCATGCAGCAGTTGGTCTCTTTCTTATATATAATTATATTTTCATTAATTATATATAAGAAAAGGAGCCACGCAGGAGAGCCAGAATAATCTCGAGCTCATTAATGTCAACGTTAACACCACTATATATATATACCCACCATAATATGTCAACATGCAAAGCAGTATATACATATACACATATAGATGAGGACTGCTACTACAATATTTATGCCTATAAACATGCAGGCTTACATTAAATTTCACTGATAAAGTAGTTATCAGTGTATTGGCAGCTTCATGTTAACAACTGGTGCATATTTAACATGCTCTTTGCCTACAATGTCTGATTATGTATTTGAAGTATAACTCAAGAATTGCACACTGCTTTTTAAACACAAACATACGTAGATGTTAGTGCAGTAAAGTTCAAGTTGGTAATCAGTTATGCTTTGATGATAGTGTCAATTAAATCATTATTGTTTGTCTTCCTTGTGCTTAAGTGCCTCCCTCAGTCTCTTTATTTCCTCCCTCACTCTCTTTATTTCCTCATCCTTTTCCTCCCTCGGTCTCTTTTCCTCATCCTTTTCCTCCCTCAGTCTCTTTATTTCCTCATCCTTTTCCTTTATTTCCTCATCCTTTTCCTTTATTGTCTCATCCTTTTCCTCCCTCACTCTCTTTATTTCCTTATCCTTTTCCTTTATTGTCTCCTCGACTTTTGTTTTCAATTCATCAATCTTCATTTTATCAGTAATAATCCTTTCAGATAGATGCACCTTTGCTGTTGCATCAGAAAATGAGTATTCAACATTCAGTCTGATATTGAATATTTGTGCCAATACCAATGAGGCCAGTACGTGAAGCAACTGTAAATTCAAACGCCATGGTAATTTACATTCTTTGCTAGATCCCTCGTCTGTAGTCCACAGTGGAATTTGTATTTTCAGTGCATTCACCAGTGAGCCTTTTCCTTCTTTCGTAAAAGGAAACAGTACCAGGTGTAAGTCCTTCTCAGTGAGTACAAAAACAAGTGGCATTGCATCAGAAGGATTTAGAACTGTAAACGCAACGTAGTAACCAATTGCCTGTAATGTATTAAGAATACACACATGATGAAAACACTGGTTAGTGTAAGCATTTGCATTCATGGGCAATATATAGTGCATATCGCCAAGTTGCATGTTGAAGGGGATTCACTCACTGGTTAGCACTATAGGCACATAAACAGCTGCACAAAATTACCTGGGCAACAGCATTACGACGTGAACTGTCCATTTTTGCTTCAATGATTACAGCCACAATATCACCCTTCCCATTTCTCAAAGTGAACAACACATAGTCTGCAATACTCCCCTGTGAAACTGACCTTGCTACATGAACACTCCTTGGAGTGGCTGTTGGAGGAACAGGATTAAAGCATAACGAAGGATTCAAGGAAAATGAACTTCAAACTTTGTAGGATCAGTACCTTGTAGTGTTCTTATAGTCTTTGCTTGTGGTTCCTCTGAATACCTCTCTACCTCCTCTTTTTCATACGTTTCCTCTGTTCGCACACACTCCTCCATTTTGGCCTGTATACGAAAGGGGAGAAATCTTTGCATACCTATCTCCTTGTTGGAACAAATACGTACCTTATACTCTCCAAGCTCGCTTAGGAAATTAATAATTGGGCTTCCAATGCAATACCTGAGCTCTGTCTCGTTTCTAACCGTTGTACTTCTCCGTCGCGTTAGTGCTGTAACAATGCTACTCCAGCACTCCATCTCCAGTGCAAAAAAACATTTGACCCGCTTTGATTTATTTTCAATGTTTTTAAAGAAATTCTTGATCTCAAGTTTAACGTTTTCCAGCAATTTGGTCTCCTTTGATATAGGACGCCTCCAAAAGTCTGTATTATCACGCTTCTTGCCAATGGTCAATTGACCAGCAGCCTTGGCGGGACTGTTAGGAGTGCTTGCATAATCACGGAGATGATCTGATGGAGAAATGATCGTTCCAAGCTGAAGCTGATCTGTCAGGAGATCACAGGCCTCCCTGATGAAAAAAACAGTGTACCCGTCAAAGTCAACCTTCTCGTCCATTGGATGCTTCAAGTTCGCATGTGCAAAAATCGTCATGAAAACGTTGGCATGGTAACTGTAATCTTATTGGCTAGGCTAGGCTAGGCATATTAGCCCATGGGCGTTAATTGGGGCGAACAAAGGCTAATCATATATAAGTGCGAAAAAGATGGCGGCAGGCAAGCATCGGGTGTCCGGAAGAGTTTGTAATAGCTCCCGGAAGGATAGTAAATGTCTGGTGAAATCCAGTGGAGGCTAGAAAGAAGACAAAATCTTATGTAATCTTATGCATATGTGGCGAAGACAGCGAATTTGGTGAAATGGCGAGCTGTGAGATTTGCGGGGGATGGTTTCACTTTCAGTGCTTGGGATACAAGGAGAACGTCGGTCTACTGGACGACCGAAGCTTTGTCTGCTGTTTCTGCATGGCCTCGAAGACTGTGTCGCTGATGAGAGAAGTAGAGCAGCTGAGAAAAAAAGTGCGAGAGTTGTGGGGGAAGCTAGCCGAAAAAGAAGAGGAAAGTGATCTGGACGGAAAGAACGCGCAGCTTGGAGATGGAGTAAAACACCCCGGTGAGGCGACGGTTCATCAGAGTGAGGCTTCCTTCAGCAAAGTGGTTAAGAGAAAGAAGAAACTAGGCGGAGCAAGCTCCGCTAAACCAGAAAGGAGGGATAAGAGGAAAGTTGGAAAACTGTCTGTCGAGGTGAAGGGAAGACAGCTGAGCCAGTCTAAATATTGTATAAAGACATGCTTAACCCTTAGCTAAGAACAACTCATTTCTGTGTATACGTATGTGCTATATACACACCACCAGATGGTCTAAATGGAGTTATTTGTAGTATGCCAGTTTGTGGTGTGGGTGTTTACATAACCTAAAAACAGATATCAAGTCATATTGTCGGAGGTTGATATATCCGGTAACTGGTAGGATGACTGTGTAACTAGTGGGGGATCGGGTGCCCCTTCAGATTGGATCCTTCAACTGCCAAATCTATGGGTCTTTACTGAGAATTTTATTTTTACAATTAGCTTATTTATTATACATATATTACTTTAATGACTTCTTCTTCTTCTTCTTCTTCTTCTTCTTTTATTGAATAGACTAGCGCTAATATGCGAGCTTATGCGGGCACGTACTAGTTATAAATCGTCATAAATATTTCGGAACTAGGGAATAGACCGCCCTAAATCTGAATGCGCTCTACAATAAGCCTGTTAATTGTGAAGAGCGAAAATTGTAGTCTTCTCGGACGCCATTTTTTAATTAAGAGATCATGGTTTTCGGCATATTTCTCTTGTCTAAGACGTTATTTTGAGATCTTCGCCAAGAAAACTTTCAAATCAATTTAAAACAAGTAATATTAAGAGGAAAAAAAGGGGAATACAAGTAAATAAAAAACATTTACAAAAATGAAGTTAGAAGTAGTAATGGCAGTGTTCACTAATACATCTGCAAAAAGTATCGAAACAAGACACTGATTATATGATAAGGCTAATCATACAGAAGTTGCATATATACGGAATGGTGCGCCCAAACACAGAAGTGTATGGTTAAGTTACTTAAATTTCAGTATATATGCAACTTCTGTATGATTAGCCTTATCATATAATCAGTGTCTTGTTTCGATACTTTTTGCAGATGTATTAGTGAACACTGCCATTACTACTTCTAACATCATTTTTGTAAATGTTTTTTATTTACTTTATATATTACGGCTCATGATCAAAATCCAAGAGATGCAATAAATACACACCAACAAGTTATAGAAAGCTACAAACACTAACATTTTACTAGCATAACGGTTAACTAACTTAAAGGTTATGCTGGGCACGATCCTCAGAAACAGGACTTCCTATTAGATGGTTTGGTACAAGTGGTTTTAGGACAGTTAAAATGAACAACTACCAAATGGATAAATCATTCACTTAGACCAATCTGGTTTAAGGCCACTTTCATCAACCTTTGAATAGTTGAAAAAAATAGGAGTGCAATGAGCTAGCGGGAGGAACTGAAATTCACTTGAGACTACGTTCGATCCGCTAGACATCTGTAGCTATTTTATGTAGCTAGATACTTATGACTTATACGTTAATTTTGTTCACTGTACTATTATCGTTTTATCGTTTTAGTTTCGTCTCGTCTTTAGTTTAACCGCTTTCGGAGGTCAGTATGTATTGTCAGAGATCAGTCTGAGGCTTGGTCAGTGTCCGTTGTCCAGAGTTCGGAGGTGCCGCTACTCGGAGGTTCGAAATGTGCTAGTTCTATGGGAAAGTCAATCGGGGGCGTAAGATTTGTCCGCTGTACAGAGGTTGTCCGCTTTTCGGAGAGTCCTATAAACATGCATGCTTACAATCTCAAGAGGTATCTGTGGCTCTAGATATTCATTAGTTTTGCTCAACCAAAAATTGACACAATAAATACAATACGTGCATATACCCTGTGCAGATTGGAATTTTAAGGTTTACATTAAGACTTCATGTAAGCAGCCTCTCATGCCCTTGTGTGCATGTTAATATAAACAAAGTGGTCTGTAATTCCAGTAGCCGTGCATGTATATATATATGTGTGTGCATGTGCTGGTTTTGTTATCTGAGAGCCCTTAATTATCATTGTACGGTTATTTGGGTATATTAAGTGGATAAAGAGTAGAGTTTTAGCTAATAGTACATCTTACAATCAAAAACTTTATTGATTATCTAATATATTTGTCTTTATATAATCTTAATTTAGATTCTATATACCGTTAATTTTAGTGACAGAGGTTGATAGACCATCAAATGGTTGTATATAAATTTTTCATTTTTAACTTTACCGAAGGTGTTTTTTCAATTTATAGCTTTGTGAAAATTCTCTTCTGTCTGTATAAAGGTATACATTCTTTAAAGGTGTAATATTATAACTATAACATATTTTCATGTTGCTTGTGTGAGCACTACAGATACCACAACAAAGCACTCAATAACACTGGGAACTATTAAGCCTTATATATACATGGGAACCATTTAAAGTGCTAATGGGCTACCATATAAGTATTATAATTATACATTATTATACTTTAATACAATAGTATGATTTTATATTATATTATATATATAGTAACTTTAAGTTAGTAAAATCGTTCATCCATGCATATCAAAACTATATATATATGATGAAGGAATCACAGCTTCTATAGACAGAGAATACAAGTATATGAGATGAAGGGACCTCAAGTCATTGGAATACTAATCCAAATAATAGCTCTGTTGACAGTTTAGGGACTCTTTTCTTTGCCAGCGATCAGTTATTATCGTACAAAAGAAGGTGGTAGCATCGAATACCTCAATGAACTTAATAATTTTATTGAAAATCTCAGAGCCTCTGCATGGGTTTTGTTTGCCGAATAATAATATTTCCTTCAATGAAGACATTAACTTTGAACTATGCCAAGGAGTTTTAAATGTCAATTCGAACTTGTCAGTGAATGTATCAAAGGTATAAGAGAAATTTATATAGGTTTTTGTTTGAAATGTAACAGAAACAGTACTGTATATAGACAATCATATGCATGTATTTTTAAATGATCTTTTGTATCCACATAGAAATTTGAGTCTACAGCTCTGGACTGTGTAACTTATGGAAATAGTGGTCCCTGCACAGATGTGTTGACTGACATTGTTGAATTCGAAGACCTATCATTTGATAAACTTGAAGTGCAACCAAATTGTACCATTCTTGGTAAAGAAAGCTGTTCCATTTCAGAAATAGATTCTTTAATTTCACTGTTATTGAGCATTCCTATTGTGACTGATGAATGCAAGAAAGATGGATTACCATTTCTCTGTCAGTATTTCTTTCCACCCTGTATAAATACAGGAACATATAATACTTACTGGGAAAGCCTATAAGTGCTGCCCATGTTCCATAATATGGAACCACTATAATGAACCATGTGATGGGTTCTAATGCAAAACCACATGTACACAAAGTGAGTAAATTGAATATACTCACACACAGGCATATGCAAATGATGATGATTTAAATAGTTTTGTCTAATATTATAGACAAAACTAATTAATTCAATTTGCATTTTAGGGCCTTGGAGTTTATATAATAATACAATAATCCTATACCCTGGAGTTGGATATATATACTTAATCTTGCTTAAATAGAAAGTATGAAGAAGGGGCTTCAAAGTTTTGGAATACTAATCCATATAATAGCTGTGTTGACAGTTTGGGGACTCTTTTCTTTGCCAGTGATTTTCTATTATCGTTCAAGAGAAGGCAGTAGTATCCAATACATTAATGATCTTACGGATTTCTTTGAAAGTCTCAGAGGAATTTGTTTGCCAAAAAATATTTCCTCCAATGAAGTATGTGAATTGAATACAACTTCTGAAATTTTGGCAAATGTGACAAAGGTATATACGCATGAAGAAGTAATACATTTGTATAAATTACACAATGTTAACTCCTATAATCCTTAATATTGAAATTATAATTAAAGTAAAATATATACGTACATGGACCACCTTTTGGTTGTGTAGTGCAATTTAAACTCATGCAATTGTTTGGGAAGTCTATATACTGATTTCATTTTTGCATAAGTATACAATGGGCTGAAGCAGATGTTAATCTCACAGATAGCAATTAGTCCATTTAGGCAACCTCAATTATCCTATTCCTATTTTAATTAACAATTCTATATGTATATAAGGGTCATATGCAAGTTAATATAGCTACTATAATACATATACATCCAATATAATACTGTAAGCATGCATTGTGGTATTATATGTTTCACTAATGTATTAACAATTTTCACTCATGATTCTTCAGGGTTATAAGCTTCCAGACTGTGTAACTTATGGAAATAGTGGTCCCTGCACAGATGTGTTGACTGACATTATTGAAGACCTCTCATATGATGAGATTGAAGTGCAACCAAATTGTACCATTCTTGGTAAAGAAAGCTGTTCCATTTCAGAAATAGATTCTTTGATTACACAGTTGTTGGATAGTCCCTTTGTGTCTAGTGAATGCAAGAAAGATGGATTACCATTTCTCTGTCAGTATTTCTTTCCACCCTGTGTAAATGGTACATCCAACATAGTATTGCCATCCAGACAGGATTGCTACAAGGTTCAAACCGACACATGCAAACTTGAATGGACTTTATTATCAAAGGTATCTGATTTCTCAAGTTCTCTACCTGATTGCAATTGTCTCCCACTAAAATATATATCAGAGTCTAGTGAAGAAGATATTCATGTTCTGACTAATGAATCAGTAGGAGAATTTCAATGTGATTCATTGTTTACTCAAGTAGATTGCTTTTGTTTGCCAAGTTGTTCCACATTCCGGGTAAACACAGAATCTGGACAAAGAACAGAAGACTTTTTCATTTACCTCACAATCATTACCGGTCTCTTGACAGCTAGTATCTACTTTGCATTGGTCTGTAAGAGAAGGAAGAAACTGTAAGTGTATATATGTTTTACAATCATCAAGTATATATTACAAATGTATATATATGTATATATAAGTTCAAAAACTATACCACTCACATGTATATACGCCTACGTATGTATACTATATAAGATTTTTAATAAAAGATTCAGGTTGCCAAATACAATGCAGGGAAAATCGGGTGAACTATCTTGCACAATTTCTTTATACATATATATACTAATCGCAATAATAAAACACACAATAAGTGGATAATAATGGAATTTTTTAATGATTAATAAATAATAATAGAAATAATAAAAAAGGGAGTTCATGCCCCTAATCAAGGGAAATCAAAGGCATCTGACTGGACCCTGGACGTGCCCAGCATGGAGACAGCATTAATATTTCCTCTTTGGATCAGGACTGAAATCCCTTGAAGTAGATATTGATATGAATTACAATCATCTGTTGCATCTTTGATTCGTCTGTCAAGATCTTTCAGAAAGAGTACAGCCTCCATCCCTAACACTCCGGAAGTCTCCACTACAAAAGACAGAAAGGTGTAACTGGGTCCTAGGGAGGAGTATTTCTCCCTTTTCCTATCCTCTGAGCAACTTCCCCTGCTGCTCTGCTAGCAGTGGTGGAGTATACAGGAGGCAGCAAAGGTGTCAGAACAAGTGGCATCCCAAACCAGATTGTGGCCACGATTCCATGGCATGAGGGTCACTCAGTTGGGTCTTTTGCCCTCCGAGCTACAAATTCCCACAGGTTCCAGATGGGAGGGGATACTTGCCGCAGCTAGGGATTGCTTGATGTTGAGAACCACAATGTTGGCATGGGTAAGGATGGCAGATGGTTGTTCCCAAGCGGATTCCCATGGCCAGCCTGATTACCTCGTCTTCCAATCTGAGACCCAGGGAGGCAATTGGGGGGCCTTCAGCCAAGCCCCTGACTCCCCTTTGAAGGCGTCCAAGAGGCATGCTCTAGATGTATATAGGATCTGAGGATTCTTCCAGGAGGGAGGGCTTCCGGGCCAAGATCCGAGGGGAGTCCCAAGATTTTTGTTTAGAAGCAGCTGGGGCCCGGAGGTTGGGGGTCTCCATTGTGGCTGAAATACGTAGCGTGAAATAGCGTCTGGAATATGGGCTGCCAGAAACTGCAATCTGTGGCCCAGGGTCTCTAGGAAAAGGTTCCTAATGGGGAGCCAAGGAGGGAGGCCTGGCTGGGATCAGTAATACAGAGGTCTGGGTAATTCTCAAGTGCTACATACCTGGTGGAATTGTCTAGCAATTACCTCTGACTTGTTGTGGTTGAGGACTATACCTAGTTTCTTGGCCCCTCCTCAATCAGCTTGAAATCCTGAAGCACCTCCTCGAGACTCCCCCCTAGGGTTCCGTTTGTCCAGGTAATAGATGTTCAGTTCTGATGTCACTTTGGCCACCACGGAGTGGATGGTAATGCAAAAAGGATGGTCCCTTCTCCATGGAAAAGAGAATATGGGGAGCCATAAGCTGACAAGACAAGTGGGAGCAACTCCGGGAAGTTGGAGCACTTTTAAGCTGATTGCAAGTGCATTTGGCCACTACACAACGCAGGGTGTTACCCACAGCAATGGGTCTGAAGACTCAAGTCTCATGTTTCTTCTCCAGGGCTAGGAGTGTTGCCCCAAAAAGGAATGGGTATCAGAGGAGGAGACCTTACCAACCAGAATCATGTTGACAAACTTGGTCAGCGATTGAAGTAGTATATGTTTCCCCCCCGCCAGGGCACTTCTTCCTGTCATGTCCTTAAGGTGCTGGGGCTTGAGCAAGTCTGCATGGGCCTCCTGCTAGACCACAAGGGAATTGAAAGATGCTATTGTTCTGGCGATTTCTTCTGATAACACTTGAAGTGGGGTTGTGGACTGAGCTGTTAAGATATTGGGTAGACTCAGGTTTGGGTGTGGAGGTGGATGGGGTTTTTGTAATGCTGAGAGGGTTTCCTCACTAGGGGTTGCCAATTTGGAAGCAGATGAAGCCAGGCGGACTGCTCCTGTGAAGTCTCTATCCTCCAGTTTGGCAGAGACACGTTTGGCTAGAGATTCAAGGGAATCGAGTTGTTGATGTTGATGTTAGAGGGGTGTGGAGAGAATATATACTTGGTTAATCTCATTGGCAATATTGGAATTAACAAGGGAGGCCAGATTTCTTCAATGACTGCCTCATTTGGGGACATGCAGACAGCGAGAAGCAAAGTGGAAAAGACGCGTCTAAGCTTCCCAGGAGTTGTCAGCTGTGACTTGGTCCAAAATAACAGATAACTTCTTGGTGGCCAGACTGCGGGAAGCCCGAGGAATTCTTCTCAAAACTTTAACTGGTAAGGCAAAGGTATTGGCGCGAGGGTGCATTTTGTGGGCTGTGAAAATAACAAGAAGAAACTTGTTTACTTGGCTCCGTGTCTAGAGATTTGCACGAACCGGAACAGTGGCTGTGAATGGGGGCCATGAATGCGAACTACCCCTAAATTCCTTAAGGGTATAGTTCTATGGCCGAAAGAGCAGGGGGCGTGCTTTGACCCTGGCGAATCTGCAACAATCGGCTCGACCCTTGCAGAGGGTGGTGAAGCTGGAGTGGCCATCTTTTATCTTTAAATATTATTTATAATTATGCAATACTTTACAGTATGGATAAATATTATTAATTTATATCAAAATTCCAGAGTCCAATTAGAAGTATTAAAATAATACATTATAGGAAGAAATTGTTCATGAAAAAATAGAGGACTTTTAGATCTGTATATATAGCCTATCTTAAAGCTATGTATTTGACTGTATGGATTTTATTTTTTGAGTGGCTAAGGAGAGAGAGGTAGGTTCCCATTGAGTGAACTCCAGTTCCACTCTTTTGCTCATTACACTCCTCTGGGGTAAAATTTAGAGTCAAATGATAAGACATTATTATACATGTAATTAGTTAAACTGTGCAATCAATTAATGTATAATTTATATTATAATCATTTTTAGATTAAAGTATCCAACAATCCTTGTTTTGTACATTGACATACACCTTTCTGTTTTTGGTAAGGGACAATTATTATAATATATTCTATATATATATATATGCATGTATATATACACACTTCAATGTTATATATATATATATAGCCTAGAGGTGAGGACTATAGCCGATACGTATATAATATAAAGCCAAGGTACAACCAAGGGCAGGTTATTTTAATTTGGCAAAATCTGAGATGGGGCTATAACTGATTTATACCAGATAGCTATGGCATCTGGCAGCCTGGGATTGATATGACTAAAAAGATGAAGAGATTTGCTTCATTTACTTCACTTCCTGTATATACTTCTTCATATGCATGCTGTTTATATTTTATCTTCTCCTAATAAACAAATCACGCAAAATGTGGTAGATTTGTAATGCCATATTCAGTTGGTCTTTGCATGTGCACATTTAAAATATTAATTGAAGCTAGAATTTAATAATTAATGTCATTATTATTCTAAAATAATAACATAATATCTATTAAATATAGCTATTTTAGTCCTCATTGGAAAGGTGTATCCACAAAATGGTCTCTACTGTAGTCATTCAGATTTTCTACAAACAATTATAGATGAGCCGACAGCTTATTGCACTATATCCGGTATGTTTACACTTATGATTGTATATATTCTCTCGTGATCATGTATGACATTATTATAAATTGAAATATATATATACAGTGCAAGTTACAATATACTAAGGTAATCTAAATAAAAAATAAAAAAATAAATAATATAATATAATTAAATAATTCATATGGCTCCAAGAAAGGATCTAGAAACAAATTGGGCATATCATCATAAAGTTTAGGGTATAAAACTCGTTTTAATTAAGGGATTTCTTATTTAGGCCTCCGTTTGTTAGAAAACGGAGGACAAAGTCTGCATATAAAAGGCCATAGGACTATAGAAAACCTATGGAAAATTTATATTCAAACCATGTGTTATATTAATAAAAAATTTCTATTTGTCAGATATTGGGAAACCAACATATATCATGGTACATGTGCATAGGAAACATCTGGCCAAGTTTTGCTTAATTAAATGAGCAAAATAATCAAAATATAATGAAGAATTCAAAGTTACGATTGCGCAAGCTGGTGATGTATGTGATGTTCTTCTAATGCGTCACCAACACCTCTCGTATGTCGCTCCGTAAACATTTAGGAATCATGTGACGTTGCGGAAATGTCACCGGCTCGTTGCTGAAGAAGATCATCCTTTCGAGAACGGCTATGACAAGTCGACGCTCTCCTACGAGAAGGAGCTACTACTACTCTGTATGCAGAAGTTGAGAATTTCAGTGTGGCTAAAGTCTTGTAGCGTTTAATTATATACCTGATTGTGATTATTTTGGGAGTCATTTCCATCTGTATTATATTATCTACCTCAGTGTGATTATCTTGGGAGTCACTTGCATCCGTGTATAAATTTGTAACTTGCACTGTGTAGTACTTGATTGTATTTAAACATGCATAATATATAACACTCCTTATTCCTATATATATGTTGTTATATATTACTTTTAACAGGTATAGCTTTCCACTATATCATTGTAAGTTCAAACATCCTGTGGCTCCTTCATATTATACACATTTGGATTACACTCTTCTTTCCAATTTGGTCAAAAAGACTCACTAAACATCTAAACCTTATCCATGTATCAGTAATGGTGATTACAGCACTGATATGCAGTATTGGACCAATTGTTGTACTTGCAAAATACAAATATATTCTGACACGACTTCCAGCCATAATTTGTGTAGCAAATGATCTTGATGTAGTGTTTTATTCAAGCCTTCTTCCATTAAGCATTATCATACCTCTTGGAGTGTCATTTTTGGTAAATATATTTTGGATTACTTGGAAGGTGGGTAATATATTTGGTATATATATGCATATTTAGTATATATATAAGAGGACATGCTAATGTATATATAACAATATTAATTCATGATCACTTCATTAATTTTAATTAATTGAATACATTCATGATTTTGTTAATGCACAATAATAATTGGATATATGTATGGCATGCAAGCATCTTAGAAACTAAGAGGACAAAAAACTGGATAATATTATATATTGTATATAATAATATTGTGTATACATTATATATATAGAATATCTAGAAATTGTAAGGAGTATTATTAAGTTTATAACTTTTATATATAATAGAAAGGCAAGTCAGAAGCACTAATTTAAAATATAAATAGTTCTAGGAGAAATTGAATGTTTCACTAGTATCTAGTTATTAGCTTGTCTTTAAATTTACATGTACTAACTAATATTAGATACTATATTTTTCATATATACGCAGAGTCAATCATTTGCCAAGAATCGCTCTTTCACTCCTGAAGTAAAGATATTGTCATTGTCCATTTTCTATGTCATAGCTGGTGTGTTTATTTTAGCAAGGTTTAGTGAATCCACTGGAAAGAATAACAGCTACATCAGTGGAATATTGTCATTTTCCAGATGCAACTTTTATGGCTATAATAGGGACTGTCCAGGCATAGAGTCCTTAGTGGATGATACTATTGTCGCTTTAGATGTTTCATCCTTCTTCCTGTTTGGGTTTATTCCACTTGCAAACATTGGATTTGGTCTAAATGGCTCTGATTTTCAAAGAGTTTACAAATGTTTCAAGAGGTTTCAGTCTCAGAAATCCAAATTGGCCACATCATCACGATCAGAGGAACTCAAAAGTGATACCATCTAATAATTAACTTGGTTTGCAATTCAAAGAATTCGAAGCTTTACAGAGTGCATGCATTATATACTTAAAACTGTAAAATCTGCATTGTGGTTTATATATATAATAGGAGGTCACTATATATATATATATATTTATTATACTTAAAATTTATTGATAGTTTATATATGTTGTTAGAGTTGCATGTTAAATACTTTTAGCTATTTAGCTCCTTCCAGTTAAACATGTGTGTCAATTATCCAATGGCATTTATCTTTGTACATGCAGTGCTACATGGGACAAAATAGCCCTATATATATAGCGTGCATATATAGCACATGAAACACTGAATAATTAATATACAACACATGTAAATTCCGTGGACAAGATCTGCATGGTATATATATTTTCAAATTTGTTTTTCTTTTGGTTTACACTAGTCAAACATCTTAAGATTAAAGTGCAACCAAATTGTACCATTCTTGGTAAAGAAACTTTTCCATTTACACAGTGGTTGCATGAATATATAGTCCCATTGTTTCTAATGAGTGCAAGATGGATTACCATTTCTCTGTCAGTTTTTCCTTTCACCCTGTATAAATGGTTTATATGTATGTTTCTATAATTAATCCCAGGGCAGTAGCCTTTTGTATGTTTTTGAGTCCCTAATTATGGGACCCTAGGCTTGAAGAGCATATGGAGATGCATGTGCAGTTGGTTCCACAGGATCAAATTTCAGGTTTCATATGGCATGAAACCTATTTGAAACATCTTGATAGCCAGGCTTCAAAGGGTGCTCAAGTATGTGCTAATAGATTAATTTCATGGGTTTCAAATTTTAGCAGCCCCCTTTCCGGTTATATATACATGCTGTACGTACTTCCATACCTTTTGAAACCTGGCAGTCCAAAGAGTTTCAAATAGGATTCATGCATTCTGATGATTCTAATTTGTTCTTCTCCTTTATTTCATGGTCAAACATTTCAATCCTGTGTATCTTCTTCAGTGACTGATTGTTGGTTCTGGGGCTGGGCTTTTTATAGCCTCTAGTTTCCTTTTTGAACCATGGCATTTCCATGGTAACTGGATGATTTTGCATATTGTTACGTTGTATGTTTTTGAGTGGTTGCACTTTTGGTTAGATAATTGATTATTTCAGTAAAAAGAGTGTCTTGTTCTTGCGCAATTTCCAGTAAAACCTTTTTTATGCATTTTATTTTTATTATTTCCATTTATGTATGTATTCTTAATAGTTGCGGATTGTGGAGAGATAGAGGAAATTGCAAATGGTTCCACTGACCTTGTTCTTAATAGCACTACATATCAGTCAATTGTGATATACAACTGCAGTATTGGTTACAACTTGATTGGCCCCTCTGAAAGAAGCTGTCTTTCGTCTGGCTACTGGAACGGAACAGATTCCTTCTGTATAGGTAAGTATAGCAAATGTTAAACATATATATATCATATAACATTTATAGCTTTACCTAAATAGATATACCTATATATCATATCCTTTATTATTATTGAATTATAACTTCCATTATACGTTGTAGTTGTTGATTGTTATTCTCTTCCTGACATTGAGAATGGCAATTTGATCAGCTATGGTACAGTGTTAGAGTCAACCGCCATCTATTTCTGTGATCCCAGATATGCACTGAATGGATCTGATGTGAGGTACTGTCAGGCCAATGGAGATTGGAATGGAACTGAACCAACATGTAGAAGTTAGATATACATATATCTAACATTGGTATTATATTATATATGTTTAGTACGGTATGTTGATCAAAATGTTCATTTGTGTAACAGTTGTGGACTGTGGTATTCCTGACACTCCTGACAATGGAACAGTTCTACACAGCGCAGATACAACCTTCAAGTCACTAGCACTGTATGATTGTGATTTTGGCTATTCTCTAGTAGGACCACAATTGATATAGTATACAATAAATTAATAAGATGAGAATATACTATACCTGAAATTAAAAATACAGAAATGGCATGCAAGTCTAATTAAATTGCATTGCTATCGAGATATGGCCTTGAAATTGACGGCATTCACGAGTTTGGGGGCACCAGGTGCCCCATGCACAAGTTTTTAAAACTCAAAAGACTATCTTAGGAGTCAGTACACTTTGAACCTTGCACTGTGTAGTACTTGATCAATTGTAGTTGTATAGTAGTATACGTATAAACTCACGTAAATTACCTTCCAAGCCTAGCACAGGATCAAATTTCAGGTTTCATATGGCATGAAACCTATTTGAACAGCCAAGTTTCAAAGGGCACTTAAGTATGTGCAAATAGTTTAATTTCACTGGTTTCAAGGTACCTTTTGAAACCTGCATGGCACTTCAAAGAGTTTAATTCAAGTAGAATTCATGCCTTCTGAAATCTGAGATTTGGTCCTGGATACAGGATCAACACTCTCAGGTTTAATATGGCATGACATCTATTTGAAACTTCTTGAACAGCCAGGTTTCAAAGGGTGTCAAGTATGTGTAATAGATTAATCATAGATTTCAAGTTTTTCACAGCTATTTCAAAACTTCCAAACCTGCATGCATGGCCATTTAAAGGTTTCAAATAGGTTTCATGCCCTCTAAAACATGAGATATGATCCTGTGATATATGTATATACAGTACAAGTTACAATATACTATATACATATATATACATACGTATATATACGTATATAATATTATTTATATGATTACCTTAATTAGTACTAGTATATATATAATATTGTAACTTGTACTGTATATCTATGTATCCTATATATAACTTTACTATATATATAAGCTGTTCAGCTAACTAAATTGAACTGAATCTGCCTCAGTCTTTTTGGAGTTAGCTTAAAAGTTTAATGATGACTTTCCATTGGATGTTAGTATTATTGATCTTTATGAAATCTGAGATATGGACTGCTGAAGGAGGTATATCTATATATAGATACGTACGTATACATACACCTTTCAGACAGCCTCGAAGCCCATGCATTAAAATCTTAATTTTTTGATGATATACGTTTATCGTATATATAGTTGAATAATGGTCCTATATATACAGTACAAATTACAATATACTAAGGTAAGCTAAATAATATAAATAAATAAACAATATAGATAATACATATGGCTCCAAGAAAGGACCTAGTAACTGAATGGGCATAGTATCATAAAGTTTAGGGCATAAAACTCATTTTAAATCAAGGGATTTTTTATTTAGGTCTCCGTTTGGTAGAAAACGGAGGACAAAATCTGCATATAAAGTGCCTTAGGACTATAGAAAAGCTATCGAAATTTATATTGAAACCAAGTGTTATATTGATAAAAATTATCAATTGGTCAGATCACTGTGAAACCGACATATATTACGGTACATGTGTATGACAAACGTCTGGCGAAGTATTGTTTAATTAAAGTTGCAAAATAATCGAATGCTTACGATTGTGCAATCTGGTGATGTATTATGATGTTTCTCTAGTGCGTCACCAACACCCTCGTATGTCGCTCGTACACATTTTGTGAATCATGTGACATTGCGATCATCCTTTTTGTGAGCGGTATGACAAGTCGACGCTCTTCTACAGAAGGGCAGATGGCACATATAAAGGATGAAACGTCATGGAGCGAAATTATTATGCAATATAGCATAAACTAACCAACCCTAACCTAGCCACACCCAGACCCGCTACCGGGAATAAGCGAGTTGTAGCGAAGGTTAGATAAAGCGTATTTGTATACGTTCCTGTTAAGTTTGAGGCAGAGTTGTCCCTATATTGATGCAAAAGAAATTCGTTTAGTCGACCGTATTAAAACTTTGGTAATTTAAGCTCTGTCTTCTCTTCTTATGTTTTTGTTCCTATTTTTACTTGTCCATGTGTAGGAATTAGGAGTGTTGTTGCGATCATTATGAGAATAAAGCCTTGTTGAGCGTCAGCAACATGAATTTACTAATTTCCTACTTGATATTTCCATTCCTGTATTACTGATGAAGACCTCCAGGTTGAAAGGTCCAGAATTAGTAAATTTATGTTACTGACGTTCAACAAGGCTTTATTCTTATCTATGTGTGTACGTTTTCCATGTGTACATACAGTGGAATCTCATAACGAAATTGCTCATAGTGAATGTCTAATCATAGATCTTATATACTTACGTAAGTATATAAGATCTATGGTCTAATATAGTGAAGTACTTTGCTGGCTAATTACACTCAAGTACACTACACAGTGAAAGTTAATGGCAAATATTTTAAAAATTACTAATTTACTCTCTATGCAGTAGTTGAGGATTTCAAAGCCTGCAACAGTGTGACTAAAGTCTTGTATTGTTTAAAATACTGATTATCCTATATGGGTCACTTAAATTTGTAACTTGCACTGCACGTGTAGCTAGCACTTGATTGTAATTTTAATATTATACAGTCACTTGGATGTATATAATATACTATATGTACTCTGTAAGTAGGGATGGCCCCAAAAAAGATGGCGGCCGTATTCAATGTATTACGAATTAACACCTTATAAATCGGCAGCGAATGCCTCTTTAGCTCTTTTAAACCTCTAATGTTTATTTTTGTACGATGTCAATTGAGGGAAAGTTGTTTTGAAGACCGCATAATGGCTCGAAGTTGGTAAAACAGTTGCAGGTCTACTTCCGGTTTTCCTCATTTTTTTTCTTCTTTTATTTCACGCTAGTGCATGAACGCGCATATAGATAACTACATCTTAAGGTTATATAGTCTAAAAGGTTTAGGAACTATGGAATAGGCACGCTTCTGTTTTAAAACGATTTGAGCAGAGACGGTTATTTATGATACGTCAGATGAGAGGAAGCTTTTTGTCGCCATTTTTTAATTAAGAACTCTCGGTTATCTCTTCTTTTCTCTTTGACCGCGACGTTATTTCGACTTGTCGACAAAGAAAACTTTCCATGTTTGGGTGCACCATCCCTACTCGCGGTTGCGCCCAAACATGGAAGTGATGTGTATGGTTAAGTCACTTAAATTTCAGTATATATGCCACTTCATGTTCGGGGGTGCTGGTGGTCTGGAGCTAAAGCAGAAGATTCAAGATCAAGCTATTATGGGATGTCCCAAGTTCGAGCCCAGGCCATGGCAGCAATTTTTCAGTGACAGCACCCCCTTGACCCCCTTTTCAGTGACAGCACCCCCTTGACAACAAACATTGCCCACTGAACAAACTGATTATTGCTGACTAATTTACTGTATGTTGTGTTTACGTTGTTATGATTATGTTGTTTGTACTATTGTGGGTGCCTGGTAGAGTAGCCTCTTGGCTAAAGGCTTCCCACATTAAATAAGATTCCTAATCCTAATCTATGGTTGTCCTTGCCACGTACATGATTATTCTCTTGTTTCGCTACATTTTGCAGATCTGTTGGAAGCACTGCTATCCCTACTTCTAATTTCATTTTTAAATGTTATTATTTATATATCACTTGTTGTACCAGAGTAATTTGCCAAACTATATACTTCAATACAATTAGTGTATATCATAAACAAATATGCTGTTAACACTACATGTGACTTTGTATTTTCACAGATTGCACTGCTACTCCACCCTTAGGAGGTGCTGGTTCAAATGGTGTCTTCTATTTTTCCGGTACATCAGAGGGCTCCATAGTATTGTGGGAGTGTCTTCCTGGTTACATATTATCTGGACCAAGAGCTGGAATCTGTAATGGAGTAAACTGGGTGTATCAATATCCTGGGCAACCAAATTGTGATACCAGTAGGTACAAGTTATATGTGTTTTGATTTAAAGATTTATCACATTCGATACCATGAAATGATACACTAGCAGAAATGAATATCTTGCAATTGTCTACTGTTATTCAGAGGTGTCCTGTGGGCCTCCTCCACCACTACTGAATGGTCAAATTTCTAGCAGCGGTAGTAACGAGTATGAAGATACTACCACCTATGTCTGTGACACAGGATATAACATTACAGGTGTAACACAGATACGTCTCTGTCTAACAAGTGGAGTTTGGAGTGAAAGTGATGTCCACTGTGAATGTAAGCTGTTCATGTAGTATATAGTGATTTTACTCAAAAGGAATTATACATTCCTATGTTATACCTAATTTTTCACACCTCATTTTACCAACAAACAGCTTTGGAGTGTGGACTTCCACCAGAAGTGGATAATGCCATTGTTGCTGTGGAAGGGACCACCTTCCTTGATCAGTCAAGATATACTTGTTTAGAGGGATTTCAGACAAGAGACACTACAGTTGTAACATGTATGAGTGACACTTCATGGAGTACACCACCAACCTGTACCAGTGAGTTATCTTTACTTAGTTGTTTTAGATAGAAAACAAATATCAGTTAGATCGTTCTTGAATACATTTTAACTTTTAACACTTATTCCATGACTTGATGATAGGGATTTCTTCTAACTTCCCAAAACTTAAAATTAACTTATCTTGAGAATTTCAATTTAAACTCAAATGCTCAAAAGATTGTATATCATTCTGAATAAACAATTTGTATTATGTACGTACACCAATAATACAAATTTAAAAAAGCATATATATATATACATAGTACATAATAATCCTAGAATGCTTAGCTTGTCAGAGTGAGTCACATTGGATACCATGCACTAGCAGAAGTGAATGTCTTGTCTACTGTTATTCAGAGGTGTCCTGTGGGCCTCCTCCACCACTACTGAATGGACAAATTTCTAGCAGTGGTAGTAATATGTATGAAGATACTACCACCTATGTCTGTGACACAGGATATAACATTGCAGGTGTAACACAGATACGTCACTGTTTATCAAGTGGAGTTTGGAGTGAAAGTGATGTCCACTGTGAACGTAAGCTGTTCACATAATAGTGTTTTTACTCAGAAGGTATTATACATTCCTATGTTATACCTAATTTTCACACCTCATTTTACCAACAAACAGCTGTGGAGTGTGGACTTCCACCAGAAGTGGATAATGCCATTGTTGCTGTTGGAGGGACCACCTTCAAATATAAGTCAAGATATACTTGTTTAGAGGGATCTCAGACAAGAGATTCTACAGTGGTAACATGTATGAGTGACACTTTATGGAGTACACCACCAACCTGCACCAGTGAGTTATCTTTACTTAGTTGTTTTTGTTGAAAAATAATGTCAGTTAGATCTCTCATATAGGATCAATTTTCAGGTTTCATATGGCATGAAACCTATTTGAAACTTCTTGAAAAACCAAGTTTCAAAGGGTGCTCAAGAATGTGTTAGTTGATTAAATTCACGTGTTTCAAATTTTAACAGCCCCCTTTCCAGTTTTATGCATACTTTCATACCTTTTGAAACCTGGCTGTTCAAAGAGTTTCAAATAGATTTCATGCTTTTTCTTAAACCTGACATTTGAACCTGTGAATTTCTTGAATGCCTTTAAACACTTATTCTAATGAATATGTATATACAGTACAACAGTATACAAAAAGCGTGAATGGATGCGGATAGCGAGGTTTCCGGTAAATAGAGGTTAAAATGTATTGTGCAGATTAGTTTCAGCAGGAAATGATGCGGATGGTGAGGGAACCGGTTATCTGAGGTGCGGATAACTGAGGTCTGACTGTATTAATACGTTAATGGTGTGTCACAAATAGACTGAGGATATTGTATATATAATTTTCCTTTTAATAAAACCAATTAAAAAAGCATGCTGTATACGTATATATATTCCTAGGATGGCACTTAAACAATATTATTAAACATGAAGCGTTACATGACACATAAATTGTCCATTCTATATACAGGAATAACTTGTCCTTCAAGGGATCCACCTACTAACGCTAATGTGAAAGTGGAGCTAACAGATGATGTTAACTTTGGATCAGTGGCCATCTACACTTGTGATGAGGGATATGGGTTTGTGGGAGTAGCTGACACAATCCAGTTGTGTGAAGAGGATCCCAGTGCTACAATAGCTCCCTTTGGAAATTGGAGTGGTTCTGAACCAGCTTGTCAGAGTGAGTCACATTTGATACCATGGATGATACACTAGCAGAAGTGAATTTCTTGTCTACTGTTATTCAGGGGTGTCCTGTGGGCCTCCTCCACCACTACTGAATGGACAAATTTCTAGCAGTGGTAGTAATGAGTATGAAGATACTACCACCTATGCCTGTGACACAGTATATAACATTGCAGGTGTAACACAGATACGTCACTGTTTATCAAGTGGAGTTTGGAGTGAAAGTGATGTCCACTGTGAACGTAAGCTGTTCACGTAGTAGTGTTTTTACTCAAAAGGAATTATATATACATTCCTATGTTATACTTAATTTTCACACTTCATTTTACCAACAAACAGCTTTGGAGTGTGGACTTCCACCAGAAGTGGATAATGCCATTGTTGCTATGGAAGGGACCACCTTCCTTGATCAGTCAAGATATACTTGTGTAGAGGGATTTCAGACAAGAGACACTACAGTAGTAACATGTATTGGTGGATGGACTACACCACCAACCTGTACCAGTGAGTTATTTTTACTTACTTGTTTTAGGTGAAAATAATGTCAGTTAGATCTTTCTTGATTGCCTTTTAACACTTATTCCAAGATTTGTGAATATGTACGTAAATGGTTTGTAATAAACAGACTGATGATATTGAATAACTTTCCTTTAAATAAAAAAGCATGCTGTACATATATATTTCCTAGGATGGCGCATAAACAATATTATTAAACATGAAGTATTTTATGACAAATAAATTCTCCATTCTATATACAGGAATAACTTGTCCTTCAAGGGATCCACCTACTAACGCTAATGTGAAAGTGGAGCTAACAGATGATGTTAACTTTGGATCTGTGGCCATCTACACTTGTGATGAGGGATATGAGTTTGTGGGAGTAGCTGACACAATCCAGTTGTGTGAAGAAGATTCCAGTGCTATAATGGCTCCCTTTGGAAATTGGAGTGGTTCTGAACCAGCTTGTCAGAGTGAGTCACATTTGATGCCAAGGACACACTAGCAGAAGTGAATGTCTTGTCTACTGTTATTCAGAGGTGTCCTGTGGGCCTCCTCCACCTCTGCTGAATGGACAAATTTCTAGCAGTGGTAGTAATGAGTATGAAGATACTACCACCTATGTCTGTGACTCAGGATATAACATTGCAGGTGTAACACAGATACGTCTCTGTTTATCCAGTGGAGTTTGGAATGAAAGTGATGTCCACTGTGAACGTAAGCTGTTCACGTAACAGTGTTTTTACTCAAAACGAATTATATATACATTCCTATGTTATACCTAATTTTCACACCTCATTTTACCAACAAACAGCCATGGAGTGTGGACTTCCACCAGAAGTGGATAGTGCCATTGTTGCTGTGGGAGGGACCACCTTCAATGATGAGTCAAGATATACTTGTGTAGAGGGATTTCAGACAAGAGACACTACAGTTGTAACATGTATGAGTGACACTTCATGGAGTACACCACCAACCTGTACCAGTGAGTTAACTTTCCTTAGTTGTTTTTGTTGAAAAATAATGTCATGCAGTTAGATCTTTCATGATTGCCTTTTAACACTTATCCCAAGATTTGTGAATATGTACGTAAATGGTTTGTAATAAACAGACTGATGATATTGTATAACTTTCCTTTAAATAAAAAGCATGCTGTACGTATATATTTCCTAAGATGGCGCATATTAAACATGAAGTATTTTATGACAAATAAATTCTCCATTCTATATACAGGAATAACTTGTCCTTCAAGGGATCCACCTACTAACGCTAATGTGAAAGTGGAGCTAACAGATGATGTTAACTTTGGATCAGTGGCCATCTACACTTGTGATGAGGGATATGGGTTTGTGGGAGTAGCTGACACAATCCAGTTGTGTGAAGAGGATCCCAGTGCTACAATAGCTCCCTTTGGAAATTGGAGTGGTTCTGAACCAGCTTGTCAGAGTGAGTCACATTTGATACCATGGATGATACACTAGCAGAAGTGAATTTCTTGTCTACTGTTATTCAGGGGTGTCCTGTGGGCCTCCTCCACCACTACTGAATGGACAAATTTCTAGCAGTGGTAGTAATGAGTATGAAGATACTACCACCTATGCCTGTGACACAGTATATAACATTGCAGGTGTAACACAGATACGTCACTGTTTATCAAGTGGAGTTTGGAGTGAAAGTGATGTCCACTGTGAACGTAAGCTGTTCACGTAGTAGTGTTTTTACTCAAAAGGAATTATATATACATTCCTATGTTATACTTAATTTTCACACTTCATTTTACCAACAAACAGCTTTGGAGTGTGGACTTCCACCAGAAGTGGATAATGCCATTGTTGCTATGGAAGGGACCACCTTCCTTGATCAGTCAAGATATACTTGTGTAGAGGGATTTCAGACAAGAGACACTACAGTAGTAACATGTATTGGTGGATGGACTACACCACCAACCTGTACCAGTGAGTTATTTTTACTTACTTGTTTTAGGTGAAAATAATGTCAGTTAGATCTTTCTTGATTGCCTTTTAACACTTATTCCAAGATTTGTGAATATGTACGTAAATGGTTTGTAATAAACAGACTGATGATATTGAATAACTTTCCTTTAAATAAAAAAGCATGCTGTACATATATATTTCCTAGGATGGCGCATAAACAATATTATTAAACATGAAGTATTTTATGACAAATAAATTCTCCATTCTATATACAGGAATAACTTGTCCTTCAAGGGATCCACCTACTAACGCTAATGTGAAAGTGGAGCTAACAGATGATGTTAACTTTGGATCTGTGGCCATCTACACTTGTGATGAGGGATATGAGTTTGTGGGAGTAGCTGACACAATCCAGTTGTGTGAAGAAGATTCCAGTGCTATAATGGCTCCCTTTGGAAATTGGAGTGGTTCTGAACCAGCTTGTCAGAGTGAGTCACATTTGATGCCAAGGACACACTAGCAGAAGTGAATGTCTTGTCTACTGTTATTCAGAGGTGTCCTGTGGGCCTCCTCCACCTCTGCTGAATGGACAAATTTCTAGCAGTGGTAGTAATGAGTATGAAGATACTACCACCTATGTCTGTGACTCAGGATATAACATTGCAGGTGTAACACAGATACGTCTCTGTTTATCCAGTGGAGTTTGGAATGAAAGTGATGTCCACTGTGAACGTAAGCTGTTCACGTAACAGTGTTTTTACTCAAAACGAATTATATATACATTCCTATGTTATACCTAATTTTCACACCTCATTTTACCAACAAACAGCCATGGAGTGTGGACTTCCACCAGAAGTGGATAGTGCCATTGTTGCTGTGGGAGGGACCACCTTCAATGATGAGTCAAGATATACTTGTGTAGAGGGATTTCAGACAAGAGACACTACAGTTGTAACATGTATGAGTGACACTTCATGGAGTACACCACCAACCTGTACCAGTGAGTTAACTTTCCTTAGTTGTTTTTGTTGAAAAATAATGTCATGCAGTTAGATCTTTCATGATTGCCTTTTAACACTTATCCCAAGATTTGTGAATATGTACGTAAATGGTTTGTAATAAACAGACTGATGATATTGAATAACTTTCCTTTAAATAAAAAGCATGCTGTACGTATATATTTCCTAAGATGGCGCATATTAAACATGAAGTATTTTATGACAAATAAATTCTCCATTCTATATACAGGAATAACTTGTCCTTCAAGGGATCCACCTACTAACGCTAATGTGAAAGTGGAGCTAACAGATGATGTTAACTTTGGATCTGTGGCCATCTACACTTGTGATGAGGGATATGAGTTTGTGGGAGTAGCTGACACAATCCAGTTGTGTGAAGAAGATTCCAGTGCTATAATGGCTCCCTTTGGAAATTGGAGTGGTTCTGAACCAGCTTGTCAGAGTGAGTCACATTTGATGCCAAGGACACACTAGCAGAAGTGAATGTCTTGTCTACTGTTATTCAGAGGTGTCCTGCGGGCCTCCTCCACCACTACTGAATGGACAAATTTCTAGCAGTGGTAGTAATTTGTATGAAGATACTACCACCTATGTCTGTGACATAGGATATAACATTACAGGTGTAACACAGATACGTCACTGTTTATCAAGGGGAGTTTGGAGTGAAAGTGATGTCCACTGTGAACGTAAGCTGTTCACGTAGTAGTGTTTTTACTCAAAACGAATTATACATTCCTATGTTATACCTAATTTTCACACCTCGTTTTAACAACAAACAGCCATGGAGTGTGGACTTCCACCAGAAGTGGATAGTGCCATTGTTGCTGTGGGAGGGACCACCTTCAATGATGAGTCAAGATATACTTGTGTAGAGGGATTTCAGACAAGAGACACTACAGTTGTAACATGTATGAGTGACACTTTATGGAGTACACCACCAACCTGTACCAGTGAGTTATCTTTCCTTAGTTGTTTTTGTTGAAAAATAATGTCATGCAGTTAGATCTTTCATGATTGCCTTTTAACACTTATCCCAAGATTTGTGAATATGTACGTAAATGGTTTGTAATAAACAGACTGATGATATTGTATAACTTTCCTTTAAATAAAAAAGCATGCTGTATGTATATATTTCCTAAGATGGCGCATATTAAAAATGAAGTATTTTATGACAAATAAATTCTCCATTCTATATACAGGAATAACTTGTCCTTCAAGGGATCCACCTACTAACGCTAATGTGAAAGTGGAGCTAACAGATGATGTTAACTTTGGATCTGTGGCCATCTACACTTGTGACGAGGGATATGAGTTTGTGGGAGTAGCTGACACAATCCAGTTGTGTGAAGAAGATTCCAGTGCTATAATGGCTCCCTTTGGAAATTGGAGTGGTTCTGAACCAGCTTGTCAGAGTGAGTCACATTTGATGCCAAGGACACACTAGCAGAAGTGAATGTCTTGTCTACTGTTATTCAGAGGTGTCCTGTGGGCCTCCTCCACCACTACTGAATGGACAAATTTCTAGCAGTGGTAGTAATGAGTATGAAGATAATTCCACCTATGTCTGTGACTCAGGATATAACATTGCAGGTGTAACACAGATACGTCTCTGTTTATCCAGTGGAGTTTGGAGTGAAAGTGATGTCCACTGTGAACGTAAGCTGTTCACGTAGTAGTGTTTTTACTCAAAACGAATTATATATACATTCCTATGTTATACCTAATTTTCACACCTCGTTTTAACAACAAACAGCTGTGGAGTGTGGACTTCCACCAGAAATGGATAATGCCATTGTTGCTGTGGGAGGGACCACCTTCAATGATGAGTCAAGATATACTTGTGTAGAGGGATTTCAGACAAGAGACACTACAGTTATAACATGTATGAGTGACAATTCATGGAGTACACCACCAACCTGTACCAGTGAGTTATCTTTACTTAGTTACTTTAGGGAAACAAATGTCAGTTAGATCGATCATTCTTGGATGCCTTTATAGAAACTATTTTCAAATCTACAAATGCTCAAAAGACTGAATTATCTCAAAGATTGTACTAATATTATACAGCACATAATATTCCTAGAATGGCACATATATATATAAATATGAAGTGTTTCATGGCAAACGTACGTAGTTGTATTTATATGTACTTACATACATTGTCCATTCTATATATATACAGGAATAACTTGTCCTTCAAGGGATCCACCTACTAACACTAATGTGAATGTAGAGCTAACAGATGATATTAACTTTGGATCTGTGGCAATCTACACTTGTGATGAGGGATATGAGTTTGTGGGAGTAGCTGACACAATCCAGTTGTGTGAAGAAGATCCCAGTGCTATAATGTCTCCCTTTGGAGATTGGAGTGGTTCTGAACCAGCTTGTCAGAGTGAGTCACATTAGGTACAACTTCATGCTCAAAATGATTTCCTTATCTAAATAATTACTAGGGGTTGACTGTGGTTCTTTGGAAGATATTGAAAATGGCCAAGTATCGACAGTCATAAGCTTTGGAACATTACTAGATGCTGTAGCTACTTATACCTGCGATGAGGGCTATTTACTGGAAGGAGACGATGAGAGGACATGTCAGAGCAGTGGCAGTTGGAGTGGAAATGAACCAATTTGTAATTGTGAGTCTTCCATATCACAAGGTATCAAGGTATGTCAGTAACGAATATTAATGCTTCCCCTGCAGCAATCGACTGTGGTAGTCCACCTCCTGTACAAAATGGAAAGGTTGACCAAAGTGGCGGAACAACTTTAGATTCGGTCTTAACCTATTCATGTGACAGTGGCTATGAGTTGGACAATACTAACAGGGCAACAAGAACATGTATCAGGGATGGAACCTGGTCATTCACTGCACCACAGTGTGTTGGTATGTTCCTGGTTACATGTTTGAAAGAAATGTCATTGAATATATGTTTACTTTTATTTAGGTGTCAAATGTGGAAACCTTGCATCCCTGCCAAACGGTGATACTACACTGACTGCTGGTACCTCTTACCCATCAGTGGCTGTGTTCTCCTGTGAATCTGGCTACAACTTGAAGGGCACTCCATTAGCTATTTGTGGAGTTGATGGACAATGGAGCAGTGAAGTACCAGTCTGTGAAGGTAAGCAAACTTCAATGATGATAATGATGTGTGTATATATATTACTTTGTTCTCACTATGTACAGTATATACATTTACAACTATGTAGCACAAATATAAGTGTTTTAAGATGTCAGATTGGTTGATCTCCATTACTATAGAGGTGGATTGTGGAGAGCCAGCTACAGTAGAGGGAGCCATCATAGATCACTTCCTTGGAACCACACTTGGCAAGTTTGCACAGTACAGCTGTGTAGAAGGGCATAGGCTGATTGGATTACAAACAAGGACATGTCTGGCTGATGGAACTTGGAGCGGAGATGAGCCATACTGTGAAGGTGAATATACCTTGTAGCTATAGAGGAAATTTAGAAAGGCTGTGTCATGAGTATAGCACTTATTTAGTTGTAAGATGTGAAGAAGAGGCTCCAGTAAGGAATGGAGATGTACACTACTCTAATGGACTTTTCTATGACTCCACTGCAAGCTACATCTGTGATGAAGGCTTTGAATTGATTGGAGCCAGTAGCAGAGTATGCAGGGATACGGGTGCATGGAGTGAAACTGCACCTCAATGTCAAAGTGAGTATATTTATTAGTCTTTTCTTTCCCATCATTATTCACTAAAGGGAATGCATTTTTACATTGTGTATAGTCATTGACTGTAACAGTCCTCCATCAGTGGTGAATGGTATATTTGATGTGAGTAGAGGGACAACCTATCTATCAGTTGCTCGCTACATATGCAATGAGGGCTACCAGTTGGTGGGTATTCCATTGGGAACTTGTCAGGAAGATGAGCAGTGGAGCGGACCATCACCAACCTGCATGAGTGAGTAGTCTCCAATTATATTATATAGTTGCATAGACTGATATCACATATTATGCTATACATATGCTAAGTCACTTCAATTTCAGTTTTCTGCTTTTGTATGGTTAGCCTTATAAGATGATTCTTAAGTTTTTATATTCCAGATGTACCTCATTTTAAAATATGTTCATTCATATACTAAGTTTAATAGAAATGACGACGACTGTAGTGAAAAACATAAATCTAAGTTATGGATTCATCTTTCAAGTGTTTTTTAACTTCATAATCATGTTATTGTAGTTATTGATTGTGGTCAACCCTGGGCCGTTACGAATGGAACCTATGAGATGGTTTCTGGAAGCACTGAGTTCAGCTCTGAAATCAGGTATTCTTGTGAAGAAGGGTACTATCTTGTGGGCACAGCTAACCATGTGTGTAAGGCAGATGGTACTTGGAGCGGGAAGGAACCAGAATGTAAAGGTACAATATTTGAAAGGTATTACAATCACTATATTATAGAATAAGGTTTCTATACATCTTATATTGCAGCCATTGAATGTCAAGGCCTTACTTCTATTGAAAATGGAAATATTTATTATGATACTGGCAAGATCACTTTTATGACGCTTGCAACATATTCATGTGACACTGGATTCTATCTGAACAGTAATGAAACAAGAGAGTGTTTCAGTGATGGTTCTTGGAGCAGTGTGGAACCTCAATGTTCAGGTGAGCCTGTTGTAACTCATTTAAATGGATACCTGGTCTTCAAATAATTCCATTATTCTTTTGGAGACAGCTATAGACTGTGGAAGTCCTCCTCAATTGGTAAATGGAACAGTTGATGCTAGTGAGGGCACATATTATAGGAATGTAGCCAAGTTCACATGCAACGAAGGCTTTGAATTGATTGGATATGACAGCATTTCCTGTCAAGCAAGTGGAAACTGGAGTACACTAACAGCTGAATGCAGAAGTGAGAATTTTATAAACTATGCACTGTTGTTGTTTTAATGAGTTTTTTAATGTTAACAGGATTGAAATGTGGTAGTCTTGATAGGCTGGTCAATGGAAGGATTGACTATAGTGGACAAGAATACCTGGATATTGCTTACTTTACTTGTAATGAAGGTTATTGGCTAATTGGATCTAACACATCTGTCTGTGATGAGTGTGGATTTTGGGATCCAGCCTCACCAATATGTCAAGGTATGTCAATTCTAAGGAAATGATTACATACAATATTTTGAGAACTTTCTGTTTATATACCAACCATACAGTTGTGGAGTGTCCAGCCTTGGAGCCTATAACTGATGGAGATGTGATCAATACAGGAAATGATTATCAGTCTATAGCCAAATACTTGTGTAACAGCGGATATACCCTGAATGGTCCATCTGAGAGAGTGTGTCAGATTTCAGGAGAATGGAGTCTTGAAGAACCAAGTTGTGAAGGTACAGATATGAGAATGTTTATGATATGTATGAATGATAAAGACCATAGCATGTGTATATGTGGTATGGTGATATGACATGATTGATCTATGTATACTGTAATCTATAGTGATTGATTGTGGCAGTCCTCCTGTGATTGCAAATGGATATGCTGACATTAGTAGAAACACAACGTACCTTTCAGTGGCCAAATACGAATGTCTAGATGGCTACTTTTTGAGCAAGAACCATCCTCTAGTGACTTGTCAGGAAGATGGGGAGTGGATTGGAGACACTCCACAGTGTCAAGGTATGCATCTGAGATGCATAATTTCCAGTAAAACCTTTTTTATGCATTTTATTTTTATTATTTCCATTTATGTATGTATTCTTAATAGTTGCGGATTGTGGAGAGATAGAGGAAATTGCAAATGGTTCCACTGACCTTGTTTTTAATAGCACTACATATCAGTCAATTGTGATATACAACTGCAGTGTTGGTTACAACTTGATTGGACCCTCTGAAAGAAGCTGTCTTTCGTCTGGCTACTGGAATGAAACAGATCCCTTCTGTATAGGTAAGTATAGCAAATGTTAAACATATATATATATCATATAACATTTATAGCCTTACCTAAATGGATATACTTATATATCATATCATTGAATTATAACTTCCATTATACGTTGTAGTTGTTGATTGTTATTCTCTTCCTGACATTGAGAATGGCAATCTGATGTACAGCTATGGTACAGTGTTTGAATCTACCGCCATCTATTTCTGTGACCCCGGATATGCACTGAATGGATCTGATGCGAGGTACTGTCAGGCCAATGGAGAATGGAATGGAACTGAACCAGCATGTAGAAGTGAGATATGCACGTATATATATCTAACAATTGGTATTTTATATTATACATATATTTAATACAATATGTTGATCAAAATATTCATTTGTGTAACAGTTGTGGACTGTGGTATTCCTGACACTCCTGACAATGGAACAGTTCTACACAGTGCAGATACAACCTTCAAGTCACTAGCACTGTATGATTGTGATTTTGGCTATTCTCTAGTAGGACCACAATTGAGATCTTGCTTAGAAGATGGAGAATGGAGTGAAGAAGAGCCATATTGCCAACGTAAGGCTAAAATACATATTATAGAGAGTTAAATAATTTATATGTAACTATTGTCTCTATGTCTCATGAATTAATTAGCTATTGAATGTGGGCCCTCCCCGGAAATTGATAATGGATACAGATCTGGAAATAGTACAGACATCTTCTATCCTTCCAGAGCTTATTATGTATGTAATGAAGGATATGAACTAAGGGAACCAAGTTTTATAACTTGTCTGGCACATGGAAACTGGAGCGAGCCATCACCATATTGTGATAGTAGGTTTTACTGTTTGCAGCACTGTGCATATATATATCTGACATTGTATACATATAATATATTTTGATACATTCCACTGCATACAATAAACATATATAGTTATGGACTGTGGATACCCACAACAAGTGGACCATTCAGTTGTTGCATTCACTAATGGAACACTCTTCAATTCCACTGCTGAATACCAGTGTGATAGTGGCTACGAGTTAATCAATGGTTCGTCAGTAAGAGTGTGCCAATCCAATGGCACATGGAGTGGAGCAGCACCAGTCTGTGCAGGTATAAAGCAATTATTCTCTTCTATATACATCACTGCATTGAATTTAGCTTTTTAATGTTTATATTTACTTTTTCAGCAACATTAACTATTATTATTCTATATGTACAGTTGGCAATTAATCTATATTTATACAGTATATTCTCATCCAATGGCAGGTTTTCCCTATAAATATCTAGGGGAACAGTTCAGGAAAAAATGTGTAGACTAAATGTTTATATGCATTCGTAATTATTTTAAGCATATCAACTATGTACAGTATATACGTATCTACACATGTGTATATATATACTTACGTATTAGGAATAGTATATTTCATACACATACGGACAGTATATGTATATAACTTTATAATTACTTGCAGTTCCATTGCCACCAATTAATGTTCAAGTAAGAGTGGTGAATACTAGCCACTTTGAAGTGATTTGGGAGTACTATCAGGGAATATCTCGTAAATGTGAACTTGTCTATTTCCGACAGGAAACCCAGTTTGGTTTAAATGTGAGATCTGCTCTATTTTTGGTCATTGTTATAGAAGAACTTTTAATTTTTAATTATTATGTATACACAAGTTTAAACGTCAGTACTATATAAATTCTTTCATGTATATACATACAAAACTTGTAGGGAATAGTACCTCTTCCGATGAGTGAATTAGAAGCTCGTGCTCCAGAAGCAGAGAGAAGAGTATGTAGATAAATAAAATATGATCCCCCCATAGGGCGATCGAGTAACTGATTATCTATATTTTATATTGTGTTTCAACAGAGTGTGCTGTTGCCAAAAGATCAAAATACGTACTTTGCAGAAGTTGAAGAGGATGGATTGTATATCTTCCAAGTTAGTTACGTAGCTATTCCTGGAATTAACTGTGACATACGTATATGTATGGATACAATAATGCACTGAATCTGTTTGTGTGTTTGTTTGTCTGTAACGGAAATCAACATCCACAAATTATGGTCTCAAATATACAACGTACGTATATAGCCTCTGGGTTATAGCTATATTTACTTATATGATTAAATCCCCGCTTCTATGGTGTAACAGGACACACCCGAGGTTAGTCAGTCATATCTGATATGTCACAAACTCTAACTTGTTTCTGTGTTACATGATGTCACCTCTGTGGTATATATATATTCATTCATATCATCTTTGGGTCTTCAGCTAGATATTGAAAAAGCATATTGATCCCGATTGATACTCAAACACCCTGGATGTGATCAATATAGAATATACATGATGAATATATATAATATATGGTACACTTATTTAGTTACTTTGATACACATGCTACTCCAATCTATGTATAGGTAAGGTGCAATAGCTCGGCAGGTCTAACAGAATTTTCAGAGACAGTTTCAGCTGCTATATCTTCCCCAACTGAGGATATATGCAATGGCTTCTTTGAGTGCAACCCTGAGCTGGGTCTGGCTGTAGTGGTTCCCATTGTGGTTGTTGTAACCATACTCCTAGTACTACTCTTCTTTTGGCTCTTTTGGAAAGTGTGCAAGTCCACTCCTACTGGAAGGTTAGTACATATCGTACCGAGAGAAAAAGTTAATTGACTTAATCTGCTCTGCATAAATATCATACATTTTTTACATTCTAATTTCCTTATAGAGCTGTAACTGTTCCTGAATATGTTTTGAAGCCTATTAGTTCAAACTAGTAGAGTATCCACAAGAAGAATAGTATTCATTTCAATTAGCTTAATTATGAGCAATTAGACCTCAAACTAGTTTTAATCTTTCTCGTATAATTTGTAATAAAAAGTGACTAGTTATATATCATCCAAGCTTAAGATCTAGAGTATGCATATATGATAATTGTTTAGTTGTTATGAATGAATAATGACACAATCACTTTTAAAGTAAAAGGGGAAAGTATAAAAGCAGGAATGGAATGGACGGAACGGAATGGAACGGAACGGAACGGAACGAAATGGACTCAATTACAGTGCATGCTAAACGAATTTGTTTTAAAGCTGTATCTGAGAAGTCCATTTTATACATTGATACCGGAAGCCAGAAATTTGCTGACATTCTGATTGGAAACCCACTAATATTTATTATGTATGTCCTTTCAGAGATAGTATATTCTATTTGCTTGGAAGAATAAAACAAATCGGACAGCTCATCATTGAAGTATCTGTTCTATAGTTTTAAAGGGATCGATCAATATACAAGTATGGTGAAGAGACCAAAGTTGGAACATGTTGGAATAGTAATCCATATAATAGTTGTGTTGGCAGTTTGGGTACTCTTTCTCTTGCCAGTGATTTTCTATTATCGTTCAAGAGAAGGCGGCAGTATTGAATATCTCAGCAACCTATCTAATTTTCAAAACCTTGAAGGGTTTTGTCCATTGACAAGTAATAATAGTACAGTATGCCAAGGGAGGGGAGTTGGGAACGTTAACGGAACTTTGGACTTGTCAGCGAATGCTTCAAATGTAGGATAAGTATAATAGTAAAATGCATGCGTATAAATATTATTAAAATAGCTCTTTAAAATTATACTTTCTATATACCTAGGTATTTAACTTCTACTTTAACGAATGATTTGGTACTGATAATCATGTTTACTCTTGAAAATGTGCGTATAGGGATTAAACTCAGCTCTGGACTGTATAACTTATGGAAATAGTGGTCCCTGCACAGATGTGTTGACTGACATTGTTGAATTCGAAGACCTATCATTTGATCAACTTAGAGTGCAACCAAATTGTACCATTCTTGGTAAAGAAAGCTGTTCCATTTCAGAAATAAATTCTTTAATTACAGAGTTATTGAGCATTCCACTTGTGACTGATGAATGCAAGAAAGATGGATTACCATTTCTCTGTCAGTATTTCTTTCCACCCTGTATAAATGGTACATCCAACATAGTATTGCCATCCAGACAGGATTGCTACAAGGTTCAAACTGACATATGTAAACTGGAATGGACATTATTATCAAAGGTAACTGCTTTCTCTACTCTTCTACCTGATTGTAATTGTCTCCCTAAAGAACAACTGATTGCAATTGAGTCCAGTGAAGATGTCCAACATTTCAATGAATCAGTAAAAACTGTCCAATGTACTTCATTGTTTACTGAAGTGGATTGCTTTTGTTTGCCAAGTTGTTCTACATTTCGAATAAACACAGAATCTGGGCAAATAGCAGAAGAATTTTTTGCTTACTTTGCCATAGTAATGTGTTTTTTGACAACAAGTGTCTATTTTGCATTGGTATACAAGAGAAGGAAGGCATTGTAAGTGTATGTTGTAAACATCACCAACTTTGTAACATCTCCTGTTACTATATATAGTTGATCATTAATAATGTTTTGGCTAGCTCCTTATATATATATATAATATTAAATTACAATCAAGTACTACACAGTACAAGTTACAAATTTAAGAGATCCAAGTGACTATATTAAAATTACAATCAAGTACTAGCTACACAGTGCAAGTTACAAATTTAAAGAGATCCAAGTGACCCCTAGGATAATCAGTATTTTAAACAGTACAAGACTTTAGTCAAACTAGTACTGTTGCAGGCTTTGAAATCCTCAACTACTGCATAGAGAGTAGTAGTTGATACAGATCATCCAATTGCAAGGTAGAACACATGGCCTACCAATTACCTTTTCACACCTTAGTATAGACTGAAGATGATGCATCTGCATGCCATATATCAACAAAGGCTCCAGTATTAAAGGGGTCTCAGCTAATAACCACAGCAGATTTGATTTGCCTTGTGAGGGAGCTAAGAACACCGACGGTTGGTTGCATGCATTGGCATAATCAACAGGGTTAGAGACCATTTTGTAACTTGTACACAAGGGACATCATATACGTATATAAAGGCCTTGGCCTTTTATGTCCTTGTACCTTGTTACGACTTTTACTTGAAAAACAAAAGCCTTAACGGAGAACCTTGTTACTTCTTGCCTTAGTGTACTAAGGCAAGGAGTATCTGGCTTGGACAACCCTCAGTCAGTTATGTTTTCCTTTCTTTGGGTTTTTAGCCAGAAGCCTCGGCTTTTCCTCCTTCCAACAGCAGCAGACGGGTGCACGTCGGGCCAAAGTTGACCGTCATAATAGGAGGGAGTACCTCCATACACCAATCCACCACTGCTTTCCAGAGGTCGACAGGCAAGGACTGGGACAGGACTACTTATCGTCCAGGCCCCAATCCCTCAACAGATAGATGTCGCCTCAATATCCTCACAGCCGAACAGAGAACAGTTCTCTGCATGGCTCTCATCACTTCTACTGCACTTTTTGACAGCTTTGGAATTCCCCTAAGGTCTTCCAGGAGCGTGTCCACTGTCCCCAAAGCACCAATTATCATCGGGACTACCTTAATTCGGTAGCCCCTAAATTGTTTCCTCATATCAGCTGCCAGCTTCTGGTACTTTTGGAACTTCTCTTGCCATCTTCCATTAATATTGCTGTCAGTAGGAACTGACATCTCAATAATGAAGATGGACTTACTTAGCCGATCCTCAACCACTAAGTCTGGCCTTCTTTCTGTCATTTCATCAGCTGTAGGGATACTAGGATCCCACAAGATTTTGACAGCCCTATTCTCATAGACTGGTTTTGCTTCTAGTTTGTACCAGGGCTCTTCCTGCTTGAATCCATATTCTTTCAACAGTCTCCACAACACTATCAGTATTGCCCGGTCATGTCTCTCTTTGTAGAGAGAAAATCCCTTGGGCTCACACATGTTTAGTATGTGTTTGACCGTTTCCATAGCCTTGCCACATTCTCTGCACATTAGGAGGCTAGAATTCTTCAGAATCCTATTTTGGTACCACCTAGTGTGCAGCACATCATCTTGGGCTGCGAGAATCAGAGCCTCAGTTTGAGGTCTGAGTCTCCCCTCAGAAAGCCACACATAAGACTCCCTATTTGTGACTTGTCTGTGGTATGAGCCCTGGTGAGACTTTTCGGCTAGGTTACTTTTTAACCTTTCAGTCTGAGCCTCCCGGAGCTCACGTGCCACTCTCCTCCATTCTCTTACACTATTTTGTGAGGGATCTGTCTTCAGCCACATTTCCGGTTCTAGTTCTATTCCGTGGCTTCTCAGTATCAATCTGGCTTCTTTCAAGACAGTCCTCCTCTGCTTTGAGCACTCCAGCCACTTTTGGTGTTTAACCACAACAGCTATGAGTGGATCATTGGCAGTATGGAGGTATCTTGCCAGATTCACAACAGCCCTATCGTGATCCAAAGGAAAACTATAGAGCCCTCTACCACCTTGAGAGCGAGGCAAATTCACTCTTTCAATGGCAGAGTTATAGTGGTGACACTGGTACTTTCTCATGATCTTTCTCACCATTCGGTCCAGTTTTGGAAGCTCACTTTGAGTCCACTTCAAAACTGGGTAAGAGTATCTCAGTAGAGAGGCACACAACATGTTAGAGGCTTCTGCAGCATTCTTACCATTGAGGTGAGAGCCCCACACTTTGTGGAGTCTCCTCCTCAATTCATTGATCAAGCAAGCTTTGACCTTGCTGTCATCTACCTCAAACAGTTGTTCTAGCCCTAGGTATATATAGGTAGTACCTTTTTCAAGGCTCCTTATGGATTCTTCACTGCGTTCAGGGTTGTCTGGGCCAGCCAGAACTTTCCCCTTTTGCATGTGAGCTGTTCCACACTTTCTCACTCCAAACCTCATGCCAATGGCATTTGAGGTTTTCTCCACACATTCCATGGCTTCCCTGAGTTTATCAGGCCCTCCAGCATATATCTTAAGGTCATCCATGTACAGCAAGTGTGACATGGTGTTCCTTTCCCCATTAAGCCAGAGGGTATATCCCTTGGTTCTGTTAAGAACTTGGGATATAGGAGCTATGGCCAGACAAAAGAGGAGTGGCGATAGGGAGTCTCCTTGGAAGAGTCCCCTGTTATATTTAACAGGGGTGCTCCTAACCACCTTCCCCGCGGTCCTCAACTCAAGCACAGTAGCCCAGTGTTTGGAGAAGAGCTCTATAGACCTCCGGATCCAACCTGGGCACTTGATGGTTTTTAGCACCTTCATCACCCACTTGTGAGGGACTCTGTCATATGCCTTCTCATAATCGATCCATGCCACACTAAGTGGCTTGCCCATAATTTTGGCATCTAGACCGATTGATTGATCCAGCAGTAGACAGTCCACACAGCCCCACCTCCCTTTTCTCATGGCTCGTTGAGCCATAGGTAAAAGATCATTAGTGTAGGTGTAAGTGAGTAATTCTGACGCAATGTATGCTGTGACAGCCTTGTACATTGTGTTGATATATGTTGATTTCACAGTTATCTGACAAATTGAAATTTTTTATCAATATAACACATTGTTTGCATATAAATTTCCCATAGGTTTTCTATAGTCCTATGGCCTTTTATATGCAGACTTTGTCCTCTGTTTTCTAACAAACGGAGGCCTAAATTAAAAATCCCTTAATTTAAAATGAGTTTTATACCCTAAACTTTATGATGATATGCCCATTTTGTTTCTAGGTCCTTTCTTGGAGCCATATGAATTATTTAATTAATTAATTAATTAATTATATTATTTATTTATTTATATTAGATTACCTTAGTATATTGTAACTTGTACTGTATATAATATGTTGGGTCCATGTATATATGAACACAAAACAAGCTCATGGATCAGATCTCTCAACACTAAATAAATATGTAAAATAGATCAATGATCGATTATGCAGCTTAATTAAGGTGATCAATCAAGAAATTCAAATTACAGTGTATACTTCTAACCTAAAAAGCATTGTAAGCTAAATTCTATATACACATACATAATTTGAAACATGATAAATCATTATTTAAGAAGAATACATGATTCTTGAATATACACATTAATATATTTTATACAAATTTAATTATATTTACATAATAAATAAAATATCATTAAAAGTGAAACGAAACATATTAACTTCCTATATCAGTTAAGTATATATATATTAGGCTTGAATTGATGGCCCTAAATGTGGCTTAATTTAATCAAAATTACAGTAATAATTACTTATATATACAAAGAACTTACTTAAGAATACGAATTGGAAACTTAATTAAGACAGATCGATATCATTGGCAATGAATTGTATATTGTATAAGTCGTACCTCAACATACTGTAGAATGAGGAAATCTGAACCAACATGATCAGCTTCAGAAGGGCTACTGAAATGCTTCACCTTAGGAACTGGAATGTTAGTCTCCCTGTTAAAGCTGTCCAATATGTGATGCAAATCTTTAACCTAAATCATTGCATCAACAAACAGTTGTATATATTAAACATATTCCTTTACTATAGGAGTGTATTCTAATATATATATATACTCCCAACATACATTGTTCCAAGAAGTTATGTTTTCATCCGGGTTGACTTTCAGAACATACTTAATTGATGCATTGTAGAGTTGGTCAGAAGGTATGTTAAAGGCTTTCTCTTATGCCTGAAAATAATATATAATATAAGACAAATATGGATGTTTTATTAAGAATATAGTAGAACGTGAGATTAATAGTGAAACCTTGAGACTCCCGGAAAATCCGTGAGAGTTGGAAGGCCTACAAATATGGATGTTTTATAAAGTATAAACATGTCTCCTGTATATATGAGGCTTAGGAAACTATTCTGGTCATTTCAATTTTCAATCATCTCTTTCTAATACCTCGTATAATTGAAGCGAGAAAATAATGGCGCAGGGCATGGCCGCTCCACTTTTTGTCTTTAACACTAGTAACTAAGTTAACTTAATACCTCGGACCGCACGATCGTTGTTGCAGTCAGCAACAACGATCGTGTACGACCCAGTCGATCACCTTACAACCTGCCTCCATTTTGCCATGACGTCATCGTTACGTACCAATCCGTACAAATTTTATGCAAATTTTACTACAACGTCATCCAGCGCTTTGGTACGCGTCACGGTGCTACTAATAAATTGCACTCCATTCGCCAGCTTATAACTAGATAATTCCATGAGGGTATAGTAACAGAACCTCACTGACCGCCCCACTTTAAAAGAGCTGGCCTCAAGGATCAAAGCAATTCTACCAAATCTATGCCGACATATATATATACCAGCTCGGTCTTGATCATGGAACTAACCATTCCACAAAATTCTCTAGAAGGCCTCCAGAGAGCCAAGCATAGGAAATTGGGGAAATACGACAGCATGGAGGCATGCAAGCCAACCATCCGGACCTCAAAATCTCTTATCACACAGTGGAGATTGGCACTCTGGGAAGTTCATAAGTGTTGTTTGCACAAACAACACTTATGAATTTCTTTTTACTTTTCATATTGTACACACTGCAATAATTAATATTTCCCCCTACATAATTACACTATACATACTTGCTTAAAGGTTCAGCCTTCCACACATTATAGCTGATCATAGGAGGCTCAATAGTTCTCCTAAATGCTCCAAATGGATCTCCTTTGTATCGATATTGTCTTTGATTCAGTAAATTAAGAAACTTTTTCACAGCTATAGAAGGATCAGTCATTATTATCGCAAAGAACTGGAGCTAATGAATGCAAACGAAATCTCTATATCGATCTTCCTTATTCCGCGGTACATAAGTGTCTCTTAATTTATATATGGTTTCGCTTCGATTTCTAGAAAAGTCTACCTGTAATTCTAATTTTAGCTACATTGGGGCTTCTAAAGGATTAAACCCTAAAGGCAAGCCCAGGCAAGTAAGTAAGGTATGCGTGCTGTGCTTGCCTGGGCCAGTTTATGAGCCTTGCATGACCGCGGCACATGTATAGTGTATTCATTGTTAGTTATGAATCTATTTATATTGGCCATTCGATTGTCTAAATAGTAGCAAATACCGGTGCGTATATTAGCAAGAAGAGAATAGTTAACTTAAATAGTGACGTCGGGAAATATGGAGTGCCAAATTCAGGACCAAAGTCCAAATATATGTGAAGATACTATGGCCATTGAAGCATAAATAGATTAAAGGAATATTTAACCTCAGAATAAGGCAGGAATGGAAGAACAATTTGCATTTTTGTTAACTCCGGATCCTGTAAATTAATGTGATTAATGCCAACAAAAATTAAAAACTGAACTTAATACTGTCGATCTAGTTCTATAGACTATAAATGGCCAGCAGTTGGTCTCTTTCTTGTATTTTCACTTCAAACTCGACTTTTAGAAAAATCTACCTGGGTCTATTGTATATAGTTGAAGAATGGCTTTATATATACTCTTGTAACTTTTACTTAATTATATATAAGAAAAGGAGCCATGCAGGAGAGCCAGAATATTCTCATTAATGTCAACACCACTATATATACCCACCTTAATATGTCAACATGCAAAGCAGTATATATACACATATAGATGAGGACTGCTACTACAATATTTATGCCTATAAACATGCATGCTTACATTAAATTTCACTGATAAAGTAGTTATCAGTGTATTGGCGGCTTCATGTTAACAACTGGTGCATATTTAACATGCTCTTTGCCTACAATGTCTGATTATGTATTTGAAGTATAACTCAAGAATTGCACACTGCTTTTTAAACACAAACATACGTAGATATTAGTGCAGTAAAGTTCAAGTTGGTAATCAGTTATGCTTTGATGATAGTGTGAATTAAACCGTTGTTTGTCTTCCTTGTGCTTTAAGTGCCTTCCTCAGTTTCTTTATTTCCTCATCCTTTTCCCTTAATTTTGCTACCAATTCATTAATCTTCATTTTAAGTTGGCATTTCTGAGTAATAATCCTTTTAGTTAGGTGCAGCTTTTCTGTTGCATCAGGAAATGAGTATTCAACATTCAGTCTGATATTGAAAATTTGTGCCAATACCAATGAGGCCAGTACGTGAAGCAACTGTAAATTCAAACGGCATGGTAATTTACATTCTTTGCTAGATCCTTCGTCTGTAGTCCACAGTGGAATTTGTATATTCAGTGCATTCACCAGTGGGCATTCTCCATTCATAAAAGGAAACAGTACCAGGTGTAAGACCTTCTCAGTGAGTACAAAAACAAGTGGCAATGCATTAGAAGGAACTGCAAACGCAACGTAGTAACCAATTGCCTGTAATGTATTAAGAATACACACATGATGAAAACACTGGTTAGTGTAAGCATTTGCATTCATGGGCAATATATAGTGCATATCGCCATAAAGTTGCCAAAGCTAAAATTTAGGTAGGAAGTGATTTCAACCGTGATTTGTCAGTTTAGAGCAAAATTTGTAATAAATGACTGTTTTATTTCAGAGTTTAAGCATGAGGGCTCCAGATGGCGATTATTTTATTGTGCAATCCATTTTTAATGAAGAAGTTGCCATTTTTGCCGACTTTTAGAAATTTTAAGCTTTATCCAAGTTCAACAGAGATTGAACTTGGACAACAGAGAGAACATCCATAGATGTAAAACTTCTAGCATGTTGAAGGGGATTCGCTCTAAGAAAGGTAAGATATGCAGTGATTAGCACTAAGGAGTAAATTTTAAAAAAAGCTTAAAATTTCTAAAAGTCGGCAAAAATGGCAACTTCTTCATTTCAAAACAGTCATTTATGCTCTAAACTGACAATTCACCGTTGAAATCACTTCCTACCTAAATTTTAGCTTTGGCAACTTTATGGCGATATGCACTTTATGGTGATATGCACTATAGGCACATAAACAGCTGCACAAAATTACCTGGGCAACAGCATTACGACTTGAACTGTACATTTTTGCTTCAATGATTACAGCCACAATATCACCGCCCCCATTTCTCAAAGTGAACAACACATAGTCTGCAATACTCCTCTGTGAAACTGACCTTGCTACATGAACACTCCTTGGACTGGCTGTTGGAGGAACAGGGTTGAAGCATAAGGAAGGGATTCAAGCAAAATGAAGCTCGCGTACTTTGTAGTGTACCTATAGTCTCTACTTGTGGTTCCTCTGAACACCTCTTTATCTCCTCTTTTTCATATGTTTCCTCTGTTTGCACACACACCTCCATTTTGACCTGTATACGAAAGGGGAGAAATCTTTGCATACCTATCTCCTTGTTGGAACAAATACGTACCTTATACTCTCCAAGGTCGCTTAAGAAATTAATAATTGGGTCTCCAATGCAATACCTCAGCTCTGTCTCGTTTCTAACCGTTGTACTTCTCCGTCGCGTTAGTGCTGTAACAATGCTACTCCAGCACTCCATCTCCAGTGCAAAAAAACATTTGACCCGCTTTGAATTATTTTCAATGTTTTTAAAGAAATCCTTGATCTCATGTTTAACGTTTTTCAGCAATTTGGTCTCCTTTGATATAGGGCGCCTCCAAAAGTCTGTAATCTCCTTCTCGTTGCCAATGGTCAATTGACCAGCAGCCTTGGCGGGACTGTTAGGAGTGATTACATAATCACAGAGACGATTTGTTGGAGAAATGATCGTTCCAAGCTGAAGTTGATCTGTCAGGAGATCACAGGCCTCGTTGATGAAAGAAACATTGTACGCATCTAAGTCAGACTTCTCGTCCATTGGAATCTTCAAGTTCGTATGGGCAAAAATCGTCATGAAAACGTTGGCATATATGGTTTCGCTTCGATTTCTAGAAAAATCTACCTGTAATTCTAATTTTAGCTACACTGGGGCTTCTAAAGGATTAAACCCTAAAGGCAAGCCCAGGCAAGTAAGTAGGGTATGCGTGCTGTGCTTGCCTGGGCCAGTTTTATGAGCCTTGCATGACCACGGCACATGTATAGTGTATTCATTGTTAGTTATGAATCTATTTATATTGGCCATCCGATTATCTGTATCTAAACAGCAGCAAATACAATTTGATTTAGCTTACCTACGCGTACATTAGTAAGTATGGCGCGCCAAATTCAGGACCAAAGTCCAAATATATGTGATTGCCGTTTTCTATGTAAAGATGCTATGGCCATTGAAGCATAAATAGATCTAGATTAAAGGAACATACAAGCAATTTGTAGTATAATATTGAAACTGCACTGTATATAGCTATTAGTTGCGTTACATGGATCAGGAATATAACATCATTAGTGTTGTGTAAGGCAGGAATGGAAGAACAATTTGCATTTTTGTTAACTCCGGATCCAGTAAATGCTTAATGTGATTAATGCCAACAAAAATCAAAAACTGAACTTAATACTGTCAATCTAGTTCTATAGACTATAAATGGCCAGGCAGCAGTTGGTCTCTTTCTTATATTTTCACTTCAAATTCGACTTCTAGAAAAATCTATCTGGGTGTATTGTACATAGTGTAAGAATAGCTTTATATACTCTTGTAACTTTTACATAAGAAAAGGAGCCACGCAGGAGAGCCAGAATAATCTCATTAATGTCAACGTTACCACCACTATATACACCCACTATAATATGTCAACATGTATATATACACATATAGATGAGGTCTGCTTCTATATACAATATTTATGCCTATAAATAGGCATGCTTACATTCTCAAGAGGTATCTGCGGCTCTAGATATTCATTAATTTTGCTCAACCAAAAATTGACACAATAAATACAACACATGCATGCCTATACCCTGTGCAGAATTGGAATTTGGAGGTTTACATTAAGACTTCATGTAATCAGCCTCTCATGCCCTTGTGTGCATGTTATACAAAGTGGTCTGTAATTCCAGTATAGCCGTGCATGTGTTGGTTTTGTAATCTGAGAGCCCTTAATTATCATTGCGTGTATGCATGATTATTTGTCTATATTAAGTAGATAAAGAGTAGTTTTAGCTAATAGTACATCTTACAAACAAAAACTTTATTGATTATCAAAACAGTCTTTATATAATCTTAATTTATATTAGCTTCTCTATACCATTTAGTGATAGAGGCTGGTAGATCATTAAATGGTTGTATATAAAATGTTAATTTTTAACTTTACCAAAGGTGTTTTCTCAATTATATAGCTTTGTGAAAATTCTCTTCTGTCTGTATAAAGGTATACATTCTTTAAAGGTTATGACTATAACATATTTTCATGTTGCTTGTGTGAGCACTACATATATATACCACAACAAAGCACTCGATAACACTGGGAACTATTAAGCCTGATACATGGGAACCATTTCAAGTGCTAATGGGCTACCATATAAGTATTATAATTATACTTTATTATACTATATTATAATAATATTATATAGTAACTTTAAGTAAGTAAAATCATTCAACCATGCATATCAAAACTATATATATATATGGAAAAAATAGGGGAACTTTAAGATCTAAAGCTGATCTTAAAGCATCGATGTCATCATCATCATCATTTAACTCTGGGTATTACCCCTGCCCACTCATGTCCCCTGAGGAGCGCAATGAGCTAATGGGCGGAACCGAAGTTCGCTTGATGGGAACCAGAGTCTCCCCATAGCCACTCAAAAAGTTCTAACTTCCATCGTATGCCATACTGATGAGTCCTAATAAGGACGAAACAGCTGTCTATGGCTCGACCATCTTTTTGAGTGGCTAGGGGGAGACTCTGGTTCCCATCAAGCGAACTTCGGTTCCGCCCATTAGCTCATTGCGCTCCTCAGGGGACATGAGTGGGCAGGGGTAATACCCAGAGTTAAATGATGATGATGATGACATCGATGCTTTAAGATCAGCTTTAGATCTTAAAGTTCCCCTATTTTTTCCATACTAGTGGTCAGCCACACTTTTGGCTGTATCCCTTATCTGCTGATAAGGAAACCACAAGCTTTTTAGCTTCTGGGAGTACTTATTAGCAGACTAGCCACTCTAACTTCCATTGTATGCCATACTGATGAGTCCTAATAAGGACGAAACAGCTGTCTATGGCTCGACCATCTTTTTGAGTGGCTAGGGGGAGACTCTTGTTCCCATCAAGCGAACTTCGGTTCCGCCCATTAGCTCATTGCGCTCCTCAGGGGACATGAGTGGGCAGGGGTAATACCCAGAGTTAAATGATGATGATGATGATATATATATATATGATGAAGGAATCACAGCTTCTATAGACAGAGAATACAAGTATATGAGATGAAGGGACCTCAAGTCATTGGAATACTAATCCATATAATAGCTGTGTTGACAGTGTGGGGACTCTTTTCTTTGCCAGTGATTTTCTATTATCATACAAAAGAAGGTGATAGCATTGAATACCTCAGTGAACTTAATAATTTTATTGAAAGTCTCAGAGCCTCTAGGTTTTGTTTGCCGAATAATAATATTTCCTTCAATGAAGACATTAACTTTGAACTATGCCAAGGAGTTTTCAATTTGAACTTGTCAGTAAATGTACCAATGGTATATATATAACAGAAATTCATGTAGGTTTTTGTTTGAAATGTAACAGAAACAGTACTATATATATATATATATATAGACAATCATGTATTTTAAATGATCTATTGTATCCACATAGAAATTTGAGTCTACAGCTCTGGACTGTATAACTTATGGAAATAGTGGTCCCTGCACAGATGTGTTGACTGACATTGTTGAATTCGAAGACCTCTCATTTGATAAACTTGAAGTGCAACCAAATTGTACCATTCTTGGTAAAGAAAGCTGTTCCATTTCAGAAATAGATTCTTTAATTTCACTGTTATTGAGCATTCCTATTGTGACTGATGAATGCAAGAAAGATGGATTACCATTTCTCTGTCAGTATTTTTTCCACCCTGTGTGAATGGTACATCCAACATAGTGCTGCCATCCAGACAGGATTGCTACAAGGTTCAAACCGACACATGCAAACTTGAATGGACTTTATTATCAAAGGTATCTGATTTCTCAAGTTCTCTACCTGATTGCAATTGTCTCCCACTAAAATATATATCAGAGTCTAGTGAAGAAGATATTCATGTTCTGACTAATGAATCAGTAGGAGAATTTCAATGTGATTCATTGTTTACTCAAGTAGATTGCTTTTGTCTACCAAGTTGTTCCACATTCCGGGTAAACACAGAATCTGGACAAAGAACAGAAGACTTTTTCATTTACCTCACCATCATTACCGGTCTCTTGACAGCTAGTATCTACTTTGCATTGGTCTGTAAGAGAAGGAAGAAACTGTAAGTGTATATATGTTTTACAATCATCAAGTATATATTACAAATGTAGAATGTTTTAGTTAGCAGTATATATATGTATATATAAGTTCAAAAACTATACCACTCACATGTACGCCTACGTATATATATACTATAAGATTTTTAATAAAAGATTCAGGTTGCCAAATACAATGCAGTGAAAATCGGGTGAACTATCTTGCACAATTTATTTATACATATATATACTAATTGCAAAAATAAAACACACAATAAGTGGATAATAATAGAATTTTTTAATGATTAATTAATAATAATAGAAATAATAACAAAAAGGGAGTTCATGCCCCTAATCAAGGGAAATCAAAGGCATCTGACTGGACCTTGGACGTGCCCAGCATGGAGACAGCATTTCCTCTTTGGATCAGGACTGAAATTCCTTGAAGTAGATATTGATATGAATTACAATCACCTGTTGCATCTTTGATTCGTCTGTCAAGATCTTTCAGAAAGAGTACAGCCTCCATCCCTAACACTCCGGAAGTCTCCACTACAAAATACAGAAAGGTGTAACTGGGTCCTAGGGAGGAGTATTTCTCCCTTTTCCTATCCTCTGAGCAACTTCCCCTGCTGCTCTGCTAGCAGTGGTGGAGTATACAGGAGGCAGCAAAGGTGTCGGAACAAGTGGCATCCCAAACCAGATTGTGGCCACGATTCCATGGCATGAGGGTCACTCAGTTGGGTCTTTTGCCCTCTGAGCTACAAATTCCCACAGGTTCCAGATGGGAGGGGATACTTGCCGCAGCTAGGGATTGCTTGATGTTGAGAACCACAATGTTGGCATGGGTAAGGATGGCAGATGGTTGTTCCCAAGCGGATTCCCATGGCCAGCCTGATTACCTCGTCTTCCAATCTGAGACCCAGGGAGGCAATTGGGGGGCCTTCAGCCAAGCCCCTGACTCCCCTTTGAAGGCGTCCAAGAGGCATGCTCTAGATGTATATAGGATCTGAGGATTCTTCCAGGAGGGAGGGCTTCCGGGCCAAGATCCGAGGGGAGTCCCAAGATTTTTGTTTAGAAGCAGCTGGGGCCCGGAGGTTGATGGTCTCCATTGTGGCCCAAATTTCCAGGATGAAAGAGCCTCTTCCCTGTAAGGTGGAGGTGCATCCTTCAGACTGAGAGGGAGTAAATGGTGTGTCAAAAAAGCGGAGGCAGCAGCAGAGGCCAAAAAGGCAGAGATTGCAAGCATAGCTATGCTGCGGATGCCCAGTCCACCTGCCTGAATTGGGAGGGAAGCCTGGTTCCATGCAGAGGTGTTCAGGGGAATCTCCTTGTTAGCAGGTCCCTCAGTAAGTCATCAGACCTTTAGAGGAAGGTGGAGGGGAAACAGGGTGTGGTTCGTAAGACATACAATACTTTGGGGATTACTATAGAGCATTCCTGAGGAGGCAGAAAGCGTCTGGAATATGGGCTGCCAGAAACTGCAATCTGTGGCCCAGGGTCTCTAGGGAAAGGTTCCTAATGGGGAGCCAAGGAGGGAGGCCTGGCTGGGATCAGTTATACAGAGGTCTGGGTAATTCTCAAGTGCTACATACCTGGTGGAATTGTCTAGCAATTACCTCTGACTTGTTGTGATTGAGGACTATACCTAGTTTCTTGGCCCCTCCTCAATCAGCTTGAAATCCTGAAACATCTCCTCGAGACTCCCCCCTAGGGTTCCGTTTGTCCAGCTAATAGATGTTCAGTTCTGAGGTCACTTTGGCCACCACGGAGTGGATGGTAATGCAAAAAAGGATGGTCCCTTCTCCATGGAAAAGAGAATATGGGGAGCACTTTTAAGCTGATTGCAAGTGCATTTGGCCACTAGACGACGCAGGGTGTTACCCACAGCAATGGGCCGGGTCTGAAGACAAGTCTTATGTTTCTTCTCCAGGGCTAGGAGTGTTGTCCCAAAAAGAAATGGGTATCAGAGGAGGAGACCTTACTCACCAGGGTCATGTTGACAAACTTGGTCAGCGATTAAAGTAGTATATGTTTCCCCCCCGCCAGGGCACTTCTTCCTGTCATGTCCTCAAGGTGCTGGGGCTTGAGCAAGTCTGCATGGGCCTCCTGCTAGGCCACAAAGGAAAGATGCTATAATTGTTCTGGCGATTTCTTCTGATGACACTTTAAGTGGGGTTGTGGACTGAGCTGTTAAGATATCGGGTATAGACTCAGGTTTGGGTTGGAGGTGGATGGAGTTTTTGTAATGCTGAAAGGGTTTCCTCACTAGGGGTTGCCAATTTGGAAGCAGATGAAGCCAGGCGGACTGCTCCTGTGAAGTCTCTATCCTCCAGTTTGGCAGAGACACGTTTGGCTAGAGATTCAAGGGAATCGAGTTGTTGATGTTGATGTTAGAGGGGTGTGGAGAGAATATATATATACTTGGTTAATCTCATTGGCAATATTGGAATTAACAAGGGAGGCCAGATTTCTTCAATGACTTCCTCATTTGGGGACATGCAGACAGCGAGAAGCAAAGTGGAAAAGACGTGTCTAAGCTTCCCAGGAGTTATCAGCTGTGACTTGGCCCAAAATAACAGATAACTTCTTGGTGGCCAGACTGCGGGAAGCCCGAGGAATTCTTCTCAAAACTTTAACTGGTAAGGCAAGGTATTGGCGCGAGGGTGATTTGTGGGCTGTCAAAATGACAAGAAGAGACTTGTTTACTTGGCTCCATGTCTAGAGGTTTGCACGAACCGGAACAGTGGCTGTGAATTTGGGCCATGAACGCGAACTACCCCTAAATTCCTTAAGGGTATAGTTCTATGGCCAAAAGAGCAGGGGGCGTGCTTTGACCCTGGCGAATCTGCAACAATCGGCTCGACCCTTGCAGAGGGTGGTGAAGCTGGAGTGGCCATCTTTTATCTTTAAATATTATTTATAATTATGCAATACTTTACAGTATGGATAAATATTATTAATTTATATCAAAATTCCAGAGTCCAATTAGAAGTATTAAAATAATACATTATAGGAAGAAATTGTTCATGAAAAAATAGAGAACTTTTAGATCTGTATATATAGCCTATCTTAAAGCTATGTATTTGACTGTATGGATTTTATTTTTTGAGTGGCTAAGGAGAGAGAGGTAGGTTCCCATTGAGTGAACTCCAGTTCCACTCTTTTGCTCATTACACTCCTCTGCATGGGGTAAAATTTAGAGTCAAATGATAAGACAATATTATAAATGTAATTAGTTAAACTGTGCAATCAATTAATGTATAATTTATATTATAATCATTTTTAGATTAAAGTATCCAACAATCCTTGTTTTGTACATTGACATACACCTTTCTGTTTTTGGTAAGGGACAATTATTATAATATATTCTATATATATATATATATATGCATGTATATATAGCCTAGAGGTGAGGACTATAGCCGATACGTATATAATATAAAGCCAAGGTACAACCAAGGGCAGGTTATTTTAATTTGGCAAAATCTGAGATGGGGCTATAACTGATTTATACCAGATAGCTATGGCATCTGGCAGCCTGGGATTGATATAACTAAAAAGATGAAGAGATTTGCTTCATTTACTTCACTTCCTGTATATACTTCTTCATATGCATGCTGTTTATATTTTATCTTCTCCTAATAAACAATTCACGCAAAATGTGGTTAATTTGTAATGCCATATTCAGTTGGTCTTTGCATGTGCACATTTAAAATATTAATTGAAGCTAGAATTTAATAATTAATGTCATTATTATTCTAAAATAATAACATAATATCTATTAAATATAGCTATTTTAGTCCTCATTGGAAAGGTGTATCCACAAAATGGTCTCTACTGTAGTCATTCAGATTTTCTACAAACAATTATAGATGAGCCGACAGCTTATTGCACTATATCCGGTATGTTTACACTTATGATTGTATATATTCTCTCATGATCATGTATAACATTATTATAAATTGAAATATATATATACAGTGCAAGTTACAATATACTAAGGTAATCTAAATAAAAAATAAAAAAATAAATAATATAATATAATTAAATAATTCATATGGCTCCAAGAAAGGATCTAGAAACAAAATGGGCATATCATCATAAAGTTTAGGATATAAAACTCGTTTTAATTAAGGGATTTCTTATTTAGGCCTCCGTTTGTTAGAAAACGGAGGACAAAGTCTGCATATAAAAGGCCATAGGACTATAGAAAACCTATGGAAAATTTATATTCAAACCATGTGTTATATTAATAAAAATTTTCAATTTGTCAGATAATTGGGAAACCAACATATATCATGGTACATGTGCATAGGAAACGTCTGGCCAAGTTTTGCTTAATTAAATGAGCACAATAATCAAGATAATAATGAAGAATTCAAGGTTACGATTGCACAATCTGATGATGTATTATGATGTTTCTCTAGTGCGTCACCAACACCTCTCGTATGTCGCTCCGTAAACATTTAGTGAATCTTGTGACGTTGCGGAAATGTCACCGGCTCGTTGCTGAAGAAGATCATCCTTTCGAGAACGGCTATGACAAGTCGACGCTCTCCTACGAGAAGGAGCTACTACTACTCTGTATGCAGAAGTTGAGAATTTCAGTGTGGCTAAAGTCTTGTAGCGTTTAATTATATACCTGATTGTGATTATTTTGGGAGTCATTTCCATCTGTATTATATTATCTACCTCAGTGTGATTATCTTGGGAGTCACTTGCATCCGTGTATAAATTTGTAACTTGCACTGTGTAGTACTTGATTGTATTTAAACATGCATAATATATAACACTCCTTATTCCTATATATATGTTGTTATATATTACTTTTAACAGGTATAGCTTTCCACTATATCATTGTAAGTTCAAACATCCTGTGGCTCCTTCATATTATACACATTTGGATTACACTCTTCTTTCCAATTTGGTCAAAAAGACTCACTAAACATCTAAACCTTATCCATGTATCAGTAATGGTGATTACAGCACTGATATGCAGTATTGGGCCAATTGTTGTCCTTGCAAAATACAAATATGTTCTGACACGACTTCCAGCCATAATTTGTGTAGCAAATGATCTTGATGTAGTGTTTTATTCAAGCCTTCTTCCATTAAGCATTATCATACCTCTTGGAGTGTCATTTTTGGTAAATATATTTTGGATTACTTGGAAGGTGGGTAATATATTTGGTATATATATGCATATATAGTATAAGAGGACATGCTAATGTATATATAACAATATTAATTCATGATCACTTCATTAATTTTAATTAATTGAATACATTCATGATTTTGTTAATGCACAATAATAATTGGATATATGTATGGCATGCAAGCATCTTAGAAACTAAGAGGACAAAAAACTGATAATATTATATATTGTATATAATAATATTGTGTAATACATTATATATATAGAATATCTAGAAATTGTAAGGAGTATTATTAAGTTTATAACTTTTATATATAATAGAAAGGCAAGTCAGAAGCACTAATTTAAAATATAAATAGTTCTAGGAGAAATTGAATGTTTCACTAGTATCTAGTTATTAGCTTGTCTTTAAATTTACATGTACTAACTAATATTAGATACTATATTTTTCATATATACGCAGAGTCAATCATTTGCCAAGAATCGCTCTTTCACTCCTGAAGTAAAGATATTGTCATTGTCCATTTTCTATGTCATAGCTGGTGTGTTTATTCTAGCAAGGTTTAGTGAATCCACTGGAAAGAATAACAGCTACATCAGTGGAATATTGTCATTTTCCAGATGCAACTTTTATGGCTATAATAGGGACTGTCCAGGCATAGAGTCCTTAGTGGATGATACTATTGTCGCTTTAGATGTTTCATCCTTCTTCCTGTTTGGGTTTATTCCACTTGCAAACATTGGATTTGGTCTAAATGGCTCTGATTTTCAAAGAGTTTACAAATGTTTCAAGAGGTTTCAGTCTCAGAAATCCAAATTGGCCATATCATCACGATCAGAGGAACTCAAAAGTGATACCATCTAATAATTAACTTGGTTTGCAATTCAAAGAACTCGAAGCTTTACAGAGTGCATGCATTATATACTTAAAACTGTAAAATCTGCATTGTGGTTTATATATATAATAGGAGGTCACTATATATATTTATTTATTATACTTAAAATTTATTGATAGTTTATATATGTTGTTAGAGTTGCATAGCTATTTAGCTCCTTCCAGTTAAACATGTGTGTCAATTATCCAGTGGCATTTATCTTTGTACATGCAGTGCTACATGGGACAAAATAGCCCTATATAGCGTGCATATATAGCACATGAAACACTGAATAATTTATATATACAACACATGTAAATTCCATGGACAATTAAAGATCTGCATGGTATATTTTCAAATTTGTATTTCTTTTGGTTTACACTTGTCATACATTTTAAGATTAAAATGCAACCAAATTGTACCATTCTTGGTAGAGAAACTTTTCCATTTACACAGTGGTTGCATGAATATATAGACTATTAGTCCCATTGTTTCTAATGAGTGCAAGATGGATTACCATTTCTAAGTCAGCTTTTCCTTTCACCCTGTATAAATGGTATATGTGTATGTTTTTGGGTCGCAAATTATGGGACCCTAGGCTTGAAGAGCATATGGAGATGCATGCGCAGTTGGTTCCACAGGATCAAATTTCAGGTTTCATATGGCATGAAACCTATTTTAAACATCTTGATAGCCAGGCTTCAAAGGGTGCTCAAGTATGTGCTAATAGATTGGGTTTCAAATTTTAGCAGCCCCCTTTCCGGTTATATACATGCTGTACGTACTTCCATACCTTTTGAAACCTGGTAGTCCAAAGAGTTTCAAATAGGATTCATGCCTTCTGAAACCTGAAATTTGGGCCTAATATATATGTTCTTCTCCTTCATTTCATGGTCAAACATTTCAATCCTGTGTATCTTCTTCAGTGACTGATTGTTGGGTCTGGTGTTTTTTATAGCCTCCAGTTTCCTGCCAATTTGTGATGCTGTTTTACGCATATCCTTTTTGAACCATGGCATTTCCATAGTAACTGGATGATTTTACATATTGTTAAGTTGTACGTTTTTGAGTGGTTGTACTTTTGGTTAGATAATTGATTATATCAGTAAAAAGAGCGTCTTGTTCCTTGTGTGTGCATGCGGTACCTTCATACAACGTTACTACAACTATTTACCACAAAAATGGCTTATTTTAAAATTGTTATTATTAAGGTTAGGGTTAGGGCACTTTTCAACAATATGTCATATTTAGAAAGAAAGGATGACAAACCAATTCCCATATAATTATGTCCTGGTGGACTTGAGCCATTTCTCTCATTACAGATTTGAGGGCATATTCAACTACTAATGGGAATAGTATCGAAATGATATATAGCCCTACATACGTACATGCAGAACCATGTATCATTATAATATACATATAGTTATACAACCATGTACAGTTGTATGGTCTTGAACTCAATATATGTATATGTTGGGTCCATGTATATGAACACAAAAGAAAAAAGTGAAATTACAGTGTATACTTCTAACCTAACAAAGCATTATAAACTAAATTCTATAATATATACATGTGTAATTTGAAACATCAATCTTAATTGAATTGGCTTGAATTGATGGGCCTAACTGTGATTTAATTTAATCAAATACAGTTATAATTACTTATATATGCAAGGAACTTAATTAGTTGAGAATATAAATTCGAAACTTATTAGGACAGATCCCAATGATCATGAATGGTAGAGTAATTGTGTATAGCTTTATAAGTGATAGATAGGTTATTGAGCTTTCTGTAGCAGCGCGTGAAACAATTAACTTATTACGTTTCGCTCCGTAGACCTTCATCAGCTGAATAATACAATTTGAGTTACAGAAATAATCAAGAGAGCTGACAGGTGGAGAAAACTGTGATACCTACATACAATCAGTTTTGTAAGTCATACGTACCTCAACATACTGCAGAATGAGGAAATCTGAACCAACTTGATCAGCTTCAGAAGGACTACTGAAATGCGTCACCTTAGGAACTGGAATGTTATATAGTCCTCCTGTTAAAGTCATCCAATATGTGATGCAAATCTTTAACCTAAATCATTGCATTGTCATACCGAATTTGGCCCCCCCCAAAATAGGCCCCCCTGGAACCAAAACAGCAACCAAATTGGTTCCCCCAGGAACCAATTTGGTTGCTGAAATTGGACCCCCTTGTCTATTTTGGTTCCCCCTCTCAAACTAGGTACTTACATGTGTATGTGTGTGTACAAGGTAAGGATAATTAAGAACATGTAAATAGTGAAATATAGCAAAGACAAATATAGAATATTATATATAGAAGACAAATGCAATGGCGAAAAGTCCACAATCTGATCCACAGTTTGCTGCTGTACGCACACCTTCGTCATTGTCATTCTCGGCCTTAGGGTGTGCAGTATGGTCGCAAGCTGCCTACGGACTGTGGTGGAGACTTTTGTCTGCATTAAGCTATCGAAGATTTCAACTTCCCCACTTTGGCACTTATGATTGGATGTGCAGACCCAGTGGTTGTTGTCGTGAACAATCTGTACAAACTGTTCGGGCACAGACTTCCACTTCCTCTAGAATGCTATCTGTTCTCCTCGCTCATCTCGGCTTCGCAATCGATTTCGTTCTAAGAAACGTCGGCTTCGCAATCGATTTCGTTCGAAGAAATGACGATTACGCCTTGTATAGTCGTCACACCTCTACTGTGCCCGCCGATTTTAATGGCGTAAATGAATGGGGGGCCAAATTCGGCAAAGCGGAACCGATTCGGCAGGCACTACGCTGCCGTTTTAGGCCCGGGGGAACTAATTCGGCGGGGGAACTTTTACGGCATGACAGCATCAACAAACAGTTGTATATTAAATCTATACTATAGGAGTACAATACAATATATACAAATAAATAAAAAACATTTACAAAAATGATGTTAGCTGAAGTAGGAATGGCAGTGTTCACTAATACATCTGCAAAAAGTATCGAAACAAGACAGTGATTATATGATAAGGCTAATCATACAGAAGTTGCATATATACTGAAATTTAAGTAACTTAACCATACACTTCTGTGTTTGGGCGCATGCTCTATTTCTACTTCAGCTTAGTGCTGAAGTAGGAATGTATATATGAGGCCATAGCTATGTATGAGGCCTAAATAGGAGGAAGCTATTTTGGCCATTTCAGGATCAGAATTAAACTTAAATGTTGCTTCTTGTACTTATAAAACCTATGTATTGTGTACATAATTACACTCTACATATATATGTAGCTTGCATAAGGTTCATGATCAGCTAGCCTTCCACACATTATAGCTGATCAATCGAGGCTCAATATTTCTCCTAACTGCTCCAAATGGATCTCCTATATATGTATATATCCATATTGTCTTTTATTAAGCAAATTTAATTTTCCACAACTATAGAAGGATTAGTCATTATTTCACAAAGAACTGCATAATCTGTCTATATTGAACTTCCTTATTCGTACATATAAGTCACTGTAAATATATATATATTGTTGGAGTTGTGTCTTACTTTTATAGCTATGGTTTCACTTCGATTTCTAGAAAAATCTACCTGAAATTCTGCATATACTGCACACATATTAATATAATGAAACTGCACTGTACGTATAGTTATTAGTTGTCATAGCCATACGTGTTAATGTTACTTTTATATAGGATCGGGAAATAGGACATAGAACCTCCACATGTGTAAGGCAGGAATGGAAGAACAATTTGTCTTCCAAGCCTAGCACAGGATCAAATTTCATGTTTGGCATAAAACCTATTTGACAGCCAAGCTTCAAAAGGTGCTCGAGTATGCTAATAGTTTAATTTCACTGGCTTAAAGTTTTCACAGCAATCTTTCCAAGTTTAAACTCATACTTCACATACCTTCTGAAACCTTCTGAAACCTGGCACTTCAAAGAGATTAATTCAAGTAGCTTTCATGCCTTCTGAAACCTGAGATTTGGTCCTGTAGATAAGATCAAATGTCAGGTTTCATATGGCATGAAACCTATTTGAAACTTCTTGAACATCTAGGTTTCAAAGGTGTCAAGCATGTGCTTTGTTTCAAAGATCCAAGCCTTTCCAAGTTTATACATATTTTCATACCTTTTGAAACCGATCATTCAAAGAGTTTCAAATAGGTTTCATGCCATATAACTTTACTATATATATAAGCTGTTCAGCTAACTAACTTGTAAAAATTCTGCACCAGTCTATTTGGAGTTGTTTAAATTTCAGTTTAATGATGGATTTCCATTGGATGTTAACCTTATTGATCTTTATGAAATCTGAGATATTTACAGCTGTAATAGGTATCTGTATATAGAATCATGTCTTGTTATATATTCCCATGGAGACTAATACACTTTTCAGACAACCTTGAAACCCATACACTAAAATCTTCATTTATATATGGAGATATACTTTTATCGTATGTGAATAATGGTCCTACGTATATATATATATAGTGCAAGTTACAAATTTATACGCGGATGCAAGTGACTCTCAAGATAATCACACTGAGGTATATAATATAATACGGATGCAAATGACTCCCAAAATAATCACAATCAGGTATATTAAACGCTACAAGACTTTAGCCACACTGAAATTCTCAACTGCTGCTGTCCCTTGTGTGCAAGTTACCAAATCGTCTCTAACCCTGTTGTTTATGTGAATGCATGAAAGCAACCAACGGTACTCCTAGCTCACACTCAAGGCAAGTCAAATCTGCGGTGATTATTGGCTGAGACCCCCTGCATGAGACTGGAATTTTTGCTGATAATGGCATTCAGATGCACCATCTTCCAGTCTATACTAAGGTGTGAAAAGGTAATTGGAAGGCCATGCGTTTAACCTTATATGATCTGTAGAGACTACTACTCTGTATGTGAGAATTTCAGTGTGGCTAAAGTCTTGTAGCGTTTAATATACCTGATTGTGATTATTTTGGGAGTCATTTGCATCCGTATTATATTATATACCTCAGTGTGATTATCTTGGGAGTCACTTGCATCCGCGTATAAATTTGTAACTTGCACTGTGTAGTACTTGATTGTAAGTAAACATGCATAATATATATATATATACCCATAATGGATATGTACAAACATGGATGAATGTGTACATAAATATACAGTTGAATCTATCGAATATTCACTATACTGAATACAAACATGGATGAATGTGTTGCACGCACGCATATTTATCCAAATCCACCCCTACGTATCCAATTACACTCCTGCATACGTACGTACACACATCGATAGGTAAAAATATTAACAGAAAACAAAAGAAGAGATGACGGAGCTTACAGTACCAAAGTTTTACTATACGGTCGTCTAAACGAATTTATTTTATCTATTTTACATCAATATATAGCAACAATTCTGGCTTAAACTTAACATGAACGTATACAAATACGCTTTATCTAACCTTCGCTACAACTCGCTTATTCCGTAGCTCCTTCTCGTAGGAGAGCGTCGACTTGTCATAGCCGTTCACGAAAGCTTCTTTAGCAACGAGGCGGTGACGTTTTCGCAACGTCACAAGATTCACTAAATGTTTACGGAGCGACATACGAGAGGTGTTGGTGACGCACTAGAGAAACATCATAATACATCATCAGATTGTGCAATCGTAACCTTGAATTCTTCATTATTATCTTGATTATTGTGCTCATTTAATTAAGCAAAACTTCGCCAGACGTTTCCTATGCACATGTACCACGATATATGTTGGTTTCACAATTATCTGAAAATTTTTATTAATATAACACATGGTTTCAATAATATAAATTTCCTATATGTTTTCTATAGTCCTATGGCATTTTATATGCAGACTTTATTTATATATTCTACAAAACAGTATATATAGGCCTTGCTTAGCATGTTTCTTTCAAATTTGGTTTTAAGTTATATATATACTAGCAGGTTTCAATGCAATAATTGGAAACCTCTCCAACCTTTAATATGTGTATATATAATATCTTAAAGATTATATCATTTATATAAACCTGATTTATGCTGGTAATACCACTTTTACCCACAGGTTGCACTGATAGTCCACTATTGGGAGGTGCTGGTTCAGATGGTGTCTTCTCAATTACTGGTACATCAGCGGGCTCCATAGTATTTTGGGAGTGTGATCCTGGTTACGTATTATCTGGATCAAGAGTTGGAAGCTGTAACGGAACAGACTGGATGTATCAATCTCCTGGGCAACCAAATTGTGATACCAGTAGGCAACGTTATTGTATATACATTTAAAATTTGATTTGAAATGATAAAATTTGGTAGCCATATTGTATTCTACAATTGTAAAATGTGTAAAGTGCTTTAATAAATCAAGGCTTCCAAAATTCAAATATTATGAGGTATCAATGGTGCAGTTAGAATAAATTCCTATCATCTAATATAGAGTATATGCAATGTGTATCTCCAGTGAGTCATAGGTATATATAGAAGTTATTAATTTATATTTAGGGGTTTCCTGCGCTGCTACACCCCCTCTACTTATTCAGAATGGAGTACGTATGTCTCCAGTAGTAGGCAGAGAGTTTGGAGATACAGCTGAGTATAGATGTGATCCAGGCTATCTTAAGAGGGGACCAGGTTTATTATATCGTTCTTGTCTAGCAAGTGGAGTTTGGAGTGACAGTAATGTCCACTGTGAACGTAAGCTGATTGTATTTTCTACCTATACTTTATTCGATAGGCCAGTTTCAGTCAAAATTGATTATCCTCAATTCACTGTTTAACAGCTGTAAACTGTGGACTACCACCTGATGTTGATAATGCTGTTGTTTCTGTTGGGGAAACTACGTTCAACAATATGGCAGTGTACAAGTGTTTTACGGGTTTTCAGCTTAGTAATTCTTTTGGTAACATTACATGCATGGATGATGCTACCTGGAGTACTACACCAAATTGCATAAGTGAGTGAATTCTATGCATAAAATACTACGCAAGTATTAGAGTAAAAATAAATACAAAGATTTCAGCATTTTAAATTAGAATATTCCAAGATTATAATGAATTTTACTTAGCAGTTCTCACATACATATATATATAGTGTGTTACAAATTATTTCTTGTTTAACAACGTAAAGTATATAACAATATTTATCGGAGCATATATAGTGGGAGTGATCGCCTGATTCTTCTCTTGAGTGGAGCATTATTTATAACCATAACTTTTACGCAGGACAAGTGTAATTAAATGTTAATCATACATATATATAGGAATAACTTGTCCTTCAAGGGATCCACCTACTAAAGTTAATGTGAAAGTGGAGCTAACAGATGATGTTAACTTTGGATCTGTGGCCATCTACACTTGTGATGAGGGATATGAGTTTGTGGGAGTAGCTGACACAATCCAGTTGTGTGAAGAAGATTCCAGTGCTATAATGGCTCCCTTTGGAAATTGGAGTGGTTCTGAACCAGCTTGTCAGAGTGAGTCACATTTGATGCCAAGGACACACTAGCAGAAGTGAATGTCTTGTCTACTGTTATTCAGAGGTGTCCTGTGGGCCTCCTCCACCACTACTGAATGGACAAATTTCTAGCAGTGGTAGTAATGAGTATGAAGATACTACCACCTATGCCTGTGACACAGGATATAACATTGCAGGTGTAACACAGATACGTCACTGTTTATCAAGTGGAGTTTGGAATGAAAGTGATGTACACTGTGAACGTAAGCTGTTCACGTAACAGTGTTTTTACTCAAAAGGAATTATACATTCCTATGTTATACCTAATTTTTCACACCTCATTTTACCAACAAACAGCCATGGAGTGTGGACTTCCACCAGAAGTGGATAATGCCATTGTTGCTGTGGGAGGGACCACCTTCTTTGATGAGTCAAGATATACTTGTGTAGAGGGATTTCAGACAAGAGACACTACAGTTGTAACATGTATGAGTGACACTTCATGGAGTACACCACCAACCTGCACCAGTGAGTTATCTTTCCTTAGTTGTTTTTGTTGAAAAATAATGTCATGCTGTTAGATCTTTCATGATTGCCTTTTAACACTTATCCCAAGATTTGTGAATATGTACGTAAATGGTTTGTAATAAACAGACTGATGATATTGTATAACTTTCCTTTAAATAAAAAGCATGCTGTACGTATATATTTCCTAAGATGGCGCATATTAAACATGAAGTATTTTATGACAAATAAATTGTCCATTCTATATACAGGAATAACTTGTCCTTCAAGGGATCCACCTACTAACACTAATGTGAAAGTGGAGCTAACAGATGATGTTAACTTTGGATCTGTGGCCATCTACACTTGTGATGAGGGATATGAGTTTGTGGGAGTAGCTGACACAATCCAGTTGTGTGAAGAAGATTCCAGTGCTATAATGGCTCCCTTTGGAAATTGGAGTGGTTCTGAACCAGCTTGTCAGAGTGAGTCACATTTTATGCCAAGGACACACTAGCAGAAGTGAATGTCTTGTCTACTGTTATTCAGAGGTGTCCTGTGGGCCTCCTCCACTACTACTGAATGGACAAATTTTTAACAGTGGTAGTAATGAGTATGAAGATACTACCACCTATGCCTGTGACACAGGATATAACATTGCAGGTGTAACACAGATACGTCTCTGTTTATCAAGTGGAGTTTGGAATGAAAGTGATGTCCACTGTGAACGTAAGCTGTTCACGTAACAGTGTTTTTACTCAAAAGGAATTATACATTCCTATGTTATACCTAATTTTTCACACCTCATTTTACCAACAAACAGCCATGGAGTGTGGACTTCCACCAGAAGTGGATAATGCCATTGTTGCTGTGGGAGGGACCACCTTCTTTGATGAGTCAAGATATACTTGTGTAGAGGGATTTCAGACAAGAGACACTACAGTTGTAACATGTATGAGTGACACTTCATGGAGTACACCACCAACCTGCACCAGTGAGTTATCTTTCCTTAGTTGTTTTTGTTGAAAAATAATGTCATGCTGTTAGATCTTTCATGATTGCCTTTTAACACTTATCCCAAGATTTGTGAATATGTACGTAAATGGTTTGTAATAAACAGACTGATGATATTGTATAACTTTCCTTTAAATAAAAAGCATGCTGTACGTATATATTTCCTAAGATGGCGCATATTAAACATGAAGTATTTTATGACAAATAAATTGTCCATTCTATATACAGGAATAACTTGTCCTTCAAGGGATCCACCTACTAACACTAATGTGAAAGTGGAGCTAACAGATGATGTTAACTTTGGATCTGTGGCCATCTACACTTGTGATGAGGGATATGAGTTTGTGGGAGTAGCTGACACAATCCAGTTGTGTGAAGAAGATTCCAGTGCTATAATGGCTCCCTTTGGAAATTGGAGTGGTTCTGAACCAGCTTGTCAGAGTGAGTCACATTTTATGCCAAGGACACACTAGCAGAAGTGAATGTCTTGTCTACTGTTATTCAGAGGTGTCCTGTGGGCCTCCTCCACCACTACTGAATGGACAAATTTTTAACAGTGGTAGTAATGAGTATGAAGATACTACCACCTATGCCTGTGACACAGGATATAACATTGCAGGTGTAACACAGATACGTCTCTGTTTATCAAGTGGAGTTTGGAATGAAAGTGATGTCCACTGTGAACGTAAGCTGTTCACGTAACAGTGTTTTTACTCAAAAGGAATTATACATTCCTATGTTATACCTAATTTTTCACACCTCATTTTACCAACAAACAGCCATGGAGTGTGGACTTCCACCAGAAGTGGATAGTGCCATTGTTGCTGTGGGAGGGACCACCTTCACTGATGAGTCAAGATATACTTGTGTAGAGGGATTTCAGACAAGAGACACTACAGTTGTAACATGTATGAGTGACACTTCATGGAGTACACCACCAACCTGCACCAGTGAGTTATCTTTACTTAGTTGTTTTTGTTGAAAAATAATGTCATGCAGTTAGATCTTTCATGATTGCCTTTTAACACTTATCCCAAGATTTGTGAATATGTACGTAAATGATTTGTAATAAACAGACTGATGATATTGTATAACTTTCCTTTAAATAAAAAAGCATGCTGTACGTATATATTTCCTAAGATGGTGCATATTAAACATGAAGTATTTTATGACAAATAAATTGTCCATTCTATATACAGGAATAACTTGTCCTTCAAGGGATCCACCTACTAAAGCTAATGTGAAAGTGGAGCTAACAGATGATGTTAACTTTGGATCTGTGGCCATCTACACTTGTGATGAGGGATATGAGTTTGTGGGAGTAGCTGACACAATCCAGTTGTGTGAAGAAGATTCCAGTGCTATAATGGCTCCCTTTGGAAATTGGAGTGGTTCTGAACCAGCTTGTCAGAGTGAGTCACATTTGATGCCAAGGACACACTAGCAGAAGTGAATGTCTTGTCTTCTGTTATTCAGAGGTGTCCTGTGGGCCTCCTCCACCACTACTGAATGGACAAATTTCTAGCAGTGGTAGTAATGAGTATGAAGATACTACCACCTATGCCTGTGACACAGGATATAACATTGCAGGTGTAACACAGATACGTCACTGTTTATCAAGTGGAGTTTGGAATGAAAGTGATGTCCACTGTGAACGTAAGCTGTTCACGTAACAGTGTTTTTACTCAAAAGGAATTATACATTCCTATGTTGTACCTAATTTTCACACCTCATTTTACCAACAAACAGCTGTGGAGTGTGGACTTCCACCAGAAGTGGATAATGCCATTGTTGCTGTGGGAGGGACCACCTTCACTGATGAGTCAAGATATACTTGTGTAGAGGGATTTCAGACAAGAGACACTACAGTTGTAACATGTATGAGTGACACTTCATGGAGTACACCACCAACCTGCACCAGTGAGTTATCTTTCCTTAGTTGTTTTTTTTGAAAAATAATGTCATGCAGTTAGATCTTTCATGATTGCCTTTTAACACTTATCCCAAGATTTGTGAATATGTACGTAAATGGTTTGTAATAAACAGACTGATGATATTGTATAACTTTCCTTTAAATAAAAAAGCATGCTGTACGTATATATTTCCTAAGATGACGCATATTAAACATGAAGTATTTTATGACAAATAAATCTCCATTCTATATACAGGAATAACTTGTCCTTCAAGGGATCCACCTACTAAAGCTAATGTGAAAGTGGAGCTAACAGATGATGTTAACTTTGGATCTGTGGCCATCTACACTTGTGATGAGGGATATAAGTTTGTGGGAGTAGCTGACACAATCCAGTTGTGTGAAGAAGATTCCAGTGCTATAATGGCTCCCTTTGGAGATTGGAGTGGTTCTGAACCAGCTTGTCAGAGTGAGTCACATTTGATGCCAAGGACACACTAGCAGAAGTGAATGTCTTGTCTACTGTTATTCAGAGGTGTCCTGTGGGCCTCCTCCACCACTACTGAATGGACAAATTTCTAGCAGTGGTAGTAATGAGTATGAAGATACTACCACCTATGCCTGTGACACAGGATATAACATTGCAGGTGTAACACAGATACGTCTCTGTTTATCAAGTGGAGTTTGGAGTGAAAGTGATGTCCACTGTGAACGTAAGCTGTTCACGTAGCAGTGTTTTTACTCAAAACGAATTATATAATACATTCCTATGTTATACCTAATTTTCACACCTCATTTTACCAACAAACAGCTGTGGAGTGTGGACTTCCACCAGAAGTGGATAATGCCATTGTTGCTGTGGGAGGGACCACCTTCACTGATGAGTCAAGATATACTTGTGTAGAGGGATTTCAGACAAGAGACACTACAGTTGTAACATGTATGAGTGACACTTCATGGAGTACACCACCAACCTGCACCAGTGAGTTATCTTTCCTTAGTTGTTTTTGTTGAAAAATAATGTCATGCAGTTAGATCTTTCATGATTGCCTTTTAACACTTATCCCAAGATTTGTGAATATGTACGTAAATGATTTGTAATAAACAGACTGATGATATTGTATAACTTTCCTTTAAATAAAAAAGCATGCTGTACGTATATATTTCCTAAGATGGTGCATATTAAACATGAAGTATTTTATGACAAATAAATTGTCCATTCTATATACAGGAATAACTTGTCCTTCAAGGGATCCACCTACTAACGCTAATGTGAATGTAGAGCTAACAGATGATGTTAACTTTGGATCTGTGGCCATCTACACTTGTGATGAGGGATATGAGTTTGTGGGAGTAGCTGACACAATCCAGTTGTGTGAAGAAGATTCCAGTGCTATAATGGCTCCCTTTGGAGATTGGAGTGGTTCTGAACCAGCTTGTCAGAGTGAGTCACATTTGATGCCAAGGACACACTAGCAGAAGTGAATGTCTTGTCTACTGTTATTCAGAGGTGTCCTGTGGGCCTCCTCCACCACTACTGAATGGACAAATTTCTAGCAGTGGTAGTAATGAGTATGAAGATACTACCACCTATGTCTGTGACACAGGATATAACATTGCAGGTGTAACACAGATACGTCTCTGTTTATCAAGTGGAGTTTGGAGTGAAAGTGATGTCCACTGTGAACGTAAGCTGTTCACGTAGCAGTGTTTTTACTCAAAACGAATTATATATACATTCCTATGTTATACCTAATTTTCACACCTCATTTTACCAACAAACAGCTGTGGAGTGTGGACTTCCACCAGAAGTGGATAATGCCATTGTTGCTGTGGGAGGGACCACCTTCACTGATGAGTCAAGATATACTTGTGTAGAGGGATTTCAGACAAGAGACACTACAGTTGTAACATGTATGAGTGACACTTCATGGAGTACACCACCAACCTGCACCAGTGAGTTATCTTTACTTAGTTGTTTTTGTTGAAAAATAATGTCATGCAGTTAGATCTTTCATGATTGCCTTTTAACACTTATCCCAAGATTTGTGAATATGTACGTAAATGGTTTGTAATAAACAGACTGATGATATTGTATAACTTTCCTTTAAATAAAAAAGCATGCTGTACGTATATATTTCCTAAGATGGTGCATATTAAACATGAAGTATTTTATGACAAATAAATTGTCCATTCTATATACAGGAATAACTTGTCCTTCAAGGGATCCACCTACTAACGCTAATGTGAATGTAGAGCTAACAGATGATGTTAACTTTGGATCTGTGGCCATCTACACTTGTGATGAGGGATATAAGTTTGTGGGAGTAGCTGACACAATCCAGTTGTGTGAAGAAGATTCCAGTGCTATAATGGCTCCCTTTGGAGATTGGAGTGGTTCTGAACCAGCTTGTCAGAGTGAGTCACATTTGATGCCAAGGACACACTAGCAGAAGTGAATGTCTTGTCTACTGTTATTCAGAGGTGTCCTGTGGGCCTCCTCCACCACTACTGAATGGACAAATTTCTAGCAGTGGTAGTAATGAGTATGAAGATAATTCCACCTATGTCTGTGACTCAGGATATAACATTGCAGGTGTGACACAGATACGTCTCTGTTTATCCAGTGGAGTTTGGAGTGAAAGTGATGTCCATTGTTCATGTAAGCTGTTCACGTAGTAGTGTTTTTACACAGAAGAAATTATACATTCCTATGTTATACCTAATTTTTTACACCTCGTTTTAACAACAAACAGCTGTGGAGTGTGGACTTCCACCAGAAATGGATAATGCCATTGTTGCTGTGGGAGGGACCACCTTCACTGATGAGTCAAGATATACTTGTGTAGAGGGATTTCAGACAAGAGACACTACAGTTGTAACATGTATGAGTGACACTTCGTGGAGTACACCACCAACCTGCACCAGTGAGTTATCTTTACTTAGTTACTTTAGGGAAACAAATGTCAGTTAGATCGATCATTCTTGGATGCCTTTATAGAAACTATTTTCAAATCTACAAATGCTCAAAAGACTGAATTATCTCAAAGATTGTACTAATATTATACAGCACATAATATTCCTAGAATGGCACATATATATATATAAATATGAAGTGTTTCATGGCAAACGTACGTAGTTGTATTTATATGTACTTACATACATTGTCCATTCTATATATATACAGGAATAACTTGTCCTTCAAGGGATCCACCTACTAACACTAATGTGAATGTAGAGCTAACAGATGATATTAACTTTGGATCTGTGGCCATCTACACTTGTGATGAGGGATATGAGTTTGTGGGAGTAGCTGACACAATCCAGTTGTGTGAAGAAGATTCCAGTGCTATAATGGCTCCCTTTGGAGATTGGAGTGGTTCTGAACCAGCTTGTCAGAGTGAGTCACATTAGGTACAACTTCATGCTCAAAATGATTTCCTTATCTAAATAATTACTAGGGGTTGACTGTGGTTCTTTGGAAGATATTAAAAATGGCCAAGTATCGACAGTCATAAGCTTTGGAACATTACTAGATGCTGTAGCTACTTATACCTGCGATGAGGGCTATTTACTGGAAGGAGACGATGAGAGGACATGTCAGAGCAGTGGCAGTTGGAGTGGAAATGAACCAATTTGTAATTGTGAGTCTTCCATATCACAAGGTATCAAGGTATGTCAGCAACGAATATTAATGCTTCCCCTGCAGCAATCGACTGTGGTAGTCCACCTCCTGTACAAAATGGAAAGGTTGACCAAAGTGATGGAACAACTTTAGATTCGGTCTTAACCTATTCATGTGACAGTGGCTATGAGTTGGACAATACTAACAGGGCAACAAGAACATGTACCAGGGATGGGACTTGGTCATTCACTGCACCACAGTGTGTTGGTATGTTCCTGGTTACATGTTTGACAGAAATGTCATTGAATATATGTTTACTTTAATTTAGGTGTCGAATGTGGAAACCTTGCATCCCTGCCAAACGGTGATACTACACTGACTGATGGTACCTCTTACCCATCAGTGGCTGTGTTCTCCTGTGAATCTGGCTACAACTTGAAGGGCACTCCGTTAGCTATTTGTGGAGTTGATGGACAATGGAGCAGTGAAGTACCAGTCTGTGAAGGTTAACAAAGTTCACTGATGATAATGATGTGTGTATATTACTTTGTTCTCACTATGTACAGTTATATACATTTACAACTATGTAGCACAAATATAAGTGTTTTAAGATGTCAGATTGGTTGATCTCCATTACTATAGAGGTGGATTGTGGAGAGCCAGCTACAGTAGAGGGAGCCATCATAGATCACTTCCTTGGAACCACACTTGGCAAGTTTGCACAGTACAGCTGTGTAGAAGGGCATAGGCTGATTGGATTACAAACAAGGACATGTCTGGCTGATGGAACTTGGAGCGGAGATGAGCCATACTGTGAAGGTGAATATACCTTGTAGCTATAGAGGAAATATAGAAAGGCTGTGTCATGAGTATATAGCACTTATTTAGTTGTAAGATGTGAAGAAGAGGCACCAGTAAGGAATGGAGATGTATACTACTCTAATGGACTTTTCTATGACTCCACTGCAAGCTACATCTGTGATGAAGGCTTTGAATTGATTGGAGCCAGTAGCAGAGTGTGCAGGGATACGGGTGCATGGAGTGAAACTGCACCTCAATGTCAAAGTGAGTATATTTATTAGTCTTTTCTTTCCCATCATTATTCACTAAAGGGAATGCATTTTTACATTGTGTATAGTCATTGACTGTAACAGTCCTCCATCAGTGGTGAATGGTATATTTGATGTGAGTAGAGGGACAACCTATCAATCTGTTGCTCGCTACATATGCAATGAGGGCTACCAGTTGGTGGGTATTCCATTGGGAACTTGTCAGGAAGATGAGCAGTGGAGCGGACCATCACCAACCTGCATGAGTGAGTGGTCTCCAATTATATTATATAGTTGCATAGACTGATATCACATATTATGCTATACATATGCTAAGCCACTTCAATTTCAGTTTTCTGCTTTTGTATGGTTAGCCTTATAAGATGATTCTTAAGTTTTTATATTCCAGATGTACCTCATTTTAAAATATGTTCATTCATATACTAAGTTTAATAGAAATGACGACGACTGTAGTGAAAAACATAAATCTAAGTTATGGATTCATCTTTCAAGTGTTTTTTAACTTCATAATCATGTTATTGTAGTTATTGATTGTGGTCAACCCTGGGCCGTTACGAATGGAACCTATGAGATGGTTTCTGGAAGCACTGAGTTCAGCTCTGAAATCAGGTATTCTTGTGAAGAAGGGTACTATCTTGTGGGCACAGCTAACCATGTGTGTAAGGCAGATGGTACTTGGAGCGGGAAGGAACCAGAATGTAAAGGTACAATATTTGAAAGGTATTACAATCACTATATTATAGAATAAGGTTTCTATACATCTTATATTGCAGCCATTGAATGTCAAGGCCTTACTTCTATTGAAAATGGAAATATTTATTATGATACTGGCAAGACCACTTTTATGACGCTTGCAACATATTCATGTGACACTGGATTCTATCTGAACAGTAATGAAACAAGAGAGTGTTTCAGTGATGGTTCTTGGAGCAGTGTGGAACCTCAATGTTCAGGTGAGCCTGTTGTAACTCATTTAAATGGATACCTGGTCTTCAAATAATTCCATTATTCTTTTGGAGACAGCTATAGACTGTGGAAGTCCTCCTCAATTGGTAAATGGAACAGTTGATGCTAGTGAGGGCACATATTATAGGAATGTAGCCAAGTTCACATGCAACGAAGGCTTTGAATTGATTGGATATGACAGCATTTCCTGTCAAGCAAGTGGAAACTGGAGTACACTAACAGCTGAATGCAGAAGTGAGAATTTTATAAACTATGCACTGTTGTTGTTTTAATGAGTTTTTTAATGTTAACAGGATTGAAATGTGGTAGTCTTGATAGGCTGGTCAATGGAAGGATTGACTATAGTGGACAAGAATACCTGGATATTGCTTACTTTACTTGTAATGAAGGTTATTGGCTAATTGGATCTAACACATCTGTCTGTGATGAGTGTGGATTTTGGGATCCAGCCTCACCAATATGTCAAGGTATGTCAATTCTAAGGAAATGATTACATACAATATTTTGAGAACTTTCTGTTTATATACCAACCATACAGTTGTGGAGTGTCCAGCCTTGGAGCCTATAACTGATGGAGATGTGATCAATACAGGAAATGATTATCAGTCTATAGCCAAATACTTGTGTAACAGTGGATATACCCTGAATGGTCCATCTGAGAGAGTGTGTCAGATTTCAGGAGAATGGAGTCTTGAAGAACCAAGTTGTGAAGGTACAGATATGAGAATGTTTATGATATGTATGAATGATAAAGACCATAGCATGTGTATATGTGGTATGGTGATATGACATGATTGATCTATGTATACTGTAATCTATAGTGATTGATTGTGACAGTCCTCCTGTGATTGCAAATGGATATGCTGACATTAGTAGAAACACAACGTACCTTTCAGTGGCCAAATACAAATGTCAAGATGGCTACTTTTTGAGCAAGAACCATCCTCTAGTGACTTGTCAGGAAGATGGGGAGTGGATTGGAGACACTCCACAGTGTCAAGGTATGCATCTGAGATGCGCAATTTCCAGTAATACCTTTTTATGCATTTTATTTTTATTATTTCCATTTATGTATGTATTCTTAATAGTTGTGGATTGTGGAGAGATAGAGGAAATTGTAAATGGTTCCACTGACCTTGTTTTTAATAGCACTACATATCAGTCAATTGTGATATACAACTGCAGCGTTGGTTACAACTTGATTGGACCCTCTGAAAGAAGCTGTCTTTCGTCTGGCTACTGGAATGGAACAGATCCCTTCTGTATAGGTAAATATAGCAAATGTTAAACATATATATATCATATAACATTTATAGCTTTACCTAAATGGATATACTTATATATCATATCATTGAATTATAACTTCCATTATACGTTGTAGTTGTTGATTGTTATTCTCTTCCTGACATTGAGAATGGCAATCTGATGTACAGCTATGGTACAGTGTTTGAGTCTACCGCCATCTATTTCTGTGACCCCGGATATGCACTGAATGGATTTGATGCGAGGTACTGTCAGGCCAATGGAGAATGGAATGGAACTGAACCAGCCTGTAGAAGTAAGATATACGTACATATATCTAACAATTGGTATTTTATATTTTATATGTTTATTACGATACTGTATATATGTTGATCAAAATATTCATTTGTGTAACAGTTGTGGACTGTGGTATTCCTGACACTCCTGACAATGGAACAGTTCTACACAGTGCAGATACAACCTTCAAGTCACTAGCACTGTATGATTGTGATTTTGGCTATTCTCTAGTAGGACCACAATTGAGATCTTGCTTAGAAGATGGAGAATGGAGTGAAGAAGAGCCATATTGCCAACGTAAGGCTAAAATACATATTATAGAGAGTTAAATAATTTATATGTAAATATTGTCTCTCTGTCTCAATAATTAGCTATTGAGTGTGGGCCCTCACCAGAAATTGATAATGGATACAGATCTGGAAATAGTACAGACACCTTCTATCCTTCCAGAGCTTATTATGTATGTAATGAAGGATATGAACTAAGGGGACCAAGTTTTATAACTTGTCTGGCACATGGAAACTGGAGCGAGCCATCACCATATTGTGATAGTAGGTTTTACTGTTTGCAGCACTGTGCATATATATATCTGACATTGTATACATATAATATATTTTGATACATTCCACTGCATACAATAAACATATATAGTTATGGACTGTGGATACCCACAACAAGTGGACCATTCAGTTATTGCATTCACTAACGGAACACTCTTCAATTCCACTGCTGAATACCAGTGTGATAGTGGCTACGAGTTAATCAATGATTCGTCAGTAAGAGTGTGCCAATCCAATGGCACATGGAGTGGAGCAGCACCAGTCTGTGCAGGTATAAAGCAATTATTCTCTTCTATGTACATCACTGCATTGAATTTAGCTTTTTAATGTTTATTTTTGACTTTTTCAGCAACATTAACTATTATTATGCTATATGTACAGTTGGCAATTAATCTATATTTATACAGTATATTCTCATCCAATGGCAGGTTTTCCCTATAAATATCTAGGGGAACAGTTCAGGAAAAAATGTGTAGACTAAATGTTTATATGCATTCGTAATTATTGTAAGCATATCAACTATGTACAGTATATACGTATCTACACATGCGTATATATATACTTACGTATTAGGAATAGTATATTTCATACACATACGGACAGTATATGTATATAACTTTATAATTACTTGCAGTTCCATTGCCACCAATTAATGTTCAAGTAAGAGTGGTGAATACTAGCCACTTTGAAGTGACTTGGGAGTACTATCAGGGAATATCTCGTAAATGTGAACTTGTCTATTTCCGACAGGAAACCCAGTTTGGTTTAAATGTGAGATCTGCTCTATTTTTGGTCATTGTTATAGAAGAACTTTTAATTTTTAATTATTATGTATACACAAGTTTAAACGTCAGTACTATATAAATTCTTTCATGTATATACGTACAAAACTTGTAGGGAATAGTACCTCTTCCGATGAGTGAATTAGAAGCTCGTGCTCCAGAAGCAGAGAGAAGAGTATGTAGATAAATAAAATATGATCCCCCCATAGGGCGATCGAGTAACTGATTATCTATATTTTATATTGTGTTTCAACAGAGTGTGCTGTTGCCAAAAGATCAAAATACGTACTTTGCAGAAGTTGAAGAGGATGGATTGTATATCTTCCAAGTTAGTTACGTAGCTATTCCTGGAATTAACTGTGACATACGTATATGTATGGATACAATAATGCACTGAATCTGTTTGTGTATTTGTTTGTCTGTAACGGAAATCAACATCCACAAATTATGGTCTCAAATATACAACGTACGTATATAGCCTCTGGGTTATAGCTATATTTACTTATATGATTAAATCCCCGCTTCTGTGGTGTAACAGGACACACCAGAGGTTAGTCAGTCATATCTGATATGTCACAAACTCTAACTTGTTTCTGTGTTACATGATGTCACCTCTGTGGTATATATATATTCATTCATATCATCTTTGGGTCTTCAGCTATATATTGAAAAAGCATATTGATCCCGATTGATACTCAAACACCCTGGATGTGATCAATATAGAATATACATGATGAATATATATAATGTATGGTACACTTATTTAGTTACTTTGATACACACGCTACTCCAATCTATGTATAGGCAAGGTGCAATAGCTCGGCAGGTCTAACAGAATTTTCAGAGACAGTTTCAGCTGCTATATCTTCCCCAACTGAGGATATATGCAATGGCTTCTTTGAGTGCAACCCTGAGCTGGGTCTGGCTGTAGTGGTTCCCATTGTGGTTGTTGCAACCATACTCCTAGTACTACTCTTCTTTTGGCTCTTTTGGAAAGTGTGCAAGTCCACTCCTACTGGAAGGTTAGTACATATTATACCGAGAGAAAAAGTTAATTGACTTAATCTGCTCTGCATAAATATCATACATTTTTTACATTCTAATTTCCTTATAGAGCTGTAACTGTTCCTGAATATGTTTTGAAGCCTATTAGTTCAAACTAGAAGAGGATCCACAAGAAGAATAGTATTCATTTCAATTAGCTTAATTATGAGCAATTAGACCTCAAACTAGTTTTAATCTTTCTCGTATAATTTGTAATAAAAAGTGACTAGTTATATATCATCCAAGCTTAAGATCTATAGTATGCATTTTTTTCTATATATTATATATATACGTAAGTGGCCATTAAAAACAATTATACTATAGTGGTCTGTATATCCTGGATTATGAATGCTGCATCTATGCCTGTGCTGCTCTTTCAGCTGCCCCAATCCGAAACCTCAAAATAGTGGATCTAGTCATCTCTTAAAGCTACACAAGGGACCAAGACTGTTAGTGGGAGGGAGACCGACTATTATATGGTTGAACCAGTATGACGGTGACTCCTTCCCAAAATCGGTTTGTCTTTAGATGCTGCATGGTTTGGAGGTCGTAGCTTGGTATATAGGGTTACCTATGCCAGAGAATATTTACTTCTATATATATAATATGTCTTGTGTATGGTTAAGTTTTAGTATGTGGTAATCACTGTTGTAGGCACTGCCACCCCTACTTCTAACTTCATTTTTATTGCTTAGGTTACAAACAGAAGTCATACTAATTTCTGAAAACAAATTAAATTAATATAGGTCCTGGAAAAAATTTATATATAGTGTCATTTCATTACTCTATATATAAAAATAAAAGTTTTGCATATACGTATATGCATATGCCACATAATACTCCCAAAAATAATATTAAGTTATATTGTAGTCCTCATTGGAAAGGTGTATTCAGAAAATGCATGCATAATGGTCTCTACTGTATATTATATATAGTCATTCAGATTTTCAACACAGGAACAAATATATGTATATCAAATATATGCATAGCATGAAATCTATTTGAAACTTCTTGAACAGCCAGGTTTCAAAGGGTGCTCAAGTATGTGTTTATAGATTAATTTCATGGGTTTCATGTTTTTCACAGCCATGTCGGAGGAATATTGTCATTTTCCAGATACCACTTTGATGGGTATAATAGGGACTGTCCAGGCATAGAGTCCATAGTGATGATACTATTGTCGCTTTAGATGTTTCATATCCTTCTTCCTGTTTGGGTTTATTCCACTTGCAAACATTGGATTTGGTCTAAATGGCTCTGATTTTCAAAGAGTTTACAAATGTTTCAAGAGGTTTCAGCCTCAGAAATCCAAATTGGCCACATCATTATGATCAGAGGAACTTAAAAGTGATAACATCTAATAATTAACTTGGTTTGAAATTCAAAGAATTCAAAGCTTTGCATGTATATATTATATATATTTAAAACTGTAAAACTGCATTTATATATACTTACTTAAATTTATTGATATATAGTTTATGTTGTTAGAGTTGTATGTATGTATATATACTTTTAGCTATTCAGCTAGAGGCATGCTATCATATTTTTATTATAGAATACAATAAATTACTAAAAGATGAGAATACTAATACCTGAATTTAAATACAGTATGGGCAAATACAGAAATGGCATGCATATCTAATTAAACTGTATGCTTTTCACTTCAAAATCATTACTATTAATGTACTGTACATGTATATCTAAACTGATACAAGTCAAGTCAGCATTGCAGGAACTTCCGAAGTGACCTGAGTGAATTTTTATATTATTTTCAAGCCAAGCATACATCTTGAGTAGTCACATTAGGAATTTAATAAATATAACTCTTTTTATACACCTCATAGAGATTGTGTGATTATATATATCTTTTTTATTAATTTGGATAATTTTTATTATTATAAACATTAATTATTATGTCAACTAGTTTTAGTATATGATGATAAGGAAGGCAGGCATGAAGAGAGGGAAAGGAAGGCAGGCGCGAAGAGAGGGAAAGAAGGCAGCCGTGAAGAGAGGGAAAGGAAGGCAGCCGTGAAGAGAGGGAAAGGAAGGCAGCCGTGAAGAGAGGGAAAGAAGGCAGCTGTGAAGAGAGGGAAAGGAAGGTAGCCGTGAAGAGAGGGAAAGGAAGGCAGCTGCAAATAGAGGGAAATGAAGGCAGCCAGGAAAGGAGGCAGCCGTGAAGAGAGGGAAAGGAGAAAAACTTTTTACGATACATACGTATGTTGTGCAGTTAAACATATGTGTCAATTATTCATGTATATCATTGTACATGCAGTGCTACATGGGACAAAATGCCTATGCAAAGCACATGAAGCACTTAAATATAATTAATAATTAATATAATACAACACATGTAAATTCCATGTATACAAGATCGGGTATAATTTTAAGTTTGTCTTTCTTTGGTTAGCACTAGATAGCTAGTCATACATTTTAAGTTGCATGATTCCATATACGTATATTAAAGACATAACACAATAAGTCATCAATCAATTATGCATAAATGCATAAATATAAATAGTCTAAAACTAACACTGTTCAGATGGAAAAGTGTCATGTAATCCATGTAAGTATATTTTATTAGAGTCTTTTAGCATAATCTCAATCACCTGATAAGAATTATTTCATCACGCTATATATTGAAATATCACACTTAATCATTAGAAAATATTATGATAACTTAAAAGGGAAAAGGAAATCTTACATATGTGTATACTTTCCAAGGTCTTCCCAATCAACTAGAACTTAGAGCTTTTTGGTTAACAACATCACCTAATATATATACTAAAAAGTATAGACTAAATAGTACACTTCCATCTTAGCATGCATGCACGGGAGCTTATTCGTCTAGATCTATATATACTGTATATTAAGTGATTCATATAACAACTTTAAGTTATATATATAGCAGTGCTGCAACACAGTGACTAACAGATCTAAAGGAATTAAGGAAGATCGTGCATATACGTTCCAAATATAGAAGTGGCATACTGACTTAACCGCCGTATGACGCACATCACTTCTATATGTTTGCGAATGCATCATATATGATAATTGTTTAGTTGTTATGAATGAATAGTGACACAATCACTTTTAAAGTAAAAGGGGAAAGTATAAAAGCAGGAATGGAATGGACGGAACGGAATGGAACGGAACGGAACGGAACGAAATGGACTCAATTACAGTGCATGCTAAACGAATTTGTCTTAAAGCTGTATCTGAGAAGTCCATTTTATGCGTTGATACCGGAAGCCAGAAATTTGCTGACATTCTGATTGGAAACCCACTAATATTTATTATGTATGTCCTTTCTTTTGGCTCTTATATAGGAAGATAGTATATTCTATTTGCTTGGAAGAATAAAACAAATCGGACAGCTCATCATTGAAGTATCTGTTCTATAGTTTTAAAGGGATCGATCAATATACAAGTATGGTGAAGAGACCAAAGTTGGAACATGTTGGAATAGTAATCCATATAATAGTTGTGTTGGCAGTTTGGGTACTCTTTCTCTTGCCAGTGATTTTCTATTATCGTTCAAGAGAAGGCGGCAGTATTGAATATCTCAGCAACCTATCTAATTTTCAAAACCTTGAAGGGTTTTGTCCATTGGCAAGTAATGATAGTACAGTATGCCAAGGGAGGGGAGTTGGGAACGTTAACGGAACTTTGGACTTGTCAGCGAATGCGTCAAATGTAGGATAAGTATATAGTAAAATGCATGCGTATAAATATTATTAAAATAGTTCTTTAAAATTATACTTTCTATATACCTAAGTATTTAACTTCTACTTTAACGAATGATTTGGTACTGATAATCATGTTTACTCTTGAAAATATGCGTATAGGGATTAAACTCAGCTCTGGACTGTATAACTTACGGAAATAGTGGTCCCTGCACAGATGTGTTGACTGACATTGTTGAATTCGAAGACCTATCATTTGATCAACTTAAAGTGCAACCAAATTGTACCATTCTTGGTAAAGAAAGCTGTTCCATTTCAGAAATAAATTCTTTAATTACACAGTTATTGAGCATTCCACTTGTGACTGATGAATGCAAGAAAGATGGATTACCATTTCTCTGTCAGTATTTCTTTCCACCCTGTATAAATGGTACATCCAACATAGTATTGCCATCCAGACAGGATTGCTACAAGGTTCAAACTGACATATGTAAACTGGAATGGACATTATTATCAAAGGTAACTGCTTTCTCTACTCTTCTACCTGATTGTAATTGTCTCCCTAAAGAACAACTGATTGCAATTGAGTCCAGTGAAGATGTCCAACATTTCAATGAATCAGTAAAAACTGTCCAATGTACTTCATTGTTTACTCAAGTGGATTGCTTTTGTTTGCCAAGTTGTTCTACATTTCGAATAAACACAGAATCTGGGCAAATAGCAGAAGAATTTTTTGTTTACTTTGCCATAGTAATGTGCTTTTTGACAACAAGTGTCTATTTTGCATTGGTATACAAGAGAAGGAAGGCATTGTAAGTGCATGTTGTAAACATCACCAACTTTGTAACATCTCCTGTTACTATATATAGTTGATCATTAATAATGTTTTGGCTAGCTCCTTATATATATATATATATGGCAGGTATGTGTGTGGAGCCTTCAAAATCATACAAATTCTATAAGTATCCCCAGAATCGAAGTATAGCCATATTGTGAAATTTATGGGATGAAGTACATGTATATACATGTACATTATACTGGGAATCCATTAATTGAATTTGTTCTATTTCTATTGCAATTGTACTTTTAGGTTGAAGTATCCAGCAATCCTAATTATGCATATTAACACACTGCTTTCTATTCTAGGTAAGAGATATTAAGATTGCTATTACTAATAAAGTAGAACTGGTTTACTGGACCTATATATCATTTGATATCTAGCATTATCACATGGTTCTGCCATTTTGTCCGCCATTTTGATTTAGATTTCCATTAAATACTATATATACAAGACTTATTAAAGAGAAGTAGGGATGTTAGTGCTTCCAATAGTCACTAGCATGGTAATGAAACAAGACAGGGATCATGTGACAAGTCTAACCATTCAGAAGTGGCATATACTGATGTATAAGTGACTTAATCATATGTATCACTTCCTTGGGTGCATTAGTATAGCTGAAGTAGGGATGATGCTTCGTTGCTGATTTATGAGGTCTTGATTGATAACATTGACTAGGGGGACCATATTTTTTGGCCTTTCTTACTTAGAGAGCACTACCATACTCTTTGATAATATAATAAAAAATCAAAACAATTATAATAATTATATTTTATTACTACGTTTACTTTCTGATATTTTACAGCTGTTGTAGTTCTCATTGGAAAGGTATATCCAGACAATGGTCTATATTGTAGTCATTCAGATTTTCTACAAACAATTCTAGCTGAGCCAACAGCTTATTGCAGTATATCTGGTATGTCTGACATGACTTTTGTTTGCCTAATATATACATAATACATGTACAGCTGTGTGTGGCCATGAAGTATTCACATAATTATACATGTATACGTTATGAGCATATGTATTATATTCTTGTATGTTATTATTTGATGTAACCTTTTAATTTTTGTATGGGATAAAATCCAGAGTCAAATGATGAGACATATAAAACAAAAATTATGCAATGTTTAAATCTTGCAGATTATAAGTCTAACATTATTTTATATATTTCCACCAGGTGTAATTTTCCAGTTTACTGTCACATTTGCCTTCATCCTGTGGCTTCTTCATATTATACACATTTGGATTACACTCTTCTTTCCAATTTGGTCAAGAAGACTGACTAAACATCTAAAGCTTATCCATGTATCAGTAATGGTGATTACAGCACTGATATGCAGTATTGGGCCAATTGTTGTACTTGCAAAATACAAATATATTGTGTCACGACTTCCACCATTAGCTTGTGTTGCAAATGATCTTGATGTAGTGTTTTATTTACTAATTCTTCCAATAAACATCATCCTACCACTTGGAGTGTCATTTTTGACAAATATATTTTGGATTACTTGGAAGGTATATATATATGTAAATCAGCATTCAACTTGATGTGTTATTTACTATATGTTTCAATGTACATACATTTGTATATAGTCAAACTTTATATATATCCATATGTGGCTGCAAGTATTATATCTATAACATATCTGCCGTGATTGTTAACAAATAAGACTTCTTTAAAAAAGGACTAGCTCATTTTTAACTACACAGTAAATTTGCTAACTATATAGGAGTCCAAATATTTTGTAACCCACATTGATTGTATAGAGTAATTATATGTGCTTTGGATTTGGACAAGCATATCAACAGGAGGTAAAAATGAAAACAATATAGGAGTTGCACGGATTTATTATATACTGTAATGTTAGCCATACTTTGGTACACTTTTTATATATAGAGCCAATCATTTACCAAGAATCGCTCCTTCACCCCTGAAGTAAAGGTATTATCACTGTCCATCTTCTATATCATTACTGGTGTAATAGTTCTGGCAAGATTTAGTGAGTCAGTAGGAAGTCATAATGACTATATCAATGGAATATTATCATTTTCCAGTTGTTATTTTTATTATGATGGGGAAAAGGAATGTCCAGGCATAGAGTCAATAGTCAATGAGGCAAATGTTGCTTTAAACATTATTTCCTTCTTCTTCCTTGGGCTTCTTCCGCTGACAAACCTTGGGTTTGGTTTGAAAGGCTCAGACTTTCAAAGAGTTTACAAATGTATCAAGAGATCTCATCAGCCTGTGACATCCAAATTTGTTTTGTCCTCGGATTCAATTAAAAGATCACAAACATTGTCAACTTCTAATAAAGTTGACATTGAATTACAAAAAAGTGACTTTAATTAGGTTTATACTTTTTGGACACATAAACTAATACATGTAGCTAGCTATCCATATTTTGACACGATGCATCCATTTTACACCTTACATTAATATACATTTTCATTAACACATTTCTTTGATTTCAGTGTGATGACACCTTTTTCATGTGTATAAACAATGGGTTTTAAAAACAAAATCCACTCAAGAAGCATTCTCTGTATGTTTCACTGTATAATACTTACATACTTAGTTACTTCCATGGGGTTAAAGTTGATAATTTCATGGAAGAACTGAAAGTTATTACATGTTATGTATATACGTATATTATGTTGTATATATGTTGAATATATATAAAGCTGAAACTTGCTGTCAGCACTCACAGATATCAATAAAAATTATCCGATAAGTTTCTGAAGTTTTGATGTTCATAATCACTCATATTTGCCCTATTTCTCACCATACATTAAGTTTGTATACCAGAATCTAATGTACATTTAGTGCTATAACTCTGTCAAATGGAGAGATATAAAGCTGAAACATGGTGTCAGCATTCACAGACATCTTTCAATCATGTCCAATGAGTTTTTGAATTTTGATGTACACTCATATATATTTGCCCTATCTCTCATCATACTGTACATTAACTTATTATACAAATATCTAATGTATATACATTGAGTGCTGCAACTCTGTCAAATTGAACGATTATGAAGCTAAAACCTCTTGGCTGCATGCACAAATAGCCATACAGTAAATCCTGTTAGTTTTATAAAACTGCAAACAAGTATACACGAGTTAAAGCAGATCGAAAAATACCCTAGTATTGAATATACACAACCACAAGCGTTTTCTTAGGGAATTACTTTATTTAATTAAATAGATATCAAAACCTTATAATAGTAGGCCTACCAACCTGGACACATCTCTAAGGTGGTTGCGGTTCCCATAGTGGTTGCATGGTAGCACTTAGACTCTGAAGCTGTCTCCTAATTGGTTGGTGCCATATAATCACCAATAATCCGGATTTCGGGGGGGGGGGGGGTCCACGCATGTGGGATTGGCATATGATATCAATCTTAGGATTTATATGAGTCGGCCATATCGAGAACTGGTTCTTCTCACGCAAGTGACACCCAAAGCTCAGTAATTCGCTTCGGCAGATTCGATAAGCTGAATGTTACCAACGATCCCGGCCTCTGAGCATCGTGGATGGTAGCGTTCGGTATGGCCCAACTTTTTTTCTTTGGAGTTTTGTTAGCTGTCAATTGGCGATGCAACTCTGTCAAATGGAGAATATAAAGCTGAAACTTGATGTCAGCATTCACAGACATCTATCTAGCATGTCCATGAGTTTTTGAAATTTTGATGTTCACTCATATTTGCCCTATCTCTTACCATACATTTAGTGCTGCAACTCTGTCAAATGGAGATATACATATAATTCCAGAATGTTTCATTTATGAAATCATGTTAGTTACATCAATGTGATCTTAGATATATAATTCGTGTATATATGTAGAGTAAACTACGTATGACTCTGACATTTTTGTATATGCATGTGTATACATGCAAGTGTAAAGCAAATAGAGGTTGTCTTAAGTATGTATACACTTTCATATGATGTATGAAGTTAATTGAGCAACAATCTTTGGAATATATAGAACTTTTCAACCCATAGGTCTTCATCAGCAATATATATATAATCATGATTGCGACAGATAAGCCCTATCATTTCACACTTTCATATATATGTAACTGCATAATATATAGCTATAGTCTTATATAGATGCAGTCTATTAAGTGATTCTTGATCATGTAATGATTGAAAGGGGCGGAGCATTCTTCTTACACTAATTCAGATATGACAGTTCTGAATTAGTGTAAGAAGAATGCCCCCTTTACCAATTAAAGACTCTAGGTTCTAGCTGATTGCGAAGACCTTGGAAAGTATAACACACCTATGTAAGATTTCCCTTATCTAATTATGTTACCACAAGAACTTAGAGCCTTTAATTGGTAAACAACATCACCTATTATAGCACACCATTCTACTTAAAGTGTATATAGAACCTGTAAATATACCTCATTCCTCATTATGCAGGTATATATATGGTCATGATCATATCAATGTGTCAGTGTCCAGTTTATACATAGTTTGCATTCAGTAGTACATTTTGTGGTACCTGTATAATACAGTGCAGTGACTAAAATTTGCTATTTAACTTGATACGTAACTTTCTCATACTGGAGTCAGAGCATTTTTAATTTGCATTATATATGCAGTTGTACTTTAAATTTGTAAAGTATATACATCAATATGTATATCAATTTCATTGGATGTCCGCCTATATAGAATGACAACGTATAAAACATGCGCATACCTCAAGTAATTATTGCATAAATTTTACCATGCATGCATGCAAGCTAATTTACAGATTAGTATATGAGTACATTTACCATTCGTAATAACACTTACACACACACACATGGCTTCCATGCAATGTTATTACTTTGCCAATGGAAGCCAGAATTTTTTGTTGACATTTTGTTGAAAAACCCACTGATAACTGCTCCCAATGCATATATATATAGACACTGAATATCCCTATGGTTAATATATAGCTAAATTCACTATGCAAGTGTAAGTTCAGGATAATATCTGTTAGGAATAAATTTGACAGTAAATTTAATGAATACAGTGAATCTTTATCTAATCTTAAGAGCTCTTTAAGAAGTATGGTGAAGAGACCAAAGTTGGAACATGTTGGAATAGTAATCCATATAATAGCTGTGTTGGTAGTTTGGATACTCTTTCTCTTGCCAGTGATTTTCTATTATCGTTCAAGAGAAGGCAGCAGTATCGGATATCTCAGTGACCTATCTGATTATTTATTCAAAGGAACTACCTTGGAAGGCAATAGTTCCTTCAATGAAACACTAAGTAATGAATTATGCCAGGGAGTTTGGAATAAAACATTGGACTTGTCAGTGAATGTTTCACTTGTAAGAATAATATAACTGTATATTGTACATAGCCAGAGTTCAAGTTATGTATAAAAATGTCTGGGATAGCTACGTACAGTTATTATTAAATATATAACAGCAAGTTTTAGTATAGGCTAAGCTGCAATGTATTATATAGGTGGGCTCTATAAAAAGTGCTGCTTTACACTAGCAAACCTGTATAACATGAGATATTCAGATTACATATATACAGCACTATGACTTATAAATTGCAGGCTAGATCACATGGCCTATAAATTAAGTGGATTTTCAAAATTTGTGACTAAGTCCCACATATGCATGTTACTTTAATTCTAAAAGAGTCACCCACATGCAGGTTTGTATGAGATCTCAGTTATATTTATTATATAGATTTGATGTACGTACGTATATACGTATAGCTAAGACACATGCAATTTTTTAATTCAAATTACTTTCTATCTACCCCTAATAATCATTATCTAATGATTTACAGCTGTTGAGAGAAATAATAGAGCTTGTTTTATACAGAGTATAAATATACAGAACCATTTTTGTAAAAATATTTCCCTCTTTAAAATATGCAGAGTTTCAACCCAGCTCTGGAATGCATAAAATATGATAGTGGTCCCTGCATAGATGTGTTGAGTGACATTATTGAAGACCTCTCATATAGTGAGATTGAAGTGCAACCAAATTGTACTGTTCTTGGTAAAGAAAGCTGTTCCATTTCAGAAATAGATTCTATAACGTCACAGCTGTTGACTAATTCACTAGTGTCCAGTGAATGTAAAAAGAGTGGATTACCATTTCTCTGTCAGTATTTCTTTCCACCCTGTATACATGAAACATCCAATATACTACTGCCATCAAGACAAGACTGTTTTAAGCTTCAAATTGACACATGCAAAGTGGAATGGACATTGCTATCTCTCCTACCTCAATACTCTAGTCTCCTACCTGACTGTAACAACCTACCATGCAGACCAGACGACTGTGAAGAAGGCCAATATATTCAGACTAATGACTCAGTAGGAACTCTTCAGTGTACTTCATTATTTACTCAAGTAGATTGCTTTTGTTTGCCAAGTTGTTCCAGATTTCGGGTAAACACCGACTCAGGACAAATAGCAGAAGACTTTTTTGTTTATTTTGCCATTGTCATGTGCTTTTTGTCAACAAGTGTCTATTATGCATTGGTATACAAGAGAAGGAAGGCATTGTAAGTGCATGTCGTAAATATTACCAACTTTGTAACATCTCCTGCATGATTAAATAACGTACGTAGTGTTTTGGATAGTTTTATAATTATGATATGTGGATTGAACAAACCTCTAAAAGTAAATATAGTTAGACTAAGTGTTCCTAGAAGTATTAATATTATACATACAGATAATTTATATTGTCTGTCCTTTTGATTCTACATACATACGTATATTTCTATTGCATTTAGGTTGAAATATCCAACAATCCTAATTTTGTACATTAACATACTGCTTTCTATTCTAGGTAAGATAAAATTTGCTGATTTTTTAATTTTAGGTTATATGACTTGCCAATTTCCTGCAGTATATATATATAAGCCAATTGCAACTTTTTACTCTTTTGAGTGTCTAGAGACGCAGTTGGTTCTTTTAGGATTTGGACATTTGACCCCATAGGTCTTCTACAGCAACTGATGGTGACTCCTGGAGGTTGTTTCTTTTTATAGACAATTCCCAGCTTTCACGATCAGTCACTGAAGAAGACCCCCCAGGCAGGGTTGAAAGTCCTAGTGTCTCTAGATGTTGAAAATACTATAAAAGATGAACCATTTTAAAGATATATAAGTTTGGTGTAAATAGAATCTCTTATTGAATCGGCAAACCATGGTACATTTTATGCAGCTATAGCATACGCTAACTCAAATATTTAAGCATCCATTCTGAGGAACATTGTTTGGCTATCTAATGTTTTTAAGCTATGGAGATTTAACTGTTATACAGTCATCCTGCAAAATTATAAAACAGTTCATGAATATGTATGTCCACATAATATATTTCTTTCGTTCTACAGCTATTGCAGTTCTCATTGGAAAGGTATATCCAGACAATGGTCTATATTGTAGTCATTCAGATTTCTTGCAAACAGTTTTAGCTGAGCCAACAGCTTATTGCACAATATCTGGTATGTCTGACATGATTTATTGTGCCTATGTCTATTCTGCTGTAAACGTTCAAATAATAATGATGAAACATCACAGCTTTTCAATCAGCTTCAGATCTTAATTATATATAAATTCACCTTTTTAAATTTTGAGTGATCAGCCGCATCCCTTATCTGCTGATAAGGAAACAAAAAGACATTTTAGCTTTTGGGAGTATATATCAGCAGGTAAACTCACTTCCATCATATCCCATAATGATGAGCCCTAATAAGTTAATGGCTCGACTATCTCTTTGAGTAGCCAAGGGTTCCCATCAAGCATCCACCCTTTGCCTATTGCACTCCTCAGGAGACATGTGTGGGTGGGGTAAAATCCAGAGTCAAATGATGAGACATATATACTTATATACACAGTAAAACCTCTATTAACGGACACTCCCAATAGTGGACAGTCTCTGTATAACGGACAGCATGCAATATACCAACTTATTTTTGTATACGATTAGTACATTAGCAACTCCCAAATAAAGGACAACCTCCGAATAGTGGAAAAGTCCCTTTGCACCAACTTGTCAGTTATTGAGAGGTTTCACTGTATACCTACGTACTTTAAAACAAAATTTATGCAACGTTTAAATCTTGTAGTTTGAGTCTAATATTATTTTATATGCTTCCACCAGGTGTAACTTTCCAGTTTACTGTCACATTTGCCTTCATCCTGTGGCTCCTTCATATTATACACATTTGGATTACACTCTTCTTTCCAATTTGGTCAAGAAGACTGACTAAACATCTAAAGCTTATCCATGTATCAGTAATGGTGATTACAGCACTGATATGCAGTATTGGACCAATAGTTGTCCTTGCAAAATACAAATATATTGTTACACGACTTCCACCATTAGCCTGTGTAGCAAATGATTTTGATGTAATGTTTTATTTAACTATTCTGCCCATGAACATCACTGTACCACTTGGAGTGTCATTTTTGGCAAATATATTTTGGATTACTTGGAAGGTATGAAAATTAATTTTATGAAAAGAAACAATAACATAGGAGCTGTTATGTTAATTTACTAATTATAATATAAAGCCAAACACATTTTGAAATTTGTTGCACTTTTTATATATAGAGCCAATCATTTACCAAGAATCGCTCCTTCACCCCTGAAATAAAGGTATTATCACTGTCCATCTTCTATATCATAGCTGGTGTAATAGTTCTGGCAAGATTTAGTGAGTCAGTAGGAAATCAAAATGACTTTATTGATGGAATATTATCATTTTCCAGTTGTTATTTTTATTATGATGGGAAAAAGGAATGTCCAGGCATAGAGTCAATAGTCAATGAGGTAAATGTTGCTTTAAATATTATTACCTTCTTTTCCCTTGGGCTTCTTCCACTGACAAACCTTGGGTTTGGTTTGAAAGGCTCAGACTTTCAAAGAATTTACAAATGTTTCAAGAGATCTCATCAGCCTGTGACATCCAAATTTGTTTTGTCCTCGGATTCAATCAAAAGATCACAAACATTGTCAGCTTCTAATAAAGTTGCCATTGAATTGCAAATTAATTAGGCTTTTACTTCTTGGACACATAAATACATGTATGCATATTTTGACACCATCCATCCTTTAACTTTGCATCTATATAGCATTTTCATTATAAGCTTCTTTAATTTGATTTCCGTATTAAGATGTCTGTGTGAGACCTTTAATTTTCATGTGCATAATCAATGATTTTCATAATAAAGATAAACAAAATTTGCTCCAGAAACTGTTGTATATTGCACTAGTTTACTGTGGCCAACTCAATAATTATAAACTGGTTACAAAGATCAGAATAATACATAGTGGGTATACAAGTGATAAAACAATACTAATGATATAATGATATAACTATGGGAATACATGGTCACATAGTAATGTTAGGGCCTATATAAGTTAGGAGTATGCCACAGAAACATTCTTGATAAAATACAGCATATACTGGCATATTGTATATCGCTCACATCCATGGAGTTAGTAGCACCTTAAAGTTGAAGGTTTTATATACAGTGGAACCCCCGCCTTATAGAAGGATTTCTAAAAACATATACGTACAACTGTAAGATTCACCTGTCGTGTTATATATATAATATAGTATATATATTTATTATCACGCAGAGAGAATTATTTGGTGAGCAAGTATAGTTACAAGTCTATTGATTCGATATGGTATATTTCCACTTAGAAGTTGACTATACTAATCAAATTGAAATACTCAAAAAGGAAAATGTAAAAACACAACAGGTTTAATTTTTTGGCTTCGAGTGTTATTTTAACTCAGACATACTTACTGGGAAAGCCTATAAGTGCTGCCCATGTTCCATAATATGGAACCACTAGCTATAATGAACCATGTGATGGGTTCTGATACAAAAACATAATAGAGATAATATGCATGTGTGTGAGTAAATTAAATATACTCACACACAGGCATATACACATGATGATGATGATGATGATGATTTAAATAGTTTTACCTAATATTATAGACAAAGCTATTTAATTCAATTTGCATTTTAGGGCCTTGGAGTTTATATAATAATACAATAATCCTATACCCTGGAGTTGGATATATGTAATCTTGCTTAAATAGAAAGTATGAAGAAAGGGCTTCAAAGTATTGGAATACTAATCCATATAATAGCTGTGTTGACAGTTTGGGGACTCTTTTCTTTGCCAGTGATTTTCTATTATCGTTCAAGAGAAGGCAGCAGTATCGAATATCTCAGTGACCTATCTGATTATTTTTTCAAAGGAGCTACTTTGGAAGGCAATAGTTCCTTCAATGAAACACTAAGTAATGAATTATGCCAGGGAGTTTGGAATAAAACATTGGACTTGTCAGTGAATGTTTCACTTGTAAGAATAATATAACTGTATGTTGTACAGAGCCAGAGTTCAAGTTATGTATAAAAATGTCTGGGATTGCTACGTACAGTTAAGTATTAAATATATATATAACTGTAAGTTTTAGTAGGCTAAGCTGCAATGTATTATATACAGTAGGTGGGCTCCATATAAAGTGCTGCTTTACACTAGCAAACCTGTATAACATGAGATATTCAGATTACATATATACAGCTGCACTATGACTTATAAATTGCAGGCTAGATCAAATGGCCTATAAATTAAGTGGATTTTCAAAATTTGTGACTAAGTCCCACATATGCATGTTACTTTAATTCTAAAAGAGTCACCCACATGCAGGTTTTTATGAGATCTCAGTTATATTTATTATATAGATTTGATGTACGTACGTATATACGTATAGCTAAGACACATGCAATTTTTTAATTCAAATTACTTTCTATCTACCCCTAATAATCATTATCTAATGATTTACAGCTGTTGAGAGAAATAATAGAGCTTGTTTTATACAGAGTATAAATATACAGAACCATTTTTGTAAAAATATAATTTCCCTCTTTAAAATATGCAGAGTTTCAACCCAGCTCTGGAATGCGTAAAATATGATAGTGGTCCCTGCATAGATGTGTTGAGTGACATTAATATTATTGAAGACCTCTCATATAGTGAGATTGAAGTGCAACCAAATTGTACCATTCTTGGTAAAGAAAGCTGTTCCATTTCAGAAATAGATTCTATAACGTCACAGCTGTTGACTAATTCACTAGTGTCCAGTGAATGTAAAAAGAGTGGATTACCATTTCTCTGTCAGTATTTCTTTCCACCCTGTATACATGAAACATCCAATATACTACTGCCATCAAGACAAGACTGTTTTAAGCTTCAAATTGACACATGCAAAGTGGAATGGACATTGCTATCTTTCCTACCTCAATACTCTAGTCTCCTACCTGACTGTAACAACCTACCATGCAGACCAGACGACTGTGAAGAAGGCCAATATATTCAGACTAATGGCTCAGTAGGAACTCTTCAGTGTACTTCATTGTTTACTCAAGTAGATTGCTTTTGTTTGCCAAGTTGTTCCAGATTTCGGGTAAACACTGACTCAGGACAAATAGCAGAAGACTTTTTTGTTTACTTTGCCATAGTAATGTGCTTTTTGTCAACAAGTGTCTATTTTGCATTGGTATACAAGAGAAGGAAGGCATTGTAAGTGCATGTTGTAAACATCACCAACTTTGTACCATCTCACATCTCCTGCATGTCACTGATTATATAACGTAGTGTTTTGGATAGTTTTATAATTATGATATGTGGATTGAACAAACCTCTGAAAGTAAATATAGCTAGTCTAAGACTAAGTGTTCCTAGAAGTATTAATATTATACATACAGGTAATTTATATTGTCTGTGCTTTTGATTCTACATACATACATATTTCTATTGCATTTAGGTTGAAATATCCAACAATCCTAATGTTGTACATTAACATACTGCTTTCTATTCTAGGTAAGAGGTATTACATAAAATTTGCTGATTGTTTAATTTTAGGTTATATGACTTGCCAATTTCCTGCAGTATATATATATAAGCCAATTGCAACTTTTTACTTTATTGAGTGTCTAGAGAGTGTCTAGAGACGTAGTTGGTTCTTTTAGGATTCGGACATTTGACCCCATGGGTCTTCTACAGTAACTGATGGTGACTCCTGGAGTTTTCCTCCTTTATAGACAATTCCCAGCAGTCACCATCAGTCACTGAAGAAGACCCCCCAGGGTTGAAAGTCCTATATAGAAGAGCCAAATGTAAATAGAATCTCTTATTGAATCGGCAAACCATGGTACATTTTATGCAGCTATAGCATATGCTAACTCAAATATTTAAGCATCCATTCTGAGGAACATTATTTGGCTATTAAATTTTTTTAAGCTATGGAGATTTAACTGTTATACAGTCATCCTGCAAAATTATAAAACAGTTCATGAATATGTATGCCCACATAATATATTTCTTTCGTTCTACAGCTATTGCAGTTCTAATTGGAAAGGTATATCCAGACAATGGTCTATATTGTAGTCATTCAGATTTCTTGCAAACAGTTTTAGCTGAGCCAACAGCTTATTGCACAATATCTGGTATGTCTGACATGATTTATTGTGCCTATGTCTATTCTGCTGTAAACGTTCAAGTAATAATGATGAAACATCACAGCTTTTCAATCAGCTTCAGATCTTAATTATATATAAATTCACCTTTTTAAATTTTGAGTGATCAGCCACTTTGGCTGTATCCCTTATCTGCTGATAAGGAAACAAAAAGACATTTTAGCTTTTGGGAGTATTTATCAGCAGGTAAACCACTCCAATCATATCCCATAATGATGAGCCCTAATAAGTTAATGGCTCGACTATCTCTTTGAGTGGCCAAGGGTTCCCATCAAGCAAAAATTGGTTCCACCCTTTGCCTATTGCACTCCTCAGGAGACATGTGTGGGTGGGGTAAAATCCAGAGTCAAATGATGAGGCATATATACTTATATACACAGTAAAACCTCTATTAACGGACACTCCCAATAGTGGACAGAGACGGACAGCATACAATATACCAACTTATTTTTGTATACGATTAGTACATTAGCAACTCCCAAATAAAGGACAACCTCCGAATAGTGGAAAAGTCCCTTTGTACCAACTTGTCCGTTATTGAGAGGTTTCACTGTATACCTACGTACTTTAAAACAAAATTTATGCAACATTTAAATCTTGTAGTTTGAGTCTAATATTATTTTATATGCTTCCACCAGGTGTAACTTTCCAGTTTACTGTCACATTTGCCTTCATCCTGTGGCTCCTTCATATTTTACACATTTGGATTACACTCTTCTTTCCAATTTGGTCAAGAAGACTGACTAAACATCTAAAGCTTATCCATGTATCAGTAATGGTGATTACAGCACTGATATGCAGTATTGGACCAATAGTTGTCCTTGCAAAATACAAATATATTGTTACACGACTTCCACCATTAGCCTGTGTAGCAAATGATTTTGATGTAGTGTTTTATTCAACTATTCTTCCAATAAACATCATCCTTCCACTTGGAGTGTCATTTTTGGCAAATATATTTTGGATTACTTGGAAGGTATGAAAATTAATTTTATGAAAAGAAACAATAACATAGGAGCTGTTATATAAATTTACTATTAATATAAAGCCAAAGGCATTTTGAAATTTGTTGCACTTTTTATATATAGAGCCAATCATTTACCAAGAATCGCTCCTTCACCCCTGAAGTAAAGGTATTATCACTGTCCATCTTCTATATCATTACTGGTGTAATAGTTCTAGTAAGATTTAGTGAGTCAGTAGGAAATCAAAATGGCTATATTGATAAAATATTATCATTTTCCAGTTGTTATTTTTATTATGATGGGAAAAAGGAATGTCCAGACATAGAGTCAATAGTCAATGAGGTAAATGTTGCTTTAAATATTATTACCTTCTTCTCCCTTGGGCTTCTTCCGCTGACAAACCTTGGGTTTGGTTTGAAAGGCTCAGACTTTCAAAGAATTTACAAATGTTTCAAGAGATCTCAGCCTGTGACATCCAAATTTGTTTTGTCCTCGGATTCAATTAAAAGATCACAAACATTGTCAGCTTCTAATAAAGTTGCCATTGAATTGCAAATTAATTAGGTTTATACTTCTTGGACACATAAATACACGTATGCATATTTTGACACCATCCATCCTTTAACTTTGCATCTATATATTTTTCATTAAGCTTCTTTAATTTGATTTCCGTATTAAGATGTCTGTGTGAGACCTTTAATTTTCATGTGCATAATCAATGATTTTCATAATAAAGATAAACAAAATCTGCTCCAGAAACATTCTTGATAAAATACAGCATATTATATTATACTGGCATATTGTACGTATATCGCTCACATCCATGGAGTTTGTAACACCTTAAGGTTGAAGGTTTTCTAAAAGGATATATATACAACTGTATGATTCACCTGTCGTGTTATATATCAAAGAGAGAATTATGTTGGTGAGCAAGTATAATTAAAAGTCTAATGATTCGGTATGGTATATTTCCACTTAGAAGTTGATTATACTAATCAAATTGAAATACTCAAAAGGAAAATGCAAAAACACAACAGGTTTTTATGGCTTCCTGTGTTATTTTAACTCAGTGGGAAAGCCTATAAGTGCTGCCCATGTTCCATAATATGGAACCACTAGCTATAATGAACCATGTGATGGGTTCTGATACAAAAACACAATAGAGATAATATTCATGTGTGTGAGTAAATTATTTATACTCACACACATGCATATGCACATGATGATGATGATGATGATTTAAATAGTTTTGCCTAATATTATAGACAAAACTATTTAATTCAATTTGCATTTTAGGGCCTTGGAGTATATATAATAATATAATAATCCTATACCCTGGAGTTGGATATATGTAATCTTGCTTAAATAGAAAGTATGAAGAAGGGGCTTCAAAGTGTTGGAATACTAATCCATATAATAGCTGTGTTGACGGTTTGGGGACTCTTTTCTTTGCCAGTGATTTTCTATTATCGTTCAAGAGAAGGCAGTAGTGTCCAATATATTAATGATCTTACTGATTTCTTTGAAAGTCTCAGAGGGATTTGTTTGCCAAAAAATATTTCCTCTAATGGAGTATGTGAATTGAATACAACTTCTGAATTTTTGGCAAATGTGACAAAGGTATATACGCATGAAGAAGTAATACATTTGTACGTATAAATTACACAATGTTAACTCCTATAATTCTTTCCTTAATTACTAATGAAATTATAATTAAAGTAAAATATATACGTACATGGACCACCTTTTGGTTGTGTAGTGTAATTTAAACTCGTGCAATTGTTTGGGAAGTCTCTATACTGATTTAATTTTTGCATAAGTATACAATGGCATGAAGCAGATGTTAAATGTATACAGAAAATTATAAACTTATATCCAGAACACTAGAATGAAGTGAATTAACATGTACAGTCGCTATAGACTCTATTATATCTATTGTGGTATTATGTTTCACTAATGTATTAACAATTTTCACTCGTGATTCTACAGGGTTATAAGCTTCCAGACTGTGTAACTTATGGAAATAGTGGTCCCTGCACAGATGTGTTGACTGACATTGTTGAAGACCTCTCATATGATGAGATTAAAGTGCAACCAAATTGTACCATTCTTGGTAAAGAAAGCTGTTCCATTTCAGAAATAGATTCTTTAATTACACAGTTGTTGAATAGTCCCTTTGTGTCTAGTGAGTGCAAGGAAGATGGATTACCATTTCTCTGTCAGTATTTCTTTCCACCCTGTATAAATACAGGAACATCCAACATAGTATTACCAACCAGAGAAGAGTGCTTCAATGTTCAAACCGACACATGTAAAGTGGAATGGACATTGCTATCTCTCCTACCTCAATACTCCAGTCTCCTACCTGACTGTAACAATCTTCCATGCAGACCAGCCTTGAGTAAAGAAGGCCAATATGTTAAGACTAATGAATCAGTAGGAACTCTTCAATGTGCTGCATTGTTTACTCAAGTGGATTGCTTTTGTTTGCCAAGTTGTTCCACATTCCGGGTAAACACCGATTCAGGGCTTATAGCTGAACATCTTTTCATTTACTTTGCCATTGTCATATGCTTTTTGACAACAAGTGTCTTCTTTGCATTGGTGTATAAAAGAAGGAAGACATTGTAAGTAATATTATTAAGTTAAACATACAATCTTAATAAAAACTCCCATAAGTAAGTAAAAAAGAGGGTGAGTGAGTAGTTTTAATTGCATTCATTGAGTCTGAAAATCTGTTTATTGGAGTTATCAGCAATGAAATTGAATTTGAAATGGGTTGAAACTTGCATTTGTAATTTTCGCTGCTTCAAATAGAATATATATTAATCCATAACAATAACAAAGAGCACATGTACAACATTGAAAATACACAATAATTTATGGCAGTTTGCAGGATGTAAATCTCAAAATAATTGAAACAAGAATTTATATAATAATGTGACCATATATATACTGATGGGCCCCTAGCTATGTATATAAGCTACTCAACAGAGTATGAACCATCTATATAGTCCCATTAACTGCCCATATACTTACTATGAATATGTGTGTTTCATGGAAGTGCACTTGCAGATAATGCTAAAACTACATATGGATAGTGATTATATCTAATAACAATTTAACCATTCCTATATGCTTCAATAGCATTTTTATCTATACATCTTGTTTTGATCATTTTTAGTGATTCTTTCATTTTCAGTATTAACCTGTATGCTAGTATAAGTTGAAGTTCTATGTGAGTGATACATATATGGATAATTAGATGTCATTAGAAGCCTTACCAAATAGTAATTATGTATATTCTGTTCATTTTCAGAAGCCTATATGTATATCATGACTTGCATGGCTGAAATTCTTATACTTACTTTATATATACGTATTTTGCATAGATTGAAGTATCCAGCAATACTTATTTTATATATTGATATACTCCTTTCTGTTCTAGGTAAGAGATATTCAGCTCTCATCACAGGATCAAATTTCAGGTTTCATATGGCATGAAACCTATTTAAAACTTCTTGAACAGCCAGGTTTCAAAGGGTGCTCAAATATATAAGTAGATTATTTCATGGGTTTCAAATTTTAACAGTCCCCTTTCTGAGTTTTATACATACTTTCATACCTTTTGAAACCTGGCTGTTCAAAGAGTTTCAAATAGGTTTCATGCCTTATGAAACCTGACATTTGATCCTGTGCATGATATATTATTATTATATAGAATTGTATGTATGTATGTAAAATCTTGTAGTATATAGCGTAAATATAGGTTTATACGTACATGTACACACACAGCATAAGAGATAATGTACGAAAGTAACAACACTGCTTAATTTGCTTTGTTATGTAATAATTGATGAATTGAAGAATGGTAGTTAAAAGCTAGTATATAGGTATATTAGTTAAAATCAATTAGCATTTCCTTGACAGCACCAGCTTATAGGGACTATATATCTAATAAAAGCTATAGACAGTTCTTAGACTCCTAAACCCTCATAGTTAAACGTTATAGGACATTTTTGTTAGGCCCTTACGTTCACCTTGTATAATAGTCTCACAGATATATCAATATACGTATGTACGTACATAATGCTTTAATTTATCTTTAAAGCTATTGTAGTTCTTATTGGAAGGGTATATCCAGAAAATGCTCTTTATTGTAGTCATTCAGATTTTCTACAAACAATTCTAGCTGAGCCAACAGCTTATTGCACAATATCTGGTATGTCATTATGTGTACATGTGTATTATAATATTATGTGCTTCAGAATCTGGAACTGCACTATATAGCCAAGGGATTGGGACAGATGTCGCTTGTCAATGATTACCAAACGTTTCGACCCAATCTCGGGTCTTCATCAGTGGTAGTGAGATTACAGGGCATGGTGACTTATATATCGGTAGGGGGAGGGGCAGGTGAGATGGCTGTGGGCGACACCCCACTCCACTCCCCCTCTTGAACTGGACACTCCCAAAGCCGTGGTGGTCATCCCTTACGTTAAGCATCTGTCAGAATCCATTCGGCGCATCCTCTCCCCGCTGAAGATCCGTGCCTGCTTCAGACCACACCGGACTCTGAGACAGGCACTGGTCAATTTGAAGGACCGGGTCCCTCTCCAGCAGAAGGCAGGGGTGATCTACAGGATCCCCTGCAACGGTTGCCCCAGAGTGTATGTAGGCCAGACTGGCAGAACACTGGCCCAACGGCTGAAGGAACACAAACGGGCTCTAGTGAGTGGACACCTGGCACAGTCGGCAGTGGCAGAGCATGCTGCACAGGAGTCGCACGACATTGACTGGGAGGGTGCCACAGTGATGGATGTTCAGCAGCAATATCAACAGAGATGCCTGCTGGAATCGTGGCATATCCGATCTGAATTGAACACAATGAATAGAGATGAAGGCAACCTCCCCCCGGTTTATGACCTCCTCGTCTGCCAGCCTCGATCCTCAGACTAGTCAAGCCCCACCCACCCCTTGACCCATCCAGTCACACACTTTCACTATTTATTCCTTACTTACTGCACTGTTTGTTTTATCTTACTGCATAAAATATACCTCACGTGACCACCCACACTCCCAGCTTCCCACCCATTATTTTCCCGCCCACAGCCATCTCACCTGCCCCTCCCCCTACCGATATATAAGTCACCATGCCCTGTAATCTCACTACCACTGATGAAGACCCGAGATTGGGTCGAAACGTTTGGTAATCATTGACAAGCGACATCTGTCCCAATCCCTTGGCTAGTGCAGTTCCAGATTCTGAAGCATGAATACACCTAGCCACACAGAGATCTTCAATATAATATTATGTGTTAAAATATCGCTAATAAAACTTTACAAACAAGTGTACTAACTAAAAGTTGTAGGGATGGCAGTGCCTGCATAAGTGATTGACATATTGGGAAAACATATCGAAACAAGGTCCTGATGCGCCCAGACATAGAAATGATAACGATGTGTATGACTAAGCTTCAGTATACCAATTCTACATGATTAATTAGCCTTATCATATGAACACTGTCTTTTTCGTTAATTTTCCAGATGTATCAGTCACTGTTGCAGGGTCACCATATGCACCATCCCTACGTCCAACTTCATTTTTGAATGTATAATATCTATATATATGTATTACATGCATGTGTGCTATGTTATTATTATATACATACGTATATTTTTTCACCAGGTATCACTTTCCAGTTTACTATCACGTTTGCCTTCATCCTGTGGCTCCTTCATATTATACACATTTGGATTACACTCTTCTTTCCAATTTGGTCAAGAAGACTCACTAAACATCTAAACCTTATCCATGTATCAGTAATGGTGATTACAGCACTGATATTTAGTATTGGACCAATTGTTGTCCTTGCAAAATACAAATATGTTCTGACACGGCTTCCACCTACAGCCTGTGCAGCTAATGATCTTGATTTAGTGTTTTATTCAATCGTATTTCCGATAAATATTATCACACCACTTGGAGTGTCATTTTTGACAAATATTCTCTGGCTTATTTGGAAGGTACATATATATATGTAAATCATAACATCATATCCAAGTAATCTCTCTTTACATTTCTATATAATAATTACTAAATGTATAAATTATGATACATTGAATAAAGCTGCCATTTTGTCCTTCTATTATTACATTAAATCTCTTATGTACATTTATACTAAAGCAAGCATTGTTATATCTCTCTCTATATATATACTGTTTATGTATTGCTGAGCTGTTAAGCAAGGCAACTAATTGTGATGCATTAATTGCCATTTTGTGTTTGTATAATGTATGGCTATATATTCGTATTACATTAAATATGTTCAGTTTTGATAAGCAAAAGTATTCACTGGAAGATATTACGCCAAACCAGCCAAGGGACCGAAGTCTGATCTTGGCTGGGGGACCGAAGTCCTATTAAAAATGGCAACCAGTGATCGCCTCCCAGTCATCCAAGATGGAAAAAAATTCATCAAAGAACCACAGACAGCTGTTTCGCCCTCATTTGGGCTCATCAGTGTGGTTCATTGTGAGCACTCGGTCTCGCTTAGACTGCAGCCCTCCATCTTTGTTTATTATGAAACCACAAGTGTTTCACTTGTGGCTGATTAATAAGTGAAGACGGTCATCCAACTCACCATCATTGAAGTGTACCACACTGATGAGCCCAAATGAGGGCGAAACAGCTGTCTGTGGTTCTTTGATGAATTTTTTTCCATCTTGGATGACTGGGAGGCGATCACTGGTTGCCATTTTTAATAGGACTTCGGTCCCCCAGCCAAGATTAGACTTCGGTCCCTTGGCTGGTTTGGCGTAATATCTTCCAGTGAATACTTTTGCTTATCATCCTAGCCTTTGCACAGCTCAGTGCAATTAACTCCCTTTTTTCATGTTCAGTTTTATATATATATGTTCTATAATATTATTATGCTCACTTGTACTCTCTATAATTTATAGGGACAGTCACTTAGCAAGAATCGCTCCTACACTCCTGAAATAAAAATATTAATCCTGTCCACTTTCTATGTCATTGCTGGTGTCATCGTTTTAGTGAGATTTAGTGAGTCCACTGGAAGTCATAATGAGTACGTCAACAATATACTATCATTTTCAAGATGCTATTTTGATGGCAGAAATAAGGATTGTCCAGATATTGAGTCAATAGTTAACAAGACCTCTGTTGCTCTGAATATTACATCCTTCTTTTTGCTTGGGCTTATTCCACTGACAAACCTTGGGTTTGGTCTAAAAGGCTCAGACTTTCAAAGAGTTTACAAATGGTTTACAAAATCTCAGCCTGGAACATTGAAGCTTGTGTTTTCATCTGATTCCTTTAAGAGATCACAAACAATGTCAACCTCCAATAAAGTTGAAAATTAAAAGTCAATAATTCTCAAAGGGTTAATGCTCATCTTTGGACATGCAATGTTTAAATATTTCAGCACTTTTCATATAAACGTATATGTATACCATTATTATAATGTAGATTGGAAGTTTATAAGTTTGCATATAATACTATATTTTAATGTATAACTCTACCAAATAAGCTGATATATATTATACATATTATGAAACTATAATTTGGTGACAGTTGTCACAGAGATTTATAAAATATATCCAATGAGTTTTTTTAAATTTTATGACAAATAATACGTATATGTTTATGTATACCCTATTATATCACATTATACATTAAAAAAACATCAATTTGTTTTTGTAAAATTACTTTGGTAACTAAAGTTATATTACCTTATCAGACCCACCAGATAATACGTATATCTGTCTCATGTTACTATTGTCGATCACTAAGTATGAATGTAGGATACTAAAGTAAAATAGTACATGTATATATGTACATCATAGTGAGGCAGTTTGGAAGAGATGAACTTCAGTAATTGTCAAACACAAAATTACTTCTTGATATTCGAGTAGGAAGAGATAGCTGAACTGTCTCTCTTTTATCATAGCTATTATCCTTCTTCCTGATTGGACTGGCTATTTTGAGGGCAATGATAAGGAATGTCCAAATGTAGAGTCAATAGAGTTAACAAGAAACATTTGTTTCTCTGCACATTACATCCTTCTTCTTGGTTGGATTGATTCAATGCACTGACAAACCTTGCATGGGTTTGGCATAAAAATCTCAGACTCTCAAAAACTTGCTCCAATCTGCTTTGCCAAATGATTCTCTTAAGAAGAGTACATAACTGCTTCAATTTTAGAAAAAATTGAAAATTCAACTTCGATGTACATGTATAGTGAAACAATTTTAATTTAACCTATAAGAGGCTCACCTTTGAGCCAGTGTATGACATTATAATAATATTCATACATGTATGTATATACTGCTGTGTCTGTATATAGGAAGAAAGTAGCATGTATTTGCAAAACACACATTAGTCAGATTTTATGGCTTCAACATTATAACAAATTAAATTAATCTCTAATAAATGTCAACGAAAACACAATAATATTTGGCTCTGCAAGAGTGTCACTCCTATAAACTATTTGTGAGATGTTCATATAAGGAAACAAAAATGAGGAAATGTTGTAACAAACACGATAATTGCCAATCTGCACTATACTCTATAAATACTATTTGCAGTCTACATATTATACGTATATATATCAGTCAGCTAGCTATTAAGACAGAGAATATAAGTATACGTACGTATGATCATGATGAAGGTACCTCAAGTCATTGGGATACTAATCCATATAATAGTTCTGTTGACAGTTTGGGGACTCTTTTCTTTGCCAGTGATTTTCTATTATCGTTCAAAGGAAGGTGGTAGTATCCAATATATTAATGATCTTACCGATTTCTTTGAAAGTCTCAGAGGGATTTGTTTACCAAAAAATATATCCTTCAATGAATCTTGTCAAGGAGATTTGAACATAACAAAAGTTTCAGTAAATGAATCAGAGGTACATATGCGTACGTATATAACACAAGTTATTTCTATAAGAGCTAGTATTATTGTTTGTGCATTGAAAATATACATGTAGCCTTATATTTCAATGCACAGACATAATATATATTGGAAGTTGTTCTGAAATGGTCATCCTGTTAACAGTGCATATGTAATCTGATACAAGTTTAAGATCATATATACCATGCATATTTTCCATTGTGGTACATTCAGATATATATAATTAACCACCTAGATAATTGACTCTCAAAGAACCTTTTACAAAACAGCTATAAAATTCTTTAACGTGTACTTTGAGTTTTTCATGGTACATATGGTACATAGTATATATAGCAATTTGTATAATTTCATGGGGTCCAGCCTGTATATATACGTATAAATGCCTCACCTGTTATATTGGTGTATAGTGTTTAACTCCACAATGTATACAATATGGAAATAATGATCCCTGCATTAGTGTGTTGAATAACATTGTTGAAGACTTCTCATATGATGAGATTGAAGATACTTCTTGTCCTTAACAATTCTATATATAAGGGTCATATATATATGCAAGTTAATATATAGCTACTATACGTATACGTCCAATATAATGCTGTAAGCATGCATGGTGGTATTATATGTTTCACTAAATTAAATGTGTATATTAACAATTTTCACTCATGATTCTACAGGATTATAAGCTTCCAGACTGTGTAACTTATGGAAACAGTGGTCCCTGCACAGATGTGTTGACTGACATTGTTGAATTCGAAGACCTCTCATATGATGATGAGATTAAAGTGCAACCAAATTGTACCATTCTTGGTAAAGAAAGCTGTTCCATTTCAGAAATAGATTCTTTAATTTCACAGTTGTTGGATAGTCCTATTGTGTCTAGTGAATGCAAGGAAGATGGACTACCATTTCTCTGTCAGTATTTCTTTCCACCCTGTGTAAATGATACATCCAACATAGTGCTGCCATCCAAGCAAGATTGCATAAAGATAGAAACTAAAACATGTAAAGTGGAATGGACAATTCTATCAAATCTTCCTGATTACTCTAGTTCTCTTCCTGATTGCAATTGTCTCCCAAAAGTATCACAGTCTAACAAAGGCCAGTATATTCAGACTAATGAATCAGTAGAAATGGTCCGATGTGCTTCATTGTTTACTCAAGTGGATTGTTTTTGTTTGCCAAGTTGTTCCACATTTCGGGTAAACACAGAATCAGGGCAAATAGCTGAAGATTTTTTTATTTACCTCGCAATTGTAACCTTCTTTTTGACAGCAAGTGCCTACCTGATCTTAGTGTATAAGAGAAGGAAAACATTGTAAGTATATGAACGTTAATTCTATATACACCATTTCTAATAAATTCTTGATGATATTTCTGAGATAAATCAAGTTGCATCTCTAAATTAATGCATTACCCACAATATTTTATTAGTATTCTCTTTTTCTTGTTCTTAGATTGAGATACCCAATAATTATTATTTTGCACATAAATATAATCCTTTCAGCTCTAGGTAAGAAAAAATTATTACTGTTTGTGTATACTTAAATATTAATAATATTAGAGGCCATTATTCTGACCAGCAAAGCACAAAGACCGAATTCATATAGGATGGGAGGCAATCACTGCATGGTTGTCATTTGTAAAATTAATTTAATCCCCTAATCAAGATATATACGCTCACTAGCTATAGCAGATCATGGTCCACTTATTATATATATCATGCAAGTGCATGTTCACAGTCAAACACAGTTTATACCTTTTAGCTATTGTAGTTCTCATTGGAAAGGTGTATCCAGACAATGGTCTATATTGTAGTCATTCAGATTTTCTACAAACAATTCTAGCTGAGCCAACAGCTTATTGCATAATATCTGGTATGTCATTTAATTTGGTACGTCTATATATATACATATATGCCATGCAGTACTATACAACTGTTACACATAAAAACATATAAATACACATAGTAAATGCACACTTTACATGTTTTAATTATATATAGTACTACGTATCTACTTAGAGCTTGAAAGTATATACATATTACACTTAATTTTATGTATTTACATAATTCATTTCAATATGTACAGGTGTAACTTTCCAGTTTACTGTCACATTTGCCTTCATCCTGTGGCTCCTTCATATTATACACATTTGGATTACACTCTTTTTTCCAATTTGGTCAAGAAGACTCACTAAACATCTAAACCTTATCCATGTATCAGTAATGGTGATTACAGCACTGATATGCAGTATTGGGCCAATTGTTGTCCTTGCAAAATACAAATATGTTCTGACACGGCTTCCACCATTAGTTTGTGTAGCAAATGATCTTGATGTAGTGTTTTATTCAATCATTCTACCAATAAACATCATTGTACCACTTGGAGTGTCATTTTTAGCAAATATCTTTTGGATTGCTTGGAAGGTATATACATATATTAGACAGTATAGGCATGCATGTCTATACATATAAAATAATGTCATATATATAAGCAAGCACATATGTATATAGGTCTATATCTATAAATGAATAAGCCAAAATAATCTATTTTAATGATTTACTTTTTCATAGAGTCAATCATTTAAAAAGAACCGTTCCTTCACACCTGAGGCAAAGATATTAACATTATCAATTTTCTATATCCTTGCTGGCGTATTTTTGTTAGTGAGATTTAGTGAGTCCTCAGGAGGTCGAAATAACTATATCAACAAAATTCTATCATTTTCCAGATGCTATTTTGAGGGTAATGATAAGGAATGTCCAGATATTGAGTCAATAGTTAACAAGACCTCTGTTGCTCTGAACATTACATCCTTCTTCTTGATTGGATTAATTCCACTGGCAAACCTTGGGTTTGGCATAAAAATCTCAGACTTGCAAAGACTTTACAAATGCTTTATGAAATCACAGCCTGTACACATGACATCAAAATCTGCTTTGCCAAATAATTCGTTTAAGAAGAAAACACAGAACGCTTCAACTTTGAAAGGAGTTGAAAATTCAACATCGATGTAGTGAACCATGCATGCTATAAGTTGATCCTCAGCTTGAAAACCATAACCTATCATGTAAACTCTATTATCTGTTTGTACGTATATGTCAGCATGCATGCATTAATAAAGCTTAAACCACAGCACATTAAATTTATGTACATCTACATATATTCCTTGAGAGAGAGCCAGCTAGGAACTTAAAGGTTGCAATTGATTTCATGCATACACATAACACTCAGGTGAAGCATTCAGGATGTTTGTATTGTGTCCTATGCACTCTATATATAGCCATGTATCAGTAATGATGATCACAACAGTGGTATATTCATTGAACCATGCAATTGTTGTACATATCTTTGCAATTCATAAATTCCACTTTAGTTTGTGGGCAATGATCAATCATTTGTCCGATAAATACTATCACATCATTTCATGGCTATGGGTATGTCATTTTTGGCAAATATCTTCTAGATTGCTTGGAAGGTACACAAATCACAATTACTAAAAGATAATTCTACCCCCTCTAGCTACAGTGTATAGCTACAGCCATCATATATATAGCCATCATTCAAAAACTTACAAAATCTGTATTGCCAAATGATTCTCTTATTAAGAAAAGTACATAACTGCTTCAACTTTGGAAAATTTCAACATTAATCGATGTATAGTGAAACAGCTTTAATTTAGCCTACGTAAGAGGCTCATCTTTGCGCGCCCGTGTATGTCAAACATTATAATGATATTCATGTATGTGTACATACCACATTTATACCACTGTGTATTATATAGGAAGAAAGTAGCATGCATTTGCAAAACAAACATTATAGCATTAGTCAAATTTATGGCTTCAACATTAAATTAACCTCTCATAAATGTCGATGGGAACAGAATAATATTTTGGCTCCGCAAGAGTGTCACTCCTATAAGCTATTTCATATAAGGAAACAAAAAATGAGGAAATGTTATAACAAACACGATAATTGCCAATTCTGCATGCATACTCTATAAACACTATTTGCAGCCTCAAGCTCTATATGTATATACATATCAGTCAGCTAGCTATTAAGACAGAGAATATAAGTATATATATGATCATGATGAAGGGACCTCAAGTCATTGGAATACTAATCCATATAATAGCTGTGTTGACAGTGTGGGGACTCTTTTCTTTGCCAGTGATTTTCTATTATTGTTCAAGAGACGTGCTCACTATATAGCTATAGCAGATCATGGTCCACTTATTATATCATGCACGTGCATGTTCACAGTCAAACACCCTATTATATCTCACCATACATTAAAAAACGTCAATCTGTTTTTGTAAAATTACTTTGGTAACTACAGTTATATATATTACATTATCAGACCCACCAGATAATACGTATATCTGTCTCATGTTACTATTGTCGATCACTAAGTATGAATGTAGGATACTAAAGTAAAATAGTACATGTATATATGTACATCATAGTGAGGCAGTTTGGAAGAGATGAACTTCAGTAATTGTCAAACACAAAATTACTTCTTGATATTTGAGTGGGAAAGAGATAACTAAACTGTCTCTCTTTTATCATAGCTAATATCCTTCTTCCTGATTGGACTGGCTATTTTGAGGGCAATGATAAGGAATGTCCAAATGTAGAGTCAATATATATAGTTAACAAGAAACATTTGTTTCTCTGAACATTACATCCTTCTTCTTGGTTGGATTGATTCAATGCACTGACAAACCTTGCATGGGTTTGGCAAAAAAATCTCAGATGTACTTTCACAATTGCTCCAATCTGCTTTGCCAAATGATGCTTCAACGTACTTCGGAAAATTTTGAAAATTCAACTTTGATGTATAGTGAAACAGTTATAATTTAACCTATAAGTGGCTCACTTTTGAGCCCGTGTATGACATTGTAATAATATTCATGCATGTATATACGTACATATATACCGCTCATGCATGCATAAGTTAACGTATATACCGCTGTGTCTCTATATAGGAAGAAAGCAGCATGTTTTTGCAAAACAAACATTAGTCAAAATGGCTTCAACATTATAACAAATTAAATTAACCTCTCATTTTTGTCAATGAAAACAGAATAATATTTTGGTTCTGCAAGAGTGTCACTCGATCCTATAAGCTATTTGTGGGATGTTCATATAAGGAAACAAAAAATGAGGAAATGTTATAACAAACACGATAATTGCCAATCTGCACGATACTCTGTAAACACTATTTGCAGTCTACATACATATATATATCATGATCAGTCAGCTAGCTATATAGACAGAGAATATAAGTATATGATCATGATGAAGGGACCTCAAGTCATTGGAATACTAATCCATATAATAGCTGTGTTGACAGTTTGGGTACTCTTTCTCTTGCCAGTGATTTTCTATTATCGTTCAAGAGAAGGTGGTAGTATCCAATATATTAATGATCTTACTAATTTCTTTCAAAGTCTCAAAGGGATTTGTTTACCAAAAAGTATTTCCTCCAATGAAGTATGTGAATTGAATACAACTTCTGAATTTTTGGCAAATGTGACAAAGGTATACGCATGAAGACGTATTACATTTGTACGTATAAATTACACAATGTTAACTCCTATAATCCTTTCCTTAATATTGAAATTATAATTAAAGTAAAATATATACGTACATGGACCACCTTTTGATTGTGTAGTGCAACTTAAACTCATGCAATTGTTTGGGAAGTCTATATACTGATTTCATTTTTGCATAAGTATACAATAGGATGAAGCAGATGTTAAATGTATACAGAAACCTATAAACTTATATCCAGAACACTAGAACGAAGTGAATTAACATATGCATGTACAGTCACTATAGACTCTATTATATCTCACAGATAGCAATTAGTCTATTTAAGCAACCTCAATTATCCTATTCCTCTTTTAATTAACAATTCTATATGTACGTATATATATAATTAAGGGTCATATGCAAGATAGCTACTATAATATGTATACATCCAATATAATGCTGTAAGCATGCATTGTGGTATTATGTTTCACTCATGTATTAACAATTTTCACTCGTGATTCTACAGGGTTATAAGCTTCCAGACTGTGTAACTTATGGAAATAGTGGTCCCTGCACAGATGTGTTGACTGACATTGTTGAATTCGAAGACCTCTCATATGATGAGATTAAAGTGCAACCAAATTGTACCATTCTTGGTAAAGAAAGCTGTTCCATTTCAGAAATAGATTCTTTAATTACACAGTTGTTGAATAGTCCCATTGTGTCTAGTGAGTGCAAGGAAGATGGATTACCATTTCTCTGTCAGTATTTCTTTCCACCCTGTATAAATACAGGAGTCTCCAACATAGTATTACCAACCAGAGAAGAGTGCTTCAATGTTCAAACCGACACATGTAAAGTGGAATGGACATTGCTATCTCTCCTACCTGAATACTCTAGTCTCCTACATGACTGTAACAATCTTCCATGCAGACCAGCCTTGAGTAAAGAAGGCCAATATGTTAAGACTAATGAATCAGTAGGAACTCTTCAATGTGCTGCATTGTTTACTCAAGTGGATTGTTTTTGTTTGCCAAGTTGTTCCACTTTTCGGATAAACACAGAATCAGGGCAAATAACTGAAGCATTTTTCATTTACCTCACAATTGTAACCTGCTTTTTGACAGCAAGTGCCTACCTGATCTTAGTGTATAAGAGAAGGGAAACATTGTAAGTACCATTTCTAATAAATTCTTGATATCTCTGAGATTATTAAATCATTGCTGTATCTCTATATTCATGCATTACCCACAATATTTTATTTGTATTCTCTTTTTCTTGTTCTTAGATTGAGATACCCAATGATTATTATTTTGTACATAAATATAATCCTTTCAGCTCTAGGTAAGAAAAAATTATTAATGTTTGCATATATGTACTTAGATAAAACAAATATTAATAATTTTGGAGGCCAATCTATATTGATTAAATTAATTTTATATATAAATGGCAACCATGCAGTGATTGCCTCCCATCCTATATGAATTAGCAATAGGTCTTTGTGCTCATAGCAGATCATGGTCCACCTATATATTATTTTAAATCATGCACGTGCATGTCAAACACAGTTTATACCTTTTAGCTATTGTAGTTCTCATTGGAAAAGTGTATCCAGACAATGGTCTATATTGTAGTCATTCAGATTTTCTACAAACAATTCTAGCTGAGCCAACAGCTTATTGCATGATATCTGGTATGTCATTTAATTTGCTATGGCTATATAATATGCCATGCAGTAATATGTGCAACACATATAAACATTTCAATATATATATTATATATACACACAATAAGTACACACTTTATATGCTTCAAATATATATATATAGTACTACGTATCTACTTAGAGCTTGAAAGTACATACATATTACACTTAATTTTGTGTATTTACATAATTCATTTCAATATGTACAGGTGTAACTTTCCAGTTTACTGTCACATTTGCCTTCATCCTGTGGCTCCTTCATATTATACACATTTGGATTACACTCTTCTTTCCAATTTGGTCAAGAAGACTCACTAAACATCTAAACCTTATCCATGTATCAGTAATGGTGATTACAGCACTGATATGCAGTATTGGGCCAATTGTTGTCCTTGCAAAATACAAATATGTTCTGACACGGCTTCCACCATTAGTTTGTGTAGCAAATGATCTTGATGTAGTGTTTTACTCAATCATTCTACCAATAAACATCATTGTACCACTTGGAGTGTCATTTTTAGCAAATATCTTTTGGATTGCTTGGAAGGTATATACATATTATACAGTATAGGCATGCATGTCTATAAAATAATGCTATCACAGGATCAAATATCAGGTTTCAGAAGGCATGAAACCTATTTGAAACTCTATGAACTGCTAGGTTTCAAAAGGTATGTAAGTATGTATAAAACTCGGAAAGGGGGCTGTTAAAACTTGAAACCTGAGAAATTAATCTGTTAGCACATTCTTGAGCACCCTTTGAAACCTGGCTGTTCAAGAAGTTTCAAATAGATTTCACACCATATGAAACCTGTAATTTGATCCTGTGTACATATGTATATAGTCTATCAATAAATGAATAAGCCAAAATAATCTATTTTAATGATCTATATATTCATAGAGTCAATCATTTAAAAAGAACCGTTCCTTCACACCTGAAGCAAAGATATTAACATTATCAACTTTCTATGTCTTTGCTGGTGTATTTTTGTTAGTGAGATTTAGTGAGTCCTCAGGAGGTCTAAATAGCTATATCAACAAAATTCTATCATTTTCCAGATGCTATTTGGAGGGTAATGATAAGGAATGTCCAGATATTGAGTCAATAGTTAACAAGACCTCTGTAGCTCTGAACATTGCATCCTTCTTCTTGATTGGATTGATTCCACTGGCAAACCTTGGGTTTGGCATAAAAATCTCAGACTTGCAAAGACTTTACAAATGCTTTATGAAATCACAGCCTGTACACATGACATCAGAGTCTGCTTTGCCAGAAGAAAACACAAAATGCTTCAACTTTAGAAGAAGTTGAAAATTCAACATTAATGTAGTGAATTGAACCATGCATGCTATAATTTGATCCTAAGAGGCTTAGCTTGAAAAACATAACCTATCATGTAATCTCTAATATATATATGTTTGTACGTATATGTCAGCGTGTATGCATTAATATATAATTTAATAAAGCTTATACGTATTTAGAGAGCCAGCTAAAAGGTTGCAATTGATATCAGCATATATATGCATAACACCCGGGTGAGAATGTACATGATCATTCATGTGCATGGGTCCTATATACTCATCAAACATCTATAGCCATGCATGTATCAGTAATGATGATCACAACAGTGGCATTCATTGAACCATGTTGTACGTATGTATATATATCGGTATATATGTTCTGTATGACATAAATTCCACTTTAGTTTGTAGGAAATGATTAATTATTTTCCCGATAAATACTATCACATCACTTCATGGCCATGGGAGTGTCATTTTTGGCAAATATCTTCTAGATTGTTTGGAAGGTACACAAATCACAATTTCTAAAAGATATATATATAACCTGCACTGCCCCTATATATACATAGTTACAGTGTATATAGCCACAGCCATATATAGCCATCATTGCAAAGAACTTGCGCATACATGTTCATGCAGTGGCTTTTTAAGGGAGTGAGAATGCAGTTCATGCACAACCACATACAGCAGATATTTGATGTATATATATACCTTAAGGGGGAAGTATAAAGTTTCACTACATTCAACGAATAATAACCCATTTTCAATCTATTCTAGAGTAAAAGGCCTATATTATAAAAAGCTAAATTAAACTTGTAATTTGGAACTTTGGAAGATGTACACCTGCGTCCACTGCAATCAAGAGCAGATGATGTACACATGTAATAATAATTATAATAATGTATATGGCTACATTGGTTAAAGACCATTCTGTAATTAACTTACACACAATTAATGGTTATATTTGACTCTGTTCCAAACATCTCCGAGTTGTGTGTTCCTCTTGAAGCAGCTCTTACAATCACTGGACGATCTAATCTCACGGATGGGGAGCGCAGTTTGCTTGCTCTCCCCTGCCGTTTGGGGGTATGGGTCTAATCCCAACCCAATGGACACATCCGACGATCAGTTCACGGGATATCACATCACCATTGGTCAACCTCATCCTTAAAATGAAGCAGGACATTCCAGATGAATTGATGATATGAGGTGTGATTAGAGAGACCAAGGCTGACCTAAGGAGGCAGAGAAGAAGCAGGTATGAAGACTTGGCTGCCAATCTCAGAATGAATAGCAAACTCAAACGCCACGTTGAATTTGCAAAAAACAAAAAAGGTCCTCCATTTGGTTAACAGCAATACCACTGGAGAAGAAAGGTTTTGCCCTCCATAGAAGTGCCTTCAGAGACACTATATGCTTGAGATATGGTTGGTTATCCAACCATAAAACACAATGAACTGCGTGACATCACAACCAGCGTACTATATATCAGGAGTTATGTATAGATGTATGCATCGAGCCACAGCTACAGCCAATTGAAGGAATGGAACAGTGGTATGTCACTACCAATGCAGAGGATAATGCAAGATCAGATATTCAAGTCTAAGGATTCTGGGGTACACGTCATCAAAGTGTATTTTTTGACATAATGGTCTTTAATCCAAACGCACCCTCTTACCATAACACCCGGCTTGGTTAGTTCTTGCTACATCAGAAACGTACATAAAAAGAATAAAGCATATAAACAGCGGATTCTTGAGATCTAGAATGGATCATTCACCCCTCTGATTTTCAGCACATCAGGAGGATTAGGTAAAGCGGCAAACATCTTCTATCAAAGGCTAGGATCAATGTTCGCAGAGAAGCGAAATCAACCATACTCTGTCATGATGAGATGGCTAAGATGTCAACTAAACTTTAGCCTGTTGCGATCATCCATCATGTGCATTAGGGGATCCAGGATACGGAGATTTCCCAATACCCCAGAATCCCTGGTACTCGCCACCTGTGAGGCCAGGATCTGATTCCAAACTTGATGAACTGACCTGATCATGACATTATAATCTACATGGTACATGTGAATGAACTTGGTATTACTATATCGATCGGTAAAAAAATTGACTCTACAGGTTATATCTTAATGAATGTTTTAAGATGAATTTGACCTTTCAGCCACAACAGTAGCTGAATATATTCCACATAGATTATGAAGCTGACTGATAAGAGATCATGTAGCTAATAATTGCGACAACATAGCCTATATGCTAGTTAATCTGTGGCTAGAAGTGTCTTAATTGACCAGTTACTTCAAGATTACCAGTTTATAGTTAAGGATCGTGGTGTGTACTATTACTGTTTATTGTAAAGGTCTCGTAAACTCCACAAATTAGAATGCTGGAGGGAGAGTTAGTGGATCCTACCTATTATCGTTATAGTAAACTTTCTGTCTATATAAAGTCAATCTCGAGATACGAGCCGAACGGCCTCTTCTATGTACATAATAGCTATACGGTGTTACGTGTGTCGGTTGCAAGAGAACCGTAAACTATTTATAGTCACGTGACCTCCTGGTAACCTAGACGCGGTGCATACATGGAATGTTGCAATTCTTAAGTACTCCAAAAGAGAGCCGGTTTCGTATAAGAAAGAAAAGAAGCCAAAAGAATCGTGATGTAAACGAGGATAGTGAAAGTGGTTCATTAATTACTTCAACAGTAATTTCTGTTGCTGATCATGATAAAACAAGGAAATGGGTAAGTCGCGTGCTTCTAATGCTAGATTTGTTGTCTTTAAATGCTTTATGAACATAATTTCAGGATTTTACCTTACTAAAGAAACTGGTTCGCTTCTGCGAGCTTTATAAAACCTTTAGAATGGCGCTAAATCTAGACTCAGTTCTCCTCGCCTACTCGGGACTATCCCTCTTTTAGAACAACCCTATCTGACATATCTCTATAGTAACCGTAATGGTGCTTGTAATTATATAGGCAAATAGATACGTACGCTCAAAACTGTATCTATTTCTATTAGGTCCGTAAAAAATATATTCACTAGGTAAGAAAAATATGGCCACCTGTCTCATTTAGTAATTGCAGTGTTTGCAACTGTTCACTAATTTTTAAGCGGTGACCAATGGTTATCACCACATGCATGGTGACATCATTCTAGTGGGAATGTTTGTTCAAATGGTAGTCGCGACTTACTGATTGCAATGTCCGGTCTGGACAACCGATCTATAAAGTACTGTACATGCACATAGAGTAGTACTTTACAATGTGATTAGTTACTTAATTCCTTGCAGGTTTCTCCTCAGTGGGAAAAGGAAGACTGCCTCTGTGATCACGATAATGTCACTTGGGGAAAAAAGAGGCAAAGAAGGAATAGGAATCCGAAGAGTGCCACTACCCTGCAGGTTCAGCCAAACTGCACTCATGTTGGGACCAATGGACCACCTGTACCTTCTTGTGGTGTCAATAAGAGAAGTCTAAAGCCTTTAAAGCTAAAAAGAAATAATTCTACCATTCCTAGCACCACTATTCCTCAATTGAAAAAGGTACAATCTAAAGGATTTGACTCCAAACAAGCAGAAACTGCTCTCATGCAAAGTTGTAGTAAAGAATGTGTGTATGTTCGAGGTCTCACCAAGGAAGGCAATTCTGAAAAGGAAAACTCCACTGTTGCACCTCCAAATTTACAGGCCAGCACATTATGTACGCAAAGCCAACATCACCAAACAATTTCTCATGATAAATCTAGAAAAACTAAGAATATCTTATGTGAAGTATCAAATGAAGTTACTGTTGAACGTATGCCTTCTGAAGATTTATTTAAGAAGCCTAAATCCTTATTTTGTGATATTACATTATTCTCTCAGACGGAAGTTGTGTCACACAAAAATGAAAGCATCCGCCACCATATCACTCTGAACCATACCTTCCAGCCAGCGCTGACATCCTCTCCTCTAGACCCATCCAAAAGTGGCCCCATTACTGACCGAATTATACCTGTACCCCCCAATGCTGCTGCTAGAGGTACAGTGATCAAAGAGTGTTCAACTGACAGTGTTTATGTGGGCAATGAGCGACCAGTTGATGGTCTCTTGTCGGATGATTCAGCTAGTAACCAGTTAAATGTTATAGACTACAAGTCCGATAGTAGTAATCTGAATGGAAACTTTGATTTGAGCAAATCCTTTTCATCACTGCAGATAACTCTAGGTCAGTTTAATATTTTATATACTACTAAATGGATTTAACCTCAACCTACTATAAGTACATGCAACAAACAGATTTATGTTTGAAAAATAATGATTGTCATACATTTACATACGTATCTATAACCGTATCTACTAGATCCATCTGATGCCGTATTAGCCCCAGAAACACCACTTGTTGATGGTGAATACACCTCAGTGAGGAAAAACAAAAGGCCACTTTGACTGATTTTTATTTTTCACTCAACTTTGCCATCAAAAGACATGTATTTACGGTTATCAAGTGTTTTTATCACAGCATCTTATGATTTATTTTTTTGTCTAAGTACGTACGTATGTAATATAGAATGGGATTGGGAAACACTAGACTATAGATTTACACACATGAATATAATTACTCATAGAAGTTCGTGCTTTCTGCCATTTCCGCCATTTCCACTGCCCCATAGAAGTGTGTCAGCCATGCTGTCCATTTAACAGTATTCCTAAAAGTACTACATACGTATATAATAATATTATGCGCACTGTTTTCACTTTAGTTGGTAAGTGGGTATATAAACTATGAATGTAATTTATCCTTTAGCCACATCCCATTTATGTATATAAGCTACAATTTGAACAACATTCATTGCAAACTTTTAATTACAGTCTCTGATCATGCCCCAAGTATCAGCCAATGTTATCTTCCTCATCTAACTAAAGAATATTCATTGCAAACTTTTAAATATAGAGACTTTGAAAATCCTGGTGGTCTTGCCACAAGTGTCACCTACTGGTAGGTGCTGGTATGTTGGTGCTATATATGTATGTACTACCTTTGGTGGGGAAAATACGTACATATATGATGTAATATGTATGTACTTTCAATTTTATTGAAAATTTAAATCAAAAGAAGTTCAGTATTGCCCTGCTATTATCTAGGAGAATAATTGGGGAAATTGTAACATTGGACTTGTAATCCATGGAGTATAATAATGGATTGGCTTTGTTTACAGTAGACCAAATAATTATAATTCTCTTCGTCTATTGTGTAAACATTAAAATGTGTGAGGTAATCATATAATCACAAAGTCTGACCCATCCACCCTGAACCTTCCCACAAGTATATATAAGTGTAGTGAATTGCAATAGTTCTGTCACTTGCAAGTCTTCATTGTGTGTTTACACTGGAAGACATGGCAGTTTCTACAAATGGTGAACACGAGTTACAAGAAATCAAAGTTGTCACTGAACTGGTGTCCCGGGGTCCAAGTAGAGAACAAGATCCTTCACCTCAAGTAGCAAGCCAGCCTTCACCTCAAGTAGCAAGCCAGCAACCCCCTCCAAGTTCTAGAAGGCTAGGGGGACCCAGGAAAGTTTTTAAAGAGCTAAAAGACAAGTTTAAAAAAAAGGAGGACCGAGAGAATGCTGGTGCTCCGTGTGACAGCGCAATGAAACCTTCCTTTGAAGACTGGGAAAGATTAAATGAGGATGTTGTCTTGATGATTGATGCTAGCCAAAGTGAAGAGGCATGGTTAGAGGAGCTAATGAGTTTACAGCATATAAAGGTAAGTCCTCTCATGTGCTACCATTAACTAGACCAGACCATACTGGTGATGGAAGGAATGGACCAATTTCCTGCTACCTAGTTCCCTGAGCTTTGAATGGTGACACCGCATGTTCTTTGATTTTGGAGGAGATGACTGATAGATCGTCAGCATATAACTTTACTCAGTGGGTAGAAGTAAGGAATATCCTGCTGTCCCCCCTTGCATGAGGACCACTAGAGTTTGTGTCTGTGTTGGTTAATTAACCCGTACATTCCATTTGGGTACATAGGAACCACCTTAAAAAGGGCCACTGAGGTGTTTGAGTTAAATATTTTCAAAGTGCATGAACCTTCAATGAGACCTCGAAAATTAACAATTTAATGAATAAGAAAGACAAGATGATTTAAGTATGACCAAAACAAGTATTTCGAATTTAAAAAACTCGTGGGGCACCAGCTCATAACTCAAACTTCCTGCTGGTTCCTAGATATCTGGTTAACCGATTCCGGTTGTTGCTTGATTGCCGTCAATTTCAAGGCCATATCTCGCAGAAAACGTTTAACAGCCCCCTTTCCGAGTTTTATACATACTTTCATACCTTTTGAAACTTGGCAATTCAAAGAGTTTCAAATAGGTTTCAAGCCTTATGAAACCTGATATTTGATCCTGTGCATGATATCTTTTGCAAGGATCATCTTACAACTGAACTTTTAGAGCATCTAATTTTGTTGGTTGTCAGACATTTCAACCCCAAGGATCTTCTTCGATCAGTCACGCTCTATAAGTCAAAAGATAATGCTTTCAAAAGATGAGATTAACGCAGTTAGAAGAAATCCTTACTCTATTACATTGAAATAATACAAATATTATTTTTACTCTAAAGTTTTCAGTCTGAGAACTCTTTGAAAGAGGATAAGTCTGTGAAAAAAGGGAGTTAATTGCACTGAGCTGTGCAAAGGCTAGGATGATAAGCAAAAGTATTCACTGGAAGATATTACTCCAAACCAGCCAAGGGACCGAAGTCTAATCTTACTGTGGTTCTTTGATGAATTTTTTTCCATCTTGGATGACTGGGAGGCGATCACTGGTTGCCATTTTTAATAGGACTTCGGTCCCCCGGCCAAGATTAGACTTCGGTCCCTTGGCTGGTTTGGCGTAATATCTTCCAGTGAATACTTTTGCTTATCAGGATAAGTCTGTCTTTCCTTTAATCTCATATGGTAATTTATTAAAATAAAATGCCCCTTGATACTTGAAAGAGTATTTCAACATGTTGGTACGAGGCTGTGGAATATGTAGATTACAGGCTTAAAAGATAAATGTATGAAATAGGCACAGTCTATATGGTCTATATCTTTTAATTCATGGACATACGTATGTATATATTTCAGGCTGGATTAGTTTCCCAGTAACGCTTCTTTTGTATTCATGATGTTTGTGAATTGATTACTTGAAGTTTGATTAATATATATTGATACTTTGTTGTTTCATTTGCTTTCTTTAGGATGGGATAAAAACTGAATTTAAAGATATCAAGAGTGAATTAAAGCCACACTGGTGTAAGCAAGACAGCCAAGTGGAGAAGTCTGGAGCTACCTTGCTCGTTGAGACACTGCTGGAAACTTTAAGGTTTGATGGGGATAAGAACAAGGCCCTTGCTCATGTAGTCAATGGAAAGTATAACCATAATGCAGTAAGTATAGAAAATCATATTTATAAATAATTTACAGGTGTCCATTTTAATGCTGTCAGATCGTATAAATATGATGCATAATTTATAGATAAGAGTTATGGCCACAGAACTTATGGAGAAAGGTGCTGGTGCTAGTTCCACAGAGGACTATGTCGCTGATCCCGATGCAGAACCTGGTGCTGATGGTAAGTATGCTCTTCATTGGGCGACCATCAGAAAAGATGCCAATCTGGTGGAGAAATTACTTAAACAAGCTAATGTCCAAAAGCGTGATGAGTTGCAAGAAGAAAGTCCTTTGTTCCTAGCTGTAAGAGAATGGAAACCGGATGACCAAATTTTTAATTTACTGTTTCAAAAAGCAAAAAAAATGAATGTGCTTCCTCAAATGCAGAGAAAGGTAAGATTTTTATATATGTTGGTAACTGATTGTATAGTTTCCATGTATTATACCATATATGGAATGGATTTCCTTCTAAACTACAGTTGAATTATATATACGTATGTAGAAAGCTGTATAATACACTGTCAACTAACTCCCTCTAATCCAGCTTCCTAAAAAGGGTGCACCTCTTCCGTACAAACAGTATGGTCACTATTACCTGACATTTGACTAGTTCTCTTTCCATACAATTTGAACTTCATTTTCTGAAAAGAATAGAATCAATTCTTCTACTGATCCACGAGCCAATGCAAATGATGTGTAATTTCTCTTGATTTTTTATGTAAACCTTTTACATTGATCATAGCATATAAGTATGATATACTGTACGTATAAGTATATGATCTTTGTAGAAAGTTTTTATACTGTACATATATACACTGTGCTTCTAACTTAATTCACTAAATCCACTATTATGCAAACATGGATTATACAGTGTATTTTTACACTGTATAATACACTGTAGGCATTTCTATTTCTACTTGTGATTGCAATTATTTTAATGTACGTATTATGAGTGGCTTTATATTATATAGGATGGCAGAACATTGTTACAGCAGGCAGTGATCTACTGCAATCTTGAAGCAGTCAAACGTCTACTTGACCAGACACCAAAGGAGTATCATGTCCTACCAGATAATGTAAGCCTTATATATGTATGTCTATATATATATACATATGTAGACATTGTATCTGCTGGTTATACTGTTGTAAGTGCATGTTTTATATTTATCCTTTCAATGGTAAGTCTGTAATTGAGCGGCTTTAGACGAAATGTGGGAAAGATAAATTTGAAACAATTAGAAGCAGTCCTTCAAAGAGAATGCATTGAAAACATTAAATCTGTTTTTTAATGATGCTCCAGTGCTTATAATGCTCCAGTTCTTATAATGCTCCAGTGCTTATAATGCTCCAGTGCTTATAATGCTCCAGTGCTTATAATGCTCCAGTGCTTATAATGCTCCAGTGCTTATGATCAGTGACAGAACACTGATGGTCCCAACAATTGCTCTTTTATGCTTATTTGTCTGAATTAGGACTGAAATCACTTTCCTTATTTGCTTACCCATTTGTAGGATGGCAAAACCCCTCTGCATTGGGCAGTTTTGCAGGGTAATGTTGAAATAGTTAAGACTCTGCTCTCTGATCCTCTTGAGGAGAGGCCGCACCCATCCTTGAATGAAGGTGATGCAGCTGGTAATACTCCACTTCACTACTCTGTCATGTATGGAAAAGCTAAAGTCTTTGAGTTTTTAATGACTAGTTACCAGAATGAAGGTTTGGAGGTCCACAAACCCAATTCTGTGAGTCTGAACTTAACAGGTTTAATATACAACTTCTTATTGATATTATATACAGCTTGTCTGATAAAGAGAATCACCACTATTTATATAGTGAATGAAGACTAGTTACTTCTTTGTATTATAGTTAGTTTGAAGTGGAACCATTAAGGGAGCATTGCTGTGGCAATTGGTAGAGCACTGGTAGTCTTAACCAACTGATTGCCAGCATTCACTTCTTAGTGTTTTTCCCTCTTCATGATGTTTGAGAATAATTGTAATTACCTGTGGTTTAATTATTACTTCAGTTATTCATAAGTGCATGTACGTATACGTGTGTAATCCTGTACCTACAGTAGGATGCAAAAAGTTCCCCTTTCACCTACGTATAACAGCCATTCAATGAATAACTTTTTTTAAAAGACGGTACCAGCACATTTACACAACCATAAGTAACATACGTACCATTCAACGGTTCAGTTATTGTTATGTGTATAAAAACGGTATAGAAGAGATTAATGAATGCAAATGCTATAACGAAAGCTTGACATCCCCTACGCTGCTAGAATATAGGACTATAATATGGACTACAGTGGCACTTTCATAAGTAACACTTTCATAGAGCCCATTAAGTTGGTAAGTTCCTTTTTCTTTGAATCTATTAAACAGTTGTACTGAATAAGAGAAAACAGTTGTTCCATCACACAATGACCATGAAAATAAAATGTATAGAGAATGGATACGGTGCGATGTACATATAAGCAAAATGGGAACGTTTTGCATTCTAATGTATTATATACGTATGTACTCTGCTGTTATGCGTTACATCTATATACGTAGGATGGAAGAACTCCCCTGCACTTTGCATTTGCCGCAGATTATTATTTCCACAAAGAGAGGGCAGGTAGTGAGAGTGAGGAAATTTGCTTTGCGGAAAAACTTTGGGACGATAAAGCTGACATTTTGAAAAAGGATGAGGTGTGATAATGAACTTAATGATGCTGTTCATATCTAATTTACTTTGTTGTCCATTTTAATCATTTAGTTTGGAAGAACTCCTTTGCATGAGGCAGCTTACTGGGGTATTGGCCCAACTCTGTTAGAAAAAGTGCTCAAATTGTCCTCAAGTTGGCAACACAAACCTTTTACAGACTGGACTGATAAGGTATGATTGTATGGTTTAACTTGGGATCATGCAGTAAAAATACGTAATTACGAAAGCTATTTATAAATTTTGCCATACTGTGTAATTTGTAAGTTTTTTGAATTGTAGGATGGTCGGATTCCTTATTATGACATGTTAACAGGTGCACCCAAGACATTTGATGATCAATGGATGAAAATTATTGACAAAATATGTGAGAAAGGGGAGGAAAAAGAAATAAAACAACACAGCCAACAGAAAAAGGTTTATATATATAATTTTGTAAACTGTATACCTTTGCAACAGAATCCTTTAGGAACTGCCTAGCTAAGCCACATGTATGTACATAGGGTACTTTTAAAAGAATACTGATACCTCTTAACTGTGGTGAACATATCTTTGGATGGTTCATCTTTTGACTTTTTGAACACGGAAGAAGACCCTTGAGCCAAAATGTACGCCAAAAGAATTTCCAAAACTGCATCTTTAGATCCTCAAAGAGAAGATGAACCATCCAACAGATATATATAGTGTACTTTTCATTGATATCCATGATGTTCTGTTGTTACTTATTTCTTTGTATATATCAACATCACATGATCCCATAAACCAAAGTTTTTTGAAAAATACAAGGATCTGTTACACTGTAAAAACAAGGAGGAGTGGTTAAATAGATTAGAAAAACTTTCAATGGCAACTCAGATGAATGATGACGACACAGTAAGGATTTATACTCGTTTGTCCAGAATATGTATTATATATAATTTGTAATTAACCTTTTACAACAGCAACATATACGTACGTATGTAGTTTCCCAATATTAAATATTTAAAGTTAAAGGATAGAGTAGTAAAGGATTTCTGTTTACTGTAAAGGGGTTGTTTATCAATTCCTCAGGCGGAAATGCAGGAGTCTGTTAATGGTTTTAAACAGTTTGAGGGTATTTCCTGTGAACTTACTACTCAACAAGCTTATGAAGTTGTAAAGATGGTTGATATACTGCTGAGTGATGTTGAGGACAAGCACCATGCTCTTGCCATTTTGTTTCAAATAGTAGAATGCCCTTATGACATATCCAGTCCATATATGGTAAGTTTTTTTTCATTTTTACAATTTTTCTACCATGTAATTGCTCATTATTGGATGCCAAGGTGATATGCATGACTGCAGACTTGCTGAACAGAGGAGCTGATCCACTTAAAGCTCAAGAGAGAGGTTACCGCCAAGCAAAAGAAGCTCGAAAGAAAGGCCATTGTGATAAAAAAGAAGGCTTACTGCAAAAGGTTGTTGCAATGGAAGATGACAGTGTCTGGTTGCTTAAACAAATGCTGCACAAAGGTGTATTCATTGAGGAACGCAATTACAAGGAGGGCAAGACTCCCCTAATGACATGCTATGTAAATGGTCACACCAATCGTTTTGCAATGGAAATCCTTTTGGATCATGGAGCTGATGTTTTATTAGTGGATGGAAAGGTTAATTAATGATTCATGGCCTTAAATCTGTACATATAGCTATTAGTTGTAAACCAGCTTATCCACCCCCTACTTAACACAATGCAACAAACTGTCAAATTTGTTTGTATAATTAAAATATCTATGTATTCCACAAATCCTAATTCAACCATCTGTCATTACCTTTGCATCACATATTTTATACCTACATACACTACCTACATTACAAACATGAAGTGTTGAAGATGACCTCAAAGCGTTCTATAAAACTAATTTGACAGTGGTCCAGAGGAGAGAGATTGACCTTATGTGATTATGTGAAAGAGAAGAATTAGGTTAACACTGGGACTAATTTATTGTCTTGTATCCATTCAGTGGTGATTATGTTTTTAGTTTTTTTTCTATACTCTCTGTTTTTAATAATGTGACTACTATTATACAATAAATACATTTATAATGTTATAAATAATTATCATATACTGTAGCTGGAAGTGTAAGTATTTACGTAGATAGTATCTATATCTATACTAAGTTGGGCCAGAATTTTTCACTTGTGTTTGTGCGTATATATTCATGCAGAAAGAGACTGTCCTTCATTTTGCTGCTACTAATGGTCAGCTGGAGGATGTAAGGTTGCTGCTCATCAGAGGTGCCAGTTCTATTTTTGATAAAATTAACAAGGTTTGTACGTACAATGTATCTTCTTGAAATCTTTGGTTATTCTTGCCCTGTTCAATGTTTAATAGGAAAGGTATGGTACCTTGAGATTGGCAGATGTAAGTGCAAATGCAGATTTTATGGCAAAGACAGACCTACTTTTGCAATATGGACTTGATCCAAAAGAGTTAGACAGGAGCGATGAGGTATGTATCTATACATTATACAATTTTTGAGATGCTGAGATATACAAGGATTCACAGAAGATCAAGATAAAGAAAAAGACAAAGACTCCCAGGATCACTGATGAAGGGTGGAATTCCCAGAAACGGCTGTCTGACCCAGTGGAAAAGAAGATGAAAGAAGGGAAAAGAAGGAAGAAAAGACTCCTGTATCTTCATCCAAAGCTCTCTTCAGGTTTAGTTCCCCTATAGGCTCTTTTACAGAATAGGCATAGCATGTAGGAAACTGGTATCTTAGATTTTTCATACGTATATATACAGATCTCAGCCAAAGATCAGATTCTATACATGATCAGGATTCTTTTTAGCCCACTATTTAGAACACCTTCTGTGGTGTTGTTCATTCACTACCACTTATTCTTTATAAAACAATTTGTACTGCTTCGATAATCCTCAATGATGATCCTTCTTTCCTTTTTGCCTGATTCCAAGCACTTTAAATATTTCACTTGAGATTATGTCTTCAGCTTAAATCTGTTTGAATAAACATAATGCAATTATGTATATAGTTCCTACATTTTTGACATGTTGAATTAGCTAGGTAATTCAACTTATCATGATCAGCTTTCATGAACAATAATCCACTTATCCAAACGTTTAAATTTAGTGGATTCCACTATAATGCATGCTTATCACTTCCTAGAATGGAACATATTTGCTTCATCTCAAGGACATAGACAGCTTGGCTTTAAAATTTCTGATCAAAAGAGGAGCAGATTCACAAGTCAAAGATTCGAAAGTTAGTTTTTATGCATATACGTACGTAGTTGTCATTTTAATTACCTTTTTGCCAAATGTCCAATTGTTTTATTACTATATAATTGTTATTTTAGAGGCAGTGGACGGCTCTACATCATGCTGCATATCAGAATAAAGCAGAGAAAGTGAAATGCCTTTGTGACAAGTGTATGTCATTTTCACAATGCACTCTATTGATTAACAATAAGGATTTTATGACTAGGGCCATTATGCCTTAAAAGTGATATGAACAGAAATACATTATATGACCTATCACAATCTGGCACTTCATCTGTAACTGTCTCCATGTGTGTTACATAGCTGTACATATACACAAATCAGGAACCATTAGTTATGAGACATATCAGTAATCATGTACCCCTTGCGAGAGGCAAGATTTGACTCAGGGTAAGATTCAATTATAATGAACATCTCATTGACATAGACCGTCACATGGGCAGTATAAGTTCAAGTTAGCAGGTACGTATATAGGTATATAGTTTACCAGGGCCTAAACCTGACAACCCAAGCAATTAACCATGGCATGTTTCATCATGCCATCTAGCACAAGTGCACTCCTGCTGCCGTCCACTTACATTCACTTATGTTGTATGGCAAATCTGCAAATCTATATAATATGGAAACATTAGTTAACGTTAGCTATAGGTGACAACTCACATGTATATGTACGTATATATAAACTACCAAATCAAATGGGGCAAGTTTAATATGCCACTTTAACTGTTTTATCCTCCAATTTATCAATCTGTATGTGCATATTCAGTGCCTGTGGTGGATTTATATTTGGGCACTGTTTATGTTCTTCTAATGCAGGTCCAGATTTGAGAGATGTTCAGGATGTAAGGGGAAGGACAGCACTTCACATTTCTGCAGAGAGGCGGAATATTGACTTAGCCAAAGTGCTACTTGATGGTGGCATTGACCAAGGCTTAACCAATGAGGCTGGACATACCGCACTGGACATCTTCCTTGAGAACTTTACCACCAGATCAGATAGCTTTTGGACACTCGTTTGGAAAACTACATTCCATTCAATGGAAACGTTGAGAGGAATAGAGAGAAAAGAAAATGGAAATGGGGAAGACTCCGCCAGCTCTCCTGGTAAATGTCATCACCACATGTACACAACCAAACCTACGTACTAGTAGCTTAATGACCATAATAGTTTACATGTTCAGTCACATTAATATTCCTTTTACACCAAGTGCCACCAATTCTAATTTACTTATTGTGCCATTTATATTGTCCAATTTAGGTCCAATTGATAGACTTAGGCTGTCCTCCTAACCTACCTATACAGTACAATGTACTGTAAAATTCAGACAAATTAGATCACTTCTTAATTCAGACAACTTTTACTGTCTTCTTCTGCTTAATTTTATTAACCAAAATATAGAAAATCTCTCAGGAATTAAAAAGATGTATAAGATTCTGGATATCTTTTCTGATGCCAGTTCCAAAGACAGTGAAAAATTTAAAGTGAGGAAAGATCGATTGATGACTTATTTGAACAAGAAGCAACCTGATTTTGCAGCTGCAAAGAATGAAATTGCTAAAATTTCTAGACTGGAGTAAGGCATAATATAATGTAATAATATAGTATTTGAATTTAGCTTAAGATTAACCAAAATGTATATACAGTACAAGTTACAATACAAAGGTAATCTAATATAATGTAATACATTGGAGCATGGACATAACCAACTTCAAATTGCAAAAAATTAACAGTGAAATTTTACCTTTTCAAGGCCCGCACCATATTTATAAATGTACCATCTACAGCTTCAAGTCATTAACTAATCTTTGCAGCCCAAGAACATTAAATAAACTATATGTTCCATTTTCATATAGAATGCAAACATTTTATACAACTTAACACTGCAATTAATGCAGTTTCTCAAAATTTGCCAAAAAATATAAACCGAAGGTTATGTATTGTTTGAAACAGTTTTTTTCTCATTATAATCAAGATTTTGTTAAATCTGTGTTTGTTTATATATATATATATAATCGTGTTCCACTGTGCTTAAATACAGTATGTGTACATACTTATGTATGTCACCAGATAACATTTTGTATATATGCAGTTGTATTTGCTTGTTAAATGATCCAAGTGAAAAAAGTTTTCAACTCCAGGAGTGTCTTACAAATACAAATAAGGTAGTGCTAAATTATTTGTGTATGAACATGAATTATGATTTTAAAGATTAGCTGATCTCGCCAGTCCAGTTTTGGCGAGACTACTTTTGCTACTCAACAAATGTTTTTAAAATTCCGGTCCTAAACTTCTATTGGGTCATACTATAGCTATATAGTTATTGCACCCCTGTACTTCTTGTCTACATCTTACCAGTTGTGTATATACATATTGGATTATTGGATTACTCATTCCCATGCATCTTAAATTGCTATTATACACACTTTAATAGTGGCTTACGTATGTCATGGAATCTGATATGGCTGCTGCTCTTTTATAGGAATAGTTTTTCTTTACACTAATCTTAATTCTCACAAAATTCTAACCTATAAGCATTACAATTATAATAATTACGTATTTTGTTTTTGTTTTTATGCAATTCTGATGGATTAAAGAACTTCACTGAAGCTGTACTGGACAAATTTATAATTGGAGATAGAGTGGTCAACTGTGAAGCACTTGATACTGACAATCCTAAAGAAAAAGAAAAAAGTGAACCAACTAGCTCAGAGAATTCCAGTTGTTGTAAAGATCCCCAATCTGGGTGCTGCCACATAGTCTACTTGCTGCTGGCATCCATGCTTAGGATTCCATATTATTTCTTCTTGGCCTGTAAGAAGCCATTGGAAAATTTCAAGAAGAAATCAAGTACTGAAAACAAATCCTTTTACACCTTAGCTTCACAAGAGGTACGTACACGTATAAGATACGTATGTTTGTACATGCATGTTATAGTCATTTTTGTTCATGTATGTATATACATGTGGTTTACTGCATATCACATATACCTTTATATGATGCATGCATGCTAGCTATATTTTTGGCATAATAATATTATGGTTTTCTAGATTGGTCATACATATATGTATGTATATTTATGCTAACTACAAAGCTCTCTCCAGGTTTAGTTCCCTAAAGGTCTTTTTACAAAGTAGGCATACCATGTAGAAAAATGGTGTTGGATTTTTCATGTGGTCGTAAAATTTAATCCTTATGTCTTCCTTCAATATTAATGTGCTATTTTATATACATGTCATACATTGCGTCCAAACTTGTATATTTTGCATTGTAGATGGTTGCTTCTCATCCTGCTGTTCAAACATTGCTGGATTACAAGTGGAATTTTGCATTTATCCATCACTCGTAAGGAAGCCTTTATAATTTATAACTTGTATATATATAGGTACTTATGTATATACCGGCTGTTCCTTCTGGACATGTACGTATGTATCTCATTCATTGCCTTTCTTTTTCACTACATGCAGGAAGTTGTTTTTCTTCTACATGGTTAGAATGGCAATTTTGACCCTGGCTTTACTTATACCGGCCAGGCCAGGCCATCCTAATCCGGGTTGCTATGTTGACAACTGGGATTGGGCAAGACTTGCCTTTGAGATCATATCATTTTGTTTCTTTCTTTGGAAGATATTCGATGAATTTAGGGAGTTAAAAGAAGGGTAATTCAGTATATACATTTAATTGAATGAGACTGCAGTATACTAAATGTACTCTTTTGTCACTTGTTGTACATTTAGCGCTCAAGGGTATTTTAAAGATCATCTCAATTGGCTGCAGCTACCAGCTGTATTAATCCCACTTCTGCTTGTGCTTCCATTGAGGGCTGCTACAACCTGGTGTGCATCAACTGGCATTGACTACTGTAGTATTCCTGCACCAAATGTTTCCATCAATTATGTCTGTGTTTACGCATCAACACAGCAATGGGTGTTTGCCTGTCTTACATACTTCTTCAATGCAATGTTGATTTTTGAATATGTTGCAGTTTACAAGTAAGTCTATTTGTTTTTAGAACTAATACTTAAGCATGATTAACCAGTTATGTACACATCTTTCCAGTTCCATTTATTTTGCATTGTCTGCTTGTTACTACAAATGGATACCATTACAAGGTTTATATTCACGTGGGGTATTATGTAGGTATTTAAATATTGTAAATTGGAGAAATAATTATTGACAAAGATACAGTAATGATTTCGTGTTGAACTTATCTTTTGAAAGGATCATCTTTGACTTTTAAAGTGTCTCTGAAAGAGACCCTCGGGGTCGAAACATCTGACAACCAAGAAGAAACAACAAAACTGCATCTTTAGATGCTCTGAAAGTCGAAAGATGATCCTTTTAAAAAGATCTTATTTGGAAGAAGTTTTTATGCGTCAGGATTAGCGTTAGTTTAACTCATCACTCATTGGTTGTTTTTATTAGATTGAGAACTTGTTAAAACATTCAAAGTCACCTATCTCTCTCCTCTAATTTAAACACAGGTTTACTGGAGTTTATCTGTACGCGTTGGTGGAAATTTTGAAAAATGATATATCTAAGTTTCTCGTGTTCTTCATATTGGTCCTTTATGTCTTTGTGGGCTCATTTTATCTTGCCCTGAGGTCTGGAATAATGATTGAAAACAATGGAAGTATTAGGACAGATCAAACCTTAAATCCTCTGGATACACTGTAAGTGTTTGGTTGCTTCAATGACCACAACTTGCACTATCTAAAGACACTGCAAACAATTTTTCGTTATATAGCTACCCTTGGCACACTCTTTTCTTTGGGATACGTACACTAGTGGAGGGAGGAGGACTTTTGGATAACTATTTTATGAATGATGAAGATACTGGAATTTACAGTGGATTTGCGTAAGAATTAACAGTTATTGCATGGAAGGAGTATATTTTGACTCTTCATGTAATATTTTTAGGTGGCTTCCAATAGTGGTCTATCTTACCTTCCTTTTCTTTCTGATTATTGTCTTGTTAAATGTGCTGATTGCCCAAATGAGCAAGAGTTATGAAGACACGGTAGACAAAGTCAACACCAAATATTATCAAGTATTAGCAAGACATCTAAACAGATACAGTAAATATATAGATTTCCCTTACAGGAAGTACCACTTGCTAAGTAAGTTAAGGTTTATGCATGTCAGTCAGCGATTACTTTAAGCCATCTTTTATCACATACGTATATAGATGAAGAAAGAATGGCAGACTTAAAAGGAGCATACAAGAATTTGAAGAATCAATCTTTGGAGTAAGAACCACTGAAAGATTCCAGATAAAATGTTATCATTTTGTTACCCTTCCATGTAGATCCTCTGATTCAGTGAAATTGGAAGAAATTAAGAAAAACCTTTTAAATCTGATGGATATAGTCGAGCAGCTAAATCCTAAACCCACAGCAGCAACAGCTCCAGCTACACACCCTCCTCTTCAGCACAGTACCAGTATATAATCTTTAGAGCAGTTACTAATACACAATTAGATAGTTTTACAAAATCTATTTACACAGTATATGTACAATTTTTGTATAACTAGTACTTTAGAGTTTATTGAGGGGTCCATACCAGGACCCTTATTAAATTTATATGGACAGTATATTGTAACTTGTACTGTATATACACTCACTTGCTACTAGGTAGGTATATTTTGGATATTTTAATAATTTGGATGCCAGTAATAATTTAAGTGACTTGTGTGTTATGACATGCTCCCCCGTGACAACAGGAATATATATTATACACATAACAAATGATAACTACGTATATATAAAATGTACTATGTGTAGTGCTGTGGTATATTATGTATATATGCCTATCTCACCGGCAGTATAGAGCACTGCAATTCTTATATATACGTACATAGCTTTATGGCACTATAAATGTTAAGTTTTTCTAGACTTCTAACCACAAGTGTTGTTTTTCAATTAGTGCATGCTCAGACAATAATCCTTCAAAACCTGTTATTGCATCAACCACTGTCATGTGCTTTTTCAGTGAAACGGTTGGACAGAAAAGTGTCAATGATAATTTAATAATCTACAGAAATAATTCTCTACCTACATACGTATTATTAGTCACAAATAGGTCCTGTAAACAGACAAACACATGAAGTACACACATTACATTACATAAAACAAATTAATGTTTGTTTCTTAATGTAAATCCATTAATAACTTTGCAGAAACTGCCCAATCTCAATTTGGAGGTGAAGATACCACTTGACTTGTACATGTGTAAAATTTGTTCTACAAGTGAGAGCCATTTAATTATCGATTAGGTGTTCGTATAGTGGGGTGGTCTCTCTATCTATGGGTTAGAGCTCGGAGAAGATCTCCCTATATATTAATTCACTTGTGTGTTAAATTGGCACTTGTGTGTTCTCACTATATGACCCGTACCTGGAGGTTGGCGTGGTCCAGTACTAGTGCCACTACGTAGTCGGTCAGGAAGCTATTGTAGGCTGCCACATCAGGTTGGTTAGGAAGCATTTGCATTTGCATTTGCATTTGGAATTTTACATGCGCATGTGCTCAACATTTATGTCCGTATGTAGATGCTGGTAATTAGGTATTCTCTAATTCTTTTCTTGTAGTTCATTGATATCGATGGGTCCCTACTCTAAAGCGACCTGGCCGATCCCAATGAGCTAAAGTCTGTGTACAGTGCTTTCAAGCTGCGTTGTGTGCACATGATGATTCTCATTGGTGGGAGTTTGTGGGTCGGGCTTGTTCTGTCCATAGCGTGAGGCAGGGCAAGACTTGTAATGACTTATATAAATAAAAAATAAAAAAAGGGCAAGACTAGTAACTGGTCACAGGTCGGTCAGGTATGCCAGACCGTTCCCGAGCAACTTCTCTTACGACGCAAGTAGTGGAAGTGTCAAACATAGTTGAGAAACCGGAGGCCTTTTGGGGCATGAAGTACTTCTACCTCCTCGTGGTGTGCCCTGGGGTCATCTTTCAGATGATGCTAAAGAAGTATATACAGGAAAGCTGTTGGACTGCAATGAATGGATCAATTGAAAGAACATTTTGCTGTAAATACTGGACTCGTAAACTCTTGGATATTTTTGATTATTTTACCACAGAACTTGTATATTTTACCATTGACTGCAAACAACATTAATCCACTTCTTGCAGTACGAAGGTAATCAATACCTATGGGAACATTCCATAACTGTCCTACGAGTCAAAAGTGAACAAATACACAGTGAAACATTATATTTTATGTTTGTATTTGAAAATTGCCAATTATTATACAGATAAACATCAATCACTACATACATACATACATAATTGTAAGTGTGTGCATTCCATAAGTAGGGAATGTATACATCATAATTATCTAGAAAACTTGTAAGTTGGGGAAGCAAATATATACATTTTCATGTCTCTGGGACCACATAATGTATAAATGACACAGTTACTGTACGCAGTTCTCACTGGCAGTGAGAAATGTAACACTTTCCAACTGTATAAACTCCCTATCTGGTATTTGAACATCTGTCATGTTGGGAGCCATGCAAGAAATCTCCGTTATAGTCTTTACAGAGTCCCTGAACATTGGCTGCCAGTGAATATAGAGTTGATATTTGTATCTCTAATTTATCCAGACCTGCTCTAAGAGGGTGGGGCAGGGACACTAAAGGGGCGGGGTAGAAGACTAAGATTATAATTTAATCAGAATATTAACAATTGCTTCTAATTAAGGTATATATATGCTAGACCCTACTTTCTTGCCCCTGCGCAATTATCATTATCATATCATGAAGTAGAGAAAGACATACTGTACTGTCTGAAGGTATGGTATCATTTCTCATGAGCGACTTAATTGAATTACATTTTCATGTGTAGATCTACCCACTATAGTCAGTGGAGATTGTGTTGGTATAATGGATCCTCATGAGACAATCATTAAGAATGAAGGTAAGACTCCCATTGGAGGAGTTCAACAGATATGCTGTTCAATCAGCTCCATTTGAGGGAGTATTTGGGTTCAACAATCATATATACAAACCACTACAATGGAACACTCTTTCGCTTCCCATTTCACAAATTTTCAAAATGTCTGATTGAATGTTCACTGCTGATGAAGCTCACAGAGTCCTCTATGAATCATATATATGCACAGGAACATCTACTGCTGCATGTAGTGCTGAGTACTCATTTCCACCTAACAATCTTACAAGAAACTATTACCTCATCAAGCAAGTTAGCTACTGACATTATCTATTACATGAATGCATGCCATGAGTTACTTTTATAGTGATTGCTATAAGGCACACTTTACTTGCCCATTCAGTGTGAGGACTTTACCTAATGTGTCTGGTGGGCCATTATATAGAATTATGGTACGTCATTTTTATAATATAGAAGCAATATTAATTGATTAATGTGCATCACTAAGTTTAAATTTCAGTATACATGCCACTTCTGCATGGCTAGTCTTATCATTATAATCTCAATTTTGCTTTGCTTTTTCACTTATGCGATGTAGGTATTGTCATCCTTACTTCTAAATTCATGATCATGCATTATATAATGGTCCTATTAGATATTACTATCAGTATGGAGCCTATACCTTGCACTAGCTGTACATCTAGCATCATCATCTCCGGAATGTGAAAATGAATATTAATTAAAATGTCACCGTTTTATTTCGTTTACTCTTCGACTCGATTGGTCAGAGCGAGCGTGTTGTTGGCGTAAGCAAAATCTCTAAGAGTGAGTCTCCCTTTTGGTTGAAATAGTGTAAGTCATCTAGTATGTTGAATGAATATATCTAAATACCCAAATTCGTAAGGATACTTTACCTTAACATCGATGGCATGTATACTGAAATTTAAACTTAGTGATTGGCATTTTAGGAATTTTACAGACTTTTTCGAGTATAGTAAATAGCATTCCTGTAGGCTCGCTGAGACATCAGGATCGTAGGTAGATAGTAACGATAACCTACTCGAGTAATGCTTTGAAGCATTCCTTGTGACCCCAGAGTTCTAGAAGAGCGGCCCATTCGTGTAGACTGTGTTTGAGATTCTGTAGTGTGTCCATTTGTCGTAAACAATGAGTATTTGGCGTCTAGCTAAAGATAAGATAGCGGTAAGTTTTAGGTTAAATTATACGGCAGCCCATGTTCGATTCCCATGCTAAAGTTGCGCCTCCCATTTCCGTTTGAATAATCTACTTTGATATACTTTTTGAGCTCTCTGTTTACATTTGGTCATTTTCAGACTAGTGTGTGTGTGGGTGGGTGTGTAACCTTTTATGAGACATGCTGTGTGGTTGTTATTGAAGTGACCATTATTGATTTATGAACAATTCAATCTCTAACTAAAGCCATTACGCACAGAAAGGTAGTTTCAATTTTCAATATGGAGTAGTATCATGAATGTGTCTACTTCTGGTAGCATCATTATACTGTTACTCCACTTAGCTCAATATGACTACTTTACAGGGAGCACAATAGATTACAAAAACACCATCAACACAAAGTCATCACTGGAAATTATTATTCCAAGCCACCAAAGTGTTATCTTGGCTGGGGAGACAGAAGTAATAATATCAACCAGTGATTGCCTCCCAGCCATGAAAGAGATGATAAAATCATCAAAGAGCCAGCACAACTGTTACTGTTGCACTAGTGTTACACTAATTGGTGATTGGTTAATTATTTCCAGTGATTTACCATAGTCTGTGCACAATTCTTACTATGTGTATGCCAGTAAATGTACTAATAATAACATAATTGGGAAATTTTTACACTATATTTGTGGTTGACTCAAACAATGAAAAGATCTTGCATGAATTTTTTTATTAACTCATATTAACGTAATTATGGGTTGGCCCAGACCACTAAAATATTTCAACATGAAAATGTATTTCTTCACATGAAAGTTTCCTCAATGACAGTGTGTGCAAATGTTATTACTCATGGCCAATTGGTGAAAGTGAACCAAATTTATCTTTTGATTGAGAACTTCACTAGCCAAGAAATCGAGGGACAGATGTTGAATGTCACCAAGTTTACCAAACGTTTTGGCCCAATCTAGGACCTTCATCAGTGGTAGATCACAAAGAGTACATGGCATGGTGACTTATATACACAAACAAAGGGGGAGGGGGGAAAAGGTAGGCGGCAGAAAAAAATGTGGGCGGAAATACAGGTGGCTGCGTGGGCGTGTGTTTACAAATGAATGAATGACCGAAATGATAAGGTCTATTAATTGTGGGAGAGAGGACAGTACTGTGATCTAGTATGGGGTATATGGTTTGCGTAGGTAGCTGAGTATTTTATTTTTATATTTAAATTTATCTTTTCTTTCTAAATTTGTGCTCTGCATAAATGTTACAAGTGATATGTGTAGAGTTTCTGAATACACTTAATCCCTTTTGTTATTTAGACCATGAACCAGATTCGTATACTTGGGGTAACAGTCATTCTGGTGTTTGTTATTCTGTGTGGTATGCTGCTCTCCTATGTCAACCACAACAGTTCCCTTAAGAGGGAGTTAGCAAACCTCAAGGAAGAGCATGTATTAACCACAAGAGAAATTGACAGTCTAACAGACGATCACAGCAAGTGCATGATTGGCGTGAGTTCCACAGTACTTGAGAGTATCTAAGGAGCTAGTAACACGCTTAGTGTACACTTTATTGTCAGTGGAACACATTCATATGTTTGCAATCCTGCATATGTTTCTTCATTGGAGATCAATGTTCCTTTGCATTAATAATATTGCACATAATGCAATTTGATTGTTTTGGAATCATGCAGAAAGAAACTCAGGAAAGCAACTTTAAACGTCAAAGTGAGAGTCTTAAGTCTTGCATTGGTGAAAAGAGTATTCTGCAGAGAGAAGTAGATGACATGAAAAATGATAAGGTTTTGATGGCAACAATGTTAGGCCCCATACACTCACAGACCTATCTGTCCATCCACTAGCCCATCCACCCTTCTACCCGCCCTTCTACCCGCCCATCTACCCGCCCATCTACCCGCCCATCTACCCGCCCTTCTACCCGCCCATCTACCCGCCCTTCTACCCGCCCTTCTACCCGCCCATCTACCCGCCCTTCTACCCGCCCTTCTACCCGCCCATCTACCCGCCCTTCTACCCGCCCATCTACCCGCCCATCTACCCGCCCATCTACCCGCCCTTCTACCCGCCCATCTACCCGCCCATCTACCCGCCCTTCTACCCGCCCATCTACCCGCCATTCTACCCGCCCTTCTACCCGCCCATCTACCTGCCCTTCTACCCGCCCATCTACCCTTCTACCCGCCCATCTACCCGCCCATCTACCCGCCCATCTACCCGCCCATCTACCCGCCCATCTACCCGCCCTTCTACCCGCCCTTCTACCCGCCCTACTACCCGCCCATCTACCCGCCCTTCTACCCGCCCATCTACCCACCCATCCATTAATCAATCCTTCAACTATTCCACTCTGTTAATTTATACTTGTTTAGGAAATGACTAGCAATGAACTCCAGAGATGTCAAGGTTTGTGAGTATTATACAAGTTGTAATACCATATGTAAAATAGCCATTCTAGGGCAAGTTTTAATTTGCATATATATGTATGTGTATGTAATATCTTTCAATTGGTCCTTTAATAGATAAGTGATCACATTTTAGCTAATTTACATTTTCTTACATATTGCTACAATTTGATGAAAGGACTTAGATTTGATACATTTTGTATGTCTGCAGAACAATCCAATGAGTTATCTGAAAAGCTGCGGAGAATGCTGGGAGTTGAGGAGAAATTTGATAAATTAAATGAGGAGCTAGAGAATTATAGAACTGAAATGGCTGTTACAGAAACACAAAAGTTAGTACTAAGCAATTGTGATAGCTACGTACTATACACACATACAAGACCATTATTTGGAATCTGAAGTACGTACATGCATACATGACTTTTTATAAAATTGTCTAATAAGGTATTACTTTTTAAGTGTTATATTTGGAATTTTCTGTAACCAACCTTCTTAAAGGATATGTACATACTAATATAGTGGGCTTATTATCTACTGTGATGATATATTTGTTATTAAATACAGCTCCAATATACTTCAGCTGATGTATTTCTCAGTATGTATAAAAATCTAATACACCATTAATTTTTCTTATGCCTACTCTGTAAAAATGTCTATATGAAACTAAACCTGGAGAGAGCTTTGGATGAAGATACAGGAGGCTTCTCTTTCTTCTTCTGCTCCACTGGGCCAGACAGCTGTTTTTAGGAATTCCATCCTTCATCAGTGACACTGGGAATCTTTGTCTTTTTCTTGATCTTGATCTTTTGTAAATCCTTGCATACATAGGCATGTATAGATATTATGTTATGCATATCCGTTTTCTTCCAACTTAGACAAGAATGTTTAGGCAATCTGAAAATCTGTCAGGAATCTGTCAATGCTGGTAAGTGTTCCAAGAGTTGCTAGACTGGAATAAAGACTAGTTCTTTTTAATACACTTCAATTCAGGGTTCAATCAAATGTTAAAAAATTTCCATCATATTTATATACACATTAAGGGACATACATAGACACATTAAAAGACATATACTCCATTGCTGGGGCAACCACCTGTGTTTAAATTTTGTAACCGGGATATAACAGGATTGGCTTCTTAAATCCTGTTATATCCCTGCCCAAATATGGTAAACTAAGACGTTTCTTCGTGGAGGGTGGACAATTCTCCTTACATTTAGGACAGTTCGAGTAGACAGGGCAAGAGCATTCTATGAAGTCGTCAGCGTTTAAGCAAAACCAACCAGATGCTAGATGAGCTGTCCTGAAAGTCCCGCCAAAATAACGATAAGAAACGACGGAGTATATATCACTCATACCACGGCGCTGAGGTGTATATGGGTTATATACGTACTCGCGCCCTCATGACTCGTACATATAAAACCCATATACACCTCAGCGCCGTGGTATAACTAATATGTATATACACATTAAGTGACGTATAAGTATATATATACATTAAGGGACAGACATTTTATTTTAATTTTATTTTGTTTTGCTCATAGCAGCTTCACGGATAAACGCTAAGAGTGAGGAGTCTAAAGAAGAGCCTTCTACTAACATACCACATGACAAGAATCCACTTGAAGAAGAGCAGAATGTTAAGACGAATGATGTACAACCGAAAACCAACGATGTTGATGATATTGATGATATTGATGACTTGGCAAATTCCACCTCTGTATCCCATATCTGAACCTCCACCCTTTTAAGTGTACCACAGTGAACCACGTGTGTATTACTGACATTGTATACTTCATTACCTATTGTAGTGTTTCACCAGTTTTCGAAATTGCACACAGCAATGATTATATGTAGCACTCGTTGAAAAGAAATTTGCATCTGCGTGTACCGAAATTATTTACCAATTCCACACGTACGTATGTATATGCATGACTATTCGAATGTGTAGAATGACGTCATAGTACTCTAGGGACTTTACAACTGCACGTGAAGCATAGAGCACTAAAATGGAGGATGACAAGCATTTAACAATAGGTAAGCCAAATATTTGTCTAATACACTCCGAAATACTAAACTAGTCTAGTCATTTATTAAATCAAATATAGGACGTATTCATACACTTAAAATGTCTCTGAGATAATCCATCTTTAGTCTTTGAGCGTGTAGAGACAGTTTGTTTCTTGAGAATCGAGTCCGACGTTTCGACTCTGGGGGGTTTTCTTCAGTCGGTCCCTAGATACTCAAAAGGCTAAAGATGAACCACCTTAAAGATTAACGTGGCGCATTTAGAAGAAATCTTTATCATGTACTTTAAAGTGGTCTTGTCTATTTTGAAGCTGCCATTAAATGTGGATCAACGGAGGACACAAGTGTGATACAAAGAAGAGCTCAAAAGAGACTATTTAGCCATTCCAAGAAATCCAAGGATAGACTAATAAAGATATTCCCAGAAATTCTTGCTAAAGACGTAAAATCGGTTTTCACTAGTTCCGCCTATGTAGTAGTGTTAATGAAGGATGGACGGGTTTGTAGATTTCTTATGAAGTCTCGCCACCAGCCCATTTCAGAGCCAATTAGGCGTTCTGTGCCCAAAAAGCCGATGACAATGTCTCTGCAAGTTGCCAGTGATGAGCGGTACGCCAGACAACTGCAACAAATCTTTGATCACCAACAAATTTCCCCAGATTATGATTACATGATCCATCAGCCATTCCCAAGTTTAATGGACAGTGGGACTCTCTTTGGACCGCTTAGCTCAGATGTGGCTCAGCCTTTCAGTTTCATAGAAAGATGTGCTTCAAACAGTAGCTCTCACCTGCATGACGTTGCCCTGGACAACATTCTGTCCTTCCGTGACCCCCTGATAGACGACCTTTTGGTACCAAACGTGGATCCACTGGTGGATGGACCTCCACTGCTCAAGTTGGAGAGGTTAGATTCAGGGGTCTTGTGTGATTCGGTAGATGTAGTTTCCGAGCAGGAGAACAGTAGAACCAGTGGCTGTAGTAGTAGTCACATTAGAGATGTACCCCCGGGCAGCGTTCGGAAGGAAAAGGGCAGGTCGCATTTATCAGCAAAACCCAAACCACTATCCAGTGAAGGGTCAAAGCGAATCAAACGCAACGACAGTAAGTCCATGTGAAAAGGAGAGTTGTGTCTTCACTTATGTGTGTCTCCCTTTACCACTAGTGAGTTTCAGAGTATCAAAGTTTAAGAAAAATGATCTTGATAATTATCTTGACTTTGGTCCCATTGAGTGGCTTACAGCCGTTCAGGTATGTATCGCACAGTTCACTCTTACAGTGTCATAGTGTAGTGAACCATTCTTGAAATGTTGCCATCCAAGTTACAAGTCATTTATGAGGCATATACGTATGTATACCGAGGAATGTGTGTACATGTATGTGGCAATCTTATGTCTCTTTTATACTGTAAATTTAGTTTACTAACTATATATAGTAAATAATGTCTCTTTTTTCATAAAAATTATGAAATTGAGACATTTTCTCTAAAAACCTGTCTTTATGGCCATACTAATTTTGGCATAAAATTTGTTGTTGAGTGAAAGTGACTCTATGTCCTTCCGATCCCAAAGGTTGCTGAGAGTGTGGAAGGAGAATGTCCTCTGTTTGATGCTGTTGCTGTTATGCACTCAGAGATTCTACTGGTCTCAAAGGAAGGAGGTTTTCTTTATCACTGGCCGTGTGTTAACCAGGGAGGCGTGTCTAAAGCTCGGCCACACCCACTGACAGAGAGTCTAAATTTAGGCAATGGTGGCATCTATATATTGAAGTCTAGCAATGTTCGGGCTTCTGTTGTTTTGAAAACAGGAGAAATAGCCACGTTTTATGATCCCATATTAAGAGGTTTGTGTGCGTGCACATGTGTGTTTGAGACAAAAAGCCATTTGCCTATACATAAAGACATATTTTTAACTATTCTGTATGTGCATCTTTGTATAACTCTTGAGACTCTCTATATCTATTAACTGCTCTCTCAAGCATACATACACACACACACACACACACACACACACATACACACACACACACACACACACACCGCACGCAATATTTCCCAAAATTATTAATTAAAAGAATGATTGACTTTTGGTAGAGTTATGTGTAGCACATTCATTAAATCTGAGACAAATTTTTAGTACCATTGTTCTTATGTAGCAGTTGTTGATATTAGCACTACATGTTTCATGTTCGTTATTGTGTTTCATTGCAAGTGACTGTAATTTGGTGTAACTTTATGTTTGCCCCAGATTCATTTACGTACCTTTTGGTAACCCTAAAATCCTTTTTACAGAATATTCTGTCAGATTATGTTCACTTTTATGGAAATGTTATAACACATTGAATGTGAAATTAATTATCTAAACACTGTTAACTATTTACAGCTGAACATTCTATAATCGCCTAAAATATTCAGTAATACAAACAAAATAAGTTAAAAGCAGTTAATCACCTCAAGATTTCCTTTTTAGAAAATACCACAAAAGAGGAGTACAATACCATGTGCATATTTGAGGGGGCTTGGATTAGTATGTTTATTGGCTATAAATAATTGACAATTTAACTTTCTTTAAGGGAACACAAGCTAATTGTCAATCTCCCCCCCCCCCCCCCCCAAGGAAACCATAAACCTTCATAACCACTCCAATCTTTCAGTAGACTTCTTTCATTAAATAGATGTAGCCATTTTATTAACTGTATGGTCCAGTGAATTATGTTTGCTTTCTTCTCCAGAGATATCCAGTGGCCGACCTCCTCCTCTGATTTCAGAGCTGACCCATTCTGCTCAGGTATTGCAAGGTTTGAAGCCGTCTGTATCAGCAGTGGAGTCACTTTTTGTTAGTGATTTCATCACCATAGCAACTACAAAGTCAGGAAAGTCATTTTGGTGGTGAGTTATTCCTTTATAGTTTGTATTGATCACTGCCATGTGTGTACTTTATTGCATTTGGAATAAAGATGATTTTATGATGGCAGGAAAAGAGGGGGATTACCCCTTTTGATATTCATGCAGCTTGGAGCCATAAAACCGATAATAGGAGGAAGATTTCAGATGTACATTCAATTATGTGTTTACCAAAATATTTAGTGTGTGTATCATTTTGTTTCCATTCACTTTACTACTACAGTAGCTAGTGTTCTGCAAAATAAATAATTAGTCACCATTTTCTTCTTTCGTACTCTAAATATGGACATGTACTCTAAATATGGACATGTACTCTAAATATGGACATGTGTTCTAGATATGGACATGTGTTCTAAATATGGACATGTGTTCTAAATATGGACATGTGTTCTAAATATGGACATGTAGGGGTTTGGTACATCAAGGTGAAGAAAATGGTGGTAATGTGGTCAACACTGACAGTAGCAGTAGCAGCAGCGAGATTAAAGTTGGTTGTAGTGTGAAGCTGAAGGACGGTCCCAAATATGGCTGTGGTACACTTGTGTACAGGAACCATCCCTTGTATGGACCACAGGTAACTTACATCTTGAAAACAACAATGTACGTATAACCTACATATCCATATTTAGTGCTGATCATGTGACCTCCAGCCAGTGGGATCCTTCAGAGAAGGTCACATGACTGGTAGTTAAATTCCAAAATGCACACTTAAGAATAATATGACTGGGTTATTTTAATTATCTCTGCTGGGTATGCAGTAGTCTGATGAAATCAGACCCTAAACTTACGCAATCAGACCCTACTGGAGCAAGTATTGCATAAGTTTAGGGTCTGATTTCATCAGACTAGGTATGCAAGGTTTGGATAACCTAGAATTTACTGTATATCCTTATACATACGTACGTATGTATATACGTGATTTAAAGATCAAATGATTTTATATTTATGTACTTCCTCTTATGTGGTTGTAGGTTGGGAAGACTACCCATCAAGTGGATCAGGCCTCCATTGACAGTGGTTCCATGGTGGTTAACGTGCTAAGTGACCCCAGTGCTCCTTCACCTGTTGTGCCTATTGCAAGTGTGTGGGGTGATAATCCAGTAAGTTGATGAGCATCTAGTAACTCCTGTTCTGAAGTTCACTGCTTCTCTTTCTATGTGAGAGAATGTGTGTGTGAGAGAGTATTTGTGTGAGAGTGTGTGTGTGAGAGTATTTGTGTGAGAGTGTGTGAGAGAGAGAGTTTGCCTGAGAGTGTGTGTGTGTGAGAGTATTTGCGTTAGAGAGAGAGTGTTTGTGTGTGAGAGAGTTTGTGTGTGAGTGTGTGAGAGAGAGAGTTTGCCTGAGAGTGTGTGTGTGTGAGAGTATTTGCGTTAGAGAGAGAGTGTTTGTGTGTGAGAGAGTTTGTGTGTGAGTGTGTGAGAGAGAGAGTTTGCCTGAGTGTGTGTGTGTGTGAGAGTATTTGCGTTAGAGAGAGAGTGTTTGTGTGTGAGAGAGTTTGTGTGTGAGTGTGTGAGAGAGAGAGTTTGCCTGAGAGTGTGTGTGTGTGAGAGTATTTGCGTGAGAGAGAGAATGTTTGCGTGAGAGAGAGGGTGTTTGTGTGTGAGAGAGAGAGAGAGTGTTTGCGTGAGAGAGAGAGAGAGAGTGTATGTGTGTGAGAGAGTGTATGAGAGTGTTTGCGTGAGAGAGAGGGTGTTTGCGTGAGAGAGAGAGAGTGTTTGCGTGAGAGAGAGGGTGTTTGCGTGAGAGAGAGAGAGTGTTTGCGTGAGAGAGAGAGTGTTTGCGTGTGAGTATGTGAGTGAGAGTGTTTGTGTATTTAAGGTTGTAGTTACTCATTTGCTGTCTTTATATCCATAGATCTATCTCCTTGAAGACTTAGTTCCTATTCTAGGTAAAGTCATTGGCATTGATAACAATCAAGCCGTAGTTGATTTGTTCCAAAACAAGGATCCATCTAGCACAAAGGCAGGATTAAGAATTATTAAAATTTCACAACTAGAACTTGTGGATAGCAATGAGGGTTCCCCAAAGCCAAGTACACCTCAGGAGTCCAAAGGCAGCGCAAAACCACCACCGGAGTGTAGACACCATGCAGCAGGCATAGTACAGAAGCAACCTGTCTGCTTCATTGACGCCACCCAAGATATATCATCTGACAGTCTTTTTGACACTGGATTGAATGAAACAGTAATGGAGGATGTCCCTGTCATTACTGGATTTAAATTGATCTGTGCTTCTTTCAATGAGGAGAAACCACTTTTCCTTCTTCAAAGAGTTTCAGATGACAAGTGCTTCTTGATTGCTTCTGCCAAAGCATCTCTTTCCCTCCTGCAATCTTCCTCCTTTGTTGCTATGGGAACGGGAAATTCTCAAATACCCAAGTGTTCCCTGGAGATGGAGGCTGCAGATGGAGTGGGTTGTGGCTTAATAGACACCACACTAAAGGATTTATGGAAGTTCTACTGCTCCGAACTGAACTGCAGTTCAAATGATCACAGCACAGCTTCTCTTCAGCTGGGTAGCAAACGAAAGCAGGGTAGGTTTGACAGTAGGTTTGTACAGCTGGTTTGACTGTATTAGTGTGCTCACTGGGACAGTGGAAGATATTATGCCTGACTGACCAAGTGACTAAAGTCTGATCTTGATTGGGAGACCAAGTCCTATTAATGACAACCAGTGATCGGGTATAATATCTCTCAGTGATTATTTCATAGCCTATAGCCAGGCTTAACTCCCATTTAGTCTTCATAGGATGCATAGGAAAATTACCTCATTGAAGCAGAAATGTTAAATTGTAAAGTGTACAGAAGTAGTAATTGTGATAAAGATTAAATTAAAATATGAGTATCAATGCACCATTTTCAACATGCTACATCTACCTATATAAGAGGAAAGGCCTATAGGGAACTAAGCCTAGTGAGAGCTTTAGATGAGGATATGTACTACTAGTTATAGCAATGTCACTGGACTTCTTTCTATCCAGCTACTTCAAAGTCTCTTCTACCAGTTGAAAAAGAGTACATGGAAGGACAGTCCGAATTGCATTGCTCTATGAGCAGCAAAGTGGTCCTGCTGAGGGATGCTAAGGGCGGCGTCCATTTTCTTAATGATGGGCTGAGCCTGAAATCATGCAGCAGCAGCAGCCAGTCGTACAATGTTCCCGTGTTGTCCTCGCTCAACCTCTGCGTGAGAGCCCTGGACTGCAAAACCTCCTATCTACTTTGTGTGCACAGTAAGTGGAACAGAGATGCTGTGTGACTTAAGAGTGTTAGCGTGTGTTCCATAGACATTAGCTATCGCAACCCAAGTGTTGTGGTGAAACGCTTATCTAAAGACTCTTCAAATGATTGCAATTCTTCACACCATTGTGTATGTATATGTACTACTATGTCTTGCGTGTTCTTAATGTGAAATGGAGCAAGCTTCAATTTGTTAATAGAAATTGTGTTGGCTTACACATGTCCTAATAAGAGGCCTCTTGGTCCTAATAAGAGGCCTTGAGGTCCTAATAAGAGACCTCGTGGTCCTAATAAGAGGCCTCCAAGTCCTAATAAGAGACCTCATTGAATATGTTTTGCACTCTACATGCACTGTAGTACCTTCACCATGAAATACAGCCATGTGTCCATTATGTACTGTATGTATAGATACATATATCTAGATGATAGAGATTTCTTCTAACTGTACCAAGCTTATCTTTGAGATGGTTCATCTTTAGTCTTTTGAGTGTCTAGAGCTGCAGTTGGTTCTCTTAGGATTCAGTTATTCACTCAGTCACTGAAAAGAGTCAAAACTTTAGAATCCTAAAAGAACCAACTGCATCTCCAGATGCTCAAAAGAGACTAAAGATGAACCATCTCAAAGATATCTACGTATCTCCTTAGCTGACATGAAAAATCTAAGATAACATTTTCCTACATGCTATATGCCTATATTCTGTAAAAGAGCCTATAGGGGAACTAAACCTGAAGAGAGCTTTGGATGAGGATACAGGAGTCTATTCTTCCTTCTTTTCCCTTCTTTCATCTTCTTCTCCACTGGGTCAGACAGCCATTTCTGGGAATTCCACCCTTCATCAGTGATCCTGGGAGTCTTTGTCTTTTCTTTATTTTGATCTTCTGTGAATCCTTGGCACATGTATATTTCCAGCAATGAATTATCATTTATATTGCTGAAGTCCTATGATTCATCCTACATAATGTTTCAAGCTGTTTTGTTACATCTCATGCAGTGTGTCAGTTTAGTTATTTTGTCTGTTGTACCTTTAGCCCCGTACTCCAGTGATTTATATGATGCGCTTACTGAAGAGAAACAGAATGAGATTGCTATGATTTTTAATTCTCTTGAAGAAGAGCTTGCTATTAAGCAGAGAAAGAGGAGAAAGGGGAAAGAGAAGCTTGGAGGATCCACTGCTCCAAAGCGAAGGAAAGGAACTACAGAGCATTGGGTGAGCTAGGACTATACAATAATTAGCCACCCATAATATCGGCGATATTATTGTGATGTATGAACGATATACGATAATTATCGATATGGTCCTAAAGCTCAATTTCCAAAATTGGCAACCAGCTACTAGAGATCACGTGTTTTGCAATATTTGTGTAGGCATGACTTGAAATATTATATTTTAAGTTTCTCTACATTTTATCACTGTTACTATGTAGATTGCCGATGAAGAAACATTGAATCAAGAAGAACCTCTATCTTGGAGTGATCTTTTTGAGATTGTGTCACCTCTCCTAGCAACTGGTCATGGCAACCACAATACGCTTCATGTCTGTTGCTCTCCTCCGCTCAAAAGATCTGGAAGCAGTCCTCAAAGACCTTCTGTTGGCAACAGTTCTGATAACATGTCTGTAGCTGATGGTAGTGGTAAGTGTAGTGTATAGTATGTGATAATGAAGTGATAGGGAGTAATTTTAGTTGCATTTATGATGATAGATAAGTTTATTGGAGCTATCTGCAATGAAAATCACAATAAGACCTACGGGTCGAAATGTTCAATCTAGCTCAATTTTCATTGTAGATAGCTCCAATAAACTTGTCTATCCGTATGTGATAATGTGTGCATCTGGTTATTTTTGTGCTATATACCATAAAATTGCAATTAAATCACAACAATATGTCGTTGGTGCCGGTGGCCATTTGAAAACAAAACCAAATGGTAACACGCCTCTAACAAAGTTGATATTGTATTTCTTGGTTATTTATGATCAGGAGATGATGGTGATGTTGTAAGGAGCTTTGAGGAAGCAAGGAATGAGTTTTACATCAAAAGAAAGGAGCTGGATACTGCTGAAGAATATGTGTCACCAAAGTTTGACTTTCTGAAGAAACTCTTGTCTACATCTTCTTCAACTATAAGTGCAGTTGTTAAATATTTGGTTGGTATATTACTGCACATGTTTACACAAATTGCGCTATGTAGTGTTAATTTTAGTGTGACAGGTAGTCCCTATATTATTTCAGATGACAAGCAGCCCCTATATTATTTTCATTCTTACCTTCTGTTGTTAAGCTCATCTTGTAGATCTAGATACAGATATATAATGTACAGTTTATAATCTAGTTTGCAAATGGCAATGTTCGGAAGCTTAAAGTAACAAGCTTTCTTATTGTTCTGAGGATACTAAAGCATTCAGAATTGTTAGAATGTTACTATGTACGTATAAGCCCAGCAAAGTGGCCAAGTAATTTGAATGTGGGTGACAGCCTCACAATTGTTTAACTACGTAGACCTATGAGTTATTTTCATTTTATAATAATCAATAGACCTTACAGCCTGATTGTATCTCCTGATTTGACTTGTGTAGTTGTGTTCAAAGAACAGTTCAGGTTGTACCCCATTCCTGTGGGCACTGAAGGTTGGTAACCACAAAGCCGCCCTTGCCATCCTGGAGTATGTCCTCTCGCAAAGTGTCCAACCCTCCGACAGCACCAACCTGCTGGAAGGGGCTATTTTACAAACATCAGGAGATGGACTGACTCCCTTGCAGCTCTTCTTTAAGGTAGGTATTACCACTCCATCCTTGGGTGGGGTGTGGAGGTGTCAGTAGTATTGTAAGCCATTCATTGTTTGTAAATCAAGGTCTTAATTTTCTCCTTTAAATATCAGTTGCTACATGAAGGTAAAACAGATTTTGGGATCTAAGTCTGATCTTCTTTTCTTCATAACTACGTACATGCATGTAGTAGTCATCTTTCACATCTTCAAAGTTTTGTCATAAATCATCTTCCGTCTAACACTGTGTTTCTTTGTAGGGTTTTGTTCGATCAAGTCTTTCATATGATCTTGAGCAGAAGATACTAAGAGTGTTTGACCTTCCCCCGGGTATCACTGCCCAGCAGCTGATGACAATATTTAGGTCGTACTACCCCAGCGTGTACAGGGTGGAGGTCTGTGACGATGGCGATGAAAAGTCAGACAAACAGGACAGTTAGTGTCACTGAGTGACGGTACTGGACTACATTGTGTGTATCCATTTATTATGTGATTTGTCTATTGGAGTTACAGCAGTGTAGAACATATCTGTTCAGACTTCTTATTTTTGGTTCTGAACCTCATTTACCACACGTACATATATGAACCTCATTTACCACACGTACATATATGAACATCATTTACCACACGTACATATATGAACCTCATTTACCATATGTACATACGTACATATTTGCTTATTTTTCAGGTACTTCAGATTCTGACAGTGACTCAGGGGATGTTTACTCAATTAAATTGGACATGTTTAAGGGTCCTGACGGCCACAGGCAGCCTTCAGATTATGGTAATTTCTTTCAGGAGTATGCCCATCCTACAACTCGAGCATCTCGGAGAAGAGTTCCTTCAGTCAGGAGGAGGTGTGTACAAGGTTTTGATATTGTATTGCAGTTCATCTGATGTGCCTCAGTTCTTGTGACCAGAAAAGATTGCTTGTGCTGACTAATAGAAACAAGCACTAGTTTTAGCGCTCATTAATATAGCATGTTTAGCAATCGCATCCCTGTGTGAATGCACTGGCAACTAAAACCAGTTAAGCTAGGTTCAATTTTTTGAGATGGTTCATCTTTTAATTTTTGAGCGTCTAGAGATGCAATTGGTTCTTAGAGATTTAAAACATTTTAACCCTTCAGTTTATTTATATTAGTTGTGGTTTGTTTATCACTTTAATTACCATATTACTTTGCATACGTATGTAGTGTGTTATATATCATATACGTACATACGTACCAATGTTGAGTATTAATCCAATGATGATTGAGCCTTCTATTTTCAAAACCACAGATGTGAACGTCACATGCTGGGAGGTTTAGCTACTCCCGTCGGTACAGAATCTGACGGTTGCAAAGCTAACGTCTACTTCAATGATGTCCACCAATTGAGAGCTGCGTCGCAGGAAATGCAGAATCACCAGGTGTCAGTGAATCGGATCCGTGCCAGTAACTGGGGTTCGAGCCACATGTTACGGACTATCTCGGTTGAGGTGGATTCCTATGTGGAGGAGAGCAGCACTGAGCAACAAGATGGCCGACCCTATGCTTACAATTTGTTACACCAGGAGCTGAAACCAAGCAATCAAAAGGTGACATTAGGAGAAGCCACTAGAAAGGTCAAAGGTCAAGCTTGTGTTTCATCTCTTAAGGAAATAAGCAAAGTTCTTTTAAAGAAGATGTTGGAAGTCAAAGAGGTACGTATATGCGTATTACATGTGAAATAGGCTGTCTCTGATGGTCTGTAAGATTTACGTATATTTCCATGAATTAGTGCAAATAGAGAGTACGTAGTAGTGCATAGTTTGTAGTTGGTGTAAGAGGGAGTCATAAATGGAGCATTGCTGTGGCAACTGTAGCTCAGTGGCAGAGTATTGGCAGTTATAACCAGCTCTCCATCTGGTTGCTTGATTAGTACTTCAATTATGTTTAACAATACATGTAAGGGACTATCATTTTAGAATCATTTATATAATATATGTACAGTCGAACCTCGTTAAGACATACACGGTTAATAAGAATTTTCACCTAATAAGAACATTTCAGTAACTTCTGGTTGGTTTCTGTATGTACTGAATATCAAACTCTACGTTTAAAGCAAACCATTTATTTTGAATTTTCGGTTAGTAAAAACATCATAAAATATATTCCTCGTCTTTAATACCAACTTTACACCTTTTTAAAGATATTTTCGAGACGAATTGTATCAAAGTAGACTCTATTGCTCCATAAAAAGGTATGGATACGGAAAGAGGTTGAGCGATGTTAGGAACGACGCTCAAAGGCTGCGAAGTACATGCTCCTGAAGTCGTCGTTATCAATGATCTTGAAGAACAAGGACAAGTTCTTTCTATTTTACAATTTCTGTTTAGAGGAACTTCTGTTAAGAAGAACTGATATAGTCGATCCCTTAAAGTTCGTCTTAATGAGGTTCGACTGTATATTAATTTAACATTGAACGCGTACTATAGAACACATGATTTAAGTTACTATAGAAACTTTTGGTTAGTGTACGTATATACGTATATATAAATCATCCTTTTTGAAATGTGCATAGATTCTTGCTCTGAAGGATGCTGGAGATGATACCTTGATATCTTCACTGATATGCAACAAAAGTATCATTCATGGGCTGATGCATAAATCTGGTGCGAAGAAGCCCGTTATTGCCTCAGTGGAGACTGGCCGATCTGACACCAGTCAGCCCTCATCCAGAGACATGCAGAGGAGACAGTTTATCCACTTTGCTCAACACTTTGGACTGACTCCAACATCAGTAGGTCTCATACAATATGAAATATCACATGAATGACATTTACTCACATGCCTAAATTATATTATTCATTTGATATTTTGTCATCATTTGACTTTAATGGTCCTATGGAATGTCATACCATGCACAAAACCAGGTATATGATGACTACCAGACTATATCTTGCATACCATGTTATGTCATCAAATGAATATGGAGGTGAGGTCGTGGTCTGGCTATGCAAGACTTTAAAAATATGCTTCTCTTAAATCCTTTTCCTCTGTAAAAGACAGCTTTCATATGTAGTGTGTTATTAATCCATTCTATGTCATGCAATAATTTTCCAACTTATCGTCTACTTACCATCACGCAGTTTAATTCAACAGAAACTGAGAGAGGAGGCAGAAAATCTTCTTCGCCTTTGTCAACATCAGAAAGTAGTACTACTCTCCTTCCTCCATCTCCTCTCACTCAAAACATAAAGTCTGCCAGCACCACACGGAAGTCACCAGATGGAGATGTTGAGATGATTGACATGTCAAAGAAGGGCATCAAAGACTACGTCGTTTTGGAAGATGAAGATCAATCTGCAACAGATGAGGACAACAACAAGGATGACGGTGATGCCCAAGAACTGCCAACAATATCCGTGGACTCCTCGACTGATTTTAAGCTTTCTTTTCCCACCAGTTTCATTCTAAAGGATGATCCCAAGACTGCTGGATTAGTAACTACAGTATTTTCAAACTGGCAGTGCGTCTTAGTTACTGTGTTAGGCTACTGTCCTTCCTCCCTGTCAGGTCAGTCTGATGAATCTCCTTCCTTGGAATCCTCAGATCAAGCAGGTACATAAGCTGTAATTAAGTGCGTACTCTTATTTGTTACATTATTACAGTAAAACCTGTGTTAGCAGTCACCTCAATAGGTTGGTCACCTCTGAATTACAGTCGACTCTTAAAGTCCCACCAAAGATTCTGTGTATAATGGGGCATACCTAAGGCTTTCTATAATAAAGCCATCTCTCCAAGTTAAGCTGGCTCTAAGCCGACCACATTAGAAAGGTTTCATTGTACGTATCTTGTTTAGTAATACCTTTGTATTGAATTGAGTGACTGCCATTTAATCTTTCCTTTATAGAAGCCACGCCCACTGCAGGACATGTGATCCTGTTGGACCAATTTCTAATAAAACTGTTGTACTCGGGATATAACGGTCTAATTCAAGCATTTTTCACAACCATTCTTAACCATATGAACACTTCACTGTCTAATCCAGATGTTGTTAAAATGAGAAAAAGTACTTCAAGTTCAAAAATGCCACTGACTGAAAATACAGCTGGTCTGGTTGTAGGCGAAGTAGTATTGAGGGCATTGCTACGCATCTTGACTATGGAGCACTCTAAACCGAATGTTGTCAATCAGTCCTCTCCGTCCACCAATGTCAGCTCTGTGTCTAGCTTTGATCCATTGTCAAGTGCTGGAAGGAGTAGACGACATTCTGAAAGGTCCTATGAAATTTACCAACTGTTAAAGTGAGTCACCGATGTTTAAATAAGTTGTAGAAATACACAAAAATTTCTTCTAACTGTGTCGAACTTATCTTTTGAAAGGATCATCTTTCAATTTTAAGAGCGTCTAAAGACACAGTTTTGTATTCTTTCTTGATTGTCAGACGTTTAAACTCCAAGGGCCTTCTTCAGACGTTTCAACCCAAGGGTCTTCTTCAGACGTTTCAACCCCAAGGGTCTTCTTCAGACGTTTCAACCCAAGGGTCTTCTTCAGATGTTTCAACCCTTGAGGTTCTTGTGCAATGACTCATGATCCTTTCAAAAGATAATACATAAAGTGGTTAGCTGAATCGTTGTGGTGATTTACCCTCTACAGTTACCACTGATACTATATATTCTACCTTTAAAATGTCCCAGGCTCCCTTAATAAACTGCATACACCCTCACTTTACTAGTATAATACTGTTCATGTAAACATGTGGTTCTGCCACCATTTTAATATACGTAGTTACATACCATATTTGTCCAAATAAAGGCCTGCACCTCCAAAATAGTTCCTTCCGATTGTTTTTGACCCTGCCTCGAATCCTTTATTCCAGCCTAGCTTCAATACAGACAAATATGGTACATAATATCTAGTCACACCCATAACTCGGTGTACATACGTAGGTATGCTACATGTATTATGTACATATATTAAAATTTGCTCATTCTCTTAATGCAATATTTACTGGCTCTTAAAAATGGCCGCCAAAATGTACATACTATATGTAGTACATACTATGTGTAGTACATACTATGTGTAGTACATACTATGTGTAGTACATACTATGTGTCGTACATACTATGTGTAGTACATACTATGTAGTGCCGCTGCCCTTTGTGTTATACTGAGCCAGTGTTGTGTTTCATTGTCATCCTGCTCTGCCACCTGCATCTTGGTAGGAGGATTCTGGTGTCATTTTCAGCCTTTACCATCGAAGCCATGACGTCCTCCTGCTCCGCTCTGATGGCTCCTGTGTCCAATGGCCTGGCCAAGCCGCTCAGTGCAGCGTCCGTCTGTGTCGAATACCAGAAGAACAGCTACAGGCAGAGCACGTCTTACTCTCTCCATCCTCCGACTTTGGAAGGACGTGAGAGAGAAGTGGGCCCAACTCCTCACATTAGATCCTCCACCTGTTATCACCATAGAGAGGGGTCGACTGCTACTCTCCCTCTCACTGGAATCAGACTTCAGCCAAGGGTTGGACTGTCAGGTAAGTGCTCTTTTAGGATGTCAACATTACTAAGCTAAAAACCATTATTTCTAAATGTAGTTGACATATGAAGCTATGGAAACATACGTACAAACAAAATATATAGACTAACCACAGTAGACTTTTTACTTAGGGAAAGCCTACAGAGTTTTGTATTTTTGAGCCGCAACTGAAAGCCTTTTAAGACTGTACATGTACATAAACTGTTTACTCTTACGATTAAACCATACGTGGATTTTATATTCTTATATAACCATATTTAACCATAGACCTACATATGTATGTACGTATGTACATGTACATATATTGATGGCCTTTAACTGGATCTTCCTTGACTCCTAAAATAAGTTTTTTTATTTTAATAATAAGTAAAGTGACAATAACAGTACAAAATATCATTACAATAAAATTTTTAATAGAAGTAATAGATGAGAGATTATTATGAGGAAATTTGAGAGGAGGTGATTAAGTCCAGCAGATCATCATCATAGTCACATGCTGGTGTATGAAAAGATGACCTTGCACCCCTAATATAAGATTGATTAGTAGACATCCTTTGGATTGGTCTCTAAGATTTCTCATCTAGAATGGACCATTTCTACGTACGTATGTTATACATGTATAGGGGATGATGGTCAAATGGACATTCTGATGGATTTTGGGACTGAAGGGGATCAACAGACATCTAAACCTAACCCTTTAGTAGACCTTCAGGGCTACGCAGCTACCAGAGGAAGAACAGCCATGTACGAAGATACACTGACTATACTAGATGAAGACTCGTCTTCAGAGTCTGAAGCTGAGATATTACACATTCACGACATGTTTCCAGTGGAAGTGGGTGCTCACCAAGGAGACGACACGGTCTACCAGTATGCTTGGGCACTGGATGGCAGAATGATGGGAGAGTCGCAAAACAGAATCACAGCTAACCATCCAGATGTGGTGAGATTGCTTGCGTCATTCAATGAAGCCCCTTATTAAATATGATGGGATAACTTAATTAGATGTGATGTGAACATGGAAATAAGGGCTGACTGGTCAAGTATAAATGTTCGAAAAGGTGTAAAGCCTATCCTATACTTAGTTCTGTCACTTGTCTATGCTATGCTCGTTATTGTAAGCATGAGAACATAAGAGCAAGTGTCTTTTCAAATACGTATGTAGAATATCATTTGAAATCACTCCATTTTGCTATGTCCTTATATGTTGACAGAGTGACTGGTTCTGGTCAACCAAATTGGTTTAGTAATCATAATTACATGATATACAGACTTCAAGTAGGCAATGTGTCAAGCCTACTGGAATGGTAACTACATACAAAGATTGAAGCTAACCCTGTATTTCACATTGTGTTTCTCAGATTGATGCTTATATGGATCCACGGACGCTCTCAGTTAATAGTATTCCAAGCATCCGATTTGGGGCTGGTTTCTTGGCTCGAACTTCTGCTCGTCTGTTGAAGGACCTCGTGGACCTGATGGAAGAGATAGTTAGAAAGGACAAGAAAAGTTCTAATGAAGAAGGTATCCAGGTGAGCATAAAGAGTAGCCATCATAGTTAAAAGTGTTATAAGTAAATCATAGTTGCAAGCAGTACTTTAATCATTGAGGTTTTCAGACTCTCTATGAAGACCCACATTCCAGCAATCAGCAGTTCATCACACATAAGGTATTATCATAGATAGTCTATAGTTTGTATCTATAGTCTGTGGTATTGTTTCAGTTCGTAGCTCATCTATATAAATATATATAATTCTGAGGAATTGAAAATCCTTTGTTTGCAGACTCCTTCTGCGGCTTGGCTTGTTAATAAAGTCACCTCAATTTTATTCCTGTTGAAAATGCAATACGTACATCCACTGACAACATACTGTATAACATATACTAATAAGCCTGTGTGGCTAGGTTCATCAATCATGATTTAAATTCAAACTAGCCAAATGAAACAGATTTGCATCCAATGTTTAGTAGAAATTTCAGCTACCTTAATCAAGGATTAATGACAAAGGATACAGCTACACTGTTTATTAAATATAAGGATTATGGTGAGTTGACAGTTGATGATATGATACCATTAAGAAGTCCAAATGAAAATATATAATTAGCCAATTTATTCCTGCTTCTTGGTAAAATTCTTTAGTCTTCTTACTTGTGTGCTTTGGGTCATTGTCCTGCATAAAACAGTAGTTGCCTGAGGGAAAGTGACTATCAAGAAAGGGAAGAAGAAAGTATTTCAAAGTATTAAATTATAGATTAGCATCCATGATTTGGTCGTAAACGCATATTCTGGTAGCATCTTTCTTAGAAATCCCAGCCTGACATGAAATTTAACTGCATGCTAGGCTGCAGGTATGAGAGTTCCCTCTTATCCGACCTTGACTCTCATTGTCCTGCTGTGTCTTCATAGTTGTATGGATGATTCATCTGTCCATATTACGTTGTCAAGGGAGTCCCTGGTGCTAGCAAACTCAATCCGCTTTGCCTTATTTTTATCAAAAATCATTGGGCCAACGAACTACTACCCAGTTTATTGTCCGCCTCAGGTACCTTCTTACAGTAGGAGGACTTATTTCTATATAGTCCAAATTTTCGCGCAATCAGTTGTGCTAATTCAACTCATCATCTTCGTGTAATTTCTTATCCAAAAAATCATCAATTTCTTTAGTTTATATCTTCGGTGGTCGTCCAGTACGATACTGGTCTTCTAGACCTTGATCTTCTTCCCAGCGAAATATCCAGTTGCTGAGGGTGGTTTTCAACCTTCTACTTCTACGAATGAAGCTATCTCGGTAATCGATTTACCGTCTTTCCATAACCGCACGATTATAACACTTATTATTAACACATTGCGTTCGTGGAAACGATCGCGTGATCGCGTGACGAATTCTCATACTTTGATTTTTAACAAGTTCTTCTAAGAAGAAGTCGACGTAAGAGAACTCTAAGGTATGTAATTCGATAGTTGGTATACCATAGCATGGAATATTGTGGTTATGCACGAACGAATAATTTTTACTCGCGAGCACAGTGCGTGTACTAAATTGAAAGACTTTTAATCGCCACAGTAAGGCCTGGTCTAACTCACATTCAAGTTTTACGCAAGCATCTGATTTTCGGGCGCTTTTCCAATCATTTCAACGCGTAGCGGATGCAAGGTCTAGCTCGCCAGACAAATTGGAGTCGGCCATTTTATATTGCGTAATGTACACCTCCATAGTCTTGCGAAACCTTACTTACTTTCGTTATCAGTGAACAGTACACTGTATCTTTCAAAGACACGAAAGAAAAGTTGGGAATAAAACAGTTCATCTTACCTGTGATGTTGTAAAACGACCTACGTTTTGAAGTTTATTTTACAGATCTAACTTCTCTTGTACACAGTGATGACGGACAACCAGAAGCAGTATGACTTTAAAAACCACCGCACGCGTATTCTGGACTCCGCCGAGGAGATGCGGATGAACAGGGAGTTGTGTGACGTTGCGCTGGTCGTTGGAAATAAACAGTTTCATGTCCACAAACTCATTCTAGCCGCCCATAGCGCCTATTTTAGGGCCATGTTTACTAGCTCACTACAGGAAAGTACTCGCAACGAAATCACTTTAAGAGGCGTGGATCCAGTGGCTGTTGGGACCCTCCTGAAGTACATGTACGAATACACTATATTCCTTTCTGAAGAGAATGCCACTTCAGTGCTCAGTGTAGCAGCTCAGTGGCAGATGGACGAGATTGTACAACTTTGTGATAAATTTATCATTGAGTACGGGTTATCAGTCAGTAATTGCCTTCAAATGGTTACCTTTGCTGACGTACACGGCTGTAGTGCATTGAAGAGAGATGCTCAAGTATTATGCATTAAAAATTTTTCAGACATTTGTCAAACAAGTGCATTCGTCGATACTCCTGCGGAAATCCTCGCCGACTTGTTGAAATCTGAGTATTTGAAGGTTCAGTCAGAAGAAAAGCTATTAGAGGACATTCTAAAGTGGTTCAGTCACTCGCCCGAGACCCGAAAAGGTGACACAGTGAATATGTTGAAGCACACCAAATACCCTCTGATACCCTGGGAGGTCCTCAGTGACAGATTGGTGGCTAACAGGCTAGGTTCAGACAATGATTGTAAGATGATATTAGAAAAGGCTCACCATTTTCAGACACATTCCAAAATGGCTATCGATCCAAGTGATTCACTTTATGTTCAAAGAAGGTCGTCATATGAAACCAAGCCAATTTATATAATGTCTGGAGAAGATGATGTCCATACACTATTTGAATTTGATCCAATTTCGAATGAGTGCAATAAGCTCTCTAAAGCTACGCAGTTGATGTCTAGAATCGAGGACTTTGGTATGTGTGTTTGTCGGGGTTTGGTGTATATAATTGGTGGTAAGAGCAATAAGGTAGTTTCAAGACAGGTAGTTTGTTATAATCGAATATCTAATAAGTGGAGCCGACAAGCTGATATGCTGGAAGAACGCTGTCAGATGAGTGCTGGAGTCATCAATGGGGAATTGTATGCTGTTGGTGGTGTGAATCAGTATGATCGGATGGTTAGTTCTGTTCAGAAATATAATCCAGACACAAATGAGTGGTGTCTAGTGACTCCTATGAATAAACCTCGTTATGGTATGGGCATTGGTACCATCAAGACAAAGATGTATGCTGTAGGCGGCCATGGTTTATCTTGGGAATTAAATAGTTGTGAGGTATACGATTCCATAACAGACCAGTGGAGCTACATAGCCAACTTGAATTATCCCAGTGCCCCTCATGTGTGTGTTTTAGATGGCTTGCTCTATGCACTAGGCTTTGGCAGATTCGAAGTGTACAGTCCACAGAATGACAGTTGGAGTATGATGCCTGTGGAGAGGTTCTTGAGGGTAGGTGGAGCAGCAGTGCAAGGAAGGATCTACATTTTCATTTTAATGTCTAGTACCAAGCCCAGTTGTTTGGCAAGATATGCCAAGTTTCCTTGGGATGTGATATGCTTTGACCCCAATACAAAGAAATGGCAGTTTGTGTCTCATGTGAACAGTATAGGTAACAGAATCTATGGACGCTGTACTTGACTACTTTGTTAACTGTTTTGTTTAATTTCAATGTGTGCTTTGCACTGAGTATCCATGTCAATCACATTCAATAACTGTCTTCAGTAAAGAGATGTGTTCAAATGTATTATAGTTCTATCTGTATAAAAACAATACTATGTTATATTAGAGATTCATAACTAAACTTAAATTTAGTGGATCTATAGTATGGTGGAATGTATATTGTGTTACCATAGCAATAGAAAAAGAAAATGTCTGACATCAGTTTCAGATCCGGTACACATTGAAAGTAAGGTCTGATCTAACTCATACAAGTCTTGTGCAAGGATCTGATTTCTGATTTCGGGCACTTCCAATCAGACGCACGTAAACCACAATGTTGACGCATTACTCGTATGTTTGGGTGCATCATCCCTACTTCTACTATCCATCATGCACCCAAACATAGAAGTGATGTGTATGGTTAAGTTTCAGTATGGCACTTCTGCAATGTTAGCCTTACCATATGATTACTGTCTTGTTTTCAGATGTACCAATCACTGTTGTAGGTACTGCTATCACTACTTTTAACTTCTGTTTTTATTTAACTTGTATAACTCTCTAAGTAGGAATGGCCGAAAAAAAATGGCCGCCCTATTCAATGTATTAGCAAACAACACCTCATAAATCACCAACGAAGCGATTTCGGTTATATTCGGCAATATGTATGTATATCCAATGACAACTTACTGTATAACTTATACATACAAGTACTTGAAAAGTGAGAGATTTGTTTTAAAGTGCCCCAGTGCTTTGCATGTTGACAGGATGAAGGTGGAAGGGCTGCATATTAAATTCCCATAAACTATCTTATGAAGTAGAAACTTTCACTAGTTCTTCTTGAATGCAGTCTGCTTTACGTAAGGCATCTGCAAGGGTGTCATCCACACCTGATTCACAGAGCTGCTTTCTAGAAAAGCAAATCTTGTTTTCCACCAGTCCTCCACATTTCTCAAAACATACACCACACATAATAGATCCAGTAAAATCGGTCTTGGGAGCAAAATAACAGTTTTTAAAGATAACCCCACTCAAGTCACAGTAGTGAAAGTAGCTGCCTTCACAAAGACAGATCCCCATTATCACAGGGCCATATGCGGATCTTACTTTTTGATATCGAAATTCGAAAGCATAGCAGTTATTTATTTCAATATTGTTACCCTTCTCTTCCCCATAATCTATCTTAGTAGCTCCAGAATACGCCGGGTTACTAAGTCCTCCTTTAGCGGTGAGTGTCACTGGTAATAGGAGATCCTTCAAATTTGCAAGTTTGAAACATGCAGTTAGTATATAAATGTCGTTTATTAGGTCTGGAATGTCAAAGAATTTAGCCTCTTCGTGTATCTCGTGTAAAGTTATACTTCTTTGAGGTTCACCAAGTAGCCTTAATCTAGACAAGGAGGGAAAACCGACGCGTAGATATTCCAAAATGTGCTCAAAGATTCTTCCATTGCGATCAATAAAGAAGGTTTCTTGTGTCTTTTCAGGTGGAAAGAGTCCGCTAAACATTGACGATAACATTCTAGACTTGGGTACACCTTGAGTCAGAGTCATTATAGAAACCCTGTAATGGATACCGCCAACATCGAGGAGGACATTTTTTCCGAATGCTGATTTTTCTCTGAGCAACTTCTTGTTCTCTTCCCACTGTTGCCGTTCCTTATCCAGCGCGTTTCTCTCCTCAATTATCCTCTTTGTCTCCATCTGAAGCTTTTCAGATGCTTCGGTAATGTTTAAAAGAGCTAAATGTGATGCTGTATTCACCATAATTTCAGAAAAATGGCGTTTATCGGGGAAAATCCCTTTATGTAGCACCTACCATATCGAAGAAAGGTCATCGGTATGAATTTGGTACTTTTTAAAGTAGATTCGGAATACACAAGAACTTATACAGAGAGATACATATGTAGATATTCCCTGGGTTAACTTTATTACTTGTTTTATTTATGAACGAGAGATATTGTCGTCAGTCATTTTGTCGGACACGCCTATACAACGGAATCACCACCCCTTTCTTGGAACGCTTTTTGTACCTACTAGAAGGTGTTTTCGGAACTGCTTAACGTCTTCCGAATCCGTCATTTCCAGTCCGTCTAGTACGGCTTTGTACTTCATTGCAGTATGAGCCGTATTGTCGAATACACTCAGAAATATTCGGAAATGGCGCAAAGAAACATATCTGAAGCAGCGGACAAACTTAAGGAGGAAGCGGAAAGATTGGAAAAGGAGAGAGTATCTCTCGAAGGCGATATAGCTGGCTGGAAGAATGAACAGAAGAAGCTTAAAGAAAAGTCAGCCTTTGGCCCCAATGTCACTCTTGATGTTGGTGGAGTCAAATACAGAGTCTCTAAGATGACCCTAACTCAGAACATCCCTCGTTCCTACATGCTTTCTGCCATGTTCAGCGGCCTCCATCCACCTGAGAAATCTGAAAACCAAACCAATGAATTTTTCATTGACCGAAATGGCAGAATCTTTGAGCATATTTTGGAATACCTTCGATCTGGCTTTCCATCGCTTGTGAAATTTCGACTTCTAACTGATCCAGAGCGAAGTATAAAACTCTATGAAATTCATGAAGAGGCTAAGTTCTTTGAAATTCCAGATCTCATAAATGATATTCGAATACTTGCTGGCTGTTTTTCCATTAATCAATTGAAAGACACTTTCCTGCCACCTGCTCCACTTCAAATCATCGGCACCTCTGTTAATAGCAGCTTCTCTGGAACTCCTTTATTTGATTATGGCCCAAATAAGTCACAACGCTTGACAATATCCTATTATCAATACTGGACCTATCAATTTTCAAGAATTAAAACCACTTATGGTATGCAAATCTCCAACATATGTCTTTGTGGGCAAAGCTACTTTCGTTACTGTGATCTCAGTGGGGTTAAATTTCAAAATTGTTACTTTGATTCCGGTACTGACTTTACGGGATCTGTCATGTGTGGAGTGGTCTTTGAGAAGTGTGGAGGATTAGTGGCAAACAAGATTCGCTTTTCCGCTAAACAAGTTAGAGAAATGGCTGACAATGTTGAGTTAATTGAGGCGCTCCGAAAGGCTGGATGTCTTCATGAAGACCATGCTGAGATTGTGACTTTGTAATTATAAGTAGTATGGGATAGTCTGAAACAACCTTTTCATAACCACAGATGTAGTGTAATTCTGTGTGCATGCATATACATATCTTTGTATTCAAGTGTAGTTTGATATAATTTGACCTGCATTATTATATTAATTATTATAATTAATTTGCATTCAATGAAGACGAGTCTTTAAATAAATTATAAGATAAACATTAAAAGAGATATAAATGTAATTGCAAAAGGGGTTTACCAACTAGACCATGGTTCAACAATTAAATATTCAAAGAGATATGGTACAACACACTCACTTGATCTTTATACAATACTAGTACATGAACCACAAAATGTATGCTGTGGTATACAGTTAATCATTTTTCTAAGATCAGCCACGAGGGACTGATGAAGACCCGGAATGGGTGGAAATGTCTGATAAATAGAATTGTCAGGTTTTTATTGATGCCTGGTCTAGTGCAGATTTAAAATATCTACCCGTAGCTTCAAAGTTGTTCTCATTTTAAACACTTCCTTTTCTAGATATATGTACATACATTATTTTTAAAGCTTGAATTCTGCATGAACTATACATTATAAATGGACGTACGTACTTAACACAGTACAATTAATCTAATATACCCTTCCCTTGCATTGGTAGATCTAATGTTCTGTCTCCGTTTCTGTAGCTGCCTGATATCAAAGTGCCACCTTCCTTGAAGTCACTTATAAACCAGAATGCCATTGATACCCTGGAGCCATCTTGGGAGTGGATAGTACAAGCAATGGATGTCGCTGAAGGTCAACTGCAGCAAGGATCTAACTTTGATACTCTAGTGAGCTACGTACCATATCAAGACAACAGTGTCATCCATCCATCTACTCACCCCCCACCATCTACCTACCCACCCATCCATCCATCCACCTACCTACCCACCCATCCACCCACCATCTACCTACCCACCCATCCACCCACCATCTACCTACCCACCCATCCATCCACCATCCACCTACCCATCCACCCACCATCTACCTACCCACCCATCCATCCATTCATCCATCCACCTACCCAACTATACCATCCATCTACCCACCCACTCATCGTTCCATCCCTTGTTGTAGCACTATGTGCAAGCATTACGTGCTACAAGTCGCAATGGATCCAATCTGTCTGGAAATGGTGGCAATGTCCAGTTGAGTGGGAACAGAGGAAGTAGCTTTGTGGGGTCCAGTCCAGCAGAATACGCCTGTTCTCTTCTAAGATGTAGTTCTGGAGAATCAAATGGAACTCTTCCAGTGCTTGACCTGTTTGGGTATGTAATTGACTGCACCTTCAATGGCAGGACCTCCTAGCCATGACGTGCTCCTACCTCTAAGAGTATGTCTACCACTGTTCTTATACACTTTTATAAAGAATGAAAGACCAATCTGCGTCATAGGAAAATATTTTTGCAAATAATTAATATTTTGCATTTTCATTTTCATTGTTGATATCGTAGAGTGTGGTACTATTACTGCCCTTGCATACTAAGAATATCTTCAATATGTATCTATAAAATACTCAAAAATGTGAAAAATGCCCTCTACATAGTATAAACTAAATTAACAATCCTTTATTGTGTCCTAGTCAGCATACAAGCTCTGATTTTTATCTCCATCATTGGCTGTTAATTTCCTGTTTCAATCTCTCTAATTTCCTATGTAGGTACGAACATGTTGTGTATGCATTAGATGGCTTCCTATATGCCCTGACCAAGTCACCTTTCAAATCACCCTCAGCCCCACCCCCAGGGGACAAGGTACAGGGTCAAAGTAATAGCATGGATACATCATCAATCAATTCCTCTCATCTGGAGACCAATGAAGTTAACTCTACAAAGGATGACTCATCAGTTGGTTCATATCACAGCTTTTTTGAAAGGTCGCTGTCTGTAGGAGTGGGGGGTTCCCCTGTGAGGGATGATGTCAGCAGCGAGGCACAGTTGGGTAGCAGTTTCAGCAAGCCTGTATCAGAAGAGTATCCAATGGCCCACCATCCTCATCTGCTGTCCATGCAGGTGACTAGCTCCCCTAAGAGGGCTGTGTCCGGCGTCAGCCAACAAGAGCAACTTCCACAATCACTCTCCAGCAAAAAGTAAGAAGTGCATTCAGTTACCGAATGTTGAATGTATGTACGTATGTATTACTTCACAATGTATATAACAACTGCAAGACCTTGGTGTCCAGTAATTGTTTATATTGCTTTACCTTCACCTGATATGCACATACGTATATTGCAAAATATGAAGAAAAAACATATATCTCCTGGCTAGTGACCCACATGGCTCCCTACACTGTTGCCCTTTCATCCTATTTCAGTTTTGTTGCCTGTTGTCCTTCTTCTCTTCTCTTTCCTTTACCTTTTTCTTTGTGATTTTTCTTCTTTATTTTGCAAATTTTGTTTGTTTACATTTTATTTACTGACTATAACACTCATTCACCTTCATCCACATTATGTATTTTGATTTACTTTTCACTTAACCATATTTGGTTGGTATTTTTTATATGCCATTGGCACATGAATAATAATAATACATTTAATATATACGTACATATATACATGCTTCTTTGAAACTGAGTTATGTTTACTTCAAACTTGCTCACACTCAAAGGAATCCTTCTGTTATGATTGACAGTAACCATATTCATATTAGTCCAATGTATAGTACATGTTTCCCAGAAACAGCTGTCTGGCCCAGTGGAGAAGAAGAGAAATAGAAGGAAAAAACTCTTGTATCCTCATCTAAAGCTCTCACTAGGTTTAGTTTTTTATTTTAAAGTAGATGTAGCATTGTGAAAATGGTGTGTTAGATTATTCATGTCATTTCACAACCAAACTTGTTTCTATGGTTTATGTTCTTCAAACCTTTGGCTGTTTTGATTATGATGGAGTATCATTAAATCCTTGTAGACACCCAAAGAACAGTCTCCTGAACTGGAACACTGAAAAGATAATTCAAAGATGGAGAACTGCCATTAGTGTATTTGCTCACATATTTTTGGTTGAAGGACCTGGAAACGAGAGAGACAACTTCTTGTATGCTCACGCAGGCATAGCCAGTAGAATGGCCAGGTAACTACAGTACAGTGAAAGTGCATATACGTATGTATGTGTGTGAATGTGTGTATGTATATATATATGTAATGAATTGGTTACAATTTGAGCATCAGCAACACTTAATAGTAATCTGTCTAAGTATTAGGAATTCTTATAAAATGAAATAATAAACATTTTTAACAGCAAACAATAACATTTTATTGCTGAAGAAGACCTACGGGTCTAAACATCCGAATTTGATTAATATAGTGTATATGTATAGTGTATAATATATATATAGTGTTGCTCTAATGCTCAAATTGTAACCAATTCATTATGAATGCAACCAGTACCCCTTATTACTTCATCTATATGTGTGTGAGTGTATGGCAGGGTAAGAGGGTGACTGATTTTGTGGCATGTGCTGATCCAAATTCAGATTCCGACATCAAGTAAATGTGTTACGAGAGTCACCTCGCGATCTTGGGAGTGGAAACAACACACTGACTATACGTATCAGGAGATCCCACCTACTCCAGGATGGTCTGGACCTTTTGAAGAATGTAAGTATAATACAGTACTCTTAGGGTCAAACTACCTAGAAAGGAATAGAGACTGGGGATTCTACTTTGACAAATGTGGTACTATAGCTAACCCCTAGCTATAACTTTTGGGTGTGGGAGGGAAGAGAGGAGAGGGGAGGGAAGAGAGGAGAGGGGAGGGAAGAGAGGAGAGGGGAGGGAAGGGAGGAGAATGGTTGTCCAGACCAGACATTGCAATCAGTAACTCATGACTACCATTTGAACAAATTTTCCCACTAGAATGACATCACCATGCATGTGGCAATAACCTTTTATGATTACCGATGGCAATGTCTTGTCTGGACAACTGACCCAAAAAGTACTGTATGGTAGATATGAATATTTTTATTTTTTATATAGCTAACAGTTTTCAAGTATGGTCAGGTTCGTGTGAGATTTGAAGGAGAAGATGGATCAGGCCCAGGTGTCAATAGAGGCTTCTTTACAGCTTTTGCAAATGCACTTAAATCAGCAGAAAAGGTTAATTATTACTGCTTATCAGATACTACTTTTATTTGTATAGTACCTAATATAATACCTACACTATGGTTTTGTATATTAATTACTGCTACTACAGTAGTGTGTATGTAACTTTAATACAGGTTTAAATGTGCTATCTTTCCGTACAGTTGAAAGGTGGTAAATTGTTGCATGAGCCAGGTAAACTGCCAGAACAAGCCGCTTTATATGCTCCTCTTCCATCAACCAATGAAGCCAAGAAGGAAAAGGTCCATCTATGACATGTGACATCTCCTATTACACACATTTTAGATATCAGATGACATTGTTTCTATATAGTTTTTATTAGAGTCACAAAGCTTATATGCAATGTTAGCCTTACCATATGATCACTTTCTTGTTTCGTTACTTTTTCTAGATGTGCCAATCACTGTTATAGTGCCATCCCTACTTTTAACTTCATTTTTGAATGTTTTTATTTAACTTGTATCATCTTCATGTAGGAGGAGAGAAAACACAACTTTATTGCTTTAGGAAGGTTCATAGGACTATGTCTCTGGTTCAAACAAACTGTGCCTCTGGTAATAGGACGCCATGTTGCAAAATTCTTGTTAGGAAGGTTTGTCCACAGCAAATTCTCCTCAAATTGTTTCTCCTTCATGAAATATTATTCTGATGGGTATGTCTGTAGAGAATTGGCTTGGCATGATGTTGCTTTCTTCAACAGTGATCTCTACGAGGGTTTGAGAAGGATGCTTTTAGACGTCGACGAAGGGAAAAAGTCGAGGGAAGATTTCCTTTCTACCTATTGCTGTTATTTCGAGGTAAGCAAGCTGTATATAATGCCTTTTCGTTCATTACGCAGCAGGCACTTGTGGCGCAATCGGTTAGCGCGTTCGGCTGTTAACCGAAAGGTTGGAGGTTCGAGCCCTCCCAGGTGCGTTTTTTTTTCTTTTTTCTACTGCAACTGAAGAAAAATTCGAATATAAATACGCTTCTTTATGAAGCTGCTTTCAGGTGTACCTGTGGCGCAATCGGTTAGCGCGTTCGGCTGTTAACCGAAAGGTTGGAGGTTCGAGCCCTCCCAGGTACGAATAACTTTTTTTCCTCGCTTCCCTAGGCACAGGTTGGTGGGAAAACAGTTGAACTTCTTCCTGGTGGAGCCAAAACTCCAGTCACTCCAGAAAGAGTGAAAGAATACGTCAAGTGAGTTTATAAAGGTCACATTAACTTGAAAATAATAAGAACTAAGTTTCTGAAATTGTACTCTTCAAAGTCATTGAACTCCTCAAGATTACATGGGCCAGTGGAGAAGAAGAGGAGAAAAATTTGTATCCTCATCTGAAACTGTCTCGCTAAGTTTGGATCCTATAGGCCTTATTCTGAAGTACATAGGTGTAGCATGAAAAATGTGTGTTGTATTATTTATGAATTATGAGGGTCCATACATGTATTGAGCATGCAAACTTAAATTAAATGTATTTTTTTTCAGTCTCAATGAAGCCAGTAGCTTTATGTACTATTATATTTTGAAAGTTGGTCAATGAAAAGGTGTACTATTACAAGTAGCACTTGCCTAAACCACAAATTGATAATTGTTGACACTGAAAATGTAGCAACTTGCAGCTCTATGTGCTCGCATACCCAATAGCTTCATGTAGACAAACTTGTTGAAAAATGGGTACTTTAAGATGTAAAGCTGAAATTAAAGCTTTGAAAGTGAAATCAATAGGTTCTGTGTAATGATTTGACATACAGTTTGTTGAAAAATACGAAATGGGAGAGTAAGAGAAATTGGGAAACAGAAACTAGGAAAAACAAGAAAACATTTTTATCTTAAGTAGCTATAAAAATGCTAAGTTTCCTCACTTGTGCTGTTGTTTATTCTGGATCTGTTATACCTTTCAGGTTGTATGCAATGCTAATGATGGTTGATTGTGTAAAGAGTGAATTGACTGCTATGAAAAAGGGTCTACTTGATATTATACCACCTGATCTGCTAAATGGTATCACAGCTGAGGTACATATGTCACACACAAGTCTAATTTGAAGGCATTTGTATGATAAAACAGGAAAGACCACATAATCTCTTTAGCAAATGCAGAAATGCTTTATGGTTACATTACTACTGTAAGTTAGTATTTATTATGATTTCTACTAGACTAATTTCTACTAATATTGAGTATACATTGAAAATGAGAGAAGCTATATTGTAGGTTGTTATAAAGTGAATTATGGGTTTCATGAACTAAAGTAGAACTACATATTCATCTATGAATATGATTATAGGCTTAGATTAATATATAGGGTAAACTTTCGATGCCCTCATTTTTGTTAATATGCTGATTACTCTTTTGAAGGATTTTCAGTTGCTGCTCTCTGGTGGCTCCGAGAATATTACAGTAAAGAGATTAAAGTCCTGCATACGTTTTCAGCACTCACATTCAGGATCAGAGTCAATGTCACAAAGATTTGAAAAGTAAATGTAGTAGCTTAATATATATATATGTCCTATATATAGTAGCTGTATGTCCTATAGTAGCTGTATGTCCTGTAGTAGCTGTATGTCCTGTAGTAGCTGTATGTCCTATAGTAGCTGTATGTCCTATAGTAGCTGTATGTCCTATATATAGTAGTTGTATGTCCTATAGTAGCTGTATGTCCTATAGTAGCTGTATGTCCTATAGTAGCCGTATGTCCTATATATAGTAGTTGTATGTCCTATATATAGTAGTTGTATATCCTATAGTAGCCGTATGTCCTATAGTAGTTGTATGTCCTATAGTAGTTGTATATCCTATAGTAGTTGTATGTCCTATAGTAGCTGTATGTCCTATATATAGTAGTTGTATGTCCTATAGTAGCCGTATGTCCTATATATAGTAGTTGTATATCCTATAGTAGCTGTATGTCCTGTAGTAGCTGTATGTCCTGTAGTAGCTGTATGTCCTGTAGTAGCTGTATGTCCTATAGCACCTTCATATAAAGGACTTAGCATGTCCTGTAGTATATTTTTATACTTTGGGAAAGTTGATTACTGGGCATTCAGTCTGAGGTGGTCTCACGCGCATGATTTGTCTTACCATAGCACTACTTTCCTGCTTTTGTCTTTTTCCTGTTTATGGTAGAATGTTCTGGAAGGTGGTCGGACAAATGAACAATTCACAAAGACAACAATTATTGTATTTTGCAACTGGCAGTTCAGCACTGCCTTTACAGGGAGAAGGAACTACAAGTAAAATATCTCTTGTACTTAAATATAGTTTGTATTAATTTTCTGAAGAAATTTTACTCCTATAGACTATAACTTACAATTCCAACACAGCTTAACCGATTCTCTTCTATTACTACAATTATGTCAGATTATTAGACTCTGGATGCAGAATGTAATCATTTGACATTCAAAGTTTTAAGATTAGCTGTAGATTTGGAATCTCCAAGTTCTTGTTGCTGTATTTAGTTTTCTGTAATAATATTTGATTCTTTTAGGTCCTCAAATTGTGATTGATGTAATTGGAGGCAACCTGGAGTCACTCCCAATAGCATCTACCTGCAGCCAGCGAATCTCCCTCCCTCTGTATCCATCTTACCACATCTTAAGAAAGAAGCTGTTGCAATCCATACAGTGTCAAAGCTATGGGCTAGCATAGAATGCTTGCTACCAGCTTCTCTTACGCTCTTTATACAGTACTATAACTTGTTATTGTAGCTATTAATTTTCTGTGTAAACTATTTGATACAATTCGTATTCTATTTCACTGATTATTAACTGCTAAGCCATACGGGTGATCTATATACAGCTATATAAGTAATTCGTCACTAGTTATAATTATGGACCAGATATTTGATCTATATACAGTGAATAATACTTGCTAATTTTCGGTAGAATGTATTCTATTTCACTTCATTCATTTCTTTGACCGATTAGTCTAGTTATAATTACACATTAGTTATATTTGATCTACGTCATACTTGACCATGTGCTCCATATGTATATAGCAATGCGAATTTGATCGATGAAGTAAAACGATCGAAGCATACTTTTCAACGTTACCCAGGTAATCACAACACCTCTATACAGTACTTTTCGGGTCGGTTGTCTATATACAAAGGTTAATTAACCGACCCGGAAGGTACTGATTAATACCATACAGGAAGCGGTTCGGTTTTTATTTTACATAAATCGGACATATAATAGCCGAGTCGTCATTTTACTGAGTTGCAATTGGTGAGCGGTGGCCGATAACCCCAACGACGGGGTCACACGTTTGTTGCTGGACGTCTGTGAGTACTTTATATTAATTTTCCTTCATGGTTGTATCTATATATATAGTATTACTGTCAGTCTAGTCCCGTATCTTATTGACTGACTTAATCTCGCAGTATTTAAAAGGTCTTGGATCTGGAAAGATTTAGATCATTGATTATGCTTGTACGTAATCTTACCCTCGGGGTGCTCGATAAAGAAAGTTAGATCGAACTATCCTCGTATCCAGACCCATCCGCCATTTTGGGTCTAGGTACGAGACACCATCGACCGACACCTATAAATTGTCCTTAGACCAGTTCTACAATATAGCTGACATCAAAGGCACAGAGTCAGTCACAGCAGAAAGGAAGTCATGCATGAAAATTGCTTTGCCACATCTTAAATGCGTGGGAAGCCATATATGTGCTCGAATTAACCTACGTACGACCTTAATTTTGGATCACTGATTTGGTCTAATGGGCGCGTCCATTGTTAAATCACATAAGGGGAGGATTTAGTCTTTTCTCAGACCTTTGAATGGTCAGTATAGATATACGTAGTTACTAGGTATAGGGAGCTATAGAGATTATATATGTACGTATATAAGTTTAGGACCCTTTGATTTATTTGCCATGAGTGGATGGGTAAATCCATATGATGATACACTTGTATTCTATTCATTATACATGTAATGGTGCATGGTCCATAAAATTTCTCATATACTTTGAAATGTCATAGATTTGATCATGAGTTTGTCAACTGCAGTGTGGACATAGTACAATATCAGGTTTCAACAGTTCAAAGAGTAGTAATGGATCCGTTCCATTATATTTACTTTCCTGTGTTTGCTGAACTGGAACAAAGCTACAAAGCCGTATTGTCACAGACTGTTAATTTGATCAAAAGCTCTAACAAAAAGGAACTATATCTCTGCTATGTACTTCTAACTGCCGGACAATTTACACCAGAATTGAACTCTATTGAAGTACCCCAACTTGTGGTTGAGAGCAAAGACATGTGCAAGGATTTACTTTCTAGATGGTCCAATCAGCTAGATATCCATGTAATTAGATACCTACTGGAAGCTTTTCGGGCTAAAAGGAAGACATTAAAGCTGTATGACGCCCTTAGGAATCATAGTAAGGTGATGAAACTGGTCTCAGATAAATGCCTGCCTTGGTTTAATGAAAAACTCACAATGAGAGCAGAGTATGATGATTGTGTACATATGACTGTTCAAATTTCCCTCGAGCTTAAAGACTTCAAGTACCAAAGGCTTTTTCAGCTAAAGAATTACTTCTGCCAGCATCTCAAAGTTACCCCAATATTATTCCTCGGGTTTAAGGAGAGATTTCTTTTCTTTCAGTTATCAACCAACGTTGCAGCAGGTTTAGCTGGTACCATTGTATCACACCTTCCAGTGCTAAAAACGTTCCATGTTGAGAAAGTTACTGTATGTAAATACTTTGAAGCAAACGTTCAAGATGGCTCATTCAAATCACTTGTCAGTTTCACATGTATATGCACCCATACATTTCAGTATAGACATTGTATGTGTATATACTATATAGAAGTGTTAATCTATACAACCCTCTATAGGTCAATCAGACTTTGATTACACCAAAACCATCTGTAAAAGCATTTCGAAAGCAGATATCAATTCCAAAAGAGAATCTTCTTTTAAATAGCACAACATGGAAATTTGGCTCAAATGAGCAGCTACATGCCAAACTAGCAGTCAACATTGGCAACCAAACCTCCCACTACAACTCAAAAGAAGATGTGGCAGACATTGAGGTGGTACCTGATGTATCTAAAGCTCCTTCTTCATGTACACCTGAAGAATTGGAGGCAGTACTAGACTCCGATTCAAATAAAAAAGCAAGTTCCTTTATTAAAAGAGTCAAGAAGACTAGCAAACGAATTACTTCTTCGTTGAAGGTATTCAAAATAGCTAATATTTCTCAAAGAAGTTTTCAATTATATTATGTTATTAGTTTGTATCCTGTTGGTTGAATATTGCAACTTACTAAATACAGCTGTGGCGTACTTTCACATATTCTTTGAAATGAATGCTCAAACAACATTTTGTGTATTGCAATTTGTTGATTGTATTTCCTATCTTGGACAGGACCAGCTAAAACTGATGACATTAGCACCATACCTAGAAATTGACAGAACGAATAAAATTAGCCGCAATGGTAAATGCACAATTAATTGCATAGACTATGAGTTTAGTTTGTATTTTGCATCCGATAATCTAAGTTAATATAGCTAGTTATACTGTAGCCATTTTATTGCCAGCCTACCACAAGCATTTCACTTGTATGGATTAGTAATATAAGCTGAAGGCCGTCATCCAAACTCACTACACTGACAAGCCCTAAGGGAATAAAACAATTGTTCATGGTTCTTTTTGAATTTTTTTCACCTTGTAATTGCATGGATGACTTCAGTCCCCCAGCCAAGATAAGACCTTGGTCACTTGGCTGGTCTGACCAATATATAGTTTCAGTGATTATCCATATATTTTTCAGACAGGCGTAGTTCAATTTTTCCCTTTTATTTTAATGAAAATGCATTAGATTTTAGTACCTTTTCTTTGCTTCAAACCTTGCAAACTTTAATAATCAATCTTATTATGTTGTTTAGTAGTTTAAAATCACTGTATTTAATACTTATTGTATACGTACATAATTATATGAATGGATTATTAATTTTGTATCTCTACAGAGCGCAGTATTGGATCTGATCCTATAATGGACACATTCAGGCAGTTGAAACTGAAAGATCGCCCAACAAGAGACTTGTGTTGTGGTGAGCTATGAATATTGAAACCACAAACTTTAGCCTTAACTCTAATTCTAGTACGTATGCTTTTGGAGTACTTATCAGCAGATAGCAACTCAAAACTTCCATCATATGCCATACTGATGAGTTCTGATATGGATGAAACAGCTGTCTATGGCTCAACCATACCATTCTATCTCTTTCATTTCCCACTCTTTGGGTGCTAAGGGGAGACTCTGGTTCCCATCAAGCGGACTTCAGTTCCACCCATTAGCTCATCGTGCTCCTCAGGAGATATGGGTCATATATGGGGTAAAATTTAGAGTCCCCTGATGAGACATTATATTTCGTTATATGCAGTTAATTTAGTATACGTAGACTTCTTTTTAGTAATAAATGAGTACGTATATGGAATGTATGGAAATGTACATATGGACATGTATGGAAATTATTTGTCTTAATGTAGGTTTTCCACTTGTAACTCGAAAACTTTTAAAAATAGTCTGGTTGATTTTTACTCTTATTGTCATCATAGTAGGTAAGACATATTACTGCTGTATAGCTTTATGCATTCAGTACTACTTGTATATGGTTAATTAATTATTTCCTCTGTATATTATATTTTTTAGGGCTAAGTGTTCTGGAGTCTTGTGGTTCCATTCAGTCCTTTGGGATATATCTCATCACACAAGGTCTACTGTTTCTAACATTTCTAATTTGCACATCTGCAGCAAATAGAATCATACTGTGGCTTCAAACGAAGAGACTCGTGGGCATCCTCATTTTAATGACTTTTCAATTATTCCTAGTCGCATGGTTGGTCTATGCACACGTTTCTCTTGCACAACCTATAAAAGCAGGTATATGTACTATGACAAAAACAGAGGTGTCTGATCATGAGGCGAAGGTGATGGTGAATGTGACCTCAACTGGTGCCAGTATGGATGAGCTGTGTGGGCTTGGTCTACAGGGCTGCAATCCGACCACACTAGTGTTTGTGCTGCTAGTATTCAGTGTTGCTCACATGGTTGCCTTAGCGATAGTGGTGTTCTCTGTATGTATGTGCACATGCATTCTTTATGGCAAAAGAAGACAAAATTTCTATCAACTGGACACCATTAATCCATAGATCCATGCATTGCTACTTTTCGTGCGTATATTTATATTTTTTGTAAATATTTATTACTACAAACTGTCACCTACTGTATGTGATGATAGTGGCAATATGACGTCATAGTAGAGTGAAGGCAACGTGCACGGCTGTACGTGACGTGTAACTTAGATTTTTAATGATGTCATTTTACCCGCCCCCCACGTCTTACTTCCGGTTTTATACCGTATTGCGCGCGTACTTTAAATTGTTATTTTAGTGCAAGTTTGTGGCTTTTCTGAAGTTTTCCTGGACTCGAGGATCCAAGCACAAGTAAGATCACTCCTGAATGAACACTGTCAGCTATATCTTCAGCTGCTTACATCAAAGAAACCAAGCTCTAGAGCCTAAATATATAACTATAAAAGAGTGTTTATTGTGCATTAATTGAAACATTTTCTATTTCTATTTATGTAGATTAATTCACTGTACAGAGTAAGTCTCCTCAGTAACACAATTTTCAGAACTAACATCATGTATTATAAATAAATTTAACAATTGTACATTATTATAAAAATATTAAATGATTATATTAATTCAATTCTGCATGCATGGGTGTTCATATAAATGGAGATACATCTAAATGGAGGAAAATATTCATGTTATATACATCTAACAACCATTTAAAACATGTAGTAGCACCATATAAATGTATGCATAAATTGTCAAATAAAATTAAAATTTACTAAATAAATAATTGTTGCATGACCTGACCCAAACATTCTATTCATTGTCAAAGATAAGATACAGGCTTGCTTGGACAGATATCATGAATTAAGGTTTCCTTTCGCAAAGGTAATTAAAGTTTTAATTTACCACAAGGAAAGCCTTAAAGGAAGTCAGCCAGTTGTCAAAATTAAATCAATTAACCTCCATTTTTGCATAACATCAAAAAATGACCTTTGAAGAAACAAATATTATTTGAACTTACACTAAGTATAGCACAAACAAGATATATACTAGGTGAGAATGCACTTACCTTGTTGTTTTAGGTTGAAGAAAATACACTGATGGAGACGCCAACATCAGAGATACATCAAAGCTTTCTTGCTGAACTTTGCCGTTTGTGTGGAGGATATCTGAAGAATCAAAGGGTTACCTATGAGTGCAGAAAGCATTCCAGGATTATTGAAACATATTTCAAGATATGTGTTGTCAGGGATGACTCGCAAATACACCCTGGAAAGTTTTGCCACATGTGTTACAGCAAAATGGCTGTAGCGCAGAAAAGAGGAAAGAATTCTATCACATCATTTGCCATAGAATGGTACAAGCACAGTGAGAGTTGGTGCAATACCTGCAATCATGCCAAAATGCTATCTAAAGGAGGTAGACCCAAAAAATACAAGCCTCCTCAATGCCACGATGACCTAGTATCATCTTCACAATTGGTGTGCCATGTTAATGCCATAGCTCCACCATCACTTGCTGGTAGAAGCATTGATCCCTCTGTATGCAAGAGTACACCAAAAGGTGTATCTATAGAGGATATTATCTGCCCTGTTTGCAGCTATATTTTAGACAGACCCATTCAAACAAAATGTGGGCATGTGGTTTGCATGGAGTGCTGCATTAGGTGGCTTCAAACTGGCACAATGACAATACCCAGCTGTCCTGTGTGTCCAAATGTACTTTTGTCTGTTGATGACATAAAGCCTCCAAGTCCATTCCTCACAAGCACCCTCAAGTTGATTACAGTTCTTTGTAGCTGTTGCCACATGGACATCTACCTGGAAACTGTTAACACCCATAAGTGTCAACAAACACCAGTATCAGCCCCTGCAAAGCCAAAAACACTATCGGCAATTAGAGAATGTCCAATTACAAAAACCCCCACAACAGCAGAAAAGCAGGCTTGCACTAATATAATAAAACGTCTCATGCGCAAACATCAAACAGAAAACATTCTCTTACCAACCAGAGGTCAGGTAGGTACAATCAAAGCTAAGTGATTTTCACAGTGCATGATTCAGAACTGCATCAGGTGGCAATTAACGGGTTAAGGACTATTATACCAATTATTAAACACTTCACGTTATACAATAATTCCTTAATTCAAGTTGGTAATCATGACTAGTAAACTATAGACTAGAAGTATAGGACCATCTGACATATAATGTTCACAACTGAGGAGACTATATATAAACGTTGATTACATGCAATAGGATTTTATTGGAGCTATCACCAATAACTACCAAAACACACATATATAACTAGAATTGTAACAGTATATACTCCCTATAAGTCACTAAATATCATCAATTGATATGTGGTGCATGCATACAATATATTATATATTCACGAAAATTATACATTTTTAATAGCCGTTAAATTTGATTAAAGTTACAAAATCAAGGAAGGACACAGAAAGAGCTGGTGCAAGGACTGTAAAAAACAGATCCAAGGAACTTGCAATGGTCAGACAGGCAGTAAGTGGAGGACAGAGCTCTTTACAGTTATGCCATGAGTTAAAGGGCAACAAGAAAGAAAGAGATGACCTTTTGGAGGCCTTGGGATTCAAATCACGAGACATTTCAGTAATGTCTACATTTACCCTGAAGACAGAATTAGGACTTCCTTGGAGCAAATTAAGACTACTCAGAAGGTTAATTGTGATAAATTGTTGTAATAACCCCATTTCAATGAATCATAATACTTCATGTGCTTCATTTTTAGGTGGATGAAGCAGTGGCAAATTAAGCCGGCTAGTGAGGGAGCAATGAGATCATATCTCAATAAGGAGCTTGCTTTTGAACTTCAAGCAGAATATGTTCCAATGGGAATTAATGTAAGGAACGACTTTGGAATGGAGTTCAAGCTAACACCCATAGTCCAAACATCAAGGCTTAAAGAAGTACTTCTTTCACTTCTTCACAAGTTTCAAAGGTTTGTATTTTAATACATTTAACATTTATCTGTTTTTATATATTGTATATTCATTTATAATTTTTTTCAACATATAGGCAAGGCACATTGACCTGGCATAATGGTGTCATACCTGAAGAAGAGATCTGGGTAAAAATAGGAGGCGATAAGGGTGGAGGAAGCTTCAAGATGTCCTTGCAGATCTGCAATGTTCCCCATCCAAATTCAGTGCAGAATACATTTGTGTTCTGTGCATTTGAAGCTGACGACAATTTGATAAACCTGAACATTGCCCTAAAAGAATACAATGAACAGCTACTTGAGTTACAGGAAATGAAATGGCAGTAGGTTGCTTCAGATTAAAATGATTTAATATATTCTTTTTCATTATTATCTCTTCTGATAGAGAAAAGTCTTTCCGATTTTTCATGTATGGGGATTATGAATTTTTGTGTAAGGTGTATGGTTTATCAGGTCCATCTGGTAAGTTACATACTATTTAATGGCTCCTAATGTTGGCACAAGTCAATGTTTCGGAACATTTTAGGCTGCCATCCATGTCTGTGGTGCACAGTCAGCAGCAGAGACCTCCTAATTCCACCTCTGAACAGAACCAGCACACCAGAATTAAGGACTTTAAACCAACTGCATGAAGACAACAGAAGATTTTGTGATGCAGGCAACAAGCTGAAGGAGGTGAAGCATTATAACAACGTCAAGTCCAAGCCAATAATAAACATTCCACTTGAACAGGTAATCATGATCACTAAATATATACTTATTATATTGATTATGGAACTAATCATGTATGTACATACATACATTGTGCAGGCAAGTATAGGAGGTATCTTAGAGGAACTAACTGTCTTCTATCTTACACTCCTCCTCTACAAAGCTCCAAGTAGGTTATAAGTGTAAGATAGAAGACAGTAGTAGTTCCTCTAAGATAATGATTAAAGAGAGCTAAGTAAGTATATCTATAACTAATTCCTGAACTATAATCAATTAATCTTCAATTCAATTTATGTGCATGTAACACATGTTCTACATAAAATATATAGGGTCTGCATATATAGTCAGTCAGTCTTTTGCTTCAATACTCCATGCAGGTTTGCCCACCAGGATTACACCTAAGCTTAGGGATTTTTTGTCGCTGCTTCAAACTAATTGAAACAGCCTGTCGTGCTCTGGATATGCAGCTAGCCTCTGAATCAAGTCTTACTTCCAACATTAGGATGGTGGCTGGTCCAACTTATACAACATACGTCAGCCAAGTAAGAGCAGTCAATAAACTAAAGGAGGAATGCCAAGCACTTATGGAGGAAGCTAGAACACTAGATGAGGTTGCCAACTTTTTAGCAGTGTCTCCCGCTGTGATAGAAGACTTTGAAGCAGACCCACTTGTGGAAACGCTGAAGAAGGAAACTAAGGAAATCTTGAATAAGAGGGATGAAAAGGTGAATTTCTGATAGCATGCTTCTTATGATAGCTTTAACTCCTTGATATTAACATTTACACATGATGCCATAAATAGCTAAAGTTGGTGGAAGCATCTGAGCAGAAAATGCAGCAGTTTGAGAAGCAGGATGCCCCCTTTTTGAGTAGCCTTGAAGAAGCTTTAGCCAAATGTAATGTGCAAAGGCAAGCATACCACAGTGGGTCTTTTGTTGGCAATCATGTGCAGAGATGTCTACAAGTGAGCTATGCATGTGTCATGGCTAAATTAATTAAGATAAGCACCCAACAATCAGGTTTTATATATACCACATAATATATTTTATGAATTACAGTACAGCATGCATGCGGTGAATGTATATATACTGAAGAAAATGCATGGCCAATGAAGTGGAGCATCAATCAGTTGGTTTTGCTTATGCAAGTTCTCACTAATTATCTAGCCTATAGCACACCAGCTACTTTTACAATGTAGCTCACATGAGTTGAGCTATTCCCTTGTAAGCCAATTAAAAGTAGCCACGGTAAACATTTCAATCTTTATCACTTTAAGACACTCACAAACTAAATGCAAAAACTACAAATGTATATGATACATATATTTAATCAGTCTTTATATCCTCATACAATATCTGGTCATTGCCCATGACATGTATATGCTATAGTTATATCCCATTACGAGTACGATATCTGGGTTATCACCCTAGACTGAGGTAGAGCTGAGGTCATGCATCAACTGCGCATTGCCACAAACACTTTGAACACTAATATTTATACCACATTGTAACACCTTTACATACCCCTGCCAAAATGGCACATCTGGATCTAGTGCAAATGTAGTTTTTTATCAGATGATGATTTTACTATTGTGGTCTACTGAGTTACAGTAATTAAGACATGATGCTGAATTGGCATGTATATAGGACGATGCTATTGTAACCATTTGTGGGAGCTTGGTGAATACTGCTGAGAAGGTAGGAGGAGCAAGTTTGGTCAACCAATGTGAATACATTTGTGAAAGGTTTGAAGTTTTTTTCAAACTTTTTGCAAGCTGCCATCATGCATATTCATCATCAGAACCAGTCAATGAAAGGGACCTTTTAGATTTAGGTAAGAAACTACATGTCTCTATATACCAATAGTAGATTTTCTTTGCAATAAAACATTAGGAAATATATCAGTAAAAATAGATTATACTGATACAGAATCAGATAGGAGAGCCTAATGCATGCAATTTGTGTATACTTGTATAAAACTGCAAGCATGCACCTCTCTATCTATATCTACATGTATAGATGAAAGAATAAGGAGCTTTCTACAGTACTACCGCTTAGAGTTTCCTGATGCCTCCATAACCCCAAAGCTACATATACTGGAGGAACATGTAGTGCCATGGATGAAGAGGTGGAAGGTGGCCTTGGGGTTCCATAATGAACAAGGAGGTGAATCTATCCATGCAAAATTTAATCAGCTACAAAGGCAGTTTGTATGCATTAAAGATAGCTTAAAGAGATTAGAACTAACAATTAAAGAGCATCACACACAGATTCAAGCAACAAATACACAGCCACCAACAAAAATAATGAGAATATAATAATACTTTGATAAATGTTACCAGATTAAATACAAACATATATGACTCCTATATAACAACCTTGTCATTCAGGGAAGTCCACAAATTTTGTTTCTAAGAATAGCTGCCAATATTATCATCGTATTCATTGTTGCAGCTGCAAAAACTATCTACGTATATCTATTATTGGGAGATTCTCTTTAGCTCTTGAGCACAAATTATATAAAGTACCACACTAATATATCACATCTTGAATGTTTAAATGTGAAATCGACAGTTTCATGTCATGACACTGCCCACTAAAGCATGAAGACCTTCCTAGAGGTTCCGTTACTAGCTGTACTCCAACCAGGGACACCAGATAACAAACTACTGTTATTACCCACCATAATAAGGGTAATCAGTGACAGTTATTCTCAATAATTTATTGTGAATAAGCAGAGAAGTAAACATTTAATGACGATTAAAAATTAATTTAATCTGGAGATCCTTTAATGTAAGCAGAATTAAACTCACCTGTAAATGAAGTAGATATCTCCCTTACACCCGCTATAGCAACAGTTTTCTTCGGAAAACTTTGACAGCCTCAAAATTCATCCATTACACTAGGCCAAAATGTATGGCCATTCCTATTAAAAACGTGATCCTCCATTTTTTTCCCATGATGTAATGGATATTGCGCAATTTTACTAAGTTTCCAAAGGGAATACCTTTAAAACAGCCGTGCGTGACGCAATAATTCATCCAGAGATAGTCCAATCCCTTGTCACGTAGAGGAACCAATCGATTTCTTTGTCTTCCAAAATTTCGGCGCGGAATCGCTTTTAAACGAAGCCAGCTTTATCTATTGATCCACCAATTACTACAGCTCCTTGTTATTTCTTTCTTCTGACTGAAGAAGATATATATGGACTCATCTGTGCCTTCAGACTCGAGTATGGGCTTCAGTGAGGCGGCCGGGTTGGCAGGCCATCCAAATGGCGTCCCAGATTCCTTACTTCAAGCCGTACAGAGCCTTTCAGACTCATGGCTGGAGAATTTAGGAACAGAGTTGTCTGCCAACTCGACAGGCGTAGGAAGCGGCGTTAGCGCCTCGACATTAATAATGGTGAGTCGGAAAGAACGTGGTTTTCTTAAACATTTTAAGAGCCACATTTATAAACTACTTTGTGTGTGAAATAGTGCTTGATTACTAGAGAGGATGAATTGCAGAATCCACTTGTGAAGTGGTATCCCAGTTTTGGAACACCACATGAGGTTTTTATCCACCTAGCCAGCTGGATAGTGCGTGCATACTGAAGCTGATTGAATCCTTAGAAACTGTACTGTAATTCACTACATGCGAGGATGTGTGTACATATAGTCACATACATACTGTGTCTTGTTTAGAGGGGTCACCTGTTATGTCATAAATAGAAGCTGGGTCTCGATTTGAGGCTGGACCAAAATATGACTGGAACTAAATAGAGGCCTGGGCCTTTATTCAGACAAATACAGTCCATACATGTATATATATCACATATATACATACCTACCACCACATTTGATGTTCTATTAAATGTTGCTAATAGAGTGGGGAAGCCATATTGAGATATTGAGGTGTGTGTTGTTATGTACAGTTTCCTTCCTTTCTGTTCCCCTAGACTCAGCAACAATTGTACTTAAAACAAAATTGAATGTTTTGACCTGATTTTGGTTTAAATACAATTGTTGCTGAGTCTCAATAAATTAGGATACTTATTATGAACGCAACAAGAACCTTTATCACTTCCCTAATTAAATGTGTACATGTGCTATATATCATGTACCTACCTGTACCTACCTACATTGGTAAAGATTCTCAATAGTATCACTAGCAGTACATATGTATCTTTCAAGGGATTCATCTTTCAATCTCTTTTGAGCATCTAAACACACAGTGTTTGATTTTATTAATTGTCCTTAATAAGTTTGATGTGCTCAGATGAACCCATATCATGTCAATAGTACACCTCTAGTGTTGTAGATCTGTGCGGTAATACTGTAATCATGTACTACACAGGCCGATTACACATGATGTGTAGGAAATGGTGCTTTAGATTATTCATGCATCATGCTTGTAAATGAATACATGAAAACGTGAACTGCCTAAAATTACCAAAAGTGTTCATGGTACATATGGTATAATATATTGCCTTGACAGTGTGTCTTTATTTCCAAATCTGAGGAAGGTGTTGTGCAATGACTAGCTTATTATTAGAAATCATAACTTCTGTAATCTTTCTATTACACAATAGCCTGCTATAATACTAATTACATCTGTATCTGCTGTCTGTAGATGTTACAGTCCCTAAATAGTCAGACAAATCAGAGCAAACCTGGCGATGGAACTACAGATGATGAAGAGCCTTTGTATGTTAATGCCAAGCAGTACCACAGAATCCTAAAGAGAAGACAACAGCGGACAAAACTTGAGCAGGAAGGACGCATCCCTAAACAAAGAATGGTGAGACCATTTACACTTGTCAGAGAGGGAAGACCCTAAGCCATACAAATTCAGTTGTCACCTGGTGATACTTGCTCCTCCATTACAGTGACCTTCTCTGTGATTCATACAGGTTTCTTTAGAATACCTATATGACAAGGTGGACAAAACACATTATTTTAAGGGACAACTCAGCTCAATGCTTGTTTACTATTTTTAATTGGCAAAAAGACTATAGACCCCTCCCCCACTTACTCATAGCCCCTCCCCCTTTTAGTCATTGCATTCCTCTAAATGTATTGTAAAGTGAACCAGTATTGAGTGCTACATACACACCAGCCAAGTGGTGAAGCCTTATCTTCACTGGGGGACTAAAGTCCTATTAACTGGTCTAAAGGGTGTGTTAGTTAACTAAAGGGTGTGTTACGTAGTTAACTAAAAGAATGCCATTGTCCATTTCCTAATTTTATTTTTTAGAAGTACCTCCATGAGTCCAGACATCTGCATGCATTAAGACGCAGTCGAGGAGTGGGAGGGAGGTTTAGCTCAAAAGAGATCCACCAGCACATTGAAACACTGCCAGCTAGCGATAGTTCGGACAGCTGCATCTCAACTATTGCTAATCCACCATCATCCTCCACTTCGTACCTTCACCCAATTGCACCCGCCCCTTCAGAAAACTCACTGGCCAACCTCATCAGCCAACTCCCTCAACTACTTCAATCTGCATCATCGGCCAATAGAACTGCACCAATGTCACATGAGGGTCACCCTAAGGAAGTAGACCTCCATCATCACACCCAGACTTCGCTGCCTTCCGGAACAGACACTCAATAGGAGGTCATGGAGACGAGCGTCCACATGCACTTCCGGACCTTTTTAGTGTCTATGCTGAATCATTTCATTAGTCATGTCTATGTCGTCATAAAAATGCTAAATATAGGCGCGGCCACATGATCAAACCGCGTGACTTCCAGCGATATAGGGTGTGGTAGTGTCCTGCGAATAGAGTTCCTCGTTAGATTTAGACAAAGATTAACAAGTGTTCATGTCTCGTAGAGCGGAGAATCGAGCTTTAAGGGTAAGTTCTCACGCTAGTGTCAAGAAAGGCAACGAATGATCACTTTTGACCCGTTTTGTATTATTTCTACAGCAAGAAGCCCGACACGAACGAAAAGAGGCTGTTCTCCATGTCAGAGCCGCTAATGCAGCCGTACACGGTAGACTAGGAAAGGCAGTTGTGCTTGAGGTATATATATACACGCCGAACTCTATATAGATAGACTCGATACTATATAGAGAGTCTATAGGAGAACATAATACGTATATAGATTTAGTCACCATTTAACTTTCCATTCATGTTAATGGGTGCAGGGGTCAAAGTCCACTTAATATAAACTACAGTCAAACCCTGTACAGGTCCTTCAGGCTCACCATTATGGTGAGCTAGAATGGTAACACTTTACTAAGCCAACTGTGTTATACAATCATGGTCATTGTATCATGAGGTACTCTATAGGGTATACTATAGGGATAGGTTTAGGCTGAGATACAAGGCATGCTTCAAGCTACTGTAAAACCCTTAATATTAACGTCCATTATATTTAGTGTTTTACCGTATATGACTTATTAGTGTCCATTAAATTTAGTGGTTTGTTGTAAATGCTTGCTCCACACTACTGCACATGCGTAATAATAAACATTTTAGTGACCATATATGTTAGCGAATGATATCGTATCGCTAATTTCGCACTGATATTAAGGGTTTACAGTATTCATTGATCTATGTAATTCAAGTAATTGAGCTATCAACATCAGTATTCAATGAGTAGAATACTTCAACCTATAGAATGCCTTTTAGGTCTTTAACTGATATCTGTCCTCATTCTTGCTGACGAAGAACTACGGTGGAATTATCAAAATGAAATAGTTTGTTGGTGATATATAGCTCAACTGGGAGAATTAGCCATATTTACTTTAGTATGCAATGATTATGATCATGTAATAATACTTAATTCAATAATTTATACACCTGTTCAATTTTCATATGTGATATTTAGCCATTTAGCAATGTTGATCTTTCTTCTTTGTAGGCTAGAGCCCAAAATCAGCACCACAAGGCAGTAGTGGCGGGATCCAGGGCAGATGCTATCCACCACCACCATCACCACCCCCCTCCGGTGGTGCACCACCATCAAGGATATCACTGCCCCCCTCCCGCCGTGCACCACGTCCACCACACAGCTCCTGAGGTCATAGTAGTGAACAATCCTGTCCCACCCCAGTACCCAGTGTATGACCCACCTGTGCCCAACCCAGTTCCCCCATATAGCCAGCCCCCTCCTCTTCCACAGTATGGGGAGGAGCCCCAGGCAGCATACCCACCACCCAGTAAGTGTAATTCATTACAACGATACATGTTATAGCATCCACATGGGACTGTATGTATGTGGCTGTCCAGTGAAATAGGCCATCTGTTGGATACCAGAATAAGCTGTTTTATGACTAAATTGAAAGTTTGTCAATTAAAAATTCTTTTCAATTCAAATTGATCACCTGTATTGAACAATTGACACTGTCAGATAGGTATTTTTGTGTAGACAGTCACACATAATGAAGCATGCATGCTATAGTATACAGCTATAGCTTGAAGTGATCCTTGAATATTTTATACATGACAATTTTCATTTAAATGTCCTTGATTGTGAGAATGATGCAATTATTATTCCATACAGACATAATGCTTTCATTAATATTTTATTCCTTCGCTACTCAGCCTACCCATCAGCTCCTCCAACAGCTCAGTATCCTTACCCTCCAAATGCGGCATACCCTCAGCAGCATCCCTCCTACCCTGCGCCTTCAGCTCCTCCCCCATTTGGTCCACCTTCAGGTTCCGTACCCTACCCTCAATTTAACAATTAATAACTAATATTCCTTTTACTCACTTTGACAGTATGCATGTTCAATGATATTTTAGTAATAATTATTTTGTCACTTCTAAAAAGTATTGATTGATTTCATTTTTTGTACATCTGTCACAATTTGCAGTTGCTCCATGCACTATCAAACCTGAATACTCTTCTAACATGAAGGCTTACATTGCTGATGCAATGCATGATGACATATAGTGTACCCCCAAATCATTAAATGAAACAATTAGGATCCATAAATAGCTTACAATAAACTAGAATGTAACATGTGAATATATACATACGCATGTACATCTGTACTAATTAAAGCTAGTGTTTTAGCCCGTCATCGAGTTCATCACCGGTCCCCACTTGGTAAGATCAATCCCAGCTGCAGGTATATCAGAACAATTTACGAGGTTTGGTGAGGCAGACTTGAATTGCATTACATTCCTGGGAATTCTCTCTATGTTGTCTCCATTATCGCACAAGATCTTGGCGAGAGTGACGGATCGAAGTTCTTTCCTCTGTTCTTCTGTAAATATACCTGGATTAGTATACCAAAACCTGTCTGCTTTACGATACAAAGTGAATTGTAGTTTATTTATGCAAGCAAAGGTTGGTCCTGTCGCTGCATTTCTAAATAGTTTTTCAGACATGGCACCAGGAAACAAATCTATGTCATCTACATGCTTGTAAATGGATTTCAACTTATCCAGAGCATCGGTTGGAATGTCATCTTTTAGGTCGTCAAAGGTCTGCACTCTTCCTGTAGTCCTGCCACATTGAGTCTTCACAAATTGCCTCCACTTGTTGTAAGAAGGCAGACCATGATCTCTTCCTCGTTGAGTGTTTAGTGCCAAGAGATCTAGTCCACAATCATGATTTTGATTCTCAAAGAGACGGTTCCTCACAGAATCAGAAAATTTCCTGTCATTCTTAAATGCCTCTTGCACAGCCATGCCTCGAATAAAACTATCTAGTCCACCATCCTCTGAAGGTTGTCTAAGGTGACTAGTATCAAAGAATCCTTGATGCATTGGCAGTGCAGGTGTAGAATTCTTGTAATCACTATCCAACCTGAGGAAATCTTCAGTTAAAGTACCATGACCAAATCTGAAGCTAGCAGTGGCAAAGACATTGCTGGTAGAAGCAGTATATTTGTTGTCATAAGACCTGGTGGGTAGCTTGGAACCTAACATGAGTGGAACAAATTCCTCATAGGTTATGTGTTGTAATTCTGCAGCTACGATTCTCCTCGCTTCAAGATACAACTTTGTCGGTTCCCAGGTAGGATTTATTTGACTTAAACCAGTTACTAGACGATTGTGCTCCCTCAGAAAGATGGTGTGAAGAACAGTAAGAACTGTAGCCTCGTTTGCCCTAGAATCACCTGCAACGAAGCATCCACTGTTACACTTATCAAATCCTTTGTCTGCGTCAGGCAGAAGATCTGTATCAAAATGACTTCGCTGCACCCGAAGTTTACCAGTTGTCTGATTATATAAATTCATCCAGTATTGTTCCTCATTAGAATCCGGTCCACCATAAACCAAGCCGGCATCAATGTAAGATGTGATCTGGTTAATCTGCTCCCTTGGTCCCGGCTCGTTAATGTCACTGCATGGCTTTACACATGCTGGACAGGATCTTGTGAACGGAATACACTCTCTGCAACTCAAGTCTGGGTCACTCGAATTAATTAAAATCGGAAAACATTCGCTGCCTTGCTGGTTACGGCAAACATTTGCACAGCTCATACCTAAGTCAAAATTCCCTGCACACGTAAGATCGATATCATGATCCAAAAATTGACCCCATGTAATTCCTAACATTGTAAAAATACCACTACCGACTTGTATACCGCTACCAATGGCATTGGATATGTCTCGTGTACTTGGAAGGAGACCTCCTAACTTTGAGGTTTGTCTTGGAGTTGAGGGAAGGGAGTCATAAGCGGCTGGTAGGAATCTTTTCAATGGAATTGGAGTAGCACCTGCAGTTTTTGCTCGTAAATTATTGCACGTTCCATCAAAAGTGGAATGCCTGCTGCCATCAAACTCGGGAAGGTGGCTTTTGAGTTTTGCGAACTCTTCATTACAACTGATGTCGACCTCATTCAGATCAACACAGTTTTGCATGACAATTTCAGCTATCTGGCGTCGAATTCTTTGATTTTCCCAGGCTGACGAAAATTGAGGATTCGCGTTAGCTAAAATCGTCAAATTGCGAAATGCCATTTCCGAACTCATAGCTCTTTCTATCAATTTAAATGATATAGATTTCGGTTTTGCCATAATGCTGTGCAATGCGGGAGGAGAGCGATTACTTTCTTCCTGGACATTTCGTGCTTTTCTTGAGGCAGGCCGTTGCTGATCGCGTAGTTTGCCAAAAGTAGATCGAGTTCTGATACTGGCATCTTGTATGAGAGATTCAACTTGAGCCTTCATCTTGTCTATATACATGTAATATTAAGTACTATATATAACAAGTTTACATTGATTTATCTATGCAGTATATATGTGCATATATATACATATATACATACCCGCGGATGAATCGATTATGTTTAACTTACCTGATAGAGTAGCGGTAGTACTGTATTCCAATTCAGCACTGGTGGTGTAAAGAAAAAAGAGAATTACCGGTATTATGAGTCTCGGACACATCTTGAACAACTCCTTTAATTTGTGAACCCAAATTCTCACCCAGTGCTTATATATAATTTTAAAAGGGCGTGGTTAAAATTGCACACATTATTACATTGATTATTATTATTATTATTAAAGTGACACGTGTATGTACCTTTAAGCTGGGCCCATGAGTTACTGTAAGTTTATACTATACGTATTTATATATGTATATATATTAATCAGCAGCTGTATACTACTCTTCATGATCATCTTCTTGACTTAACCCCTGTTCTTCTGGTTCTCCCCTAAAGGAATTATAACTAAGTAACAAATCATATTATCACACATAAATATACCGAGTTTGAAATTTAATTTCCAGATGCATCAGTCATTAATTGATTATATAGGTACGTATACTTAAGTAAAATTACCGGATCGAAAGGGCATATCCCTACCTCATGTGCCATATATAACTACGTTGCTGTATAGGTTCTCTAGCTATAGGTCTGTATTTATAAGGTTTCATGATCACTTTAGTCCTCTGACAAATTTAGGGAAGCTAGAGTTCAAGCATTCCTCGAGCGCCTTTGTTGTCACAGTGTCAACTTTTGTCAACCATTGTCTACATAATATTCATGGATTTCTTCGGTTTGATTTTGTAAATGTTTTTTATTTACTTTTATTCCCCCTTTTCTTGTTAAAATTACTTACGGTGAATATCTCGAAATAACGTCTCAGACAAGAGCAATATGCCGAAAACCATCTCTTATCTATAAAAATGGCGTCCGAGAAGACCACAATTTTCGTTTTTCACAATTAACATGCTTCTTGTAGAGCGCATTCGGACATATAGGGCTGTCTATTCCTTAGTTTGGAAATATTTATGATGATTTATAACTTTTACGTATCCATATAAGTTCGCATATTAGCGGTAGTCCATTCAATAAAAGAAAAAGAATGAATTTTGGAAATGGGCCTAAATCCTGGTTAGCCGCTTTTTGAACGCTGTAGAGCGTCGAAACATGTTTTGGCATTTAGAAAAGAGTGCATGAATGGCTGCAAATAACCGAATATAATCGAAAATCGCTTCGTTGGTGATTTATGGAGGTGTTGTTTGCTAATACATTGGATAGGGCGGCCATTTTTTTCGCCCATTCCTACTTAGAGATTACTACCGTACTCTCTGATATATAGCCAGATATAGTTTCTATCTGCAGGTGACAAGTTGCAATTGCTGTGTAGGTTTCCAAAGAATTTTCTCGTACGTAGGTGTTGAAATGTGTGCATATATATATATAATTACATTGCAGCAAGTATAAAAAAAAACATATATTATAAATATTTCACACCATGCACTAGCAACTATATCATATAACTGATATTATGTCAGCCACAATCCAAAGTTCTCAAATAAAGTCTTGAAGCCTGCAAAATGTTTAGCTACAGAATGTAGCCATTCCTGACAATGGCTTTATCTCTCTTGCAAGTATACTAATAGATATCTATAAAAGTAGTTACATACATGTACATGTATTAAATTTTTATTCCGTTTTACACCATCGATATCTAATGTCATACTTTACCAATTCAAACTGGTTATATATCTCATCAAATATATACGTATACACCATTTTCCTACATGCTATATGCCCAACTTTAAATTTGAAATAAATAATTATATAGGGAACTTAACATGGAGAGAGATTTGAGTGAAGGGTGAAGATACAATACCGAAGTCTTATATTTAAGAATTTGGTGTATATCAATCAATATTAATATCATGATTAGAGTGCACCACACCAACAGGTGTTAGGACATTACAAAAGTCCAATGTAGCACTAAAAAATGACAATAAATATAAATAATCATAGAGTACGGTAGTACTCTATAAGTAGGGATGGCCGAAAAAAAACATGGCCGCCCTATTCAATGTATTATCAATTAACACCTCATAAATCAACAACGTTCAGATTTTCGGTTGCATTCGTGTGTTTGCAGTCGTTTTTGCATGCTTTTCTAAACGCCAAAACATGTTACGATGCTCTACAACCTTCGCAAAGTGGTTAAACCGAAATAGGCCAAATTATGCAATTCCTCATTTTTTCTTCTTCTTCTTCTTCTTTTTTCAAATGAGCTAGCGCTAACATGCGAACTTACGCAGGTACATACAAATACTAAATCGTCATGAATGTTTCCGAACTAGGGAATAGGCTACCCTAGATTTCAACGCGCTCCAACCGAAGCGTGTTACTTTTGAAAGTGCCAAATTTAGGGCCTCTTTGAACGCCATTTTTTAATTAAGTTTCAAATTCTCTGTATATAAAATAAGTAACCCGAATGAGTAATATTTGTGGTACTGCCGTTACCCGCGATCGAATTTCTTAGTCGCTTTGCAGGTCCTATATACAGGCGTATTCTTAACGATTATGGACCCTTTAATATCCTTAACTGAATGTTAAAGAACGGTAGAAAACATCTTATCAAATTTGGGATCTTTTCGGACGCCATTTTTTAATTTAGAGCTCTCTATTATATCGTCTATTCTGCTACTTTATTTCGAGTTTTCGCCAAGAAAACTTTCAAAACAAATATTAACAAGAAAAAAGGAGCAATACAAGTTAAATAAAAACATTCAAAAATGAAGTTAAAAGTAGGGATGGCACTATAACTGTGATTGGCACATCTAGAAAAAGTAATGAAACAAGAAAGTGATCATATGGTAAGGCTAACATTGCAGAAGTGGCATACTGAAACTTAACTATACACATCACTTCTATGTTTGGGCGCATCGATCCCTACTTCTAGTATATCCATGATGCGCCCAAACATAGAAGTGATGTGTATAGTTAAGTTTCAGTATGCCACTTCTGCAATGTTAGCCTTACCATATGATCACTTTCTTGTTTCATTACTTTTTCTAGATGTGCCAATCACAGTTATAGTGCCATCCCTACTTTTAACTTCATTTTTGAATGTTTTTATTTAACTTATATATAATAACATCACAGGCCAAATCTGGCACACCACATTGCACTGATATAGTTTAAAATAGAATAGTTGGTGCATGCCATTGATAGAATAAATGCAGTCTGCTTCTCAAGACACTGTCCTTGGAAACCATCATACTGGCTGACTTGCTTCATCAGGGGCCGTCTCACGATGTCCCAAGCATGGCAACGCAGCATCCAGTGGCAGACATCTTTCACTTCTCCACTATTGCATTCCTTGCATAGCCTCTCTTCTCTCACCACTCCTTTCCACCTTCCCACTTCTATCTGGAATGCCGCTGTACCTCCCCTTAACTTCATCATCATATTCCTGTCTCTCTTCCTTCCCAAAACTGCACAACTTGACTCACCCTCAAGGGCTGCTATTTCATTCAGCATCCCTAGCTTCGGCTTCTCCTCCATCTCCTTCTGCCACCTGTATCTAACCTCCCTCCAGGCAATACTTGATAGCATATCTCTAATATATACGTATATATGGCAAAAGTAGTACTATAATAGTTAATAATAGCAGAAGCTTATATATATATAGGTACATGCATATATATAAATTTAAAGCAATTCACATACATATGTGATACATTATGGTGGTGCAATATGATACCAAAATTCCAAGGAATCATGCTTACAAATATTACATATTTGTAGTCTAAGACATGATTCCTTGGAATTTTGGTATACATGCCTATATAGATCTTCCTCAGACTAGTGCATGATTAGTGGTACAAAAGAATTCTTAACAAGTAGGAAATGATATGGTTATCTGAGATCAGGTATCAGTAAATATATTTATACCCTTAATTGAACTGAATGCTATAATAATGGCTTTAATTTATGTGTAAACTAAACCGCATAATACAATTCCCTGTATGTTAAGTCTCGATCCTTACACTTTGTATATTCTAGTCATGCAGTTACAAAAGGGAAACTGAAAAAAATACATTGCATTACATCTTCATTTGGTATACAGCTACAGAATTATGTTGAAACAAAATGGGGCATATAATAATACTAAAACTCATTGGAAATGTTTCCTACATGTCTGTGATGCTATATACAGCTAGCGCTGACATCAAGTTTATAAGTTTCATATTTATATACCCATTTGACAGACAGATCTAGAGTTAAAATACTGCAATGCAGAATTTATAATATATATATATACGTATACATATATCTGAACACCTTTCTGTTAATTAAACTCCCATGTACATGTATATACGTATATACACCTATATATACGGTATAGGCGTCAAAAAAAGTAAACGTTCCGTTGGTTAAGACTAAGCCAGAACGGCGTACCGTTTTGTTTCGGCTTAGTCTTCAATTCGTCCCAAAGCGTTTCAGATCAGCCTACGAAATGAATAAAAAAAATCAATCGGACTTGTGTAAGCTGTATATAGCCGTGCATGTCTCCCGATTGGCAGGGAGGTCAACCACGAAGAAGAACCCTTCTCTTGGCCTAATGCGACGCAATGCTGCAACTGGGAGGGGAGTTTGGGCAGCAACTCCTCCATTCGTTGTTTCAGCTTTGAGGTTTTCGCTGCCTTTATACCATCATTTTGATCTGCCCCTGAAATGAGTCTGGTTGTGGGATGGTTGACTGCTGTAAGATATTTTCTATATATATACCAGGGGTGCAGTGACCTTGACAGAGGCATGGTGCTGTTCGATCACTAGCAGTTGGTGTGGGGTCAATGATGCCCAAACCTCCAAGCTTAGGTGGAAAAGAAAGCGTATATACTTTTTTGATGTCTACCGTATATCATGCAATGCATGAGAGATGAAACAGATTGATTTATGTCAATAAATAAAATTGAAGTTTTGATTTAAAATCAATCCCATGCCCATATCAAATTTCAAAAATTTTCATAAAAGGAGTTCAATTCTGAATCAGTTAAAGTGTAATCTAAACTGGTCAATTCGTCACATTCTTCAGATTTCTGTGTAGCATATACAAAATTGATTTTGTCACTGCAATCAACATTGTCTTCTTCATCTTCATTCTCCATGAATTTCTCAAATATCACCATAGCATTTAGCAATAGGTGGTCCTCCAAGTTATCACATTCACCTTCAGAATCACTTCTGTTCACATCACCTTCACCTTCAGAATCACCACTTTTGAGAATGTTACTCTCTCCATTGCCATGACTTCCATCATCACTAAAATCTTCTAATATGTCACTAACCGACACATTGACATCAAGCTTATAATCTATGGCATCCATAAATGCTTGCATATCTCCTGATTCAAACAGCTTATTATCCTCTTGCCAAATAACATTGAGTTCCTCTGGAAAGGGGTACTCTATAAATAAAAGATCAATAACAACGACATAATACATCCTATACGATATATAGTAACTGTCATGGGGTTCATAAATGACTAAATTTAAAGGTGTACTTTAGTCAAGCTTTGCATCATAGGTGTCTATTAAGCGCACAAAACTGTTAACTTTATGTACCAGTATATACCAGGAAATATACGTGCCTTTGGATTTGAAGTTGATCCTGCAACATTCTGGATCATAACACTTTTGATAAAAAACTCCTTTCATGAGATCTGCTATTATACTATAAAGAGCATATATGGAGCAACTTACACATACTCTGCTGACATGTTCAATAAAATGAAGAATATCATTGCAATGTGAAGCTATTATGCTATAGGAGTGCATGTATGCATTATATTTAAAATATAGTGTATTCAGTAGAACTTTGCAATTTGGATATCCATTAATTAAAGGGATGTCCTCATTTTAGAGGAATTCGGTATGAAAACCATCTAGACTATACCATGTTCTTGGGCTTATTCGATCTTAGAATTTTTATAGGACAATTTATGCACACTTCCACCACATTTGATGCAATTAATGGACATGACTTAAAAAGTACTTGATGGAACTCTTAAGAAGCACATATTATTTTTTGTCCACTAAAGTATCAAGTGTGAAGAAGGTGTTTTCAAAATTACTTGTAAATATATTGATAGACTACGTATAAATTGTATAGCTATAAATCCATGCATATAGAAACATTTAGCTGAGGAATTATAACAATGCACATACTAAATGTGATTGCTCTTATGATGCCTGCCAATGTTTTCACACCATCTGCTTTGGTCAAGGTCATACAACAAGTACTTTCCTGCAAACGCATCAGTAAGAGACATAAAGACGGTATTTAATTACTTGATGAATATGATGCTGAAGGAATTATAGTCTCAAAAGACATACGTAGTTGATAAATTCCAATATTTTATCCACAGACCTTGTAGAAAGAATGTCTGTTTTCTAATTACAGGAAACACCCCATCCTTAGTCCAATGCTTTAGTATGTAACTGTCAATTTCTGGATAGGGTGAATATTTCACCTCTTCACCTACAGGAGGGGCAACCTGAGATTTCTGCCTTCGATGAGTAAGAGATTTGTGACTTTTATTGTGATCTTTGTAACGGCTTCCTTCACCAAAGGTGAGGCTCTTTGGAAAGGAACTATAAAAAAGTGTAGATGTAAATTTTGAGTATTTATGTATCTAAAACACTATATATTTGATTCCTAGCAGTGAATCATTTTCTAATTATTTGACTCAAACCTAAATAATTAGCAAATGATTCACTGATAGAAAATGATAGAAAACAAACTTTGGATCTGTACTGAAGCTTTCAGTGCAAGTTACTAGAGAATCTTGAAGAATACCAAACTTATGATGATATGAAGATGTTCTACCACCATGAGTAAACTGCATGAAGATATAAAGTGTGCTATTATCAGTATCAAAGACATGGAGACCATAAAACAGTACTAAATTGGACGAAAACCAGTATGTTCCATTCTGCATATATTACATATAAGCAGTATGTACTATACTCTATATGTAGAAATGTACTGTAAGTATGTATTAACCATGTACGTATTATACTTTTATACTTCATGTCCTATGTATGAATACAGACTGTTATATGTACAGTATCTATAAGAGTAAACTTACCTCATAATTAGATTCCTTTGGTAACTGCAAGGTGGCTGTCTTTCCGAGCTTGCTGGAGAGGTATATCCTAAAGTTTCTGTTCTTGGTGTACACTCCTTCATCGCAGATGAGAACTTTAGCTCCGTTTGAGTCTCTTGCAAACAAACACAGCAAATCAGACACTAGGAGATCGAAACACACAAATAGAGTACAATTTATACAACACACATACTGTATACATATATAAGTTATCATATATACATATATATGGTAATAATAGAATATAGATTCATTGCTACATTGAGTCTATGACAAGAAGGATGTAACCAATTAGTATTAGCTGAAGAAGGTCTACGTTCTGAACTATTTGATTGTTTAGTGCTGCTACGGAAAGCTCACTATTCCTTCTTGTCATATGTGGTAATGTTTGCGAGATGACATCACATTCACAAACAAATATTTTCCAAACTTTCCTATCTTACATATAAAAATAACCCACTTGTGAATATAAAACCTTTGTTAAACCAGCAATTTACAAAATATTTGCCTTGCAAACATTACCATGCAGACGGTACACAGTTCACATTCATACAGAAGCTATGCAGTATACATAGAGCAGCTTAGTAGTATTAGTTACACACCTAGGATCATTCATTGTAGTACAAAGATGACACGCTTACCATCTGGACATGGTACTGAAGTGGCTGGTAAGAGTGCTGTGTAAATCTTCTTCAATTCTTCTTCTTTTTTAGAATCTGTTGTTGATGCTCCATGAAGGACCCTCAACTGGTCACAAAGGTGATGAACAAAACAACCTTTAAGGTACAAAAATGATCTAAAACACCAGTTGTTAACACACTACATCTACTTTAGAGTAAAGGCCTATAGGGAAGTAAACCTAGTGAGTGATTTGGATGAGGATGCAAGAGTTTTTCCTTCTCCTTGTCTTCTTCTCCACTGGGCCACATGTACATATGTATACGATATTGCTCTACTGCAAAGCACTTTTGTCATGGAGTAGTTATGAACAAGTTTCAAATTTATTCTTGAATGTTTAGATTTCATTTGGTTACATGTTAAACTTTATTAACATTATACTCCTCAGTGGTTATAAGTGATGAAAAGTGAATCCACTGAGACAATATTGCGTTAGAAAGGTGATTATATATATAAATTGTGACTAAATCAGCTGCTTATTTAGTAATGCAAGAGCTTACCCATTTCTCTATTGTTCTGGAACACAACTCCACACATGTTAAATATTAAGTGGTGAGAAAACTTGACCGCAGTACTACAACAATATGGTAACCAATTTAACAAAAGTAAAATTTTAATCAAAAATGAAAGCATTAAACTACATATGGATAATATTAACTGTTACTTTATGAAGAGGCAAATATTCATTAACATTAACAAACAAAAGATTTTGATTCTGTCGTAAAATCTTTATATAATATTATAGCATATGAATATCTACACTGTGACAGCTTGTTCTATGTACGCATATTGTTAATATTATCAGTAAAGATTTAAAAACCTAACTCATAAACATTAAGAACAAATAAATTCTTCACTAACCCAGACTCCAAATCCAGAATTCTTCTTTTGTTAACATCAATATTGAACTGCAACTTCATTTGGTAGCAGACATATTGTATGAATGTGCTTAATACTTTACTTCCATCCACTTCAGGATTGTGATCCTTGCCATATTCTATATCAAAGTACAGTTTACATGCTAAACCCTCCTGGATCACTTCATACACATGTCTTTTGGAGGCATCTGACAACCTGGGAATATAATAATAATCTCATGAGATATCAATACTGTACTCCATGACCCTTCCTACTATATAAGGGTCATAAGACTTTTAAGAACTAATAATTCATAAAGATATTTTTGTAGCAGGAAATTTGAGGATATTTCTGAATTACAGACTTAACTAACTTACCTTAAATACATCGATGCAAATTCTAAGAATGTAGTTACTAAAAATCTTCGTTGTCCTTCACAACCGAACGAATCTGCTTCGTAAGCAAACACAATGGTGGCATGTCTACAACCTCGAGAGAACTGTATCGCCTCCTGCTGTGTAGAGAAGATTCTAAATACCTTTGGAAGTTCAAGTTGAAGATGTTGTCTTTTCACTTCTGTTCCTTGATGCAAGTTGGATGGAACGTATTCTCTGCATTTTCGCTTGCAGCCTGCGGTCGCGGTGGGATAAAATGTTTTGGAATCCATATTGCTGTGGATTGTGCAACATTTAAAATGGCGGAGCTTCCTGTGGAACAATATAATAGAGAGGAATCCGACACTGTTCCAATAGACACTTCTGAAAGTGAATACAGAGGTACCTGGTATTGGACGAAACGGTTTGGCTCCAATACATTAGCAGGCAAGTCATCCAGCTCATTATTATGTGTAGAGATTAAGAGTCCCATAGTACTTATGCGTATACTTCTCAAGTTCGTAGTTTCTTTTTCATGGCAAGCCTATCAATAGATCAAGGTAGTCCTTACTGAACATTCCATACCATGTATGTCCTATTAATGACCCTGCTCACAATCATTCTAATTGAAGTCATGTGATCATCTTGAGTCGTTTAGTTCAAAGTTGTCTATACTACCTAACTGATGGTTAAACGGACTGTCTATGAACTATGGGTATTAGTGTATATATAGTCTTTACAATCTATGATTACACTATTTTAAGGTATTCTTGTTGTATTTTCTATGTTTGTTGCATGTATACAGAGTACAACCTGATTTCAGAATTTATTTCAAGTACAATCTGATTTCAGAATTAAATTCAAGTACAATCTGATTTCAGAATTAAAATCAAGGTTATATATTCCATCCCTCTTTGCACTTAACTATAATACACCACCTCCAAACTTGGTGCTTGTGTATGTGACTGTCTGGGAAGTGCAGCCGCAGCCTGGTAGCCTTAAGTGGTGATGGCTTAATACACCCAGGTATAGCCCTGTGCCCCTAACCAGAACTGGTTGACATTTACCTTCACATTAACTGTATGTGTATGCATGGGCACTTTAAAAATATATTGAAAATTGGCACTTTAATTGAAAAATGTTACTTTTTCACAGTAATAGATTATGTTGGAGGTAAATTAGCTTATTTCTTTGGTATCACCAGCCCTGACTGGCAGTACGCTGTGGATATGCACGAGGACATGAAGAGAGAGGTACTGCAGCCCATTATGTAGAATTTATAATTTGCAATTGTTCCCTAAATTCACATTAAAGCACAATACTATCAGTATTAACCTTCTTCTGCTGAACTTTCATATGAGGCCCTTCTGTATAGCTATCCAATACAACTAATTGTTTAAGGCAGGAGAAGCAGTCAGACATGAATGACCAAATATATCACATGTAGTGACAGTTTCCATGATTTTACATATATACGTACGTGTAAACTCAAATCAAGGTTTCAAGCGGCCATATTCCAGTTATACCACCATTTGGTTGTGGTATATAAAACTCTAGCATCTCTCTCAGTTCACCTCTTCTACCTATAAGAGCATGAAGGTAATTTAAACCTGAATTATATTTATCTTACTGGGCATATTGTATATACTCAACCTAGCCCTATATGTAGTATGCAAGGTTGTGACATTCACTAGAGATCTGAAACAGGTGGTACTTCAGTCTAGTATGATAAGTAAAAATATTCAGTCACTGGTTGCCATTTTTAATAGGACTTCGGTCCCTCAGCCAAGATTAGACTTCGGTCACTTGGCTGGTTTGGCATAATATTTTTCCAGTGAATATTTTTACTTATCATCCTAGCCTTTGCATGGCTCATTGCAATTAACTCCCTTTTTCATTCAGTCTAGTATGTATAGACGATGTATTAATATATTCCCTGAACTTGCTGAAGCCATATTCTGTTTATCAGTGATTATCTGACTCAAATTACTTTTAGTTCTTCCAGACTGTCTATAATATGTGTATAATTATACAAGGCTGTGTGTCTCTGAGCCTCCAGTAAGCCTACAGACTACAGTACCTACCTATTTGTGGTTATTGGTGTCAACCTACGTATATATATGTATAATCTAACTTGTATGTTTAACAGATATTTAACGCAATAAGTTCTTTGAATTTTAGGAAGAAAGAGAAAAGAAGGAGGATGAAGAGGCAGTTGAAGAAATAAAGAGTAGAATTGCACAACGAATGCAGGCTGCTGAAGAAGGGAAAGAGAATTAATAATCTAACCATATATTCTAGCCAGTTTTATATAACATGTCTTAAATCAAACAGGGTTGTTGTACAGCTACTGTATATGTAGATAAAGAAATGGACATTTTTTACTGCAATACTTGTATACTTGACTATAATGTTCATGTACTGTCACAGTATATTTGAAAATGAAAGACCTTAGTTAATTCTAATAGTACACAAGTTAAATAAAAACATTCAAAAATGAAGTTAAAAGTAGGGATGGCACTATAACAGTGATTGGCACATCTAGAAAAAGTAACGAAACAAGAAAGTGATCATCTGGTAAGGCTAACATTGCAGAAGTGGCATACTGAAACTTAACTATACACATCACTTCTATGTTTGGGCGCATCATGGATATACTAGAAGTAGGGATCGATGCGCCCAAACATAGAAGTGATGTGTATAGTTAAGTTTCAGTATGCCACTTCTGCAATGTTAGCCTTACCAGATGATCACTTTCTTGTTTCGTTACTTTTTCTAGATGTGCCAATCACAGTTATAGTGCCATCCCTACTTTTAACTTCATTTTTGAATGTTTTTATTTAACTTGTATTGCCCCTTTTTTCTTGTTAATATTTGTTTTGAAAGTTTTCTTGGCGAAAACTCGAAATAAAGTAGCAGAATAGACGATATAATAGAGAGCTCTAAATTAAAAAATGGCGTCCGAAAAGATCCCAAATTTGATAAGATGTTTTCTACCGTTCTTTAACATTCAGTTTAGGATATTAAAGGGTCCATAATCGTTAAGAATACGACTGTATATAGGCCCTGCAAAGCGACTAAGAAATTCGATCGCGGGTAACGGCAGTACCACAAATATTACTCATTCGGGTTACTTATTTTATATACAGAGAATTTGAAACTTAATTAAAAAATGGCGTTCAAAGAGGCCCTAAATTTGGCACTTTCAAAAGTAACACGCTTCGGTTGGAGCGCGTTGAAATCTAGGGTAGCCTATTCCCTAGTTCGGAAACATTCATGACGATTTAGTATTTGTATGTACCTGCGTAAGTTCGCATGTTAGCGCTAGCTCATTTGAAAAAAGAAGAAGAAGAAGAAGAAGAAGAAGAAGAAAAAATGAGGAATTGCAGAATTTGGCCTATTTCGGTTTAACCACTTTGCCAAGGTTGTAGAGCATCGTAACATGTTTTGGCGTTTAGAAAAGCATGCAAAAACGACTGCAAACACACGAATGCAACCGAAAATCTCAACGTTGTTGATTTATGAGGTGTTAATTGATAATACATTGAATAGGGCGGCCATGTTTTTTTTCGGCCATCCCTACTTATAGAGTACTACCGTACTCTATGATATAGGTGTTTGGTAGAAGCATGCAATGAAGGAGTGACATGCATGCATGCATACATACAAATTAAATTTGCATAATTATAGTAACTTTAATTCATATATATAAGCATACAAAAACTGACCATCCATGTATATAAATAAATGGAAGTGGTAAGTCATTGTTGAGTTCTAGATCTCCTGCGTATAAACGGTACTATATAGTGAAACAACTATATAGGTTTAACTAGTTTTTCTTGACCTTGATCTTAGTTTCAGATGAAGATGCTGTACACGTAGATTTGCCTTTCTGACGCTGTTGAGGTGATTTGTGTACATGTACATGTACAGTCTTATGGACAACTGTAACATTGACTGACGTTGAATCAGATTTTCTGGGTACTTTTGTGGTGGGAGCTTTAGGCTTAACCTTTGAGGCTGGCTGCGGTTGAAGTTTGAATTCCTTCTTAAGCCCCTTATTATAATTAACAGTTGAACTCATTAGAGGATTTGTAAGCTAAGAGTAGAGATGGAAGTACTAGTACTAGCTTGCAACAGTGCATGACTATAGTACATCTAGAAAAGTACGATAAAGAAACGCCACCGAGGCGGTCGAGATTTTGTCGAGTAATGGCTCGAGCTCCCCTCGATTGGCGAGCGACGTAATGACGAGTGCCAATGAAGCAAAGAGGTGTCCAAATAGTTTAACACTATAAATCGGTTGATTATTTGGCCTAATCAGCTTTGACTTCGCCATATTTGAGGGCATAAATTATTCGTTTTCTACTGTATTCGATCTAAAAATCTTGACATCCAGGATTCCTTCTTCCTTTAGCTCGCGCACGCTTTTGATAGGATTGCCTGATGATAAGGGTTTCTTCTAACTGCATGATTACGTAGCACTCGGTATAGTCGAGATTCTATATAGCGAGGCTTTAGTCGAATGAAGCCTCGCCAATCTCGATCGAGGCGGCGTTTCATGGTGTGTATACCGTATATATAACGAACATTTCAGGGATATATATAATATGTCAAGGCTATAGTCATATATACACACTTTAAGTGCCATACTGACATTTAAGTAAATTAACCATGCACATATTACTTCTATATGTTTATAGGCACTTCCTATGCCTAAACATAGAATTGTGGAACGACACACTACAATATGGACTTAGTTAAGATATTGTACACTCACTTTATAAAAGATGGCCTTAGATATAGACTATACAGAGACAGTCAGAAAAATAATAAAATTAATATGTCGGAAACCATGCACCTATATATAGACCATTTGCAAAATGACGATTATTGACGCGCATGTCACATGATATATTTTACGGTTGGCAAAAAGGGTCACGATTATAGTATTGAAGCATAGTGTCAGCTTCTGTTTGACTTCTTCAAATTTGATGAGAGATGAACAAGACTGTTCCTTGTCTAGCTTGGTTCGATCGTAAATCTTTGGCCATATAACGTTTACGATATAGAATTGCCGCAACATTCCCGCAAAAAACGTGCAAGTGCTGCACTCCGACAAAATGGTGCTGAACTAATCTAATAACCAATAGCTTGTTTGAATGTTTTTCCTTAATTCATAGTTGTCAATTCATAATGAAAACGAGAATATTACAGTTTTTTCACATTTGTTTAACGCTTTTTCGATTGGTTTAACGGACGTTCGAATTCATTTAACGTTTTTCGGTTGCTAGTAACGATTTTTCGCTTGCTTTAAACAGCTGTTTTTGAAGAATGTCAGATACAAGACTCAAGTTCTAGAGGGAGATACGCTAAAATAACCTAACTGGGCCTTTGATCAAATTTCAGTTCAAGATTGCAGAGGATGGAGACGACATGCACGCACATATCTATAGATGCTCGTCTTGATAAGCGTCAATTCATGCATGATCGTCCCACACTATATAGACTGCAGGAAAGATGACATAAAAGAATAGACGCTAACATAAACATATACATATGTATACGACGTGTAAATGATAACTTACAAGTTTATATAAAGTGCATTTACCGAAAAAAACAAACAAAAAAGCGTCTAATCAAAAACACGTTAAATCAATATGAACGTCCGTTAAACCAATCGAAAAAACATGAAAAAACTGCAATGTATATTATTATTATTACTAAAGGTATAGCCCCGTCAGCCCAAGGCTGGTATGAATGGGGGAACAATATAATATGTACATCTTTTTTGCAATGGCGGCGTTCAGGAAGCTTTAGTTAAGCTTTTTTTCTATCGTTATTATATGATGCATATGACATTAAATTTCAATATAACTATAATAATAATAACCCATTATAGTGTTCTATTTAAGTCTTAGAATTCATGCTGCAGTTAAATTGCTCAATAATCTCATTATCCTATCATAATACATACAATATAACATAATGAATGCAGTTTGTTTCGCATAAATTATACTCGACTCATTGTAGATATTTCATGCTATAATAAATTTCATTAATTCTACATGCAGCTAATGTGTTGAGAATATATACAGCTAAAGGTAATATATATAACAACGAAAAGTTTCATAAAATGCATACGTTTTGTTAGTTCCTGTACTAAACATTATTCTATAAGCTTGATAATGTCTTTTCATTATAAAACTGAATTATTTTGTACCAAGTAGGATCGCACTTGAGAAGTTTTGTGTTACCTACATAATATTTACAGAACAAATAGAAGTGAAAAACTATATATAATTGATGACAGTATTGTGTGACATATATGAATGTATGTGAAAAGCCTGCCAATGATTGTACATAAAGATACTTAAGAAAGGCATTCAATTAGGGTACCAAAATGTAATATATATGCCTGTAATTTGTATACAAAGAGTAAAGTGTATAAGTTCTAGAGTTTAGTAGTCATTGTCAGTTGCTTTTACTTTGATGACAATTTCAAGGTTTTCAAACCTCCCTTTGTGGTTAATGAAAATTAAGGTTTTAAATGGAACCGTATTATATATATTAATTCAACTATAAACTTTGGAAGGATCATATTATATACATACGTATAATATCATACAAGTAAATTATAATATGAAACAACGTAACATATTTATATGTTGCCAAATAAATCAGAGTAACTTATCGTAAAGGTATAATTGTATGCATGTGAAATGTGATTTTTGACATTTTGGCCTCTAAACAAATTTATGCGCTTTTTATTTATGCGTTTTTGTCTATCAAGAAACATCTCGACTCAAAGAAACATAGTAAATGGAAGTGACAATTTCAACTTACTCAAAATGGCCGCTTCAACGTTAACGTTATTGCTGGTACCAATTCTTCTGCGGACACATTCGCTGTTATAGTACACTTTGTATCAATGCTTGAAGAAGGAATTCATTGTAACGTGCTAGAAGTTGATGTGGTCGAGTTTTATGTGGTAATAATATAGTGCAATAGAAATTTATGTGTCCAGGTATTGCCTCACATTATTAGCATACAATAAAACTCACACATACAATTGTCGCTTTACGGTATATACCGGACAATTAACAAGCAACAATGTATTCCAAAGTTTTTATTAACAAAAATGCTTGCTAACAGTTATCATAGGGCCTGACAAAATGGTTGCTAATGGTTACCGTGGGACCATGACATAACTGAGACTTGTAATAATTAAAACAAAATTATTCAAAAACATTCCAAAAAGATCCCAGGATACCTGGACAACATGTAAATTTAGGACAGTCCTGATTATTCTGGAATGGTACTGTTACACTTGCTTCCTATCGCTACAATAAGTCTTATTATAAATGTAATCATAGAGCTATAATTATGCAATACAATATTATCCCAGTTCTCATGCACAACAAATGCATATATATAAGCCACTATTCATAATCAGTTAACCAAAGTAGGACAAATTGACTTACCAACAATTATCAAACCATATCTACTTCTGCTAATGCCCACACATATTTGATGTGGATCTGTTATAAATCCAAGGTGCTCATTTGACCAGCTCTTGTCACCTCTAACTAAACTTGGATCAAACGAATAATGAGGCATGGACCTGACTGTTGATAGTATCACAATGTCATGTTCGCTTCCTAGAATTTAAAATAAATAATATATATGTACTATATACCAAAAACAAACACATAGATTATACAAATTTAAATTTACCTTGACTTTCATTAATGGTCTTTATTTCGGGACACTGTACATGTGGCTTTAAACGAAAAGTTCTCATGAGACAATCCTTCTGTCCCAAGTAAGGTGTTAAAATAGCTACCCCCTTATCTGGGTAAAGCCGCTTCAGTCTACTGACAAGTTCTACCTGTTTATATATACCAAATACATAAATTATGTAATTTTAGTTCATGGTCAAATTATATATACCTCTCATCTTATATAGCTGTATTATTTATCTGTCAGGTGAAATGTACTATTTTTTCGTGGCATTGGGGACATTACCTACCGTATACACCATGCATGAATTGCTGATTAATAGGGTATATGGTGTGAACAAGTTATAATAGATAGGAAGTGAAGTAAATCTTATATACACATTTGTTTTCTTTGTTACCGGCAACTGAAGCAAATTACACATATTCCTTAACTTTTTAGCCACTCTGATCCTGGGCTGCCTGAATGCCATGGTAATATTGGGTATCAGTTATATAGTCCAGAAGCAAAGACTTTACTAAAGACTAAGACTAGATCTAGACTGAAATAAATAATACGTGGGCAAGGCGAATTCCATGTAATTATCTTTCGGCAGAAGTCATGATGAGTCTATAAGTATAGTGCTATATATATAAATAATTTGCAGGTTTAACTGATCACATGCATGTAAGCTTTTAAATCCCAAGGTCCCACGCACTATTTATTTGATTTAGAACGTTTCATAGATGTAAGATATACCATTACATGCAATAAACTAACCACTTTTATAGTTTCAGCTTCATTTTCTTTGGATTCTGGTCCAGTTTTATCACTGGAAGGATTTTTAGGACTTGACTCAGTTCCGACAACATTTATAATTTTTATAGGAAAGGAACTGCTCCTATCCCTTCTTTTAGGCCAAAAATCAGCAGAATCAGCAATTTCTCTACGGATACTAGCTGCTAGTGTTAAGTTTCCATTGTAGAATGACATAGCTGTGAGTTCACAAATTGCTGGGTGCTTTTAAAAACAATATAAATGCAACGATGAATATAGGGATACACACACAATTATAAATTTAAGTTAACATTTATATTGAAACATTACGTACTCTGTTTAACTTTACACAATTAAATTTATAAGCTCAAGCCAAGTAACTGTTTATATACTTTGAACAAGTTGACTAGATCAAATGGCTTAGTATATTTACTCAAACTTACAAAAATTAATACACTATTACAAAACCCTGCATACTATGAAACCATATGCATGTACATACATATGCTTTATAATCTAATTAGAGGAGTAACAGTGTGGGATAGATCTATATACGTAGATAACATAGAATGTTGAATTTTACCCTTTGAATTTTCAATGCAATTGGAACTCTAACTAATTACATGTTCCTTTGAATTCCTACTTCGGACCACATGTATTTTAAACCCATTTACAGTACATAAAGCATTAACTTGAACCAAACAATGAACGCAAGACCTCTATATTAAACATGCTATGATTATATACACAATAATGCATACAGTTACATTACTACGTAGGTACATGAGTCCTGCATGGACCTTTTCTGAGTCAAGCTGCCAATACAACAAAATATACTCTATACTTATATAATGAATTTACCATTCTATACTGTTCTTCAAGCTGTATGAACAGATGCTTTTGTCCAGGAGCCTCCTGTGTTCCTTCCCTGGCTTTCCTGTACTTTTCAGCATAGCGTTCAAAAAGAGAAATATTTAGACCATTTTCACTAGCCATCCTGTAAAAATTGAAAGTAAAATTACAGCACTGAAGCACTGAAGCGTCGAGTAGCATGGGATCAGGGGGCTTGCACTAATGACTAGTACATCTGGAAAAGTATCAAAACAAGATAGTGATCATGTGATAAGGCTAACCATCAGAAGTGCATGGTATACTGAAAGTATATGCATGAATATACATCACTTCCGTGTTTGGGCACATCGTCCTCACTTCAGCTGTAGCTAATGAGATAAATATGAACATAGAAGCGATGTGTATGGTTAGGTTACTTAAATTTCAGTATGCCACTTCTGTATGGTTAGCCTTATAATGTGATACTGCCTTGCTTTGATATTTTTCTAGATCTGCCATCACTACTTCTGTATCTTCATTTTTGAAATGCTTATTTATATATGTATGTAAGCCATCAGTTAAGTACACTGTGTGCATATGCATGTGAATATGTACGTATATATAGAGTTGGTCTGATTTCAAGGGTCAATTTGTGGTGCTGAAGATAAAGTTGAAGTTCTTTGTCCTACATATGTTGGCTTTAGAAGATTAACAAAGAGTACTCTTGTCAGAATTGCCTGCATCCTTAAAAGATACTATCCTCATTATATAGGGTAAATTTCAGCATATTAATGATATACATAGGCAGGTTGAGGCCTCTTTCAATGGCTGTGATTCGTATGGGATAGAGAGATGTCCATATTTAGGAAGATATATACTCATGCATTGGGTTTTAACTGGGATCTCAAAAATAAATTATAATGTTATTTATATATCTATCAGATCTAGAGGTGATTTGGAAGATTCTACTGTACGTATGTAGATTCTGTACATCTTTATACATTTGTCGGTATACGTATATGACTTGCTCACTTGTTGCGGATAATTGGTTGAAGTTGCTTGTGATCCCCAATAAGTACGACATGACTGCTAAGCTTAATGGGAATCATCACCTCTGGTTCTGTTGCAAAGCCACATTCATCAATGATGCACTGTCCTACTGTAAAATACTTCTTCATACGTGAACTGGCAGCTTCATTGCAAGTGCATAAGACAATGTGATAATGAGTCTGTGTAAGTACTAATTTTTCTGCCTTATTTATAAGCTTTTTATATTCCCCTTCTTCTCTGGAAATGTAAAAGTAAATGCTAATGTAAAATATGTACATACATGTTACATGAATAATTACAACACCATTTTCCTATAGTTATGGTTGAGATCAGTATGAGGCTAAAAACTTAGTATACGTAGACTGTCATTCCTAGATCTATTACTTAATTAGGGATTGAAGACATATATATAGTACAGACTTTTAGATGAGGGTACAGTTTTCTACCATGCACACAAATACCTTCAATTATAGACAGAAATAATTCTATGTGTGTTTGCACAATACATAAAGGATACAGAACAGAATCATACAGTTTATTAATCACATACGTAAGTACTGTACATTACACATGAAAAATCTAAGATACCATTTTCCTACATGCTATATGCCTATTCTGTAAACATGTATATACAGTATACTAATCTCTTCAGTGTATCACATAATCACAATATGAAATACACAATATACTAATGCCCTGATTTAATTAATGAGGTTCTTACTCATATGTAGGTATTTCACCCTTCTTTCTTTGCATTTTAAAATCTTTCTCCATTTTCTTAATCTCTGTCCCATATTTGGTTTTTAGCACTTTAGCATGTAGTGAATACATTTCCAAATCAAGTGGACATTTATCTGCCTCAATCTGTTTGAATATATCCTGCTTATATCTTGGGCCAGCTTCTTTAGACTGGCTTTCAATAGCACGACTGTAAATTCTCAAGATATTGTATGGGCACTTTAATTCCTTTAAGTAACCTACACATTGTGATCAAGATATTTACATATGTGTAATATACATAGCATATATGTAGTATTTATATATCACAGGTATACAGGTGTGAAAGTGTTTGATTTTTGGTTTCAGAAAAAGATATTACAGAGATCAATTTTGCAAAATATTGGCCAGTTACCTAAAAACTCTAGCTAGTAACATATACAGTGGAATCTCATTATAGTGAAGCCCTGGGGGACCAAAAAAGTTCCTTATAATAATATTATATATCAAATATACTTTATTGAATAATGTAACGTAAACAACTATATTGCAAATGTTAAGCAAACTGCAGTATGCACCTAACAGGTAAAATAGTCTGTAAGTTTCTGCTGCACTTTACATTAATCATTTTTAAGGGTGACTTCTATGACTAACATACATTGAAACACATCATGATTATATTTACCATAATTCAGGAAATTTTAGTGTGCGGAAATTTTCATGTGATAAATTTTCGTGTTGAAATATATTTGTGGTCTGAGCCAACCCTATTTCTTGATTTCCAAGAAAGAATGAATGAGCAAACATTTTGTGCAAGAATTTTTTGTGGCTTGGGCCAACCACAAAAATATTTTAACCAAGAAAATTTCCCAAATTACAGTATATCCTATAGAAGTCAGATATTATGTACATTATACTAAGAGAAATGATGCATGTTTAAAAGCATAACATACCAAGAACAACATCAACAGCAGGATTGGAGGGAGCGCAGTAAAGGACACTTTCTTTCTTTGAAAGTCTTATATTTAATTTAGCAAATAGTGTAGCAAGATAAGCTCCTGTCCTACTTTTACCTGTACCTATATAAACAAAGAAATATTAATTAATCTCTCCTCTTGTTTATATATATATAACGTATCAAGAAAAAAGTATATATATACTTAGTCTAGTAGGTATATATAGCTTCAGATCTAGAACCATCAAGTTAACCCAAAATGTATATGTACATACGTATATACATGTAGTTAAGGTATGAGATTTGTTAATATACCAGCAAATTATTCATTTAATCTGGAATTTGCCTCAGGTATGTATACAAAACGTGTACATTACTCTCATTACTCATTACATAAATGCAGTGAGTGGATATATGTATGTATATGTATATATGTGACACTGTTTGTCAAAAAACTCTACAAAAAATGTGATATAGTTATGATTTACAAGCAATGTAGCAGTATAAAACAATACCTGGAGGGCCTTGTATTAGAGTAAACCTGTAATCAATAGCCCTTTTAGCACCTTCTATCTGCTTGGAATTAAGATATGAAGTGTCAAAGTGGCACGATTGTGAAAGCAAGTTGCTTTTCACTAAATAGAGAGAGAGATTAACATATTTAGCATAAAATATATAACTGTATACTATATAAGCTCAGTCCTATACATGCATGTTGTATAAAACCTAAAATAATATGTGTATATATATACGTATGTAAGCAAGTGTGTAGTATATATGTAATTAAATATACACTGTATATATGCTTGTGAGATAATAGTTATTATACATTGACAATCAAGTGAAGGTATACACTCAAACACCTCTATTACGGACGCCTCTAATCCGGATTCACCTGTCAACCGGATGACCTAAACATTGCGCAAGGCACTTTTGGAATCCATTTTATTCTATCTACAAGATTTAAGAGATGGCAGACACCATTGTGAAAGAGGTCTGTACTGTCTCTCGACACAATCTGAAAGATATTTGTGGCCAATAAGTATGGAAAGATCGCAATAAAAAAATGAGAACTCAATGTCTGCATATTACTGTTATAATATATGGACTTTTCTCACTTACAGACATGGTCTGGTCCCAAGGTGTCCGTAATAGAGGCATTTGAGTGTATATTTATATACTTGCACTGTATATACCGTAGCTTGCACTGTATACGTATATAACAATAATCAGAGTTACATACTTTTTTCAGAGTTGATTAAACCAACATATCCTAATGAAATCACGTTAGACAAGCTGCTTCCATCAGTGGAGATGGACTCATAAATTCGCCTGAATAAAGAAATGTGTTTAATACATGTATTGTAATAGTTCCATGGCTTATTTAGTATACATATTATATAATTAAAATTGAAGTCCCCAATTAAAAGGAGGTTCAAATATAGAGCACTAAAAATACTTTTTTGCCTTAGTCCAGTCTATATATGTAACGATTGTATATGAGGTGTAGCATTATTAATTAATTACTTGTGGTTTTATTTGACATATAAAAAGGGTTTTTGGACAGCTCTATTATTGAGGTTGTATTTGCTGTTATTATTAAAGGTTGTACAAGTGTCTGTGCCTATTTGCGACCGTTCTCGCTCATGTTTGTCCTTCTTTGTAACGCTATGTTCGGTTTTCACTTATCTCGGATTGCTGAATGACAGGGCTGGTGTTACAATTACTAAGTGCCCCCTAAAAATAAATTATCTTGCTGGAAGGTGCTTTCTTTAGGAAAAATAAAATGTAAATTGGTTGACAGCTTTCTGGTAAATGTTAGCCAAAAAAGGAATATACTATGATTTCGTAACATTATACCATATATATATATGATAGAATAGAGATTTATTGCTACATTGTACATATATGACAATTAGGTAGTGAGCTTCACCATAACGGCTGAAACAATTATTATCAAATATTTCAAAATATGCCATATACAGTGTAAGTCCACATAATTCATATCCGGTTCTTTCAAAATTTCGTTTAATTAGAATAATCCGTATATCAGCAATATAAAATTTTGAATGGGCAATATCTGTAATTTCTAGAAATATTAATGAAAAGGAATAGCTACCAATCTTTATCTCTAAAGAAAAAGTGTGAAATCGTTGAACGCGTTGAAGGTCTGCCACCTGGCAAAAAGATAAAGGACGTAGCCACCGAATATATACAATATTCCTTGTAGTACACTCAGCACTATTATGAAGAATAAGTACCGACTGCAGGACAATCACTCGTTTGGTAACTTCCAGAAAAAACGCCTAGAGAACTTCAACCAAAGCTGAAGTGGATGATGCCTTGTTCCTGTGGTTCGCAGCTGCTTGCGTTCAGGCGATTCCCATCAGCGGTGAAGTACTTAAGGCTAAGGCTAAGAATGTTTTTAATACATATGTATATTTGATTTCAATGAAATAGTGATCATTCAAATTTTTGCCTAATTCAAATTTTTGATAATGAATTCTGAGATTCGAATTATGTGGGCTACACTGTATAGAGGGGAGTCAATTGCACTGAGCCGTGCAAAGGCTATAATGATAAGCCATATATATGCCATATATAGTTGATATCTATAGACCTTATTACTCTGTACATTACCTTTGTGGTATCGGACAGTTTATAATTTGAAGTCTGCAAGACAATTGGAATTTTTCCTTTCTTAATACGTTAAACATGTTCTCAGAGATGTGAGCATTCTGCTCTCCAATCATTTCTAGTTTGACTAGCTGAGAAGAATCTTCTTTGTGGTCAACTATAGCTTTGACAACAAAATGAAACACTGATTTTTGGCATTGCTGCATTGATTCAATTAGTAAAGAATAGGCGCTTAGTTGTGGTCCATATCGAGCACAAATAAAATCACCTGGCTGTAGGGAAATAAATTGGCCACTAGCTTTTAGAAGCTCCCTAGATAAACTAAATGACACTATACCATGGCTTTGGTAAGTAGGGTCATTCATTAGACTGTTAACCCTTATCAGTTGAGACTCTCCCCAATCAAGCAAAATATTATCAAGAAAAAGGACTTCGGAGTTTTGATCAGCTGTACTAGAATAAGCAGATTCGGCTACTATTACAGCTTTCCAGAGATCTTGATATTGTTGTATGTCCGAGTATTTATCAAGAGAGGCATGCCTTAAAATTGGATTGGAAAAACATTCACCTGGTCTAACTGAATGTGGTACACAAATCTCCAGATAGGGTCCAGGGCTAATCAGCTGGATTTCAGGCTTAATAATGGGAGTTGAGGTATCTGCTCCTATCCAAACTGGAAGAATCTCCTTTTGGGCAAGGTTACAGGAAATTTCAAACTGGTAAACACCAATTGGTTCCTTTAGGAGAGGAGCAATAGAAGATTTTCCTATAGTTCTGTATTCATGTGCAGAATTAACACTTGCTGTTGAAGAAGTATTAGATGACATTTTCTTGGGTGTACTGGCATTAAACCGCCTAATTTGACTTCCATCACTTCTTGTAATGACAAGGGATATTTGAATTTCATCTCCAGTATTCAGCTCCCTGTGCCTTAATAAGGTGTCACCTACAGCTGGATCCCTCAATTCTTTGAAGTTTGTGAAGACGTCAAGAAACTCCTTAGGTGATTTTGTTGAAATTATTTTAAATTTCCATTTACTTCTGACCATGCACTGATTTGATGAATTAGGAAATGTTTCAAAGACACTTCCTAAAGTTAAATATTTTAAGCCAATGGGTAAGCTTTCATCACAAATATCTTTAGATGAAAAATTAATGTCTTTTCCTTTGAATTCTAGTATTTCAACATTGGCAAGTTTACAGTTGCTACTACATTCTAGCGCTTTCTTTACACTATTGATATTAAATTGATCATTAAAGCTAGATGTATGATCATTCGGATGCTGACTGGAATGGGACAATTTGGCAATAGCAGTAGAAAGTCGGGCAGCACAAAATGTACTGTGTACTCCTGGGAAAGCCTCTACAACACCTGCCATAGGAAAAAATCTTCCTTTAGGCCAAGACATGAATTTAACAAGGAAGAGAAGTTTCTTGGCAGTTTCAAAAGGAATAACATCCTTCAATTTAGGGATGCCCTTTGCCAGCTGATGAAGATCAAAACAAGGTACTGGATTGATCTTGTTGTGTTTCGATCTTTCTTTGATTTCACTTTCTGCCATTTCCAGTTGAAGCAACTTTGAAGAAATTGGAGGCAGGTTGGCCAGTTTAGGACCTTTTTCATTTAAAGGAATAAATCGACTACTATTAAAAGGATCAATTTTACACAGAAATAACTGCTCTTCACTTTGCTTTATGACATGCACAACCATGCCTCCAATAAGGCCACTTAGTCTCCCAGTCTTACTGGCAAATGGTTGAACTAAAACAGTGGCTCCATGCAAAGCCTGTTCTCTGCTCTTCATGCCTTGTATGGCAAACATGACTTCTTTTCTCAATTCTTTACTAGTTGGGACTGCTTCAGCATATTTCATTGAGTGATATTCTAGGATACATTCTTTTCCAGAAATTTCATCACGTGCTGGGAATGTATCTCCCTCCTCTTCAGTATCTGGTTTAGTAATCTGCCAGTGACTACCATCAAATTCAAGTTGCTCAATGAATTCCTTGGCATATTGTTCAAGGAAGGTGTCAGATAGGGATACCTTATTTACAGGATTTTGGAACACTTGATTTAGCAACAACTCCTTCTGTTCATCAGAAGGTTGCTGCTCAAACACAAAACTATCACTCTCAGTACACCGCTTGATGTACTCTCTCCAGCAGTCTGAATCACCTTCAGCATTCATCAGGTAGAAGGGATTTCCAAAGGCAATAAAGAGAGCCTTAGCTCGAGTGAGTACAGTATTAAAGACTCTCTTGTTCATGATGCTAGAACCAATGGCTTGCTTCCTAGGAACAGGATTTCCACCCACTACATCATAAGGCTCAGTAGTACAGAGGAATACAGCTGTAAACTCCAGACCTACAAAGGACATGAACACAAATACATTGTGTAAACACATCTATAATCCAATAAGTTAAAGAAAACATTTATACATCTAAGTTATAAGTAATGATGGCAGTGCTTAATTGCAACAGTGATTAGTATATTTGGAAACATAACTGTGATTATGTGATAGGTTCACTGTGTTTCCTAAGTCAAGTAAGGTCACCAGATAGCTATCACAACAGAACCATGCCATGTACAGGGCAGTACCTGATAATGAGATCTTTATAGCTTCATTGAGAAATGGTTTCACCTATCTACTGATAAGACTTAAGGAAGCCACAAGCTTTTATATATAGGCTTCTTGGAGTACAGCATAGCACTCAGACAAGTGTATTCGTTTATTCATTGTACCCCCTATTGACAAGTTCCAAGTATACAACTAACTAGCTGACAATCATTGTGGGGACAAGCGAGCCTGAGCGAGTTTTAGGTGAATGTACTATGATTATTGGTGGGAGGTAGCAGAAGCGTGATGGAAGCCAGAATTGAAGGGGAGCTTGTTAGCAATCTGTAGCGTTTCGTAATGCCATGAGTACCACGTGCATGCATGCATGTGGGTTAGTGTGAAGTAGCTGGGAGGGATGCGAGATGAGTGTTAACAGATATGCAGGAGGGAGGGAAGGTGCTAAAAGAGAATGGTGGAGTGCACTTGGAAATTGCAGGAGTTTGGAGTTACTTGGAAGTACAACAGGCATATGGTGGAGTAGGGATGCATGTATAGTAGAGGACAGAGAATAGGGAAGGTCCATGCATGGTGTGGAAGGTACTGATGGAAAGCAGTGGGAAGGCCCATGGAAAGAGGAGAGGATCAAGATGCAGATGGATAGGGATCAAGCTCAGCAGGATGCTGTGGATATCAATTGAGCTTGGGTGGAAGACTTCACGATGCCACTCCAGAAAACGTTGGGTATGGGTAAGGTTGGCAAGTACTCTTTGTTTTGTGCGCTTAACCAAGTATTGGCAAATATTCAAGCTGTTTGCAAGAGGCGGCCATTTTAAACTGTTAAATAGAAATATAAGATGAACAGCGCATCAGACAGTGTGGGCTCGCTCAGGCTCGCCCCAATCAAGCATCATATATATCATTTATATATACACACATACCTTGGATGCTGTATATAGTCCTCAAGATTACAGCTTTCTTAAAATCGGGAAATTGTGATAGCTGATTTTTTATTGACCGCAACTAATCAAATGAAAGAAACAATACTTAAAATGTATACATGCACATCAATACTTATAATGCTATATACTAAGTATATATTATAGGAAATTTACTTCTAATAATATGTAGTTGATGGACATGTGTCAAGTTACATTATATATATACAGTACGTACCTGTTCATGGGTTCGCATCATTATGCAGATTGAATTATTAGATTCTCCAAGTTTTTTCCATTCCTCTGGCCAGGTTTTAAAGAGGTTATAAGCTTTATTCATCATTATTCTGATTTCTTCCTCTTGCATCTCCCTTGACCAGGCCTGTGTCTTTAAGGAGGTGCAGTGAAAACAAAGAGAGCTGTTCACTTGTGAATGAAGCTCATAGTGAGCTCTGGCCAAAAGTGATGACTCATAGAACAGATTTGAAGGAAGCCTCAAAATACCTAAAAAGTATGGAAACACAATCCTCATGCACTTACATTCGATCCTTTACGTTACAGCAGGATTGCATTCAAATACTAACTACATATGTACATGTATTAATATTGGGAAGCTATATGAATACTCACCAGCATGACAACGGTAATTGGTCAATAAACTGGCCATATATGAAAGAATGCGGGGATCATTCTTAATCTCTGATTGCTTTAGGAACTTGGTATACAGCTGATGAAGTCTGGTAAGTAGAGATGTGGCAAGATTAGGTGCTCTATCTCCTCTAACAACATCAGAATTTGAACTACGTAGGCTATCACCAGGACCAACCTAATGTAACGGGAAATACGTATAACTACTAGCTGAAGTCAAGCAGAAACATTTAAATGTATAATTGTAAGATACTTGAAACATATATACACCACAGACTGTATTACATGTGTAATATGCTACATATATAGTCAGCTGTAGCTAATTATATATATATAATCTTTAAGTATATACCTTATAGTCAGAAAATTTGATGGGGATTTATTTTTTCCGTCAAATTTAAATTCCGTCAATATTAAATACACTCATGCAGTTTGAAGCCATTTAAATGTTCCAGCTATACGGTATGTACGTATATACAGTACAAGTTACAATATACTACGGTAATCTACATACAGTATATATAACAAAACTCCAGAGTGACATACGTATACACTTCCACACCTGTAAGTGATCTCCTGCAAGGACAATCTTTGTTTCAGGTCCAGCAAGGGATAATGGTATCATTGCTTCTATTTCATTACACTGAGCTGCTTCATCCAAGAAAATGTGACTGAAATGGAGGTTCATATCATGCATGGAATATGCAGTCATTGTGGTAGTCACTATCAACCTGCTCTTCTTATAATTTTCAAATAGTTCCTCTTTGCTCATTTCATAGTTAGACAAAAAGTAACTAGCTCCTTCTTTTTGTCTTTTGTCAACTTTGGTTTTAGAAACCAGCCTAACTGGAGCACATGGGAGATTCCTAACTTTGGAAAAATAAGCTTTAATATAGCTATCGGCAGTTTGATTGTGGTGAGTACATATAAGGACTCTGGAAGTGGGGTCCATCAATACTTCACAGGTCATGCGGGCAATGAGACGTGTCTTGCCTGTTCCAAAAGGTCCTATCAGTAGAAAGGGAGGACCATCATGCGGGGCATTTAGGGCTAGCTGTATAGCATTTTGCTGAAAGAGAGCATCCACGGAAAGGAATGTATTTTTTGAATATGCTTCAAAGCTTTTATTCCTTTTAACTAATTTGAATTTCTCAACATTTGGATTAACACGTGATATAATTTCTGCCTTCAGTTGATTTAGAACACGCTGCAGAAATTGAAATTGTGATTTTTCACTTTTCAATTGCAAACTCACAGCACAGTCTACAGGTAATGGCATTTGTGAACGGAAGTAAGGTTCTGGTTGCAAAATTAGCCCCTTGCTGTGCACTTTGTGAACAAGAGCATTAAATCTTTGCATACTGTGAGCTGGGGTACCCCGCCGAGGATATACCAGTACATGTACACTTTCTACATGTTTCTCTAAAAATTCAGACACTTCTTGATTCATAATAACCAATCTGTAGTGATCATGAGAACCCATTACCAGTTCTTCAGGAACAGCTTTCATTTGAAATGTTTCTCTACAAAAAGACATTTACATGTAAACGAATAAAACAAACATTTCATACACATTAAATATGTATATATAATAATCTGTACATGCAATAATGCGTGCATGCAGGTTCAGCCTGTCCAGTCACATTACTATTAAGAACATTGCCACTTCACTGGCATTTGGATTCAAAAATAGAAGTTACAAACACACATGGAAATTATAGACAACTTAGTAAGTAAGTAAATAGTAAACTTGAGAGTATATATGTACGTATATATACGTAGATTACCAAACATACTTCAAAGAAGATTCAATTGACTTTGTAATAGCAGACATTTCAGTCTCCAAGAGTGTATTGAAATTTTCCTTATAATCATGTACTACTTGATGAAGTGCTCTTTGCTCTTGTAGTAATCTGTGCTGTTTTGCATTCTCTTCTCTCTTACCTTCCTCAACTGATGCAATAGCTAGCTTTCTCTCTTCAACTATAAAGAGGCAATTATATAAAAGATGCTTTGCAGGTCACACTTTGTATAATTCTTTCTTCATGTATTTATTGGAATTAACGTTAAGTTTTTTTCCAGAATCTTTGTACATGTACTATATATATAGTAGTAGAGTGAATATAATTCTATACATAAATCAGTCACAGAGACTCATATATACACTGACTCAATTCAATGTAGAAGATTTTCCCTTTATTATGAAGCTTCATTCTGGTTTCTCCACTTTTATTCCACTTGTTCCACACATCTTCCTCAACCTTTGTGTGTGGGCGGTGGCACGCCATTACTCCATAGAAACAGTTGAGGAATGTATGCTGCATCACAAAGTCAAATCTGTCTCTTCTCATTTCATCAGCATTAATAGAGATAGGTCTACAAATACTGATTACACCTTCTTTAAGAGGCAGGCACCAGAGAAAATTATCGGGAAAGTCTCTTCCTTTGTGCTCCTCTTTCAGGCAAACACTTCTCTGAAGAAGCTCCAACTTCCCTAAAGCTGTCTTCAAGCATTCATTGCATACCTCTTTGATATAGCCTATATATAAATAATCGAGATTATAATATTAATAAAAATAGAAATTAAGTAGCTATACGTGTTGAAATGCCATCTTAATGAGTATTTAACTATTTTACTATTATAATATGTATTATATACGTAGTTACATATCTAGAAACAGTTTAATACATAAATATAGTTATATAAATACCAAATACATACAATGAGAAATTTTCTCTATTAAACACAACTGGTAGACATACCATGGGAATTAAATACATCGACCTCATCATGAGCATAATGACAACTGGAACCTTTCCAGCAATCAGGTTTACGTCGAAAATGGAATTTACAGCATCTTCCTCGTTCTACTCTTGAGGTATTTCCTAATCGTTCTTCCAAATACACAGATCCAGACGGCAGGGCAATCATTTTCACCTACACAAACATGTATCAAGTGTATAGTGTTGTGTACGTAGTTACAAGACTATTGTATTGGACAATGACTTTGTAAAAGTTGGTTGCTATACACATGTACAATTAGGTCAGGTTTCATATTATGGAATATAAGAAAATTGAAACTTTTTGAATGGCCAGGTTTCAAAATATGTTTATATGGATATATTCTTACTGTAGTTGATAATTTCATAGGTTTTAACTGCCCCTTTTGGTGTTTATGCACCTTCATCCCTTCCTTATTCTAACCTATATACTCAAACATGCACCTAATATGTAGTTACAAGACTATACTATGCAAATTTGTGTAAGCTATATATAGCTACGATGACTCTGTTGTTTACATTATTTGAGTGTATTCATTAGTGAGGTATCTAGAGGAAGAGCCACATCAGCAATATAATACTAGCTGGTTTCATGTTGCACTACAAAGGATCAAATTTCAGGTTTCATATGGCATGAAATCTATTTGAAACTTCTTGAACAGCCAGGTTTCAAAGGGTGCTCAAGAATGTGTAACAATGTAACAATGTCATATAATATTATTATTATACACTAATTTTAAAACAATGATGCATTCATACTATTTAACTATGTAATATGTCTATCTGTCATAATTATTGTAAGGACAACCTCCTGCATAGGAGATATGGTCCATTTGGATGATTGATTGATTGATTGATTGAAAATAAAAACGAGCATAAAATGGTTTATAGACCACTGTGGTATATAGAAATGTTTGTGAATTTATATATATAGAATATTCAATAAAAATGAAAGCTTCAGTAAACAAACCTTGGGGATTTTGGGATTGTGTTGATCAACTTGAAGGCATCCCGTATTCGTCTCAGCTAGCTTGACAGGACTGAATTCCAAGCTTTTATAACAGGCGTGGCATATAGGATTTAAATCTTGGTCACCCATCTTCAGGTAGTTCCGATTCAAATGAAGGAGCTACTAGAGCTATATTAAGATAATAAAGAATGAAGTTAAAAACACGCCGGCGGTTCGCAGGCCTGTGTAATACGGCACATGGAAAATCACCTCGTTCCGGACGGTTCCAGAGTTTCTGGCTATTTTGGAGTAAACTAAATTTTCTCCTTGCTTTCTATATAGTCAAAACACTTCTGCTGTAAGTATTCTTTGTCTCTCCGGGATCTCGAAACTACGAAACTATGCCGAAAAGACACGCCGATTCTAAGAAAAAGGCCGATTCGATATCAAATCGAAACGCAAATGGAGAAAATAAACGCATGTGAAAAGGGCGTGATTCCATGAAAATGGCGTGGTTCTGCCCCACCCATTCGAATTACGCCTAGAATCTTTGTGCTCTTCTCCAATTATTCTGTCAGGCAAAGAGGGCGCTCATCAGAAATGATGCTGTATCTGGTTGTCACTTTAACTACACTCATCTTGTGCCAAAGCCAAGGTACGTAGACTAAATCAGAAGAAGTCGACGCATACCTCTTCTGTCTCCTCTGATCTTTACAGGTCAAAATGTGTAGCTTCTACAAATAGATGGAACTAAAGCTGTAATTGCCCGTAAAAATGAATACTACTCTACAATTAGACTGTTCAACGTAACCAGAAACGCCCATGGCTGGAGACTAGCGTATTGTATTTTTCTTATATGTTAAACAGATATTTAACACGATAAGTTCTTATGAATTCTAGGAAGAAAGAGAAAAGAAGGAGGATGAGGAGGCAGTTGAAGAAATAAAGAGTAGAATTGCACAACGAATGCAGGCTGCTGAAGAATTAAGGGAAAGAGAATTAATAATCCATACATATATTTTATATTTAATCAAACAATATTGTTGTATATACAAATAAAAGTGACAAGTAATTTTTCCCGCTATAATATAGTTTACAATATTAAATTTAAAAATTATATTGTAACTATAGTGTTGTGGCATATATACATGTACATATAAAAATATGCATACAATGAAGGAGTGGCATGCATGAAAAATCTAATACACCATGGCCATTTTCCTACATGCTATGCCTATGCTATAAAAATGCCTTTTGTGTAAAAACATGACTGAAAACACAACCTATCAAAATGGTGATATTTACATATATCAACTGATATTTACATATATCAACTGATATTTAGACATATCAACTGATATTTAGATATATCAACTGATATTTATGATATTTATTATATATATATATCAACTGATATTTATTATATATCAACTGATATATATTATAATATCAACTGATATTTACATATATCAACTGATATATATTATACGTATATCAACTGGTATATCAACTGAAATTTATTATGTATCAACTGATATATTTAGTGCATGTGCGGTCACACTATTGTCACATGGTGTCATGAATTGTGCATGTGACCATGCAAAAGTACTGCCAATGTAATTTAAAAATTATTACCCAGGGATATCCTCATATGACACATGTACTATCTTTTACCAAAAAATGGCTGAATCATCTAGATCTCAGACCACTGGAAGGCCTTCTTTGGAAGTAAGTGTTGAAGATATCAAGTATCTTACGTCACTGAATTTTTCAAAATCAAAAATAGCAGAAATTCTTGGTATTAGTCGTAAGACACTATACAATAAAATTGCTCAATTAGCAACATCAGATTTAATGTCGACCTACACTGACATAACTGACAGAGAGCTAGATGATAAAATTACAACTCTCAAGCAAGTACATCCCAATGATGGTGAGGTCATGATCGCTGGTCACTTACTGTCTGAAGGAATAAAGGTGCCACGAGCTAAGTTAAGAGCAAGTATTCATAGGGTTGACCCTGAAGGTACTGCACAGATGTATTTAAATGGCTAGGGTGCATATTATATATATAGCTTATATATAGCTGTATGCATATGTTTAATCATTGCAAATGATTGATCAATGTTGCATGCGCAGATGGGTACATGTACATGTATATACAGTCTTCTGGAAAACATGTACGTAATCATACATAATCATTGCATGTCATGTGCATTGAATCAGATGTACGTATACTTTGACCAACTCTCCTTTCTTACATATACTTTAAACTTTGGGTTCTGTTTGTAGTGGGAGCTATACGTATATATACATTACATTCTTAACTCTGAAATTTTAAAAATTGCACTAGCTGTTTTATACTCAGACATGATTTAATTTATATTTGCTTTCCCTAATTCATCCACATAGTTTACCCATGTATACCCTTCTTTTCATTAGATTCTCTTGTAATAACAACCTGGAACCAATGTAAAGTAGCCAATGACTAAGAGGGTTTACATGCCGTTAACTGAATTCCAGCTCAGAAATTATAAAATTTATATTTTACAGCAGTATTATATATATAGAATGTCCAATTATACAAAAAAAACTATATATATGCGTACATAGTCTAATTATTCAACTATAAAACTATACAAACCATACACTTAATTCTTTATGTAAATCCCATTTGTTTAATTAAATTGATAGTCTTTCACTAATTCTTCAACAATACTCTTTTGTTCAGCATTTTCTAAAGCCTCAATGAGTACCTTCCATGTACTGTTTGAATTTTTCTTCCATGTTACCAGAACTTTAAATAATTTCTCTTGGCTATCTGGTAAGTGAGTATCAACACGAATTCCTTCTAAAATGTTACTATCTAAATTTAAATAAGTACCGATAGACCTCCACTTAGCAGAGCACTTGTTAACAATGTACTTTTGAAGATCTTGGTCTGAGGGGACAGATTCTACACACAATTATTATGATTCACAACATTATCTTAGTTGGTATATAATATATACAACAAGTAAATAAAAAACATTTACAAAAATGATGCATGTTAGAAGTAGGAATGGCAGTGTTCACTAATACATCTGCAAATAGTATCGAAACAAGACAGTGCATTATGATAAGGATAATCATACAGAAGTTGCATGTATACTGAAATATAACCATACACTTCTGTGTTTGGGCGCACCATTCCTTTCGATACTTTTTGCACCACAATTTTCGCTTTTCACAATTAACATGCTTCTTGTAGAGCACATTCAGATTTAGGGCTGTCTATTCCCTAGTTCGGAAATATTTATGACAATTTATAACTTGTACGTGCCTGCATAAGTTCGCATATTAGCGGTATAGTCTATTCAATAAAAGAAGAAGAAATGAATTTTGGAAATGGGCCTATTCCTGGTTAGCCACTTTTTGAATGCTGTAGAGCGTGTAGAGCATCGAAACATGTTTTGGCATTTAGAAAAGCGTGCATTAATGGCCGCAAATAACCAAATGTAACCGAAAATCGCTTCGTTGGTGATTTATGAGGTGTTGCTTGCTAATACATTGGATAGGGCGGCCACTTTTTCCCCTGGCCATTCCTACTTGGAGAGTATCTGATACATATATACAATTAATTTATATATAAAACACAAGGCAGTATGTATGTAGTACTAGATATGAATATGGAAAATAGGTATATACATCCCATATTCATTTTAATTGCAATAAATACCCTACATCTGGCCCTGGATTTGTGATAATAATGTATTGTTAGCATACCTAACAATCTGGTACTTCTTTTTGATGGGAGAACAGCTGAGTGATTTGAAAACAGGTTAGAGGTTTTTCCTGGAGTTTGAAGAGGTACTGCTGTAACATCAAAGTCCATTGAACTAGTACTTGGAGGGAGGATAGGATTTTGATCATGACCTGAAAAAAACAAACAGCAAATAACTAATAAAGCTAGAGAATACAGTATGATAACAGCTTGCATGTTGCCAATACAGCATGCATAAAATCGTTTATACAAGAATTAAGAAATCTAATACATTTATTCCTTTGATATAATCAAATTTCAAGCATTCCCTTGCTTTTTTAACCATTTCAATCCTGGGATGACAGAATGCCCTGGCAATGGGATATTTTATAGCCCATTGCCTCCGACATCCACTGAAATATATTCATTTGGGCATGCATGTTGCATGGGTTCAGACACAATCATTATATACAACACTATTGCAATGGGTTATATACGTGTATATATATATGCAAGTTACAAATTTATACACGGATGCAAGTGACTCCCAAAATAATCACAATCAGGTATATTAAACGCTACAAGACTTTAGCCACACTGAAATTCTCAACTGCTGCATACAGAGTAGTAGTCTCTACAGATCATATAAGGTTAAACGCATGGCCTTCCAATTACCTTTTCACACCTTAGTATAGACTGGAAGATGATGCATCTGCATGCCATTATCAGCAAAAATTCCAGTAAAAATATTAACAGAAAACAAAAGAAGAGATGGCGGAGCTTAAACTACCAAAGTTTTACTACGGTCGTCTAAACGAATTTATTTTATTTATTTAACATCAATATATAGCAACAATTCTGGCTTAAACTTAACATGAACGTATACAAATACGCTTTATCTAACCTTCGCTGCAACTCGCTTATTCCGTAGCTCCTTCTCGTAGGAGAGCGTCGACTTGTCATAGCCGCGAAAGGGATGATCTTCTTTAGCAACGAGGCGGTGACGTTTTTGCAATGTCACAAGATTCACTAAATGTTTACGGAGCGACATACGAGAGGTGTTGGTGACGCAAAAGAGAAACATCATAATACATCATCAGATTGCACAATCGTAACATTGAATTCTTCATTATTATCTTGATTATTTTTCTCATTTAATTAAGCAAAACTTCGCCAGACGTTTCCTATGCACATGTACCATGATATATGTTGGTTTCAGAGTTATCTGACAAATTGAAAAATTTTATTAATATAACACATGGTTTGAATATAAATTTTCCATAGGTTTTCTATAGTCCTATGGCCATTAATATGCAGACTTTGTCCTCCGTTTTCTAACAAACGGAGGCCTAAATAAGAAATCCCTTAATTTAAAACGAGTTTTATACCCTATACTTTATGATGATATGCCCATTTTGTTTCTAGATCCTTTCTTGGAGCCATATGAATTATTTAATTACATTATATTATATTATATTATTTATTTATTTATTTAGATTACCTTAGTATATTGTAACTTGCACTGTATATATATATATAGGTAAAATAAATGTTCCTTTTTTGTACAGAATACTAAAGGTTATGACAATATATAGAGGTATAAGCTCCAGACTCAGTTTTAATTGATTTCATTATGTGAATGTCTTTGAATATAAAGTACCTTCCTTAATTAAAAGAGGAAAATCGAATGTACGGCTGAGTCCATCAATCACAACTTTAATTCTATTCATATGCGGTAGCTCTTTCCTTTTGTATGTAACCCAGCAGGGGTAAAATGGAGGATATAGATGTCTTTCTACTGCATCCTTAAGAGCTGGACCATCATAAAACTCTTTTTGAAATTCTGCACGTTCAATCTATAAGAATAATTTAACAGATGTAACAACAATATAACATGTGGTAAAAGAAGTACTCAGTGATATATCCATATAAAATTTACAATAACTAAAGTGTATTATATTATGTGAACCTGAAAGTCTGCATGTTTGTTGAACTATATATCATGCAGAATGAAATTGTACTGATTTCAGGTCTTAATCAACAAAGAGGAAAGATTACAACTGAAAAGGGTAAAGACACCAATCAGGAAAGACTAAGCTAATGGGGTCATCTACAGGATACCCTATGAATGCGGCCAAGTGTATTTAAATTGAGGAAACATCCAATACCATGAAAGAATATATAACAGATCATAAGAGATTTGTTAGGAGAGGCATTTAGTAACTCAATATTAATGCATGTCCAAGTATATAAGATCATAGTATAAAATGGGAGGATCCAAAGGAAAAGGGAGAAGTTTAGAAGAAAAATTAAAGAGGCAATGCATATATATCCAGGTTAACAGATGCATGCATAAAAATGGATCAGGGCATGTCACTCGACCCAATTCGGAAGGACATCATTCCATCAATTAACACTAAAATTTATATTTTTCATTTTGGTGCTTTTGATTTTATTCAACCACCAGTTGTAATCCCAATTTACCTCAAAATTGCTGATAAAGAAATGTCCAACCCAGTACAATTTTGCTGCTGATAGCTCAACAGACAGACATTCAAATTCAATGAATGGCAACTAGAACTACCCCCTATTATATTATTATAGTTCAGTAGAATGCATGGTACAGATATACTGTAATATATTATGAATAATTTAAGGGATACACCGTTCAAAAACATCATGAAGAATAAATTCCCAGAAAAAACAAAGACCCATGCATCCATGTGTGGATGTTTTTTTAATACACGGCCACATCTTTAGATCAATAAATTAAATGCAAATAAACTACAGCAATTTAGGTGGTATTTTCATCCGAGCAATGTCGGGTACTCTTTGCATGCTCATACAGTTATATATATTGACAGAGTTGGTCAACATACATCTTGACATCCATAGATATCTGCTACCCAGCCTGGACCTTCAGAGGGATCAATTTTAGCAGATATTTTCTTTTTCTTGAATGAAAAGGGTATCCACCGTCCCTCTAATTTCCAACTGGTCCCTACTTCATAGAGATCCTCCATGATCTACAAAACCCAAAATTCATAGTATACATATATACGGTAGGCATCAAAAATAGTATAGTAAAGTTCGTTAGGACTAAGCCAGAACGGCGTACCGTTTTGTTTTGGCTTAGTCTTCAATTTGTCCCAAAACGTTTTATATCGTCCTTATTATAGGTATTATACGTATATTATGTATACATACATACAGATTGTTGTGTCTCATAATTGAACATTTAATAAAGCATTACAATAGTCTAACAAACCTGTGACCAATTGTTTGAGCAAACAGTAAACAGCACATTTAGCTTTTCCTTGTCTATTGAATTATCCAAAGTCTTTTGTATACTGGCAATCTGCCATTTTGCATCATCCTGCAGTTCTTCACAGGCAATTGTATAAAGACATTTAGACTCTACTATGGATAATTGTCCATTGCTAGCAGTGGAAAAATTTCCTTCACTTAGTAAGGTAAACTGGTATTTTGACTCTCCTGTAATCAAATGATGAGGCGCTATTGCAAACCTTAGCCTGTCTCTGCTACTTCCTCCATACCAGTTGGACAAGTGCAGTATCAGCTTCCTTTTTGGTTGCTGCCCTAAGAGATTCAAATAAACTGTAACACTGCATAAAGAATATCCTTGAGGAAGTAGCCACGGTCCATGTAGTGCAATGCCATAGCGAATGATACAATCCTCTTCAAAAGCTCCTTGTGGGATCTCAAGAATAGTGTCACCATAATCCAGAGTAAAATCTCCACCTACGGCTTCCACCAAAAGAGTATGAATTCCAAAAGGAAACCAACATAGTTTCTCAAGTGAATCTTCATGACCTATATCAAATAGAAAATCACAGCATAAACTGCATGTTCTTGATTAGGCAATGGAAATTGTAAATCAACAAACTATAATTCTGTACCTTTTACACTTCTGTCCAGTGGAGTCTTTGGATACTGTGAAAATATATTATAGGTCTTGTTTATAGATGTCTGATTTTATACAAAATAACAAATAAAAGCACAAATGGATGTGTGCCTGCAACAATATACATTAAGATCCCTAAGCTGAATTTTTTGACATTCATAAGATCACAAAGTAGTTGATTCAAGGATCCTACCTTTTTTGCAATTTTTTCAGAAGTAGACATATACTGCTTGCAAGCATCAAGTAATTCTGTGATAGCCTATCAATAAAAAATGCAGAAAAGATCATCTATATACCAAGTTAGTGTGTCTCAAACATTTTGACAAAATAATTAATGTGTTGCCCTGGGAGCAGTGCAAATATAATTATAGATAATGTATGTAAAACCTTGCTAGACGTATGTACTGTGCATTCAGGCTTTTTATATAATTATTATTGCACTTTAATGAATATTAACAGAGAGAATAAATATATACATACTCCATGAGGGTTCTATCTAGAATGCAATTTTTTTTGGGGGGGGGAAGAAGGCGTGAGAGCTAGGGGGTCTGGGGGCATGCCCCCCCCCCCCCCCCCAGGATTTTTGCCCTCTGAGATTGATTCTGACATGATCTGAGACTCTGAGGTAAAAATCACATTTCTGGAACGTTAGCCATGATGCTTTTCATGCACTCATTTTGTCAGCAATTATATGATATAATTAATTCAGAGATAGGTACATGTTAGTCTTATTCGAGAGTGTGATACTCTAGACACAGAACAAAACAGTACAACAATAATGGTTCATAAAGGTAATCTACGCTTCTTATAATTAGCTATACTAGCATCTAGGTGAGAACTTTCTCTATGCCATTTTTAAATTGCAATTGGATAAATTTCGGGGGGAAGGGGAAGCTGGAGTATTTGGGGGAGAAGTTCCCCCCACCCCAGTAGATTGAACCCTGTCCATTGCCATGGCAACGAGCTAATAATAGGGGCATTATCTACTGTATACAGCGTGAATTGCTGATTAACAGGATATACAGTGTGAACTAGTAAATAAACAGGAAGTGGCTGCTCAATGCCATGGCAATGGGGTATAAATCAGTTATAGTTCATCACCTCAGAACTCTGTCAAAATATAATTACCCGGCCTCGGCCTCATATTATATATATTCTGGCTACTGTCCTCACCTCTGGGCTATATCAAATACATATATTTTTTTCAATTTAATTTATATATATATAATAATAACATGATAATTATTATATTATGATGTACAGTGGAATCCTATATATAATGTAAACACCCATCAGAATGAAAAGTTTGCAATAAGTAGTAAATTTACATTAGCAGAATAAGCCTAATTGTTGAGACATATAAAGGTGTCCACAAGGTGGGATTCCACTGTATAATACTCTTCCCAAATAGAAATATATGCTTCCACATTTTGGTATCTACAATATATACATAGGCCTTAGGGTCTAATACACCTTTCAAATGTTAGTTCAGGGTTTGAGTTATACACTAATTATAGCCCATGGCCACTCCAAATACGTAAACCCTCAGAGTCCTTAAGTTGAGAGAGACTTGAGATTTTAATGTACACATGGCAATGTATTAATTATAACCGTTATCTAGTGGCTAAAAATATATAAATACGTAAATATGTGCATTACAAAAACAGTTTATAGTACCTCCATATTCCTGGAGACTTCATGATGTTCCGGAAGAAAGCAAGTGGCAAGTTGCTAAAAAGTTATAACAGTATACATATATGTACTGTACGTATAACAATTCCAATCTTAAGGCACACTACATATATATATAATAATACCTCTTCTAAAGCTTTATTCTCTTTCTTAAGAGTTGTAATTTCCTTGTTCTTTACTATTTCCAAGGCTTCTAATTCTTCCTTGTGAGTTGAAGTCAGTTTCTTTCGAAGCTCTTGCTCTTCCTTATATGTACATGATCAAATAATAAAGGTTAAACTAAAATATAACTATTATGTATAAATGTACAATCTCACAATTCTATAATATATAATCCCAACTACTCTCTATATAGTACTGACCATCTTGAAACACCTCTCAATAATGCAACCCTCTATTATTAGTGGCCACCTCTCTAGATGTGCATACAGTAACCATGCATCTTACTGTATAGTGACCATATTTTAATTTCTGTATAATATTATTATCTCCTAAGCTGCATCAATATAAACATTAGAAAGACATTCACAACAACAGTGTAACCTTGATTATTTCAGCCTGTGTTTCTGTAGACCTGATATAATCCTTCCTCAAATTGTCCCTTTCTGTTTCAATTGATTTATATTTCACTAAAAGAGCTGTTTTTTCTTCCACCTCTTTTTGGAGTGCTAAATTTATTTTTCCCTTTTCCAAATCCTGCAGACTTTTGATTGAATGCTATATAAAAGGAAAATGTATGTAATTTACAGTACAATCACTCATTCAAATGTGTTATAGTACTTAAGGACTTTATATTAATGTTACATCAACACCCAACGGTGTTCCAGAGTGGGAATATAAGACAGTATGCATGAAGCACGTAAGCGGTGATTACATTCATGCATGGATAAAAGACATTTGACTATACTAGTGAAGCTATGTGTATTGTATTATTATTGGTGTTTGTGCACAAGCGAATTACGATTAAACGAGGGCTAATGGTGAATCGTAATTAATCGCCTATAACTGAAAATACTTGTTTCAGGAAGCAATCTTTTCCTACAAGCAACGAAACTGCGTTACCGCATTATTGAAATAAGCCTAAATTTTGATTAGTTTGCATTATTTTAACAGCGAGTTAATTTACGATTTAGCGAGTGTATAATTCATTGTATTATTTTACATATATTATACAAACCTTTAACATATCTTCAGTCTCCTTTACAAAATCTTGCAATTGTGATTTCTGCCAAGAGAATTGTTCCTTGAGCTGTAAAAGATAAAAACATAATGACAACAGAATCTACTACATATATTAGGACATATAAATATGAAGTATTTACTTGTAGGAAAAACTTTTGCACTTCAAGCAGCTGTTGTTGACAAGATTGCATTGTGTAAGGAGTGATTGATCTCTCCTATATATGTAAATTAAGAATTACATATAAGCATACTGTATTTTATAATTGGCTTAACAGTGCATATGCAATTGCAACTAACTAAGTTTTGAATCATTGATCCTCCAACTCCTTTTTGAATGGATTCAAACTCTTCCAGGCTAAACCGTTTCCTTACATTCTCATGCATAATATTATTTCTAGCTAGGGGAAATGCACCAACAACAGCTGCCATGGGATACTTCTGACCTTTTTCCCAGTGAATAATGTGTACCAAATAAAGAAGATCATCCACAAATTCAATTGGTATGGTGTCTGATAACAGTGGAATACCTTCTTTAATCAGGGGCCCACTGAAACAGGGGATTGTAAGCAAAGAAATGTGCTTATTTAAAATTTGGTGCAATGTATTTTCTAATTGCAATAATTTTAATGATATAGGAGGGAGATTTGCCAAAATGGGACCTTGTCCTCTTATAGGAATGAACAAATTTCTATTCAAAGGATCAATTTTACACAAGATAGGCTGTTGATTTCCCTGCTCCAACACCCTTATGACTTTTACACATTTTAGTCGATAAGAATGTTCTTTGGAGACTTCTTCTGTTTCTGGGTATAGCTCGGTAAAGGGTACAACCAAAACTTTGGCTCCGTCAAGTGCAGCATTCATATTATTCACACCCTGTACGGCAAATCTTTCAGAGGGTGTAGAAATTGAGACTGCTTCCGCATATGTTGAGGATTTCCATTGCAGAATACAAATGGTGCCTTGGGTTATCAATTCACCAGTTTCTTCTAATGGCAAATCATGATTTTGGTCATAATCATTAACCTTAATTTTCCACTCCTCGTTTACACATTCCAGCTGTTGAATAAACTCTTTAGCATAATTCTCAATAAAAGTATCAGGCCTTATATCAATATTTTGGAGTGGAAAGTGGAAAACCATATCACATAAACGTAGTTTTTGGTCATCGGAGGGCTGTGTTTGAAATGTTATGCTGCTGCTTTCAGTACATCGCTTGATGTACTCTCTCCAGCAGTCTGAATCACCTTCAGCATTCATCAGGTAGAAGGGATTTCCAAAGGCAATAAAAAGAGCCTTAGCTCGAGTGAGTACAGTATTAAAGACTCTCTTGTTCATGATGCTAGAACCAATGGCTTGCTTCCTAGGAACAGGATTTCCACCCACTACATCATAAGGCTCAGTAGTACAGAGGAATACTGCTGTAAACTCCAGACCTACAAAGGACATGAACATAATTCAGTATAATATATCCAATAATTAAGTCAAAGAAAACATTTATAAATTTAAGTTACGAGTAGGGATGGCAGTGCATATAACAGTGACTAGCACATTTGGAAAAGTAACTGTGATCATGTGATAAGGATAATCACAGATGTATACTAGTCACTGTATTGATATGTTTACCCTGTTCCCTAAGTCTAAAGGTCATGCAACTAAAGGTCAGCAGATATACGTAGAGTCATCATAGTGCATGCCATGTTAAGGGCAGTACCTGATAATGAGATCTTTTTAACTTAATTTAGAAACTACAAGCTTTATAGGTTTCTCAGAGTATATACGTATGTAGCATAGGCACTCAGATACTATAAGCATGGCCATATGTTAAATTCATTGTATGAAGTTCCAAGTATATATAAAACTAATAAATCATCATACATCTAAGTATATAAACATACCTTGGATGCTGTATATAGTTCTCAAGATTACAGCTTTCTTAAAATTGGGGCATTCTCTTTGTGATAGCTGCTTTTTTATTAACTGCAACTAATCAAATGAAAGAAACAATACATAAAGTGTATACATGCACATCAATACTTATATACTAAGTACATATACGTTCTGATAATAGACATGAGTTGTTGGGGTTTTACAAGCTCAAGCCTATTAACCAATGGTTCAGACTTGGGTATAAAAAGCAGCCAATATACATGCACCTACTACTTGACTGTCCTAATATACGTATATATACGTACTTCAATCACTTATGAAATATTATATGACTACGTACAGCTGGTTAATGCATGGCAATTATAGACAAGTTTTAGTACACGTATGTAGGTACTAATATACACATATACTATGCTATTATGTTTGAATGTCTCATTATATGCATAAGAAATTTATACTTCTAATATATTATGTAGCTGATGGGCATACATGTGTCAAGTTACATTACGTACGTATATACCTGTTCATGGGTTCGCATCATTATGCAGATTGAATTGTTAGATTCTCCAAGTTTTTTCCATTCCTCTGGCCAGGTTTTAAAGAGGTTATAAGCTTTATTCATCATTATTCTGATTTCTTCCTCTTGCATCTCCCTTGACCAGGCCTGTGTCTTTAAGGAGGTGCAGTGAAAACAAAGAGAGCTGTTCACTTCTGAATGAAGCTCATAGTGAGCTCTGGCCAAAAGTGATGACTCATAGAAAAGATTTGAAGGAACCCTCAAAATACCTAAAGAGTATATATATGGAAACACAATCCTCATGCACTTACAGTAAGTTTGCAAACAATATCAAGACATACTAACTACATATATACATAAGTACGTTTATATATATGTACATGTATTGGTAAGCTCTATGTGCACTCACCAGCATGACAACGGTAATTGGTCAATAAACTGGCCATATATGAAAGAATGCGAGGATCATTCTTAATCTCTGATTGCTTTAGGAACTTGGTATACAGCTGATGAAGTCTGGTAAGTAGAGATGTGGCAAGACTAGGTGCTGTACCTCCTCTGACAACATCAGAATTTGAACTACGTAGGCTATCACCAGGACCAACCTAATGAAACAGGAAATACGTATAACTACTGAACTCAAGCAGAAACATTTAAATGTATAATTGTAAGATACTTGAAACATATATACACCACAGACTGTATTACATGTGTAATATGCTACATATATAGTCAGCTGTAGCTAATTATATATTATCTTTAATAAAAGTATATATATATACCATATATATAGTCAGAAACTTTGATGGGGATTTAATTTTTCCGTCAAATTTAAATTCCGTCAATATTAAATACACTCAGTTTGAAGCCATTTAAATGTTCCAGCTATACAGTATGTACATATATACAGTACAAGTTACAATATACTAAGGTAATCTATATATATATAACAATACTCCAGAGTGACATATACATGTACACTTCCACACCTGTAAGTGATCTCCTGCAAGGACAATCTTTGTTTCAGGTCCAGCAAGGGATAATGGTATCATTGCTTCTATTTCAGTACACTGAGCTGCTTCATCCAAGAAAATGTGACTGAAATGGAGGTTCATATCATGCATGGAATATGCAGTCATTGTGGTAGTCACTATCAACCTGCTCTTCTTATAATTTTCAAATAGTTCCTCTTTGCTCATTTCATAGTTAGACAAAAAGTAACTAGCTCCTTCTTTTTGTCTTTTGTCAACTTTGGTTTTAGAAACCAGCCTAACTGGAGCACATGGGAGATTCCTAACTTTGGAAAAATAAGCTTTAATATAGCTATCGGCAGTTTGATTGTGGTGAGTACATATAAGGACTCTGGAAGTGGGGTCCATCAACACTTCACAGGTCATGCGGGCAATGAGACGTGTCTTGCCTGTTCCAAAAGGTCCTATCAGTAGAAAGGGAGGACCATCATGCGGGGCATTTAGGGCTAGCTGTACAGCATTTTGCTGAAAGAGAGCATCCACGGAAAGGAATGGATTTTTTGAATATGCTTCAAAGCTTTTATTCCTTTTAACTAATTTGAATTTCTCAACATTTGGATTAACACGTGATATAATTTTTGCCTTCAGTTGATTTAGAACACGCTGCAGAAATTGAAATTGTGATTTTTCACTTTTCAATTGCAAACTCACAGCACAGTCTACAGGTAATGGCATTTGTGAACGGAAGTAAGGTTCTGGTTGCAAAATTAGCCCCTTGCTGTGCACTTTGTGAACAAGAGCATTAAATCTTTGCATACTGTGAGCTGGGGTACCCCGCCGAGGATATACCAGTACATGTACACTTTCTACATGTTTCTCTAAAAATTCAGACACTTCTTGATTCATAATAACCAATCTGTAGTGATCATGAGAACCCATTACCAGTTCTTCAGGAACAGCTTTCATTTGAAATGTTTCTCTACAAAAAGACATTTACATGTAAACGAATAAAACAAACATTTCATACACATTAAATATGTATATATAATAATCTGTACATGCAATAATGCGTGCATGCAGGTTCAGCCTGTCCAGTCACATTACTATTAAGAACATTGCCACTTCACTGGCATTTAGATTCAAAAATAGAAGTTACAAACACACATGGAAATTATAGACAACTTAGTAAGTAAGTAAATAGTAAACTTGAGAGTATATATGTACGTATATATACGTAGATTACCAAACATACTTCAAAGAAGATTCAATTGACTTTGTAATAGCAGACATTTCAGTCTCCAAAAGTGTATTGAAATCTTTCTTATAATTATGTACTACTTGATGAAGGGCTCTTTGCTCCTGTAGTAATCTGCGCTGTTTTGCATTCTCTTCTCTCTTACGTTCTTCAACTGATGCAATAGCTAGCTTTCTCTCTTCAATTTTCTTATTTCTTTTATCAACTATAAAGAGGCAATTATATAAAAATGCTTTGCAGGTCACACTTTGTATAATTCTTTCTTCATGTATTTATTGGAATTAACATTAAGTGTTTTTTCAGAATCTCTTTACATGTACTATATATATAGTAGTAGAGTGAATATAATTCTATACATAAATCAGTCACACAGACTCATATAATACTCACTCAATTCAATGTAGAAGATTTTCCCTTTATTATGAAGCTTCATTCTGGTTTCTCCACTTTTATTCCACTTGTTCCACACATCTTCCTCAACCTTTGTGTGAGGGCGGTAGCACGCCATTACTCCATAGAAACAGTTAAGGAATGTATGTTGCATCACAAAGTCAAATCCCCTTCTTCTCATTTCATCAGCATTTATAGAGATAGGTCTACAAATACTGATTACACCTCCTTTAAGAGGCAGGCACCAGAGAAAACTATCGGGAAAGTCTCTTCCTTTATGTTCCTCTTCCAGGCATACTCTTTTCTGAAGAAGCTCCAACTTCCCTAAAGCTATCTCCAAGCATTCATTGCATACCTCTTTGATATAGTCTATATGAATGTTCAGGATTATATATATGTAATAATATGTATATCATTTAACCATTAGTAGCTACATAGCTGTATATTTGAAACTATTATACATATTATGCTATACTATAACACATAAACAGTTGTAAAACTAGAATACATACCATGGGAATTAAATACATCGACCTCATCATGAGCAAACTGACAACTGGAACCTTTCCAGCAATCAGGTTTACGTCGAAAATGGAATCGACAGCATCTTCCTCCATCTACTCTTGAGGTATTTCTTAATCGTTCTTCCAAATACACAGATCCAGACGGCAGGGCAATCATTTTCACCTACACAAACATGCATCAAGTGTATAGTGTTGTGTACGTAGTTACAAGACTATTGTATTGGACAATGACTTTGTAAAAGTTGGTTGCTATACACATGTACAATTAGGTCAGGTTTCATATTATGGAATATAAGAAAATTGAAACTTTTTGAATGGCCAGGTTTCAAAATATGTTTATATGGATATATTCTTACTGTAGTTGATAATTTCATAGGTTTTAACTGCCCCTTTTGGTGTTTATGCACCTTTATCCCTTCCTTATTCTAACCTATATACTCAAACATGCACCTAATATGTAGTTACAAGACTATACTATGCAAATTTGTGTAAGCTATATATAGCTACGATGACTCTGTTGTTTACATTATTTGAGTGTATTCATTAGTAAGGTATCTAGAGGAAGAGCCACATCAGCAATATAATACTAGCTGGTTTCATGTTGCACTACAAAGGATCAAATTTCAGGTTTCATATGGCATGACATCTATTTGAAACTTGTTGAACAGCCAGGTTTCAAAGGGTGCTCAAGAATGTGTAACAATGTAACAATGTCATATAATATTATTATACGCTAATAAAATAAAGACAAGCATAAAATGATTTATAGACCACTGTGGTATATAGAAGTATTTTTGAATTTATATAGAATATTTATTATTTTCAATATAAAATGAAAGCTTCAGTAAACAAACCTTGGGGATTTTCGTATTGTGTTGATCAACTTGAAAGCATCCCGTACTCGTATCAACTAGTTTGACAGGACTGAATTCCAAGCATTTGTAGCAGGCGTGGCATATAGGATTTAAATCTTGGTCACCCATCTTCAGGTAGTTCAGATTCAAATGGAGGAGCTACGAGAGCTATATTAAGATAATAAAGAATGAATTGAAAAACACGCGGTTCGCAGGCCTGTGTAATACGGCACACTGGAAAATCACCTCGTTCCGGAGTTTCTAGCTATTTTAGGAGCAAACTAAATTTCTCCTTGCTTTCTGTAGTTAAAACACTTCTGCTGTAAGTGTTCTCTGCCTCTCCGGGATCTCGAAACTACGAAACTATGCCGAAAAGGGACGCCGATTCTAAGAAATAGGCCGATCCGATATATCAAATCGAAACGCAAATGGAGATGTTAAACCATAGACTAGTCTATGGTTAAACGCATGTGAAAATAGTCTCGTACCCAGCCCCAACTTCCGTAAAAATGGCTGACGCTGGGTCTGGGGACTATCTGCATAATCCTTGGCGATGATTGCACAATATCACATGATGGGCACATGCTTCAATATGGCGTCAGTTTGCTCGGTGGTAAGCGATTCGTATCCCAGGTCTCTAGCGACATCAGCGATGTATGTGCAGTGGCTCGACTGTTCGCTTCACCAAAAGTAGCTCCGTCTCCGCTGTTCGCACCAACGCACGCTCATGTGACCGACATGTGATTTGCTCATTATTAATCATGTATCTGCAATCTAATTGGAGTTCGCGGATCGCCGGACTCGGCCAAGAAATATGCAGATAGTCCCCAGACCCATCTTCCGCGGCGTCAGCCATTTTTGCGGAAGTTGGGGCTGGGTACGAGACTAATGTGAAAAGGGCGTGATTCCATGGAAAAGGCGTGGTTCTGCCCCACCCATTCGAAGTACGCCCAGAATCTTTGTGCTCTTCTCCAATTATTCTGTCAGGCAAAGAGGGCGCTCATCAGAAATGACACTGTATCTGGTTGTCACTTTAACTGCACTCATCTTGTGCCAAAGCCAAGGTACGTAGACTAAATCAGAAGAAGTCGACGTATACCTCTTCTGTCTCTTCTGATCTTTACAGGTCAAAATGTGCAGCTTCTGTTTCAAACTTCCCCTAACGAAAACGTCACCGTGACAGAATACGGAGAAGTAACATTCTCCTGCACGGGCACCGCAAACGGAACCAAATTCTACGCCTCGTATTATCTTCAAGGTCCTAACGGAGATAGCTTCTACAATGGTAGACTTTCTCCTGTCCTTTTTGAAGACGGAACTAAAGCTGTAATTGCCCCTAAAGATGAATACTACTCTACAATTAAACTGTTTAACATAACGAGAAACGCCCATGGCTGGAAAATCGGGTGCATTGCACAAGTGATTCTACCTCCTCTTTCATCTTACTTTACCTCTCAGCCCGATCCCCCGGCTAATCTTTCAGTCTATTAATTGTGAGTTGTTGAATGGAAACCCTAATGATATTGGTTGTGGATTATATAGTAGGCTCAGATACTCTCCTGTGAAATGTATATTAATATTTACGGAACGCCAAATGCGACAAAATCTAGCGCACAAAATCGATTGTCGAATGTCGATACGATTGGTTGAAATTCGATTTTGCAAAAACTGTCCTTCTGAAATCGCTTTACAGAAATCATTCCCGGTAAATCGTTATTCAAAAATCGATTTCATTACCCAAAGAACGTTTTTCTGAAATCGATTTTCGACAAAACTCAATTCTGCACTCGAGCAGCCATTTTACATTGAACATGTGACTAACACGCTCTTGCCATGTGACTCGACCCATCACCTTAATTGGTGTGCGAAAATGGGGTGATGGCACATAAGGAAGATCCAAACTACAACATTATGTATGTCTCTGGCGTGTCCTAGGTTTAGTCACATTTGGCGTTCCACATGAGTAATCAAATGGACTTTGCTTTAAATATATAGGAACAGTGACTTTAAAAACAAAATGATAGAAAGCTCCTTTAACTTGTACCTTTATTGGTAGACACGTTGATACAATCTAATGACATTGTTTTGAATAATTCACTGACTCTTGCCAAAATAATTAGTTTATGCATGGTAGAAATTCCAACAATTTTAAATTCTTAATATATTATGTGTGTACACACATAACTGGCTGACTTTCGGTATACATTGTATATAACAGTTAACTTACCATTACTATAATATATTGTGATACATAGACATATATGTATGTATAATTATATGTAATACGTATAATTATACATTATGTATGTATGTATAATGCTGCTCCTATACAGGGCCAGTGACTCTGGAAACAAATTGGGAGAAAAAGATATTTGCATCAGGAGAAACATTCAGTGTAGCCTATAACATTACTGATCCTGGAAATCCTGACACTTACACCACAACTTGGATGTTCAATAACCAACCATTCTCTGGAAATAGCCGAGTGACCATTGTGGCAGATGGCCTTCAGTTTACAAATGTAATGGCAGCAGACATGGGAACCTACATTGTCAGCTTTGAGAACCAAGCTGGATTGTCAATGTACACATTTATTCTGACAGATAGTCCTGATGACTTTACTCCACCTCCTCCACCACCAAGAGGTACTGCTCTAGCAAACAATTTTACCTGTACTACAGGTATATACCGTATGTACATTTACTATAGCAGTTTTACTGTGTGTACTATAAAGTATAGGAGTATAGTATAATATAGTTAGTCTATATGCATGGAGCAGATAAAATCAGTAGCTCTCTTCCAGCAAATTTATGCAAATTAGTTTTTATTTATTATAAATTCGATTCCGATCGTTGCTTAATTGCAGTCAATTTCAAGACCGTATCCCGTAGAAAACGTTTTTGCGCAAGCTTTACGTTACAAAGTATTAGTAAAGGTGGTTTCTAAATACTTTTCGTTGGTAAAACTTTCGATGCTAAGGAAGGGAAAGCTAATTTTAAGCTAGAAAGCGAAAGCCAGCCGAGTGTCCACCATTTTGGTAAAGGATATAGCTGTGACCAGTCTTCTCCATTGCCATGGCTCTTTACCTCTTGTCCTGTCAGCTGCTTTTTGATGTAGTCTTTAAACCAGGTCCTGTTAATTTCATTATCTTTATCAATACATTATTCCTCATAAATTGTATTTCTCTTTGCTAACATGTAGGAATTGAGTTTATTGAATACCCTACTGATAATATAACTGTGGTGGAGGGCCAGGGCTTTGATTTGAATTGTAAGGCCACCTGGGATGGAAAACGACAAGACTTAACTTGGATAGTGTACGGCTCACTTGTACCTACTGGATTCACTTTTTCAGAATCAGATTCGACCATTCCTTATGTTTGGGTGGATTGGAAAGGGCGGGCTAGACTTGGCACAGATTATATGTCTCCCTTAATGGTAACAGGAGTAACTAGGGATTCAGAAGGTGCAGTTGTCCGTTGTCTTATTGACTTTGATAAGCACTATAACCAGCCTGAACCATGGCCTACAATTTCAGTGCTTTGTAAGTTGTATGCAACACTTCATACAATTGCAAGCTAGCAAGTATAACTTCATCCCGCTTAAATCTACAGTAATAGGTATGATATTTAAGGTGTATAGTTTTCCTGAAAGCTTACCTATACCATATGAAGCTTATAGCAAATGACATGTAGCCTAACTGGAAAATCTTATTATTACAGTACATTTTGAGTTGACAGTCTTAGTCAACTGCAAACTACAAGATCATTGTATATAAATTTGCTCTGTGTAAAGGTTGATCTAGGTATATAATATATCTTGCTATCAGCTAGTTACTATGTTGTCTTCATTATCAAAGCTTTGGATTTCTGAAATAACAAACTATGACATCGGTGTTCCTCTATCACATTTTCTGTCTATAAAGGGCCAGTAAGTTTGTCTACAAGTACAGAAACTAGAGAATTCTCAGTTGGAGAAGCATTTATAGTAAATTTCACAATCACTGACCCTGGAAAACCAGCTGGACATAATGTATCTTGGACATTCAATGATCGTCCCTTTACTGGCAATAACAAGGTGACTATTTTGGAAAATGGATTACAATTTGTGGAGACACAGTTTGAGGATCAAGGCACTTATGTGGCTAGTTTTGATAATACTGCAGCTGTATCCACATTTACCTTTAGTTATGGCATGGTCATGAGCGAAAGTGCTGGGGTCACAGTCAGAGGTATGTATAGTTGTGATTTTTTAAATCAAGTCTTCTTCATATTACATATTATACACATTTGTTGTTTCTTCTCTACAATTATATAGCAACTAGCACAGCAGTTCTATTGTTCCTTGCTGCCTTGACAGCCATGATCTATTGATAAAGAAGTTAAGGGCCCTGGGATCTTGAACAAGAGATTATGTGCCTAGTATTAGTGTTAGAACGCTGCTACAAAATATGATATATATGCTTATAAAGTGCCTGTAGGTTTGCTTATATATGAATAAGTTCAGCTTGCAATTGCTTATGACATGCGAATTATCATATATCAAAGTATGGCAGGCATAGATACTGCTTTATGACATCATGGTAGCGTATGAGAAAAGCAAATTCTGTATATAATACCCTACCAGGACCAGGTAGGGAAATCTGCTTGTTATGTATGCATAATTACTCTTTGAGGTATGCTTTTTAATATATCAGAAGAGAACTCTTGCTAATTGCATTAAGGTAAACTAGTGTCTTACTGGTCTTTCCTGAATCTCATAGCCATTGGCTATAGTATCCTGAACCTCGCAATTGAAATCACTTACTGTATAGCCAATTTATTTGTGATATGAGTAGTCAGTGTATTTTAGGTTTAGAAGCGCTCTAATGAATATTATTTATTACACAAACATTCCCTTAGAATCACACGAGCGGTATTCAATGAATAACATTTAGTTGTTTACAAGTGGAATCCAGCGTATATATGTAAGTCCTGGAGGTTATGAAGGCACACTAGTACTGTTATTTCTAGAGTAGAAAAACGTTGGAAGCTAGTAAATACAAATTTGGATGACAGTACGTATACGCATAACCAGCTCCCCACAATTGCACTATGGGAAGGCATAGAGTGTTTTCATGGAATCTAATTTGGTTAACGGAAACAATGACTGTTTTGCTAATAAATCAATATTGCGCTGCGATTCCCTATGAAGAGTTCATTGGTTTTCCATTTGGAGAGGAACAGGGAGATCAGTTCTTTCCACGAATCCTGGATCACTCTATCCCCATTCGGATACCGCATGATACTCTTCCATTTAGCTTTCCTTTCTTTGGCGAAAACTATCCATTTGTGATCGTGAGTTATCTCATTTTATTATGTAAATCAAATTTACAGAAAATTGCACCACCCATGGTCAATTACCTGGAATCCCCCTTGTCACTGAGTAAAATTGGCCATATTTTATGAATGTAATCATATAAGCACTTTTTGGAAAACACGGATTCATGACACAGTATTAATCTTTATGTACTTCTATACTTATATGTTCTACTATTCTGATTAGATGAATGTGCACGGTGCTCTGTCATTTCAGCTTCAGGACTATGATTTTTCACAATACATACCCATGTCCTTTCCCCTATCCTCAAATCTCACTTACTGGGCAGCACTGGTTGCCCCCTATTGGTCTGATGTTGACATCAGAGTGGAGCCTGGCAGAATAACTTATCGAGTTCTATACCCAACAAACAGTACTGAATTACTGTCAAGTATCAGTAAAGAGACTGGTGACTTTTTGGGTTTTCAAGAATTCTCAGCCAATTGGGGCCTTATAGTGACTTGGAGTCAAGTGGGATACTACAATGAACACAATGACTTAGTAATTGTGCACAAATGATCTCATATAATGATTAATTAATAACCTGCCAATTGCAACCATCACAATGTCTATACACTATATAATTAGTTACCATGTAGGAATATTTTGAACTGCACAATTGCTATATTATTAAGCTAGCTGTGATATAGGTTATAATACCTATTTGAGGTTAATCTCTTCAGTTCCATAGCACAGGCCTAAGCATATAGCATTTTGTTATGCAAACGCTATTATATAGTGTATTTGCCCTAAATAGCATATATACATATGTCTATACAGCCAGTTTTTTTTTCAATTTACTATAATGCATCTTCATTTATACTTTTGTTATTGGCATTTGTAGCTGAATACTTTCCAGGTAGTCATAGCAACAGATGGAAATAGATCAATAGCTATATTTAACTATGCCACTAATGGAATAGAGTGGAACATGACTGATACAGATGGAGCTTTAGCAGGCTACAATGCTGGAGATAATGTAACTTACTACGAGATTGATGGCTCAGTTACTAATGACATTGGCTTCATTGACAGTATCCCAGGAAACACTGGGGAAATTGGAAAGTGGATTTTCAGAATTGACAAAGAACAATTGCAATTTGCAAACTGTTCAGGTTGGCATATATACGATTATGTTATTTTATGTATTTGTTGTTGTTTTCAGAATGGAACTTAATAATGTGTTAGTGTATTAGTGTATACATGTATAAAAGGGAGGCCTATTGTGGCAAACATAAATAGCTCATGATCAGCTAATGACAGAGCAAAACCAGCTGTCCCAGTTTCAATTGCCTGCAATCATTCCCTACATGCTTGACTAAATAAGATTATTTGTAGTTTCATTTGACAATGTCACTTTAATAATATACACCATAAATTATTTATACGTAGGTACCATATCACTAGAGCCTCAGTTTATTCACATGCTAGGAGGAACACCGGTAACTATTGTAACAGAAACGTCTTGTTTTCAAGAAAATGATATGATTAATTGCACTTTTGGCAGCCAAGAGGTCCCAGGCTACTATCTCAATCCAAGGAAGGCATTTTGTTTTTCTCCAAATTTTTCTAACATTGGTACCATAGAATTTACATTCACAGTACTATTCCAATCACAAAGGAAATTTTATGCAAAAAGAAGCATTCAAATTTGTGAGTTTATAGCTTTGTAGTCATATTTAATTGAGAGTATACAGTGTATAGGAAGTTGTTATCCAAACACATTGTGATCAGATTATTTTCAGGCATGTACATGTATATAATATAGCTAAAATATATTAGGACAATTTGTATAATTTTAATTTAAAAGCTTATTGTTAAAGCAATCAATTTACATCTACGTATGTACGTACATACGTATACGTATATGGGCAATTTGTTTGTTATCAATTATATATATATACATTCCATTAGAGTTTTTCCTATTTCTGATTCCTGGATTACTTCTTTGCTGTCTTAAAAACATTAACTGGTCCCATAGTCATTGTAAGGAATCGTGCAAGACTAACTATAAACTTGTAATGTGTTTGGATATATTGAAGTTCGGATAACCAACTCTAGATCTTCCTAAATATATATACTGTATATCCTTGTGCATATATATACAAAGTAATGACTATATGTGTTGTTATAAAGAAATATGAATATAAATAATATGTTATATGCATGTAGTACCAGTTGATCGAGGCCACGAAGTTGACGTGAACTCCGATGCACTATTACTTACTATATCTGAGGAAGTAGATCTAACTTGGTCAGGCTCTTTTATTCCTGAAATGCTAAGTGAACCCAAGGACGTCAGTATCTTCATGTATGAAATGGACTTGGAGTTAGGTGGATGGGTTAGACTCAATAGTGTCTCTATTAAAACTGATCAAGGTTCTCACTATGAAAACAAATCTCCTCTGACTTCTGTAAAAATTCCCAGTTTAAACAAGTCTATTGTAGCAGTTGGCCTTATACCAATCATTTTTTCAGTTTGTGTAAATGTTGGTCTTCAAAACGAAGCCTCAAAGAAGTGGACTGGTATATTTTTCCTTCAAGAAGATCAAATAGACTTAGTACACTGCAACAGTTGGCTTGAAGATGATGTTGGTATCACTTCTGACAGTCTCAATCAGCTTCTGCCCTGTCCTCCTACCAGAGATATATGTGAACTTCCTAACAGTGGTTTTGAGAGGGATCGTAAAACATCAATCCTAAGGAATGGGGTTGCTAATAAGCAAAGCTATGACAATATGTGGTGGGAGTACTTTCACCCTAATATATCTGCATGTTTCCAGCCTATAAGACCTAACAGGTACGTACTATATATATGTGCATTTATATGTACATATTATACAGGCTTGCAGATTAAAAATTGTAGTTCTATAATGTATTTATAGCAATGGGCATGGTCAGCATTGCTGCTATCTTGAAAATAGTACACTTATGATTGGACCAATAGGTGGTGGATCTGTTGATAGTGTACGCCCAAATGGATTTTCAAGTGCAACTATAGCTGCTCACCATAAACACGACCTCTTACCTTTTATATACTGTTGCAAATCAACTTTTCCTAACTGCAAAGACTATTTTGAAAAACGACCATCTGATCGTGAAAGATATGTACAACCAGAGTTACCAGGTATGGTAGAGATATAGAGTAAGACAGGGGAGAGAGAGCTATATAGAGGGATGGATAAGAAGGGAGATGGAGAGAGACTGCATGATATATATAATACATTTTTGTGGCTAATTCCACATGAATTAACAGACACTGTACATTCACTTTTATAGCTTGCATATATGGTGATCCGCATCTAGTAACACTGGATGGTCATAAGTATACTTTTAATGGAAAAGGTGAGTACATTCTCGTTCAAACTGAAGATGACAGCTTTACCATTCAAGGAAGAATGGAACAGGCAACCAATATCGAAAGTGGGAATGCTCGGGCTACTGTGTTCACAGCTCTTGTAGCTAAACAAAATGACTCAGCTTCAATCCAGTTTCAGCTCCTTACAGACCTCATTCTTGTAGTCAATGGGAATATCTATAATTTGGAAAATGGGAATGAAGCATTGTTTGAAAATGTTAAAGTAACAAGAGAGCAAGAAAACCGTTTGGCTGCAACCTTTACAAGCGGCTGTTACATGAGTATTGAGCGGGATTTTGATAGTAACAATGTTAGTTTTGTGTCTTCTATCGTAATCAGCTTATCACAAGATTTTAAAAGAAAAACAAAAGGACTATTGGGAAACTTCAATGATGAACAAGAAGATGACTTTCAGCCAAGATATAGTGATAATTTTATACCTCTTAATTCTTCAATAGAAAGGATACATTGGGACTTTGGAGTTTCATGTTAGTACAATGATATATATATATACGTATATTCTATATTTTGTTAATTCCTCCTGTTCAATATATATATATACAATGATATACATTCTGTACATACTTTGTTAATTCTTCCTGTTCAATATATACAGGGATTATAGCTAATGAATCGGAGAGTCTTTTTTATTATACTCGTGACTCATGGTCAACATACTTTGATGCAAACTTTACTCCAACTTTTGAAATTGTCTTTTCTGATCCCACTTTGGAGGGGGAAGCCATTGCTATCTGCCAAGGAGATATTTTCTGTCTCTATGATATAGCTGCAACTGGAGATAAACAGTTTGGTCTAACCACTTTGACTAGTGGACAGTTGTTAGGAAATATTTACAATGCAAGCTTGCCAGGTATATTTTTATTAAATTGTGTGAATATTGTGTTATAAGTACGTATATAACATATACAATCTGTTTCAAGTATTCTGTGATCCACCTTGTGAAAATGGAGTCTGTGTTGCTAACAACACATGTGCTTGTGCCAATGGATATCGTGGCCCACTTTGTACTGAAATTGGTGAGATAAAGAATTACATGCGCGTGCAGTATGCACAAACCATGAAAAATCTAAAATACCATTTTCCTACATGCTATATGCCTATTCTGTGAAAGAGCCTATAGGGGAACTAAACCTGAAGAGAGCTTTGGATGAGGATACAGGAGTCTTTTCTTCCTTCTTTTTCCTTTTTCATCTTCTTCTCCACTGGGTCAGACAGCCGTTTAAATTCCACCCTTCATCAGTGATCCTGGGAGTCTTTGTCTTTTTCTTTATCTTGATCTTCTGTGAATCCATGTACTATTATGTATACGTGGTTTTGTTTGTTGAATTTCCTATAATATGATAAGTTATGTATACTTTAATTTCTACATTTCAACAGTATTTTCAGAGTGTGACCAGAACATGTGTGGTTTTGGTAGTACATGCACTCAGCATGCTGGAACATACATGTGTATCTGTCGAAGGGGATACTCCGGGGCCCTCTGTACTGAAGGTACATATTGTTAGCATATTATTTAACCTCTCTCTATATATACATATACACACGTGTAACCAAATACTAAAACTCCATGCATAAATCTGTATGCATATTATTTTATCCTAGTAAGGTATAATTTCATTGTGTGTATATGTAGGCCCGGATATTTCAATGCTTACAGCTGATATTGAGAACAGTTTCAGCATTAGTCGGAATGAGGGAATGAAGATGCTTACATCATGGAAAGTACTCTCTTCAGGATATCCTGAATTGTTGCTCCTGAAACAAGAGGGCTTCACCTTCACTGTAGACACTGGTCAAGATATTCTACTGCTCAATGTTGACACTACAGCTCCCTCAGACATAACAATCAAGATCACTAAATACTTTTAAACTGAAAAACCTATTATAACAGTTACTAGACATGATTTATGTTTGATAACAAAGTTTGAATTAATACTGAATCAGATATAAAATTAATCAATATGGCCATGTGTGCAAATTTAAAGAACAACTACTTTTAGTGCATATATTTTTACATATGGTTCAGCCACTGTTGGGCCTGGAAATGCAATTTTCAAAATTTAATGGATGATCGATGCATGTGATCGACTATATAGCTATAGGAAGCTTAAGTATCTAGTATATACTGTCTATATATATACCTTTATATGTACATGCACATACGTACAGTATATATATATTCTATAATATATAGCTATATATAGGTAGCTATAGTTATAAGAAAATAATGAATGTTTATATAATGATGTACGTAGAAGTGTTTCATTGTAACTTGCAATTAATTGCACTGTATATATAATAATTTCACTAAAATTAGTTCTATCATATACGTATATATATGTACTACGTGTGTATCATGTGAACTATATACATGCTCTTATGTATATGCATGTTACAGCATTAACAAAGAGGTTATGATCAAGGTGTGCACCCTTTGATCATGTTGAAAATTATCACAACTAGCGAACCTTTGACATTTGAATACTGTCAATGTGTCACCATTTATCAATGAAAAATCTAATATATATACCATTTTCCTACATGCTATATGCCTATTCTGTAAAAAAGCCTTTAGGGAACTAAACCTGAATAGAGCTTTGGATGAAGATACAGGAGTCTTTTCTTCCTTCTTTTCCCTTCTTTCATCTTCTTCTCCACTGGGTCAGACAGCCATTTCTGGGAATTCCACCCTTCATCAGTGATCTTGGGAGTCTTTGTCTTTTTCTTTATTGTGAATCAGTGTCTAATAAGCTTATAAACCTCCATGAATGAAGCAAGGACTGGAGCTATTGTAGAATAAACACATATTAAGGCACATAGTTACATATGTGCATAATATCCTTGCTAATTGAGGCCTATTAGGACCACATTTTCTGTATTTTGTTATAATACTGAGTGCCATATGTTATGTTAATGTCTACATTAAGCAGAGACACATAAAAAATGCATAAATTTACCGTAAATGTAATAGCCATTGCAATTTAATGCATGCACAGGACAGTTTTAATTTCTGCATTTTTATAATGTTTTTTAAATAATCATGATAAACTACATAGAAGGTATTAACTATATACAATTATCTTTTGATCCTATTTACCCACCTTCTTTACAACATGTATGTTTATTGTTTCTCATTATACTGCATGCCATTTCAACTTCCATATCATTTGTAATTATTTTGAAAATACTTTTTGCTAATTGTTTATAAGTGAGAAACCTGTCTAGGAATCCCACAAAATACAACAACAGTGGAGGAAGCCTTACTAATTTAAGTTCAGTTGCTGCAACCTCTGGTATCACTTAGCTTCACACTTGAGTGTGGTATAATTAATATATTTTTATATTATTATGGTTGATATAGTTTAACAGACATGTATATACCATTATACAATAGACATCAACATGTATATATACATAATATTGAAATAAAAGTATAGCAAGATATTATCATATATATCACATTACCAGGGCAACCGGGTGATATCCGGGGTGTTACAAACCTTATATTTCACACTTGAACGAGTGATAAATGTTATATCACCAGTAGGCCTACTGGTGTTTACTTATCATCACCTTTACAATTGATTCAAGTCATACCTGATATATATTAATTATACCACACTCAAGTGTGAAGCTAAGTGATATCCCCTTTGGTCTGGGGCAGATATCACTTATGCATCACACTTGGGTGTGATATAACTACTACATATAGTATTACATATGATATCGATATCAATAATATTCACTCATAACAATTATAACAAAAGTCCAAAGAATTATACATATAAGCATATGTATATATGTACCAAATGCACAAATAAGCATGATCAATATCATGATATTGTATGGTATGACTGTATGTTACTATGAAAGTTATCTAGTTTATAAAGAAACATGCATAATGTCTTTTATGCTGGTCACACGACTTTCACTCTCACTCATACATTTATAGGTCCATTTCAGTGTAGAGTTCACCGGCATCCTGAATGTATTCATTTCCAACTGCTTGTTGTTTAGCTTGCACTGGACTACGGAAAGACTGAGGCTTTACAGGAAATCGAGCTACAGGATTTTTTTGCTCATTAACAGCTCTTGGCTTCTGACTACACACTAAACCTCTATAATATGTAATGTAAACAAAAGTATGTATATTATGTACAGTATGTCAATGAAGTTATATACATTTTGTATATGATCATGATACAAATATAAAATTTCCAATTATTATAGCACATATATACATACATGAGTCTTGCTTATGGACAATCAAACTACAAGTTTACAGTCCAATAAATAAGTATGAATTATCAAGAGAAAAAATAAAAGAAGTAATTGACCATGTAGGATATAAAGCTGGTGTTGACCAACAGTACTCAGCCACTTGGCTATATATAATCGCCACAACAATGCCTTATTCATGCCTCCCTCAAGATCTTATATACTAACTAGAAATTAAGTAATCAGTCTCTCTTCACACAATCTAGTTGTGATTATGTTCATCAGAACAAGCTGACAATCAATTTACGTGTACTGTTGAAACAACATTGGGCGATACAATCACAAAGAAAATAACTTACAGTACTAGATAATGTATATACATAAATTTACATACAATTAAGTCTACATATAAATTTGAACAAGTGCACACATGGTAAAGGTATAGGAATGCAATTACTAACTGAATGCACATATTACCTTTTCCTTCCAATCATGTATCCCAGAGCTCCCAAGATGATCAGAAATATAACAACTAGGAGTACTCCAAAAGTGGATGCGATAATGACTGCATCAGAAGTGATTGTAGCTGGTTCTGTCAAAGTAAAGTCACCACAATAAGGTGCATTCAAGTGAGGAATGGTCAGTCCACAGGGACCAGTCTCAACAACTAATAGTTCCTTGTTTTGCAACCAGATAATGGCTTCTGAATCACTATTCTGCAACCACTTCTTGAACACTAGAACAACAAGCTTTGTATCAACACTACTGGAGATTACAGCTGTTCTAAAGGTTGCAAAATCTTCCGATTGACAGTGAATGTAACTGCTTCCGAAATAAACATTGACTGAGTAATCATAAGGGCATTCACATTGATGACGAAAGGCCCTATAGAGCTGAGCTTCAACTTCACTCAAAGAATATGTATCCTAATATATATAATATAAAAATAAAAATATTATGTATAGCATATTATTATTACACTGTGTATTATATTTGTACATATAGCAGCTGCATGTAGTATTTGTAAACTATATATTGCAACTACATAATTATACTAATTACCTTAAACTGTGTACAAGTCCTCATTGGTATTTTCAATTTCATTTCAAGATAAACATTATATTCTATATAGAAAATACTATGTGAGCATAGTATATATGTATGTATATCACGATTTATGCAAATTAAGCCTGTAAATAGACTCTTATGAACTCACCTGTCTGAACCTCAATTTGTTTAGAGTAAAGAGCATTGGAAGTATACAGCCACACAAGGTACTCTCCGTATGCATAGTTGGGGAATAATGAAGTGGTCAGTGTGTATTCATAAGTAGTAGTGTTTAAACCGACAGATGAAAATAAGTTTTGATCAAATGTATAGAACGTTCTGTAACTGCCAGAGCTATTAGATGTACTGAGTGATTCCAGATAGTGTATTTGATAATAGCTAATCCCGCTGATCAGAATGTTAGGTAAGGACCATGAAAATGTTATATGAGTGTCATTTTGTTCAGTGACTTGGAAGTCAGAGACAGCTGTTACAAAATTACCTACATGCACGACATGGATGTTTAACCCTAGTATTTTCAATATCATCAACACAAAGCAAGGTTAATTTATTAATATAGTTGTATAGTTATAGAGGGGATGATTATCCGTAATTGTGGAATATGGATGGAATTCTGGAACCCGCATTTTGAAAATGGAATTTTCTATGCACATGTGTATATATGGTACCAAAATAATTGTTCACTAGAAACAGTTACACGTGTGGTACAGGAAAGAAAAGAAACACACGTGTAACTATTCCAGCTGCATCTAGTGAACAATTATTTTGATGAATTATGGCTGAATCGCTTCTGCCACAATTGAAGTAGCCAAGGGGTTTTGATTGAATCACTGCTTATTACTATTACAGTACACTATGTACTATATGGTATTATTAAAAATGGCTCAAAACCAGAAAACTTTTGTTGAAACGGAATTTGGGTATAGTAAATGGAAAATTATCCTTATTAATTAATTATTTGTATACTCATTGTAGTTATTTCCAAATGCACTCATTATACCTAACATGCTGCATATGTGAGTTATTTTTGATATCCTGTAAACATGCTTCAATATATATAACAAGTTGCAGTCACACAGGGGTACATGGCCCTGATGAAATAGCACATATTTAGTACGTATTTATCAGCTATGAAAGTAAAAGTACTTTTGGATGCTAGCAGCGAGTCAACCGCTCTAGGGCAAGTTTTTTTAACTCGTTTGCTAAATATAACTTTTAGGATACACTCAAAGATAATAATAATAGCAAAGAAATTCAATTGCAACAGTTTACAGAAAACCGACACTTATTTACGTGCACCCGGTTAAGAATTATAATTGGACACCATCATGATCAGTTACTAATTTCCACCTTTAAATTATTAATTGTAAAACAACTTTCCAGGATTTCAATATATGCGAGGTATAGTGTGTATATATAGATACTCACAGTCAGCTCCAGTGGTGATCACTAACACCAAAAACACTGTATATGCAGCTCGTGCGCTAATCATTCTCTTTGACCTTGATAATCAAGTTACCACAGAGTTTCCGGAGATCTTATACATTGAGCGATAAACCACAAGATTAGATAGCCGTGAACGTAGTTCAGACCCTCGGCAGCATCCATTTTGAAATGTAACATGATATATCGTTAAATTAAAAATATGGAAGTCAATATGGTTGCTCGTTTTGTTTTCAGTGTCCCGCAGAGAAATTAGTAGTCCCCGCTTCTCCAATAAATAAATCGAAAACTGTTTTCCGCAGGAAAGTTTAATCTCATTGTTGTTGTAATTTCAAGACGATGGACGTTGTGAAAACTATCTTCTTTACCACACCTTTAGGCAATTATGTGCATGGGCAACGTTAACCTCGATTCGACTCCCCTAAGCGACGGAAGCAATTAACCTCGCTCTACCGCTCGGTAATAAAAATACTGCCGCTATTTTAATTTGCCAGCACTAGGGCCAAACTGCCCTATGAGGCACAAAACAACAATAACAAACATATGTACTAGTGATACAATAATACATAACCATATACTTAATTCAATAGTCAGTTCAGCAACAACAAAATTGTTTCATTACTAAAATCGAGCAGTCCGCATCATAACACTCTTCAGTATTGACAAATGCTGGCATCCCTTGTCCAGAGCTAGAACTAACTTATCATCCTTGCACAGATTGTCAAAATCATTGGCTAAGAGAGGCTGGCGTTTGGTGCACCATGCATTACACTCAAGCAGCCAATGAGTAACATCCTCCACCGTCCCTGCCTGACACTCCCGACATGTCCTCTCTTCTCTCTGAAGCCCCCGCCACCATCCACTCTCAATCATGAGGGGGCTGTCCCACCTCTCAACATCATCGTCTGTGACTCTTGCTGCCCACGTCCAAGCACCGTGATTCACCACCATTCTCCTAGGTTAAGTAGCAGCAAAAATTGCCAATTTCAGTTTGGTGCTAATCTCACATAACCATTCCTCTTCATCATCCTCCTTGCACAAGTCTCTAACATTGCCCTTATTTCTCCACTAGATAGACCAGGTACCTCCTCAGCTCCAACACCACACCACCCAAAGGACTTGAGACACTCCCACAGTTTCATAATCCATGACCCTCCACACTCCATTGCTTCCAATGCAGCTCCCCTCAGAGTCCTCCCGTCATACAATGGACTTGACAACACTTTAAACCAGAATGCAACACATCTGACCCTCACTAGCCAAACAACAGGAAAAGCATCAGCCTCCATCAGTAACAACCCCCTTGGGTGGCGTAGACCCACACCAAAAAAGATACGTAGTGCCAGTAGCTGGATCTGACTCAACCCCTTCAACTTACAGTGGCAGCCCCAAATCTCTGCTCCATACAATAACACAGGCTCCACCAGTGACTGCATCAACTGCATAAAAGATCTGCCATTCACCTCTCCCACTGACTCCCGACACCTCCGCAACCATGCACCCAATGCCTAACTTCACCCGATGCTCCACCATACTAGAACAGTCCAGGAACTGATCTACCACACAACCCAAATACTTGTTAATAATAATAATACAATAATACAAGCTAGTAAATTGTGTATACACACACAACCAACACGCCGTTTACACAATAACGTAACTCCAACTTTCACACATAAATATTCATTGTCTTATGTCCAATTCAGTATAAATTTCCCCATCATTCTGACAGTATTCTTTTCCAACTGCCTGTTTAACTTGGACTGGAGTATGGAATGACTTAGGCTGAACAACATATCGAGCTACAGGATTTTGCTGTTCATTACTGGCTCTTGTCTTCTGAGCGGGGATGGTATCTCTACATAATGTGGTGACATGTGAACAAGAAAGTTATATAGTGTATGTATCCTTAACTATAATAATGGAAGTATTATATATCTGCAATTTGTGTGTTTTTCAATAAAACTTGATCAACTTTTCAATGTGCATACATGTACCCCTAAAGAAACATTCTGAATACAAAAAACTATATTGCAACAATCAATGTTAAAAATGTAGTGAGACATTCTCACTGAAAGTGTGATTTTAGTGGCAAATATATATATTATTGCTCCCATAATCACACTTTGTTGAGGATGTGTGTTAACATTGAATTGAGTTAAACTGCTGATAATGTCATTTTATCATGTCATAAGAAAGTATACATAATTATACGTGTCCTATATTTCAGTATATATATATTATAACATTATAAATGTATATATAGTTAGAAATGCATTTACATACTTTTTCCTTCCGATCATGTATCCCAGAGCTCCCAAGATGATCAGAAATATAAGAGCTATGAGTACTCCAAAAGTGGATGCGATAATGACTGCATCAGAGGTTGCAGCTGGTTCTGTCAAAGTAAAGTCACCACAATAAGGTGCATTCAAGTGAGGAATGGTCAGTCCACAGGGACCAGTCTCAACAACTAATAGCTCCTTGTTTTGCAACCAGATAATGGCTTCTGAATCACTATTCTGCAACCACTTCTTGAACACTGGAACAACAAGCTCTGTATCAACACTACTGGAGATTACAGCTGTTCTAAAGGTTGCAAAGTCTTCTGACTGACAGTGTATGTAACTGTTTTCAAAATTAACATTGACTGAGTAATTATATGGGCATTCACATTGATGACGAAAGGCCCTATAGAGCTGAAGTTGAATTTCACTCAGAGAATATGTATCCTAATATATAAAATATATAGCATATTATTATTACAGTGCATATTTTGTACATATAGGCAGCTGCATGTACTACTTGTTAAACAATTGCAACTATATAAGTGTATACTAATTACCTTAAATTGTGTACATGTCCTCATTCCTATTTTCAATTTCATTTCAAGATAAATGTTAGTTTCTAGAAATTAAAATCATAATACATATATGTGAGCATAAACATGAGTATATATAATTATCTTTGGGATGGTACATCCTTCGACTTTTGAGCGTTTAAAAACGCAGTTGTTTTTTTCAATTCTTGGTCAAACGTTTCGACCCTGGGGGTCTTCCTCAGTGACTGATGGTTGAGTGGAAGAATTGCCTCTATTTATAGAGGATTTTTCCCGCTATTTCCACTTCCTGTCATGTGACCCTCAGCAGGATGAGAAAAACAGGAAGTATGAATATTAAATCGTCTCCAGGCTTGATGTAACACAATGCCTTGATCTAAATTCATTCTCTTCTGGATCCTGATGGCTTCTTTGACCCTTCTCCTTTGCCAGTGGGTTTCCCTGTCTGTAATCTTGGCCTTGTCCCAAGCAATTGAGTGGCCAGTCTTGCATGAGGGAGTGAACAGCTATACCGTTGTTCACATCCCCCATCCTGACTGCTCGCTTGTGTTCTGCCAATCTCACTTTCAGGGTCCTTCCAGTTTCACCAATGTAGACTGCAGAACACTCAGAGCAAGGAATTAGGTAAACTACACCCTTGATATCCATAGGTGGTTGTGGCTGTTTTGGGTTGGATAAAACGGTTCTCAGTGATCTCTGCTTGGAGAAAATGGTCTGGATACCCATTTTTCTACAGCTTTTATCGATCATCTCACGGAGACCCTTTATATATGGAATAAAGAGTTTGTTTTTACACTCATCCTCACTCCCCTTAGTCTGCCTTCTCCTGTTGAGCAGTCTGTGAGCCTCCCGTTTAGGGTATCCATTAGCTTGAAGTGGATGACACATTTGTCATCTGGAATTATGGTGACGAGCAGCTGGAGGACTTCTTGAGTTTCCTCAATGGAAGACATCGCAACATCGAATTTACCATGGAGAAGGAGACCAATGGTTCCTTACCCTTCCTGGATGTGCAAGTAAAGAAGTGCATGGGAAGTTTGGACACATTTGTGTATATATAGGAAACCAACACACACAGACAGGTACCTTAATTCACTTTACCTCTCATCACCACCCTAGGGTAAAAACTGGTATCGCACTGTGTCTCAAAGACAGAGCCGAAAAGATTTGTGGACCAAACTCCAGTAGCTTGGAAAAAGAAAAGGAGCACCTGGAAGGAGTACTTCAAGCTAATGGATACCCTAAACGGGAGGCTCACAGACTGCTCAACAGGAGAAGGCAGACTAAGGGGAGTGAGGATGAGTGTAAAAACAAACTCTTTATTCCATATATAAAGGGTCTCCGTGAGATGATCGATAAAAGCTGTAGAAAAATGGGTATCCAGACCATTTTCTCCAAGCAGAGATCACTGAGAACCGTTTTATCCAACCCAAAACAGCCACAACCACCTATGGATATCAAGGGTGTAGTTTACCTAATTCCTTGCTCTGAGTGTTCTGCAGTCTACATTGGTGAAACTGGAAGGACCCTGAAAGTGAGATTGGCAGAACACAAGCGAGCAGTCAGGATGGTGGATGTGAACAACGGTATAGCTGTTCACTCCCTCATGCAAGACTGGCCACTCAATTGCTTGGGACAAGGCCAAGATTACAGACAGGGAAACCCACTGGCAAAGGAGAAGGGTCAAAGAAGCCATCAGGATCCAGAAGAGAATGAATTTAGATCAAGGCATTGTGTTACATCAAGCCTGGAGACGATTTAATATTCATACTTCCTGTTTTTCTCATCCTGCTGAGGGTCACATGACAGGAAGTGGAAATAGCGGGAAAAATCCTCTATAAATAGAGGCAATTCTTCCACTCAACCATCAGTCACTGAGGAAGACCCCCAGGGCCGAAACGTTTGACCAAGAATTGAAAAAAAACAACTGCGTTTTTAAACGCTCAAAAGTCGAAGGATGTACCATCCCAAAGATAAGTTCGACGCAGTTATAAGGAATCCTTATTCTATTATATATAATTATATGTATATCACGATTTATGCAAATTAAGCCTGTAAATAGACTCTTATGAACTCACCTGTCTGAACCTCAATTTGTTTAGAATAAAGAGCATTGGAAGTATACAGCCACACAAGGTACTCTCCGTATGCATAGTTGGGGAATGATGAAGTGGTCAGTGTGTATTCATAAGTAGTAGTGTTTAAACCGACAGATGAAAATAAGTTTTGATCAAATTTATAGAACCTTATGTAACTATTGTAGCTATTAGATGTACTGAGTGATTCCAGATAGTATATTCGATAATAGCTGATCCGTCTGATCAAAATGTTAGGTAAGGACCATGAAAATGTTATATGAGTGTCACTTTGTTCCATGACTTGGAAATCTGAGACAGCAGTTACAAAATTACCTACATGCATGACATGGATGTATAATAGAAATGAAATATATAGTATATATATATAACCAATTTTAGCAGGGCAAATTATAATTTGTTTATATGTATATTAGTCATATTTTAATTATTTATGATAGGAATTGATAATTTCTATGTACATGCGTATACGGTACCAAAATAATTGTTCACCAGAAACAGTTATATATATTTGCACATGTGCATAAATAAAAGATTCACACACAGGTGTAACTATTCCAGCTGTTTCTAGTGAACAATAATTATTTTGATGAATTTATACAAAGATGGCAGAATTGCTTCTGCTACAACCGAAGAAGCCAAGGAGTTATGATTGAATCACTGCTTATTACTATTTCAGCGCATTATGTATTATATGGTATTATTAAAATGGCTCAAAACCGGAAAACCTTTATTGAAACGGAATTTGGTATATGAAATGGAAAACCCTTTTTTGAAATGGAAAATCATCCTTATCAATTATCAGTATACTCATTGTAGCTATTTCCAAATGCTCTCATTATACCAAACATGCTGCATATATACTTGAGCTGTTTTTGATATCCTGTAAACATGCTTCAATATATATATATATAACAAGTTGTAGTCACACAGGGGTACATGGTCCTGATGAAATAGCACATTCTAACTGTGCATAAACATACGAGCATTTGGTGTTCATAACCCTGGGAATATCACACTAAATATTGTAACTTGAATTTGCATACACAGAGTGTCTGACGGCAATTTAAAGAAAGCATGCTTGAAGAGGCAATTTTTTCCAAATTGTTTCACAACCAAAAGTTAATAAAGTTAATATGCTTGCTTTATTCACGCGTACATGAGTCTTGTTGATACTTTTACACAATTATCAGCTATGAAAGTTAAAGTACTTTTGGATGCTATAGCCTGCTAGCAGCGAGTCAACCGCTCTAGGGCAACTCATTTGCTAACCTTTAGGATATATACATGCAAAAAGATAATAATAACAATAGCAAAGAAATCATATATATTCAATTGCAACTGTTTACAGACAACTGAGAAAGAATTGCACTTATTTACATGCACCCGGTTAAGAATTATATTTGGACACCATCATGATCATATGCAAGCAGTTACTAATTTCCACTTTTAAATTATTGACTGTGATAATTGTATAACAACTTTCCAGGGTGATCGTATATAAAACATCTTTAAACAATATATACATAGGTATAGTGTGTATATATAGATACTCACAGTCAGCTCCAGTGGTGATCACTGACACCAAAAACAGTGTATATGCAGCTCGTGCGCTAATCATTCTCTTTGACCTTGACAATCAAGTTACCACAGCTGATGTAGATATAATGGAGCCATAGATTATATGTGAATGATTACGTCAGAGTTATATAATCTATGGTGGAGTTAATTAAAAGTAAAAATGTTTAGAAGTAGGAATGGCAGTTTCCACTAATACATCTGCAAAAAGTATCGAAACAGGACACTGATTATATGATAAGGCTAATCATACAGAAGTTGCATCAAAATTTAAGTAACTTAACCATACACTTCTGTGTTTAGGCGCACCATTCCTACTTATAACAACCACTCCAATCGACCTCGTCATCAGTGAGGGTGCATGAATCCCGTCATTCACACCAACTGTTTAATGTGTAATTTGTATTATGTAGTACATTTTGTTATGTATAGACATTTTCACTGACTTTAGTAAAATTGAACTCTCTAGATCTATTATACTTTAATATAATTGAACTATTTAATAATAAAAAGAGATTTTGTATGCATACTTTGTTTTTGCATATGTATTCTGTATAGTCTGCATAGGTGTTCTAACTATCTTTCTTTTGTACACTAATAAAGTGCTAATCACGGGAAAATGGAACCTATATATATTGATGAGGACAAATGAACATTGTTACAGTTACCAGAATATACAATGGCAACCTGCTCAGCAGTGGAATTAAGGTTGCAATTTCTGCTGACCATGCATATTCCCAAACTGTATAGCTTGTACATGTGTCTTTTGATCTTTCTCACTCTGCCTGTCTTGACATTACAATTGGTCTGCTAAAGTCAATTTACTTATTATTATCATATATTTATGCATGACGTATATATGACACATGTAATTGCATACATATCCAATTTCTATATATATATGACAAACGTGTCATATATACTTATGCCATATATATATGTCTCACATACGTTTGCCAGATGTAAGATATATATATATTTTACAAATATCAATAGGCAAAATAGTTTTGCCTTTTTGATGGATTCTGATTCAAATGTAGCTAATATATAAAGGGATACTGATCATGACTCAATGCTGATTAATAATATAGCTACATGTACATGTTTTGCAATCATCTCATGGACTTGCTGCTAGGAGAAGTAATGGAAGGTTTTCACATGTACAGTTGCTTAGTGTATGGGATGTATAATGGAGATAACCAAGAAAATATAGTTGATCTTTGTTAAGAGAAGTACGTAGGTTTCTATAATATAGATTTAGAATAAGTCTAGTTATGTGTGCTTAAATACATGTTTAGATTTAGAGTAAATATGGTTCATATTGACAACTTACGTATATGTATAATTAATAATTTGACTAATTTGAAGTGATAAAAACAATATTTTGTCTGCATCGTATTGGAATTTGAATTGGGGTCATATACAAGTAGATGAATATGAATAGTGTATACCTATTAATGATACTTAAAATAATTTATTATACTATAGCCATGTACGTATATACGTAGACATACATAAATTAAATTAAAATGCCCGGATATATACAGCATATAACACTCAAGTATATACATGAGTTATACTTCACACTTCACAAGTAAATTGTGTATACACACACAACCAACACGCCGTTTACACAACAATGTCAGTTTTCACACACATAATTGTCTTATATGTCCACTTCAGTATAAATTTCCCCAGCCTCCTGACAGTATTCTTTTCTAACTGCCTGTTTAACTTGGACTGGAGTATGGAATGATTTAGGCTGAACAGCATACCGAGCTACAGGATTTTGTTGCTCATTACTGGCTCTTGTCTTCTGAGCGGGGATGGTGTCTCTACATAATGTTTGGTGACATGCGAACAAAAACGTTATATACACATATTGTAAATTACTTATAGAAGTGCATGCGTGTCTATTTATATATGCATATATATATACTGACATGTAGGTACAATAATGAACATAATATTTATGCATGCATGCATATATGTACGTATATCACATTCTCATTGAAAGTGGCATATTCGTATGGTGAAATATTATTACATAATCACACTTTGTTGAGGTCATTGAATTGAATTAACCACAAAGAAAACCTATTGATCATGACAATCGTATATATATATACCTTCTGACACTAGCAATATATTAAGAAAGGTAGTCAGCATAATCATTATATAATATAAAAATTTTATATTGTTATATTTAAACATGAAATATTGCACTGGGTAAATGTAAACATATATTGTTATATATTGTATAAATGTAAACATATTTAGGATGGCATTATACAAATTAAACCACATGCATAAACATATCATTGGATTAATTCACCTTTTCCTTCCAATCATGTATCCCAGAGCTCCCAAGATGATCAGAAACATAAGAGCTATGAGTACTCCAAAAGTGGATGCAATAATGACTGCATCAGAGGTTGCAGCTGGTTCTGTCAAAGTAAAGTCACCACAATAAGGTGCATTCAAGTGAGGAATGGTCAGTCCACAGGGACCAGTCTCAACAACTAATAATTCCTTGTTTTGCAACCAGATAATGGCTTCTGAATCACTATTCTGCAACCACTTACTGAACACTGGAACAACAAGCTTTGCATCTATATTAATTCTATTTGAATATATACCTATTCTAAAGGTTGCAAAATTTTCCGTTTGACAGTGAATGTAACTGTTTTCAAAGTATATTTTACTAAAGTAATTGTAAGAGCATTCACATTGATGACGAAAGGCTCTAGAGAACTGAGCTTCAATTTCACCCACAGAATATACATCCTAAATAAATATTCATACATATAACTTAAGTATGTAAAAATAGTCTGCATGTACATAATGGAAAGCCATAAAACAACTAATTTAGGTGTTTATCCAGATAGTCCAAGCATTACCACAAGTTTTGAAATGTATATCCTAAATAGATAAACATACATATAACTTAAGTATGTAAAATGTAGTCTACACATAATGGAAAGCCATACAACAATTGCAAAACTAATTTAGGTGTTTATCCAGATATTCCAAGTATTATATACCACAAGTTTTGAACATGTCCTCCCATTTCTTAACTTCAATTTCATTTCAAGATAAACACTATTTTCTAGAAAAAATTGTAGAAAATTGCAAAGCAACAATATTATGTTTGTGAATGACCCATAATATATACATACATGTATACGTATAACCATGTAATATACAAGTGAGACCCTTATGAACTTACCCACACGAACTTCAATTTCTTTGGAGAAAAGAATGCTGGGATTGTAATCTCTGTAAACACGTAACCCCATGAGGTATTCTCCATAGTGAGATAATGATGCAATGGTTATTGAGTATTCATAAGTAGTGCTAATGTTTGAGCTGGGATATGAGAACAAGTTATCACTGGATGGATAGAATCCTATCTGGCTATAGTACCCACTAGATGTACTGCTTGAGGACAGGTAGTATATTTCAAAATAGTTAATGCTATATATAAGAGTGTCAGGTAATGACCATGAAAATGTTATGTTGTTATCGTATTGATCAACAACTTGGAAGTCTGAGACGTCCACTGCAAAATTACCTGCATTACGTGTAGATATAGAACCTATGAATGTTACAGTATATAACCATATGTATTAGAATATTAATCATAAGTAAATAAAAATACAAGCAATTAATTTTTAATATCATAATAAAAAGACTGTCATATACGTATGCGGAGCTAGAAATCTAAAGAAATTGATACTGATGATATGCTCAAGATCTAGACTGCAAGGCTATACATGCATATTCAAATATTGTCGATCATGCACATGCAGATAGTGCATGTCTCGTAATCTTGGAAGCAATAGTTGACTTTTAGTTGCTCTATAGCTAGCTACAGGGATTTGCTCAAAGTCTATAAGATATACAAACTAGCAACAGATATGTATATAAGATTTAATTGCAAACTTTATATTCAGCCAATCAAAAAAGATCTACAGTAGGGTCTACCTACTAATTTTGATTCAACAATATTAACTGTGATAATTTTAAATAGCAACTTCAAAGGATTATGCATATAGTAATACTATGATAATTGTGTAAAACAACTTCATATATATTGTCTTTCAATATATGTGTAGGTATAGTGTTTAGATACTCACAGTCAACTCCAGTGGTGATCACTGACACCAAAAACACTGTATACGCAGCTCGTGTGCTAACCATTTCTCTTTGACCTTGACAACCAAATTAATAATTACCACAGAGTTCCGCAGCCTTTTATAAACTGATAGCACATACTTTATAATATACAGCGTAATTTCTTATGCCATATATAGATGGTCAAGGTAGACAGTACATACATAATAGCAATTAGTAGAAGGTTTACACAATGTCATATACAGAGAAAGACTTTTTTGGTCACTTGGTTGGTCAGGCGTTATATCTGCAGTGCTCTCACTGTGATTAATTAAAAGTTCAACATATATGTATAATATGATGTGTATTATGCAAATATTACATATTTACAAATGGTCGTCTGTATATAGCAAGTTGAACGTTTGAACGTTCAGTTATAACTAGAACCTTTACACAACAGTTTCTGAGTTTTTATTTTCCATGCAATATTAAGAATCTAAGTGTGAATTAATTCTCAGGTTAATAAGTGAAGTTATAAGCATCTTGAATAAATTGATCACAAAAGGACCTTTCAAAGAGTAAAAGAAATATATACAAGTACATTAAACCAAAACACCATAGGAAACTAAATTTTAAACTTTGCAAAATTGAATAGGTTCAGTTCTCTACAGTAATAAGTTACCAGATAAAAGGGATAAGCTTTTTGATTGTCATAAATGATGTACACTTTCGATCCATTTGTGTGACCTGTGACTGAGTCATAACGTTCAATACCAATTAAGCCTCCTGACTTGGAAGGTCTTTCAGGTGGCATTCTCAGTGATCTATCCTGAGGACACCCATGTGTATCTCCTACGGTGACTCTTGCAAGAAACATTTGATGTGCACGTTGCCCTGGATATGATCCATTTACATCTTTCAAATGAAAAGAATATTTGTCTGAATAGCTTGCATTAACTGCAAAGTAGTTTCCTCTACCCCACAGGCCCTCAGCACTAAACCTCATATCAAAGCCTTCTTCTCCTTGATAGATCATGCTAGGGTCTGTCTGTCTGGTTCCATGAAAGAGCTCTTCCTCTCTGGCTACTCCACCATTTTTCTTCTTAATTAGCTCTCGGTGTTGATGGTACTTGGTCCATAGCCATGGATTTTGGATTCTCTCAATCTTGACAATAACGGCATTAGAAAGTGTAGCTTGTACCTTAGACTGAACTTGGGAAAATTCTGCACTACTTGGCTTAACCTCCATCTGAGTAACAGTGCTTTGTCCACGAGTAACTTCCCATTCCTGAGGAAAAGGTATCTCTCCTGAGGCTTTGACTGAGCTATGTTCATTTACGGCCACTTGCATAAGCTCTTTAGTAATATTCTGTTTCACCTCAGAAATAGATTTGTCCCAGCCTCTTAAATTTACAGTTAAATCCTCAGACCCATCTACTATATCAACGTAGACATAACATTTAGGGCAGATTTCGTTAATTTTCTGAACAACTTGAGACTTGAAAGACTTTGGGACCTGCAAGTTATCATTTTTTATTTGATTGTCAAAGAACTGCTTCATCTCCACCTCAGCACAGCTAACATTTTTTTGGCTACCTTTTACAGATATTTGTACTGGCTTGGGATTTGACATATTTTTCATTCCATACTTTGATTTTGCAGGTGAAGTTTGGATGGGTGTTTTAACGATCCTTCTCTTGTGTAAGGTGTTTATATTTTGCTGTATGTCCTCAGGAAAATGGAACCTATATTGATGAGGACCAATGATCAATACTTTGTTACGGTTACCAGAATGTATCTCTTCAATGGCAACTTGCTCAGCAGTGGAATAAGGTTGCAATTTCTGCTGATCATCTTCCCAAAGCCAATCAAACTGTAGCTGATGTCTTTTGATCTTTCTCACTTTGCCTGTCTTGACATTGGTCTGGGTCATTTTGCTAAAGTCAATCTCATGGATCCATTTTGAATGTTTAAGTGTTACATTATTGGATGGATTCTGGCTATAAGCTTGATTCAATGTGGCTATGGATTGACTTTCATAAGATTCATACTCACCAACATCATTTTCCCATAACCATACAAGCCCTTGCATTGGTTCATACGAGCTGCTAATAGTGGACACTAAAGAGGTGGGATTGGAGAACTTTGGAAATGGTGGCTGAGGCAAGGATACAGCTACATGATGCTTCCTTTCTATGCCATCAAAAAATATGCGCATCTCGTCACTAGAAAGTGCTGGAATCAGAGACTGGTCCACTGGAATAGAAGCTGACAGGTCTGGTTGAGATGGAATACTCACTTCCCTTGAAGTAGACTGAAAGTATGCCTGCAACACTACTCCTTCAATTGATCTACCATTGAGATGCTGGATTACCTGTTCACCTGCCTCATGGGATTTACAATTAACATATGCATAGTTATGTAGACCATCTGTTGACATAACCTTAATAAATGTGACGCCAGGAATGTGTCCAGTTTCCTTCTGAAGCAGTTGTGTTGTTACACTCTTTGGGAGATTAGTAACTTTGACACTGAAAGTTGTAGATACCTTTTGGGTTGTTACAGCTGTCATAGGTCTTGCTAATTCAGTTACTGATTGTGATTGCGACCCTTTTCCATTTTGTGGGGACTTATGAAATGAAGTTATTTTAGTGGGAGTTTGAGGTATGTCCTGTAGTGCAGGCTGCACTACAGAAGCTTGTTGCATTAGTTTTGCCATAATAGACTGACCAGCCATTTTTCTACCATTTAGTGCTTTAACTATTCTACGTGCATGCCCCTCATTATAGCAATTGACATAGGCATATCTAGGTGTACCTTCCTGTGTTTTGGTTGACCTCACAGAAATACCCAATTGCTTCTCAATGAATGTAGAAAGGCCTTCCTCACTGAGTGAGGTTGGGATTTTGCTGACCTTTACCGTACAAGAAGTATCACTCGACGAAAGTGATGATGAAACACTACCACCAGTTACCCCCCAGAGCTTAACACATATTTCTGCAGATTTCAAGAGACTTTTATCATATTTAGTCACACATTCCTTGGCTGCTCGTTCACTACCAAAAGCTATCTTGGCAGTTCTTTTACCATTCTTCTCCAGAATAGATGAGTGGCTTTCAACAATATCTGCACTATTAAAATGATCAAATAGATCCTCTAAGGTTATGCTTTGAGGAAGGTTGTACCCGATATAGACATATGAGAGAGACTTGCTTGAAGACATTCTACATTGAGAAACACATGTAGAAATGAAAATCAGACCTGCAGACTATTAAATTATAACCTTAGATACATGACATTGTAAGGTTTGATATTGACTTTATAGTTCTTCCAAAAGTAATAAACCAAATTTCAGGTCATAGATGAATCTCCATTATCCTTCCATATGTTCGTGCATTCTAAAACTATTTAGGATTCTCCTACTAAACCACGTTATGCGCTCACATTCGGCAAAAGGTGCTACTAACGTTGAGGATTCGAGTATAGAAGAGTTGTTCATGTATTGAAACTGTCTTGTTTCGATTTATTTTCGTGACACATTCTAACTCACTTCTACCGTAGCCTCTTCCTCAAGATTCCATCTCTTCCATTCATAGAATTCTTAGAATTTTGTTTAAATAACCTTTTTTTGGCCTTTACGTGTGTTATGCGGTAATTTACAAGAGAATACTGAATGCTTATATAGATGCATATGGATGCATTTGTGACTTTACTTTATTTACCACTCTCATATAAATTCATCATTATATCAATAACCAATGCACAAAGATCATTTTTGTTTAACAATTCAATATTATAATTGTGGTTTTACATTAAAAAAAGAAACTGTTCAAACAATAATACATGTATATTGTGCTTAAAATTAGTTCTTCATGAGACCATGTTCTGAGCTTGTTTCTTCTTCTTTTAAATGACTGGGATTGTTGCTACAGTACTTCGCTTCGCATCACAGTGTAAAGGTGACCCCAGGGCACACCACAAGGAGGTGGAAGTACTTCGTGCCCCAAAAATTGTTTACAACTCTGTTTGACACTTCCACTACTTGCGTCGTAAGAGAAGTTGCACGGGAGCGATCCGGCGTACCTGACCGACCTATGACCAGTTACTAGACTTGCCCTGCCACGCTACGAACAGAACAAGCCCGACCCTGGCGGACCACAAACTCCCACCAATGAGAATCATCATGTGCACACAACGTAGCTTGGGAACACTGTACACAGACTTTAGCTCATTGGGATCGGCCAGGCGCTTTAGAGTAGGGACCCATCAGTTCACTGAACTGCAAAAAAAGAATTGAAAATACATTATAAAAAACTGCATAAACTGAATACAAACGCAAATTCCTTCAAAACCAACCTGAAGCTGCAGCCTACAACAGGGGTTCCTGACCGACTACGTAGTGGCACTGGACCCACGCTCCTCCAGGTACGGGTCGTATAGCAAGAATCCGCAAGTGCCAATTTAACACACAAGCAAGATTAATAGTGAGATACATCTCCAGGCACTAACCCATGATGGAGAGACCACCCCACTATACGAACACCGATGACCCTTTGTCGCATGGTACCATGGTCGTGCTCCTACCACGGTTTTCGCATCGATCTACGCAAGCATAGACCTCCAGAGTTGATGGCCCGGAGGCCAAAGACTGAAAATTTCCTTGCCTATTTATAAGAAATTGTCGGCGGGAAGCATCGTGAACTTGGCGGAAAATCGCGAAACCGAAATTTTGTTAATTGTTTTGAAGGTCATGTTTGAAGACAATAGACAACATGTAGTACATAACCCGACCTATTCAGTAAGTTATTATTGTTATCGAGTTCAGACTCGAAAATATTAATGGCTATTCAGCGAAGCAAATCATAACATGTCCAGTGATCCCCATGAATATAGAAGTGCTTAATTAAAAAACAAGCTATCAATCTCAATGAACCTGTAGCAATTATCTTTACTTTAAACATATATATGCACAATCTCTTGCGAGCACATTAATGGACATATCAAGCGGATGTAGTTGTTAACAAGAATCACAATTATCATAAACGAAAAAAGGCTTTACCTATCTATACTTACGTAGGTTACGTAAGTATAGATAGTCTATGGCTTTACGCTATATTACGTACGCTTGTGCTGGTATTTTGCGTTTGTATATGATGACGGCTTACATGCAGACTCGCGACGTATATATAGGCTATAACCTATTGAGTTCTTTAAAAACATACTTTATAATATGCTTAATAACTCTTTGATTTTTTGGTTCATGGTTCCTTCAAACCCATTGTTCTATTGCTCATATTTGTAAATTTAAAATGGCCGTTAACGTTGCTGAAAGCATAATTGACTTGAGGAAATTTGGCGCTGTGTATGCCCTAAACTACACTGATTGGTAGGTTATCTTGTTTAGAAACTATATATCCGCTTATAAAATGTTTGTGTTTCTTTTATGTTTACAATGTTTTGATAATATTAATCAGCATCTTAACCTTGTAAGAATAGCTATTTACTTGTGAGACTGTTCAAAGGCAATTTGTACGTCAAGTACAATTGACATTGATTTTACAAGTATATGGCTTATTATGCAGTCTATACTTTATATACTTTATTTGCTGTATAATTCATCTATTTACAGAAGAATTGCATTGGAAGTCAAATCTTGAGCAGTTACCTAGCAACATGTCCAAATGGCAAAGAAGGACAAAGTGGTAGGGAAGGATTGAAGTTATTTACTTAACCCATTCAGGTGGGAAAATATACTGATACAGTGAGTATAACAACTGTAAAGGACCTGGACTACATTTGTTCAATGGGAACCTGATTTGTTTCTATACCTTCTTATATAATCTATTTGTTTTTATTCTTCTTGAGTATCCATGACGACTAAAGTTTTACTTTCATGGGCTTTTGTAGGAAAATTTGGCGGGCTAGTCAGACCTCAGTGTGGATCACATGTCTTTTGGCAGTGATGTCATTTTTGTCTTAGCCTACTGAGGCCTCGAGCTCAGGAAATCTGTTGTCAATTTAGTAAAGCATGCATGGTATGTATAATATCAATGTCAATTTGATGTACACTTACGTATATGCACCTCATCTCTTAACTGCTGCATGACTGTAGGCTATATATAATAATCAAATCTACTGGTCACGGATGCATTATATATACAGTCTGTATAGAAAAATCACATCAATATGTGTGCACAAGCTAACTACCTATAAATTTATAGTTGAATCAATTTTAAACTTTTATGTATGCATTGGACATTGCATAAGTAATCTAAATTGACACCGCAAACTGCAGAAGGAGACATGAATTATGACTAAGATGCCTACGTATAATTGATTAAAACTTTATAATAACATTTCTTTTTAGATTGAAATTACTTCATTTCCTTCTACCTGCCTCATAATCACGAACTTGTATTTACCTTCTATTTAGTATTGCCTAAACATTGACAACGTTTGTATTGGTAGTACATTAAAAGCTTTTCCTTTCTGCACTTACGTATATAGCAATCTCTAGCTGTAGACTATACATGTCTGTTTGATTGAGAAGATGGTGGGACTGTATATATATAGCTCTGTTCTGAGTGTGAGTTTTGGCATTTTAGAATATGGCAATCAATATGGCAATCAATATGTCTAACTAAGCACTTTATGAAATTAATCTACGTATATGTACTGTAGACACTTCATAAAGTCCAAATATTTTGTAATACGTACATTGAACTTATGAAATATGGGTCTAGTATCATTTGAATTTCTATAAGTGTCTGTGTATATTGTGTGTATGACAAGTCCTGCCCAGCTCATAGAATTTCCAACTAATTAGAACTTAGATTACCTGCAAAGTTAACAATTTAATTGTTCAAAATTGCTTTAACTTGATTAACAATTTAACTGTTCAAAATTGCCTTAACTTGATTAACACTGTTGCTATAGCAATGTTGTTTTTACGTATTGCTATGGTGATTTTTACTTGTAAGGCAGTATGAAACTATTGAACTAAAACATTGAAATGGTCAGGTTATTGTTCGTGCAAGATTAGAATATAGAATCATTTAATCCTTCTTTTAGCCATGTTTATTCCTATAGACTGATGCAATCATAAGTTGCATTTACAGAAATACTGTAAACCTTTTAGAATTACTATTGTTTCTTCTTTTAAAGCTCTTTAATTGACCTTGTAATGTAATGTTATTGCTCCGTATAATATAAACAAGTGAAATAAGAAATAAAAATGATATTAGCTTAAGTATGTATACGTATCTTCTCAATTTTGTCTAAATAGATATAATGTAACTTTTGTGACTGTCTTTTGGTTCATGTGCATGTCAACCATAGTAACTGACTTTAGGAGGATATTCCTCTTCATGTGCATGTCAACCATAGCAACTGACTTTAGGGGGATATTCCTCTTCATGTACATGTCAACCATAGCAACTGACTTTAGGGGGATATTCCTCTTCATGTACATGTCAACCATAGCAACTGACTTTAGGAGGATATTCCTCTTCATATGAATATGAGATGTTGTTATTGTTATTGCTAAGCTTAAGTTGTGTATAGTACATGGGTTCATGTAGCCTATTGTCTATTTCCTATCAATGGTTGTCAACTTACATCTGTAGAATAATGTATGTTTTTAAGATCACTTGCAAAACAATTTACTCAACTATTACCATGCATATGGTAACATGCAGTTTATTACCAAATAGGGAATGGTACTAAAATCAATTTAGTAATAGCCAATTATAGTGTTTGAAGGCTAATCTAAAAGTTGGATGGTGAATGTAAGAATTTATCCATTATATATAATCAGTAAAATTGTATCTGTATAGCCAGTCATGCATGGCCATTGAATCAAATTGCCCTCTATACTGTATGTACACTGTTTCCTGACCACTTTGCCATCTCTGTATGTAGACATTGTTAATGTTTCTCTTGTTACAATTTTAATTAGCTATGAGTTACTGTAGGAAAATCATTGCTATATACTGTATATATAATTGTACTTAAAGATCAAACTGAACTAGGTTAATTGATGTGCAAACTAAGACTTTCTGTGAAATAGATTTGTATTTTAATTCATCCAATTCTTTCTTAAGCAAATAACTAAATTATTGATTGTTAATTACTTTTTTTAAGCCTTATGTCCATGTAGAGTATAACTATATATTATGCCCTGTACATGTAGCTCTTTAATTTCTACATTCCATGCAGGTTCATCTCCAACAAATTATATGAAGAGCTCTATAGCAACCAGTTCCATGTCAACAACTCTATATTAGGGTTGCCAGAGTATAAGATATTAGATATTACTTTATGACACATCTAATGGTCACCATTCAGATTATAGCTAATTGAACTTGCCCTCCTTTTCACCGTATATATATTCTAAGCCAAGCATATTAGAGGTGCATTTTACATTTTTATACATATATATATATAACTGTTGATTTTATTATCGCTCTGAGAGTCAAGTTTGCTTCACCTCTCATGTACAGGTGATTGCAAATTGTGCAATTTTACTTAAAATAAAATGTTACAGAATTATACATGATGCTTCAGAATCTGGAACTGCACTAGCCAAGGCAGTTCCAGATTCTGAAGCATGAATACACCTAGCCACACAGAGATCTTCAAAGTAATTATACATGATGTATGTTAGTTCATAATTGAGTTCACTAAAGGAGGACACATTTTTTGAAGCCACTTTGCTGTCTACCAAAGGCAACTAATCTCCTTCTCACTTCTTCAGCTTCTGGTACGACAGGACCACTGGGAAACATCTAAATGAAGAGAATTGTTTGTCATGCAACATTATAATTCTATATAGATGTTATTACATTGCACTTTTGAAAGACTGAAGCAACAATTGTTGAAAATACTCGATCCACTGATATGTAGAGTAGAGTGTTGATCACACTTCATTTGGGTGTAGGAATGTCCTCCAATGGTATAACAAATATATATAGTCTATATAATTAAGAAAAGTGTGAAGTTTTTGGACTCAATCTAAAGCCTCCTCAAAAGCAAGTCATCATCCAAGAAGTGTAACCACCATACAGGTTCCATTGAAGTAACCATATGGTAATCAACATGTAATCACTGTCATATAATCCCCACACCTACCTGTAATGATTTATTACATAGGGCCTCAAGCTCCAGATTCCTCATTATAGTCAAGGCTATATCAAAATCACACAAGAGAACGAGTGTTCTGTAGGCAATGGCCTGGATACCTTGATGACGCTCATGACTCCTAATGGCAGCTATCAATAGTTCCACTCCACCTTCTGCAGCTATCTTTTCAAGTAGCAACTCTAAAGAGACAGATAGTTCACAAAGAATGACAGTTTGCTCGGAGGAATGAATCTGATTACGTAATTCTCATTGACAGTAATTACTTGCTAAAACCCAAGTTACAGATCCATTAACTGATTCAAAATGATAATTAAATTACAAAAACTGTCATGAAGAGGGAAAACTGAATTATTTGCTACAAACTATAGGATGTTTTCCTCACAATTATTTCTTGCTATATGATACATTTATAAAGGCCTACATGCATATATGCAAAACAAAATGATAATAAAACAGTCATCAAGAGGTAAAAAGGGAAAAAGCGATGGCTATGAATTAATTCAGAACAACTGTAGACAAGACCATTATTAATCTATACGTATACCACTCGGCTACCTACAATTGTCTCAGCAATACACCATACATGCTCCCTCTTATACTAACTACAAAGTAGATAGCCTCTATATATTAACACTAATGAGAGTAAAGAACATACCAGCTCTCCCAAGATTGCTAAGTGCTGAGCACCCTGTGAATTGTACCCCGGGATGGGTAGAAGACGACTTGAGAGCTTTAAGAACAGTTGTTATAGCACCATCCTCATACATGGCAACTCTATTGGAGCCTGCATGGTACAAATATATAATAGAGTTGATCACAATTGTGCTCCATTTTTACTGTAGATGGTAATCTTGTCTTTCTTGATCATATACCTTCCCAATGCAGCAGGAATACTACTATCAAAGATTAAAACCTGTCTAATGCATCCAGCTTGGGGCCAGTTGACCTTATTAGAGAGGTGGCTGCATTATAGAAAACCTTATGTACAGCCTATTATATATATACAGTATATGACTTTAGCTGAGGCTTTAAGAGCAGACTGTAATTCATACTACCTCTATACAGGTGACTGCTTACATGGATTTTAATGTATCCATATACATAGGTATACAAGCCAGGGTGGAGAATAGCATAAAATATCAAACAAATAAATAAAAAGCAGCATTAATTTTTAATTTCCCTAAACAACTCAGATTAAAAATTGCTGTAGATTGAATGAATGACGTGCACTTACTATCAAGTGCAAAGGCCATGCAAGATGTTGTCCAACACACAGACTGAAGGAGGTCATCATGATCAAACATAACCTCAACAAATTGACCAAGTTTTCTTAAAATATCTGCTTGAAGAACTAAATGACATAAATTTGCTACAAAAAGAGAGACAATAAGTGTATTACAGCACATATAGTACTGTATAGTGTTTCATATGTACAGTAGTAACTGAGTTTTACTGTTGTATGGCAAATGGGGAAATTACTCAATTGGACACTTCTATTCTAATCTGTAGGGAAAGATTATCAATACTACCATGCTACTACAGCTAAAATATCCAGGGTTTTACTTTAGTGTTCTGTGGGTTTCCATGGAATGAGAACAGTTTCATAATAAAGTGTTTGTCTAATGTACTCTTATAGAGGTCATATTATAAAGTAAACTTAACCTTCCTTTTATGGAGAAAGTTGAGCACGTAACATACACATGTATATTGTCAGGATGTCATGTAAGTTATCAATGCTGTGCTGTATAAACAACTTGTTTTATAAATGTAACTGTAAATGTATTAGACTATACATACCTAACATGAACATGACTATATGAGGACAAGTACGTACATAACCATAATGAACCATACTCAGGGCTGCATGCAGAACTTGGGACCAGGGGGGAGGGGCAATGGTATCCTAGGGAGGGGGATTTGCCCCCCTGAATGCAGTCCTTATAATTGACTTGTTTCAGTGCAATATTTACAGTGATTTACTCTATCTTCACTGTACATTGACCTGATTATGAACCTGACTATGTATGTACTGGGGAATAGCTAAACAGAACATAAATGCATAATTAAACACCATTACTGGTTCATTGACCTTTCAAATCCATTACTTTCAAATTAAGACCTGGGAAATTATTTAGCAAAGGGGTCATTACAGTATTCTTACATCCTTTTGCATACATATACATGCATATCTTGAATCCATACAATGTCTTTATTAATAGTCCGTTGCAAAAGGGCATCAGTTGTTCTACCAAATATGGCTTACATATGACCTTTGATATAAGTAAGTGAAAAAGAGACTGATGGAAATAGGTAAAGTCAAAATGAAAATGCATAGAGCAGAGAGCAGCCATAAAGAGGTGCAATAACTCCTTAATATCGCAAATGAAGACATACTTAAGACTTCTCATCTACGTATATATGGACACTACTATGTAGTAATAGATATATGACAGTTCTCCTACTACAGATCAAAGGAATTAATCTGAAAGTGCATGGATATCTTGGTCGCAAAAACGTACAAGATCAAAGTATTATAATGATAACCCAAAGTGGCAACAGAATAGAGCATACCCACAATTTGTTTATTTCAATTTCTTACATAGTGGTGGTAAAAAGATACAATAAGAGTACTTTCTAATGATTAGAAATAGTGATATTTGAGAACAATACAAGTTATCCATAAAGTACTTGATCTTGTATGGTTTTTGCCACCAAGATATACTTTCAGGTTAACTACTTTGATCTTTATTACATTTAGATGACTGTGGTCTCCCGTGGCTACACTATTCATCCATATGGTCATCACTAGAAGTGTGCCTTTAATGCCAAAAAAACAAATGTCAGCTAAAATAATGGATTCACTTTTCATCACTTATGACCACTGAAACATGGAGGAGTATTTATGTGAAGTTTGAAAGTTAAACATGTAACCAAATGAAGTCTAAACATTCAAAAATAAAATTGACACTTCTTTGAATTCATAACTACTCTGTGAAAAAGTACTTTGCAGTAGAGCAATATCGAATACATACAGTGGAGAAGAAGACAAGGAGAATGAAAAACTCTTTCATCCTCATCCAAAGCTCTCACTAGGTTTAGTTCCCTATAGGCCTTTTACTCTAAAGTTGAGTCATATTGAAAAGTGATGTATCAAATTATTCATGTGTGTATTAAAGTCTTTTACATGTACAAGCATTAAATAGTATCAAAACTCGTGCATGGAAAACTAAAACTAATTAATACCTTAGTACATGCCAAGGATTCACAGAAGATCAAGATGAAGAAAAAGACAAAGACTCCCAGAATCACTGATGAAGGGTGGAATTCCCAGAAACGGCTGTCTGACCCAGTGGAGAAGAAGATGAAAGAAGGGAAAAGAAGGAAGAAAAGACTCCTGTATCTTCATCCAAAGCTCTCTTCAGGTAAGTTCCCCTATAGGCTCTTTTACAGAATAGGCATAGCATGTAGGAAAATGGTATCTTAGATTTTTCATGCAAACCAATTCTTATGTATATCTAAGATTGATGAAATAACTATAGTGCAGTTCATAAAAAGAATAAAAAGTGAATGTGGTCATACACATATAGTTGCATCACCAAAGCTACATGGTCACGCACAGCTTATATTACGTAACTGTAACATCAGGTACGTATCAAGACAAGGGGCTTACAGTACATGTAAGGTCATCTGGTACGCTAACCTGTCACCATACCAAACCGTGACCACAGGCACGCCTGCGGTCATGTAGTGATATTACAGTGTGTTCAGATGTGTCTGATGATCAATAGCGCTATTTTATCTACAAGTGCACTACAAAGATGCTATCGTAAGAACAGGGACAATGCTACATCATCAACTAAAGGGTACAGTACACCTGCAAATATGTTAGCTGTCATTGATGACATTAGCACACAATGCATACATTCGCTGTTGAAACAAAAAGACTTTTTGCAAGCCTGCACTTTAAATCAACTGTTCAGTATTTCAAATTGGCTGATAAAAACTCAAATACTAATTACTTTGGTGCATCAACCGCCAAATGCAATATGATAACTACGCAAGTTATTTCAAGGAGTTCATAAGGTTTCACCCTTACCAGACCTTAACTGAACAGTAGCCACTATGTAGACTTGTAATCCCATGGTGAGTGAAGTAGATGCTCACTCATTTGGTACGTACTTAGACATGATGGGACATGATGGGACATGATGGGACTCACAAACTATCTAGAAGATGACAAAGACTCCCAGGGTCACTGATGAAGGGTGGATTTCCAGAAACAACTGTCTGGTCCAGTGGAGAAGATGAGAATAGAAGAAGGAGAAGATGAGAATAGAAGAAGGAGAAAATTCTTGTATCCTCATCCAAAGCTCTCACTAGGCTTAGTTCCATATAGGCCTTTACTAGATGTAGCATGTTAGAAAAATGGTGTGTTAGATTATTCATGTGACATACGTACAAGTATTGTTGCGGGTGAATTAACTAACTGTGGTCCTGGGGTACTATATGCAGACTGTCAGGAAATTTTTAAAAATACCCTAAAGTGGCATAAAATGTGAAAACAAAAGTTTCAATTCAGTTTTCTCTCATAACAATAGGATGGCCTTTATGACATACGTATATGTGTAAAATATCAATGCTATATATGTACATACATGATTATGGACACTGCTTAGCAACCACATCACCATCTAATTAAAAGGAAATTGAATACAAATAACAGGGATCTAGTCATCAATAGATAACAAATTATAGGGTACACTATAATTTTATTTGTAGCTAAAAATAGCATTCTCCCATTTACTTCATTGCACAGCTACACATATCCCAGCTACGTACGTATCTCTAGAAATAGCACAAGTGAAGAAAGGACCCAGGTACATGCGTATATAGCACAGAAATAATACTCTCTAAAAAGATGGCAGCCTTGAGGTTGCTGAGGCCTGATTGAGGTTCCCGACACATAATGAGATTAGATGATAGAGATTTCTTCTAACTGTGCCAAATTCATCTTTCAGATGGTTTATCTTTAGTCTTTTGAGCATCTAGAGATGCAGTTTGTTTCTTCTTGAGAATCAATTCTAAAGAAACACACTGTATCTCAGACATACTGAGATTTAGGTGAAAGGAATGTCCTTGAAATAAAGAAGGTTGATCATTAGTCAGATGGATATACTTGTAAAGTTTCATGTCAATGTATTATACATATACTTATGTAACACTTCAATATTAGGACATTCCACTCAGTGTGTGGGTTCACATGTATAAAGTCAGACACACGGTGACATTAGAGACATCTAAAAGTGGACTCCTTTAATGTCTGCTCCATACAAGAGTATCTGCAAGTGTCCTCTAAATAACTGTTAATAGGGCAGCTAAGAGATACAGTTGTCCCTGTTACTACTTCTTTGATATTGTCTTCCTTATTGACAGTTACAATGAATTACTCACCCTCCTCCTCTGTCTATTACTGTATGAGTGTCAGGGATAATGTGTTACACTCCTTATTAGTCAATCTCTTGAAGGTCTTACATTATAAAGGGAAATCAGAAGACCTGCAAGGCTGCAAGTGACTTTACATCAAGGAGGAAGGCCCAGAAAGGATTTAGATTAGTAATTTGACATTACAAAAGCTAGTGTTTATGTTAAAGCGCTTGCTGCAATCAAGGGAAAAGTAAAACGCTTGCTGCAATCAAGGGAAAAGTAAAACGCTTGCTGCAATCAAGGGAAAAGTAAAACGCTTGCTGCAATCAAGGGAAAAGTAAAACCCGATTGATTGTCAATGTTTAGTTTGAGTTTACATCACATTCATGTACATGTACTAGATATAATCACAGTACACAGTACACTAGCTAACACAGTAGTACATACATACATTTATATAGCTATAAGATGACAACAGTACGTGACACTACTTGACAAAAAATGTATCAAACATACCAATATTGCTTGATCTTCTAAATATTTGCTTGATATATAGTGTACTTTCCCAAATATAGGTATGTATATTGTGAAGGTAATTTTGTATTTAATGAACCAGTTAATCACTGCAAGCGTCATTTGATCTTTGCAGACAGCTTGCTTCACTCATAGGTGTCATATGTCAGATATTGGTACCAATTAGGAGGGGGCTAACAGAGTACAATGAAATTTGAGACAAAAATTCCTTCTAGAGGCTGATAAGCTACTATCACCTCTCACTCATATATGCTGTATACGTAACTAAGGGCCACACTATCCTTTGAGTGACGCACATGAAATCGTTTACGTAATAATGACAAAAGTAGATAAAATAATAACAAATACCTTATTGAGTACACAGACATGTACATTTAGTGTTCTATAAAATAATAGATTATAAAACTAGTACAGTTGACTAATTATAATAACAAACACAAACGTACTTATCTATGTATGTACATATGTATGTATGTATGTATGTATGTATGTATGTATGTATGTATGTGTGTGTGTGTGTATGTAATTAGCAACCAAATCAAATAAATCAATTTATTATTACACAAGTGACATATATAAAGTTATCGAGAAGAGTCAATTGAAATTAAATATAAAGTATTAATAACAGTACCACTTCAGACATAAATTAATTTACATTTGTGATGTCAGATACAATATTTAAAACAGTCATGTTCCTTGCTCCAGAACCTCCCAGAGAGTAGATTCAAAAAGTGAAAATCTAATTGTGAAGTCTCATTATATTCAACAGGCATGCATTCTAGTAACAAAAGTATTCCTGAGGCATAAAGATTTCTACATTCTTTTCATTTGAAGTTTAAGAAAACTGTATTGTATAGGTTAACAGCTCATGGTCTGAATAGACTTAAATGTTCACACCTACGTACATAAGTACATATAACAACTGAATACAAATGGGCATACAATAGTACCATGTATGGCATCAAGCAACACACGACTTTTTTCCTTATCCAAGAGTAAGAAAGAATTAAACAGTTTGGACAAGTGAGTAAATGTGGTATATATCCCCACTCCAATCACATACCTGTACCACTGATATTCTGGACGACCTGGGCAGCTGTGAAAACCACCCACTCACTGTGTGGGCACCGATCAATGGCATTTACTAATGCCTGCAATATTCCCAGATCACACAGCAAAGCTCTATTCTCTTCTAAAGGATTTGAAACAGAAAAAGTATACATTCTGTATAAATCACCACTACAATGAAACTAATATACCAAAGGCAATTATAAACAAAAGAGCTTCCAAACTACAGCTTTAGGCTAACCAGTGAAGCCAGTAGATCTGATAAAGAGGAAATATACTCAATATTAAATCTATATTTCTGACTTGCATCCAGCGCTTGGGGCCAGCTGAACTTGGCCTATTAGAGAGGTGGCTTTATTATAGAAAGTCTTAGGTATGGCCCATTATACACAGAATCTTTGGTGGGACTTTAAGAGTCGACTGTAATTCAGAGGTGACCACCTTATTGAGGTGACTGCTAAAACAGGTTTTACTGTGTAAAACTTTCAATGATATCAGTTTGTACTTTAAATACATAACTAATTAAACTGCTCTTTCCTGACAAGCCTTAATACTTTAAGGAGTGCTAACAGTATTAGTGCATGATAGTCATTATAATAAACAATTAGAAAACTAACTTACTATGACCATGTGACGCCTAAACATTAATTGATTTCTAAAAAGTAGTGCACCAAAGTTGGTAAGTACTTCACCAAAAGATAAATAGTTTAATAATCGTAAAATACATATATATTCAGGGTACTGTAAATATTGTCCCCGTAGTTTATATAAATGGTCAGTCAGTTGTTCTTTGGTCTAATTGGAAAATGACGCAAGCTACATACACTCAGTCTTCAGAAATGTAAAACATTCTTTAGAACAAAAGTGTTTACAATTAACACGTAAAGTGAACTCTGACCATTTACATAAGACTCTTAACTTTAATAATAAACCTACTCCAATTAAACCATGACCCAACCACATCATTGTAATGTTGTACAAACTGGAACAAATCTTACTATTCATGTTAACAAAGAGTGTCTCCATGAATGAGATGTAAAATAGATTTAAAAAACAAGTGTCTCCACACAAGAGCCACCTGTCCCAATTAACAGTCAAGATATATTATATGCATTGCTGTTTGTTTTTATCTTTTCTCCACTGGTCCAGACAACAGTTTCTGGGAATTCCACCCTTCATCAGTGACCATGGGAATATTTATCTTCTTCTTAATCTCTTATGAATCTCCTTGGCTCCCTGTGCTAAATCTAGGAGTCTTATATACGTACATGCACACACCTTTATCAATATAGCACATATATATTTGTGCAAAGTTGCAGAACACCAAAGACAGAGAGTTGATGGAAATACAACAACTAAGAATCTCTAGTAATAATGGATATTGGAATGACTGACTTCCCATTAGAGTAAAACTTCCATATTAGGATAAATTCCATATTATTGTTAAAATGTAAGCATAGATAGTGACTTAATAACTCAACACATCTTCCTCCACAAATATTTGTGTCTCCATTGTTCCTATAAAAACACTACATTGACGTGAGCATGCTCTTTGTATGTGCATGTAGATATGTATCCAGTATAGTAGAGTTAACAACACCAGTCAATTACACATAAACATTGACACTTTGATTGGCGCTATACCCACATATCAACAGTACCTAGCACATGCTTACAAGATAGAATATTCAAATACTTTACACACAAATGAGCCAAGGAATCACAAAAGATCAAGAAAATGACAAAAACTCCCAGGGTCACTGATAAAAGATGGATTTCCAGAAACAGCTGTCTGGCCCAGTGGAGAAGAAGAGAAGTAGAGGGAGAAAATTCTTGTATCCTCATCCAAAGCTCTCAATAGGTTTACTTGAAGTTCCCTATAGGCCTTTACTCTAGTGTAGATGTAGCATGTAAGATAAATGGTGTGTTAGATTATTCATGTCCTACTAATATGTAGATTAACAACCTAATATGACCATGTTGCATATGGCCGCCAGCCCTGCGTGCTGGACCTGCACTGTCTTGTGTCGTTCCAGGGCACCACATACAGCCCTGGGACCTCCCTTCTCTATTACCTTCTCACAGAGGTCATCTACAAGACAGAAGATGGAAAAAGGATAGGGTATTACTTTAAACCAACAAGTCACATATACAGTGTAGGTATGTTTTGTAAGAATTTTATAAATGAAAGACGCACTTTTCCTTCTTTGCAATACTTTAATGAGATTTCTTGTGGTTTGAGTATTATTCATATGCACTTAACAGAACATCCTTTTAATTTAGCCATGCACACGTCCCTTGATAAGATGTTCCAACAATCAGAGATAAAACGTTTGGCTGTACTCTACTTCTTAAGGCTTAAGGCACTCCAAAAGAAGGAAAAGTGCAATATGTGAAGTACCACCAGTTTATGTTTTGATTTAATCACGTTTTCCCAGTCTACGTATAAATTATCTGGAATGGTTCTGTATCTAAATTGAGTATAGTTAAGCTTGAACGTTTAACATTTTACCTACTATACGTAAATCTTGTTACATATTATGAAAATGCAGCGCTTTCGGTTTCAATAACATCTGTAGCCTGTCATCACAAATTGTAGGTCACAAGAATTTACTAATAAAACAAATCATATCTGTAAAGTTGCTACAGAAACAGATTATTTCAAAAATTTACATACCGCATAGCTAAAAACAAAATATCAAGTCATTTTCAGAACTTTGAGTGTGTAACTGATATATAGAAAGGTTAGTTGCCAAGATTCTTCTCATATACAATAACAACTGTTCACGGTTCAATGAACACCAGATATTTATAAACAAACTTACTGTCTGGTTTTCTTATAATATGGCCTAATTTGTATGTGGAAAGGTGACAATTACTTATCTTAGCAAATCCTGATGATATGATAATGATCATTTACTGTTCCTATGTGTGTTATTCACTTTATTAATTACATTTAAACACACGTAACTAGGTATGAAGCCTATTATTGTTTTTAAGTTTGTGATATAGCACGAGGAATATGTCTACAAATAGTGCCATTCCAAAGACATCAACTACTTCTGGATTTACAGTTGTTAAAATCAACACTAAAGCTCTGGTTATTAATAATTAAAAATAAAAAAAGAATTTCTCCAAAATGAGTCAAAATTATCTTTTACGTCATAATTTGATGCTAAAAAGTTGAAAGATAACCATGCATCTACGTACGTAGAGGCACTGCTCTCCTGAAGCAACCTCTTGACATACGTACACTGGTGTTCTGGTCAGTAGGTCAATGACAAATTAGAAGGAACGACTTCCTTACATTAGGACCACACTCCCTTGCACATATGTTCAATAATGCACTTTGGAACCTGCCTAATCTGGACGCATACAGTTTAAACAGTCACCGTGGTCCCCTGAATTACAGTTGACTCTTAATGTCTCAGCAAATCTATCTATAATGCAGCCACCTATCTAATAAGGCCAAGTTTAGCTGTCCCTAAGCTGACCACATTGGACAGGTTTTACTTCATGTATTAGAATGTCTGCATTAGACCAGATTGTATAGGATTAAAGGTATATAATATAACAGCATGTGATTTTTGGGATTAAACTGACCACTTCAAGAGCTAGTGAAGACCCATGACACTATTGCAGACTCCATTGTAATTTAAAATCATTATATTCATAGTAATTCCATCAAACAGACAAGTTGACCATCAGCAATGAAGCCTAGATCCTTTGGAAGAGGCCATTTAAAACAACAACATGCCATCATGTCCACTTGCCTTTGTAACATCAATGTTCACTATTGACCACATTCTCAGCAGATGGGACAGACTTATTGACAGACTATTAATCAGCCTGGTTCTTACCTCTGGTACAAATGTTTGACATTATCCAGCAGCACTCAGCAGCAATGTCACCATCTCTGACTATTTCCTGCAGCACTTTTACAATAACTGTTATCCCATCTCTTTCAGAAAACTCAACAGCTTTATTGCCTAAAAAACACGAAAATACCTGAAAGTGGTTATGGATGGTAGGAAAGTTGCACTTGACCTATAATTGGTGCTTTAACTGAATCAGGCCCAGAAAGAATTGAAAGTTATAAAACATGCAATTTGACCCCAGATTAAATCTTTCCTCACAGAATTTAAATGACCGTACGAAGCCAAGAAAATCCCAACAGACAGTAAATTGTCACATCTACATGTAAACATTCTGAATATGAAAAGTAACGTTCCTTAAAATACCACAACTTACTGTATGTAAAACTTCATCCAGTCAATGACTATTATACTACAACTACATAGTGCAACATAAAGCCTATTTATGTCACATGTGGCTCTAAGCTGTACATTGACCAACAGACCTGTTTCCAGAATTCTGTCCACAGCAGATAATCCCTTCAAAAGGTCATCCAACACATCACTAGCTGTCAAGTCTTTGGCAGCTGTTTCCATCATTAGAGCGAAACCTTCTTCAAATGACAGCAGTGGCTTAAGATCTAAGAAAGAATAAATTTAACTCTTTAAAGTTGAATAAGCTAAGAAAAGGTCATTTTAGGCAAAGATACTGTAGAATAACTACCAACAATTGACAGATTCAATAAACATAATCTTAAATCTAGTTTTTTTACATTTGCACTGTTAATGACTTTACCAAGTAAAGCTGTACCAGCATACGTGTGAAAGAAATTCGCTTGTTATTTTTACCTGACGATTGAGACTTTTTAGAATCTCGTACGAGTGTCTTTCTCTTTGTCTTTTTAATGGTAGAAGATCGCTTAACAGAATGCTGACTCAGGCTAGCCGTCTTCTCACTGTCCAAATGACGACCCTCCAAAAATTCGAGTTCCTCCTGTGTAGCTGCCATTTTGAGTACATGGGCGTGGCACTAGTTAGGCCACGCCTTAACTGCTTGCCTGCAACTGAGTGTACATAGCTATATAGGACATGCAAATAATTAACCATGTAAGCACTGGTGCTGGAACAGCAATTAACTTTTAAACTTATGCAAACATGCACAAGCATAAATACATACGTACATATGTACGTACATATCTTTGTACCAAAAGCCAAAATGTATTGCTTTTGTTTTGTAGCTATTGAATCTATCAAGCTATCAAAATCCTGGACCCAGGAGAAGATTTGATATTCAGTCATGTTTATGCAATTACTGATCTATTAAAACTAAATTACAATGCAAGGCTGACCTTTGGCATAACTCTTCTGGTGAAGTATCAGTGCAACCACACACTAGAGATGGCATTCAGTCCATGCATCCAATTTATTATGTGTGCACATGGGAATCTTTGGTGACCAATTCTTTGCATTCCCTCTTGAAGGGTTTCCTAGCTTTGGACTAACAAGATGAGATAGGAAGCCACAATAAAATAGCAACCCTGCATTTGACTACTGTAACGGTAACTTAAATAGTCTTCTTTGGCAGTTATTGAAAGATGAATAGTGTATTTACAAATAGTATACATGACAACTAAACAATTTAAGTATAAGAAATAAGTTTGAGATTCAGACTAAATGCCTGCTTCTGTCTAATCCCCTCTGCAATGACTTCCTAATTGTAAGTTCCTTTTTATTGATTCTCACGCAAATAGGGTCTTTTTTTCAAATACAGGGCTTAAGGTTTAAATACACACAAAACTATAACTGAAATAGTCCTTCCCACACATGAGTTAATATATATGCAGGGATGCATTTTATCAAATATACTCCTTCATAATATATATATATATGTAGGCACTCAGTTTGCAAAGGATGTTTGCTTTTAAAACTCTTGGTTCCAATCATATATTATCAAATAAGTATCGTTTAACCTCAATTCCATACCTGATTTTCAAAAGCTAAAATGTTTCATGAGTCTGACAGTTATTGTATGTTGTCAGTTATTTGTGGTAGTGGCATTGCAGGAATGAGCTATTGTTTGTTTAAAAAATTCATTGATACTGTGAATAGACTACATTATGCATTAGGGGCGGACCTTTCACAGTCTGACCACCACCATTTATGGTAGAACTATGGTGGAGCTTGTATAACCGCCTCCTCCAGTATCAAATGTACAGTTTTAATTCATGGGCATGCAGTGATCGAAATATGAAATTCAATTAACATTTTAGCAAATATAATGTAAAATGACAAATATATGTTACAAATATACAAATACAAACACTAAATAAATGTTGTCCAAATTTGAGACATGCACAATTCTGTCATGTATAAAAGTAACTTAGCTACAAGTTTATTAATTACAAAAATTATTAATAATTACTTACGATTCTTAGTTAGAACTTAGCTAATCTAGTAATTTACTTGTTATCTACATTAATTTTACATTAGGTTAGGTTTAACTAATTACTTTCCTTAATGGTTTAACTTAGAGCAATAATACGATTTAGATTTAACAATTAGCGAGCTACCTAATTCTTACTCCGAACTACATTACAGACTTGCTACCTACTGGTACTGCAGCAGAGCCAGCACCTTCAGATTGTGCACGTAGAAAGTTAGTATAGCTGGTTTTTCTCAAAGTGTCTGCGATGCATAGCAACATGACGTCCAAGCTCATCGGAGCGAGCAAATCTCTTAGGACAGTTAGGCCATGTGCATGCATGTGGCTTCTCTCCAGTGTGGGTCCTCATGTGAGTTTTCAGATGGTCGGAACGGGAGAATCGCCTCTTGCAGACTTCACATTCAAAGGGGCGTACACCAGTGTGTTTACGGCTATGCCTTCTCAACTGATCACTTCTGGAGAACCTCTTTCCACAGCCTTCAACTTCACAGGCATAAGGTTTCTCTCCAGTGTGCTTTCTGATGTGCATCTGAAGATGAGACAGCTTCATGTATCGCTTGGTACAACCTGGGTACAGGCAAACAAAAGGTTTGCGACGCTCTTCCTCCTTGGCAACAATGTCGGTCATGCTTGGAACCCCAGGTACCATCATGTTCTGGTGAACCATGGATGGAGGGTGGTGAGGTGGGAATTGCATTGGATGCATGTGACTGGTCTCATACATGGATGGCACAGAGGATACGACACCCATCTGAGGCTGGTGGTAGGTGAAGGAGGGAAGGAGAGGGTTGACGTTCATCATTGCCTCCTCAGAAGAGGTTGGTGGGGAGAGAGGCTGAGATGGGTAGGTGTTGGTGTGAGTGATGACGTTCACGTAGCTGCTCTCATTGAATGGAGTGTTGCTGCAGTAGCTACTCATTGGGAGGGTCTCGTGCATCACAGGGACAGGAGAGTACTGGATTGGAGTAGCCGGGGAGTACTGCTCGGGAGTACGAGGAGGGGAGTTGACGAGCTCGTTATCCGAAGCGGGAGGACTTTGGTAGAGAGGTACGGAGTAGGGAGGTGGTGGAGAGTGCACCTCTTGCTTCAGACTGTGGTAGGTCATTTCGGAGCATCTATCCTCGATCGACGTGACGGGACTGTACACTGCGGTAAATAAGAGAATTGAGATGAGTAATTGATATTCACAAAATTTGCGATTAACGACGCACAAGATAAGATAGTATCGACTGCAACTTACCGTCACCGATGTCCTGCACTGGCGAATCGCAGATTGAGGTAGGACTGTAATAGACGCAAGATGTCGTACGATCGTTCTTCATTATCATGGGAGTCTTGTAATTGGTAGCTGGGTCCAAATATTCAGCTGCAGGGCTGTAAGTCATTGGGGGAATGATTTCACAGGCCATTTGGTTTTTGAAAGTAGAAAGATTTTAAATCAAGAGTCAATCAAGTCGCTTAGTAGTTACAAGTGATCTGAGCTAGTTAATCAAGTTAGCCTAGAGACTAGAACCTAGCTTCGCTACTGCGATTAAATGAGCAAAGTGTCTTTCTGCTTGCAAGTAGGTAGATAAATACGCTGGTCACGAAATCTAAAAATGGTCATGAATACACTTACACAATGACATCATCCTGAAGCGGAAGATGCTTCCTAATTTGGGCCAACCCACTCCTCAAATTCGCTAGTGGCTTGTTGATATGACAGCTACAAGCTTGCTGAATTGGTGATTAATAGTATGATTAGTATTCGCAGATATCAACTAACCTTTCTAACCTTACATCAGAATGTGTGTTTTACAAGTGTCACATAGCAATAAGAGGATAAACAAAGTTGCTTATCAAGCACTTTATTGGTGATGATCAGATCTATATAGGATCCATAAAACACCATACAGAATAATAGTATCTACTAATATCTTTATTAATCAAATGTCATGATGTCTCAATATAGAAGTCCTCATGCTATATCTATCAAGCTTCCTACCTCAAGTACAGCCAATCGATAGACAGTTCTAAGAAGTAGTTTCACTATATGTTTAAATAGGCATTATGCCTCGAGTGTCTTCATCCAACTCCAGAAGTTTACCATAAGTTTAGAAAATAGTATTTTAGCATACAGAGAGTATGTTATCGGATATATCAAAGATACATGACAATTTATACAATTTTGAAATAAAAATCCAGTTTAATATGGTTTATGATTTAGAAAACAGCGACATATTTACAGTACAGCCAATCCATAGGTAGTACGAAGATTGACTTATATATTATGACTTTTTGACTTGCATGTGTTGCGGTGGTTGTGCGGCATGCTAAATCAGACTTCAAAGCTCATCACTTGTTAAAGGCATCAGGATTTTTGAATCTTGTCTCTCTTCTCAGTATGTTACTCAAATAGTCTTTAGTCACAGTGTTAGTGTGGCTTTCTTTTAAATGTAATCACTATCAATCTGTAATTAAACTTACTTTAAACAAAAACTACCTGACATGCGTACGAGTTGGTCCTACAGTGACCTGTAAATTGGACCATTCATTAGAATCAAGTGGTCTTTTGACTTTTTTCTACAATAGTTAGTCTGATATTCACTTTTCTCCGTAGTAGGTTTCACTATATGTCTAAATAAGTATTATGCCTGAGTATCTTCGTCCAACTCCATAGGTTTACCATATAAGTTTAGAAAATAGTGTTTTACAACATGTACTGGAAAATGGTGTGTGATCTTCGCGTGCAAAGTAGATCACCAGATTAAGGTCGAGCATATTATTGGATATATCAAAGATAACATGACAATTTTACACAATATTGGAATAAAAATCTATGATATGGTTAATGATTTAGAAAACTGTCAGCAACATATTTGAAGACTGCAAAGAAAAAATTAATACCGCTTTGGAAGATTGGCATTAATTCAGCTAGAAGAAGTACTGTCGTCGGATAGAGTTTCACTGAAGTCCTTTAGATACTCAACTACAGCTAAATCATTTTTCCATTTGACGCATTTCCTCTTGGATGGTGGGGGGGATTGAGAGGGTGCCAGACACGGATAACCAGATCTCTTGTTGTACCTTTCCATGCGAGCGCGAGCAGCTTCCCGCCTACGATACTGATCCAGTTGTTTCTGCCTACACTGTCTCGCCCTTTCTCTTTCCGAGGGAGTCTTAAACTTAAATTCAAAAATTTCGACTTCTTCCGAATCTAAAAAGGAATCATTGTCATCATTCTGTTTACTTGAATACTCCATTTCCATAGAATTGCTACTGCCCTCTTCCGATGTATCTTCAGAATTGTCTAAATTGGTGTCCAGTCTAGCCCTTTGAAGGCAATCTATCAATGAAACGGTTCTACCCTTCTCCGGGTCTTTATTTCTTGAGCTGTCTTTAGGAACTGTTCTTAATTTCGGAGGCATTTCTTCATGGTATAATCAATAACCTACACTAACCTGTAGACAATCTGGGACGAATTATCATTATTAACTGATCGCCATTTTCTGGCTATTGTTGCGCAACACCAGTGTCTGAGATGATGGGTAACTACTTCGGGCAAAACCGACCGCCTACCGATCAGGAAGAAGACCAGCCCCTAGCTCTGTGTCATGGCTTGGATCCAAACAAATACACTTGCTACCCTGGCCAGGTCAGATGTTAAGCTAAGAAGTACTTCTTTTACAGTTTACAAGAATTGTCTTCCATAAGGAGACATCGAGAGACATTTAATTGTTGCATGTCTCTTAATTAATACTAACAGCTCGAGGCAGAGCTTGGGGCATAGCTTTGGGGGAAGTTAATCGTAATTGTCTGACTATTGACCTTCTAGACTTTAACCTCTTGTAAAGTGTAGGGGTTAAAAGACGAATGAGATTGATTTTTGAACTCGGCCGAATATTATTAACTGTTCGATGAGATAAACTGTATCATGTTACTGTGTAATTAGTTTTCGACGTTGCCCATCGCCAGTACAGAATTGGGTAATCTGGAAAATGTGTGAAATTACAAACTGCCATCAGTCATGTAGTCGGTTTCCTAGTTATCAAACATGTGTATTCTTTACTCATAATAGAGTAAGGATTCCTTCTTTACTCTTCTGAATACCTTGCTAACTGAACATACTCCAAATGGAAATATGCTATTTACTATAATAAATCACAGTGATACCCAAAGTGACTTAGAGGAAGTTTCATTCACCACCTTTCTCTTTCTTTCTTTCCCTCTCTCACTTTAGTTCATAAAACAGTACAATTTAACTCTTTAAAAAAATTCTGGTTGATTCAAAAAATGCAACCATATCAAACTATAGCTGTACGATAGCCAGCCACCTCTTTCTCTTCCTCTCTCACTCACTCTAATTCACCAGCCACCTCTTTCTCTTCCTCTCTCACTCACTCTAATTCACCAGCCCCCTCTTTCTCTTCCTCACATTCACCAGCTTGTTCTTTCTCCTTTCGTCTCCTTCTGCAGATTTGTTATGAGAGGGTTCTCCCCAAAGATGAGCACCTGGTGAAGCCGCCCCCTGCCCCCCCGGATGTGCCGGATGATGTAGATCTCATTCTACCTTTAGACGCAGTTGGTCACGTTAACAAGATTTGGAGAAAGAATGACCTAACTGTCTTCTTTCTGCGATCACACTCCCAGGAGGCTGAGATTATGCAATGGGCCAGTGAATGGAGCAACTACTGTGCCGTGCAATTTAAACAAGTATTTACTGCAGCTGAAAGTGATATTAGAGTTGACTTTCAGAAATCAGGATCCTGGAGTTACATTGGAGCAGATGCTATCCACATCCCAAAAGAGTCACAGACTATGAACCTTGGTTTTATAGACAGGGGGACAGTTCTGCACGAGTTTGGACACACCCTCGGCCTCATTCATGAGCATCAGAGTCCTTTTGAAGGTACAGCAGCGCCAGACAATAAACCTGAACCATCACCAGTGGTTAGCTTACAGACTTAGAGTCAATTTAACAAACAGTTTTAATTTCTGTTACTAGCTAACCATTCCTAGCTAACCATTCCTAGCTAACCATTCCTAGCAACCATTCCTAGCTAACCATTCCTAGCTAACCATTCCTAGCAACCATTCCTAGCAACCATTCCTAGCTAACCGTTAGAATTTCCATATCTTATTTCATGTTAAGGTGTGAACCACCAACAACATGTGAAATTAGTGAAGAATACATAAAAGTCAGTAATTTAATATGGGATAGTATATTTAGTGGTTTCCTAGACGTCAGCTGGCAACTTACGTACACACCTATGTATATGGTTCATCAGTTTTAATTAAAATGAGGCAAATTCTTTAAATTGGTCATCATGATTGTATCAGAAGTATTGTATGTATGTGTAGATCCCTAATGGCGCCTGATTGTTTATTTATTCACATAAAATGTTAAATTTATCATTTCTTAAAAATTTGTTTTGAAAATAAATTATACATGTAGTCCGGTGGATAAGGTGTTAAGTAGAAGGAGAAAACTGTACATCGATCCTCATCTGAAGCTCTCACTAAGCTTAGTTCCCTATAGGCCTTTTACTCTGAAATGTTGAAAAATGGTGTGTTAGATTATTCATATGATTTGTTATATTTTATTAAGTCTAAGATTTAGATTCGTATTATGCAACTATTTCATGTAAGCTCCTCCCTCTGATAATCTGCTTCATAGGAGGGTTTGAGTGGAACAAGGAGGAGGTAATCAAGTCAATGATGGGTCCTCCCAACTATTGGGACCTGGAGAGGATAGAAAATAACTTCTTTAAGAGATACAAGCGTCCCGATCTTGATGGTACCAAATATGATCCTCAAAGTATTATGCACTACAGGTGAGAATGTGTGTGTGTTCATATACTATTTTGGTACTATGATTCTATAAATAGAATTACATCATCCCTAATTGCAAGTTTGTAATTGTTTGGATTAACTAGTGTTTATTTTTATTATTATGCAAGACATGCATTTTATAGTGTCTGCTTATTGGAAACCAGTCATTTTATGTATTTATATGTACGTATAGGCACACTTATAATATATATGTACGTATAGGCACACTAATAATATATATGTACGTATAGGCACACTAATAATATATATGTACGTATAGGCACACTAATAATATATATGTACGTATAGGCACACTAATAATATATGTACGTATAGGCATACTAATAATATATGTACGTATAGGCACACTAATAATTTATAGGTACAGTGTATGTACTGGTCTAACTGAGCCATAACGAGGTGATCCAGGTGAGTGCCTCTTTCTACAGTTTCCCTCCGAACTGGATCAAAGGAGACCACTTTCCAAGAGGAATTGAAAAGAATGAGGAGCTCTCAGAACGAGATAAGATGCATATTGTCAAGTTGTATGGTCCACCACGACCAACTGGTGATAGTGGTGGGGAGGTGACTAGACCCTCCCCCAGGCCAACCAGACCTGCTACTGGTGGAAGGTATGTATATATTTCTATGTGTACCTTCACAGTACATACATCCTTACATATACGTATGAAAAATCTAAGATACCATTTTCCTACATGCTATGCCTATTCTGTAACAGAGCCTATAGGGGAACTAAACCTGAAGAGAGCTTTGGATGAAGATACAGGAGTCTTTTCTTCCTTCTTTTCCCTTCTTTCATCTTCTTCTCCACTGGGTCAGACAGCCATTTCTGAGAATTCCACCCTTCATCAGTGATCCTGGGAGTCTTTGTCTTTTTCTTTATCTTGATCTTCTGTGAATGTGAAACATTTGTACTATGTATATGTGTATTTAGAGTACATATATACGTACAAGATCTCAGTTGCTGACAACGCCATCATTTTTAAATAATAATAGTCCCCTAGTCCAATGAGAATTGGGTACCTCTAACACTGCTTTGTTAACTAATTCTACTGTTGGTACATATTCATATACGTACAACATTAAGTATTTGTTTGAATCTCTCTCGGTCTCCTGATAATAGGAGCTGTCCATTTGCATACTTGTGCACTTAGCGACTTTCATCATGAGTATAGTCTTGCTTGTCCAGCCCTCTTGGGATGCCATATTTTATGTTCACCAGCTCTGGAGCTAGGTTATTCCCTAAAGAAAGAGTTTTATAATTCCTGAAGAAAAGTACCACATCCAGTGTTCTATCAGTCCTGGAAGTGGCTGCAGATCCAGTGTTGTAAAGGAAGATGATAAGAGGGTTCACTCCAGTTTTTGTGGCTTGTTCCTAGTGTTTCCATGGTGACTAATTGATATACTCTTAACTTAATTTCCCTAAATCGTGCATGGATGCTGCTTGACACAGATATATGTAATTACATACGTACATAGTTCTGGTGCCTCTCTATGGCCATATTTGGAATGTGTCATCCCATAGTTTATATTTCATGAACAAGGCACATGTGGCATACGTATATCACTGAAAGATTTATTCTCTGTATTCCTTCAGTATTTTGCATGAATACCTTTTAAAGATTAAATTTTTTACTTAATATTTATATTGTTAAACTGATGTTACTTTTGATGTACACTTACGAAAGCTTTATTTGATACAGTTTGTGCATACACTTAAAGTCTCACATGACTCTCACATGACTTTGGGGTTTAGGTTAAATAGTGCTTATTGGCCATTTTGTCTTTGCTACAGTTACTAAATTACATCGTTCCTAAATCCTTTCTTCCCTTTCAAATGTTCACTGTATGTGAAATTATTTTACTTCTGGAGTTTGCTTATTTGACATATCGCAGTTAGCCTATGTGTGATAGCTTTCCTCTGCCGTCTTCCAACGTACTGGGATGTACGTACCACAGAGCCTGACAAAGGCCATGCTACCCAAAGGTAGCCGCCCTATTCCTGAGGAAGCCTGTAGTCTCTCCTCTGTGTACATTATCTCCCATGATAAGATAGTTATGGCACACGCTGTAAGTATGCATAGTGTTTGGCTCAAGCCCACATAGTGGAAGTGTGTGTATTGAAGGGAACTATGTAGATGTAAAGTGATATCTAGCAGGTGGGTGATTTAGTAAATATTTCTACTACAGTGAATTCTGTTAAGATTCCAATCATCTTAATTTGGTGTCTACTGAGAGCGTGTTCAGTGTCTCATCTGTCAGTCCTTTAGTTGACTTTATTTCCTCTTGACATGCACCTCCAGAACCCGATGTTATTGTTATTGTTATTTTACCATTTCTGTACGTATATACGTAAGTAGGCACCTCATTTGATATAATAGTCTCTGCTCCAATATTGTACAGTTTTTTTAATTTTCATGAAGTTTGTTATAACTACAAAATATAGTATTATAAGCAAATGAATATAGGATTTTCAGAGTCTTTTATATATAATAAGATATAGATGTTAATACATAAATTATGTTTATTTGTTTGTTAATTTACTTACAGTATCAATTCTACATAAGCACAGTCGAACCCTCTGTTAAGATGAAATGGTCGGAATCATTAAAACTTTTCATCTTAACAAAGTTATGTATGCTAAGAAATCTCTGTAAATGTCATTCATGAAACCTTAAAACTAAGGTTAATGTGTTAGATTGTTTTCCCTGCTACCTGTTGTAATATATATTGTCAGTGCTACTAACTTCACAGTAGCTGTACACTTCAACACATATTTGCGGTAAGTGATTTCATAGTTCCTGCCTACACATTCTATACAAGTGTATTTGAGATAATTAATATTGCCCACTACCATTGAGTTAGAAACATCAAATTAAATTATTTTAAAGGTTATCAGTGTGGAAATTAATCAAATGTGAAATACAATCCTGGTTTATGTTTGCAATTAGCTGAGAATGTAGCAGTCATGAAATACCAACTGACCAAAACTAATTTCTTTCAATTTACACAGCTAGTACGTAAATCAAATTCTTAGGTAGCTTTGTGAATAAGTAATTAATGACCCTAAAAGATGTATACAAATGAGATTTTAAATAGTTGTTTGTTATGTGAGCTCTAGATTGTTGACTGCCTTGTTGTGCAAAGGTTGTGTCAGGTATAAAAATATACAATTTTGTATACGTACATACCTCATCCTCTTCCAAATAAGGAAATGCAATCCTAAAATGACAAATGATGTTTCTAGTGTTAATGTAAGTGTACATAGAAACGTGTAGTTTAAATCTTTCCCATAAGCTATTCTGTGTTCACAATAGCATCACCACGTGCACCTGAAGCTGTTGTTCTTGCTTTTCAAGGATGTGGCCTGAATCAGCATATACTGTACGTACCTCATAAGGTCATAATAGAAGGCGTACATTCTGCCACTAGAGAATTAGAAGTGTGATATGTGTTACTAGTTAGTCTCTTTAGCATAACAAATGTTTAACTTAATTTTGTGTCAATGTTGCTTGATTTTTTTGGTGCATTCACTGAGCTCCCTGTATATAACCACATTGAGCTAAGTGGAGTACCAGTAATACCTGATACCTATACTTGTATGCTTCAGTACAACATTTTTTAAAATTTCTTCTTTGTCTATATATCCTCAAGTGTTTTGTGATTAGTGAAATGCACTGATTTTATTCAGCTTATCATTTCAAATTAAAGTGAAATATGAATGCATTTCAGTTGAATGATACATGTGACAGCAGTTGATATGAGTTGTTGATTGAATTATGCAGTTGTACCCCTCAAGTCCCATCACCTCAAACTTCCTAGCAACTAACCATTGCATCACACTCATGTTATTCTTGTAATGTGAATACCTTAAATTCCTTCACGTATCATCTCTGTGAACATAAGAGTGGTATGCATTCAATTATGCAAACAAAGTCATTCAAGAGATGATTGTGCAATGGGCAGACTGTCACATAATGTGGAAATATGGTTGAATTCTTTATTCTTGATGGTCCGTATGTGTACATTCTTTTGAAAGAATTATGACACTCAATCCCTCCTCTTAAAGGGAATGAGAGTATTGAGAACATTCATGTGTGTGGAACATAGTACATATACGTACATATGTTCAAGTATATACGTACATTATAATATACTGATTACCTGTATATAATATAATCTTCAAGTAATAATAATTCACCTTTTCACTGGTTTACTACTGTTTTATATACACATGCCTATACTGTATATAGTAGTCGGTGATTTGTCGAGCCTCGGCAACAGTTTGAAATACAAATTAATCTGTGAACTATTCTTCATGGTCTTGTGTTTCTCTTGTGTATGAGCGGTCATGTGGCTTCCCTCAACTGTACCTTTCAATACCCAACTAGTGCTTATTTTGATGTTGTGTTGAATATAATTGATTGATGGTGTGCATTGTGCACCATTTAAAGATCAGTCCCATCCATTCCTACTGGAGAAACAGTTTAATTTGAACAGGGTAACCCTCTAAAGCCTTAGGAATTTGCCGCCTGTTTGTATTACAGTTGCTAGGTGTGTCAGTTAACCATCAAAGTCTGTCAGGGCTGGCAGTAGTGCCCCCCAGTGAGCTACAGAGCAAGCTGATTCAGCTGGATAATTAGAATATTGACTATGAATATCATTATAATAAGTCCAAGTACCCTATTGTGTGCTTGTTATACTTTTATACTGTAATAATTTTTTATATGCAAATGAAGTATAAAATAACATGGAAATATTACACTCAGTCTGGTCCTTTGTTAAGGCATCTTTGCTAGTGTACTAGTACTTCATTATGTGAAGTCTGATGTCTCATTGGTTGCTGTACAATTGATGTAATGATCCTTTCTGACACTCGAGGAATGCTTGCTCTATCTGCTTTGTGCCTTTGCAGAGAAACTGGAGTGGAACCCGGAATTGTGGTCCGTCCTGGAACAAGGACCAAGCCAGTCACAGAGCTCCCACCACCAAGAACAGACAAGATATATGATGTACAAGTGTTCCGGCCTCATCAAGGTAGCGTATACTGTAGACATAATATTCATATATGAATAATCTAATACACCATTTTCCTACATGCTACATCTACTTTGGAGTAAAGGCCTATAGGGGAACTAAACCTAGTGAGAGCTTTGGATGAGGATACAAGAGTTTTCTCCTTCTTAATTCTCATCTTTTCCACTGGGCCAGATAGCAGTTTCTGGGAATTTCACCCTTCATCAGTGACTCAGGGAATCTTTGTCTTCTTTTTGATCTTCTGTGAGCATGTATTCATATGTATGACTGTTGTAGGTAGAAGCTCTTGTATAATTATATATTCTGACTGAGAGAAGATCTACAGTAATATAGTAATTAATATAGATAATACGTGTATATAAATGTAACCCCTAAGGTTTGCTTTGATTTGTTTATGTTTACAGAAATGATATTCATGAGAGTGACACCTAATCACTGAGTAACAACTAGATTCATAGCTGTCTTGTAATACCTGCAGGGCCAGCTTATATTTGTGGTGTATGTGTGTGTCTGAGTCATCTATACGTATATCCCATGGCTGCACTTGCATCATCATCTCTACACTCTAACAATACATATACCCCGTTGCCGGGGCAACCGCTGGGATATAACAGTATTTAAGAAGCTATATACTGCCCTCGGATTCTTAAATTCTGTTTAAGAAGCTATATACTGCCCTCGGATTCTTAAATTCTGTTTAAGAAGCTATATACTGCCCTCGGATTCTTAAAGTCCCGCCAAAATAACGATAAGAAGCTTCGGAGTATATGTCACTTATACCACGGCGCTTCGGTGTATATGGGTTTATATACGTACTTGCCCTCGGGCGCTATGCGCCCTCGTGACTCATGCGTATAAAACCCATATACACCTCAGCGCGTGGTATAACTAATACATAATGTTTTTCTGTTCCTATCAAATGTGTTGTAGTCTTGCATAGCCAGACCTGCATATTCACTTGCTTTGACGTCTACAGTCTGGCTACGCAAACTCTATTTTTGTGCTACACAATTGAGTACAGTTCACACTAGCTAGGTGAATGATCCACCTTCTCCCATTAGACCACATCCTGCTGAGTTGTATACAGGAACTATTGTAAGCATGAGAATAAGGAGTCTTCTCTGTTATGATATACATACATAATACAAGTACACACAGAAGTCAGCATTGTTCAGTATTTGCATCATTAGTTTCTATACAAATTAACACCTTTGTATTTATTCAATTAATAGTGTGTTTCATTTACCTATCTGCCATGTGGTCACTACTATTCTCCTCCTCCTCCTCTAGCTAGTTATTGAGTTAGTTTATTTACCTGTCATGGTTTAATTGTTCACCTATTCAGGATTCAGGGTCATCGCTACCCCTACAAATGTAAACAGTCTTATGGGGCCAAGAGGAGCAGTTTATGTACCTCTAGCTCCTGTCTGTGCTAGTCTGTTTGTAATAGCTCTTTCCACTTTATTCTCAATGTTACATTGAGGGGGGTACTGGTGTCCTGGAAGTTGGGGGGCAAGATTATAAAGAAAGGCACAATTGGATGGCCAGGACTCACCTCCAGGGCAGAGAAGAAAAAAGTGACACCCCCTACCATCAACACCTGCTCAAACTGACTAATTACTGACTAATTACTGACTGATTAACTGTATGATTCCTATTACTTTCTTTACTTTCTTTATATTTTATTCACTGGGTGCCTTAATAGTAGGCTAGTAGGCTAGTGGCCTTCCCAGTCTAAATGAGATTACATTACATTACATTACACATATGTGTGCACAATATCAGAATTGAAGCTAGGAGAAGGTGTTACCATGGTAACCTTTAGCTGCAGCACCTTAGGATATTAGTAGTGTAGTAGTAATTGAAGTACATATTTGTATGCACTGTGTCTAATATTGGAAGGTGTTGCTTGTCATAAACAGAATTATAGGTAGTTTATTGAATCTTCTATGTATACAGTTGCTATTAGATCAATATGACCTCATTCCACTCTGTAAACTTTGTAGTCTTGTTTGAAACTGCCTTTTTGTTCAGAAGACAGTACACAATTACTATGAATGTCATTAGCATGTCATTAATATAGGGGAACCTAGGGTAAATCCTTTAATGTGTTATTCTCCCAACTAGATGCATGCTATGTAGTCTTTTAAATCTGAAATAAAGGGAAGATGCCATTTTGAGAATATTTTTAAAGTTCCCAAGTGTGTGCTTGCTGTAGGGCTTATAGTAAATAAAGTATTTAAGAAGTGAAACAATGTATACGTATACGTGTAATAGAATAAGGATTTCTTCTAACTGAGTCAAACTTATCTTTTGGAAGGATCTTTTAGAGCGTCTAAAGATGCAGTTTTGTTGTCTCTCTTGATCGTCAGACGTTTCGACCCCAAGGGTCTACTGCAGTGGCCTTTCAAAATATACATACTGTATATATGTGCATATGTATTCTGTGTACAATAGTACTAAGAACATACGGTATACATATACGTATATATTGCAGGCTCTATCTAATATATTAGAACATACGGTATACGTACGTATATCCCTATACAGGCTCCCTTTCAGGTCAAGGTGCAGAACTGTTTATTCGCTTTCACACTGAGGAGGAACCACGCCCCCAGTACACCATAGAGACACACGGCAACTGCGACATGATTGTTGCATTGTTGGGGCCTGATGATTACTCCAAGGTAATTAATAAAATGGCTGTGTTACATATTTAGCATGCCATGTACAGCCAGCCCAACCCTTTGTGTACTCATGCGTTAAAGTTGTAAACTCTTGCTTCCTAAGTTATATGTATGTATGTCTAAATTTGTATAATGCCAATTGCAGTTATGCAAGTTATGATATATCAGATGTCATTAATTTGCTGTCAATTGTTTTCCTATTTGATCATACGTATGTTCATCCTCTTAATGGAAGGCATCAATTGACAATTATCAATAAATGGAATCATGCAATAAATAACTAAATAACTGATGGTTGCTATAGGTTACCATGACAGTACAGAGGTGTTTTTACTAATTTCACTAGATTATAGACTAGTAAGGTAAGCTATAGACTAGGGTAAGCTATAGACTAGGGTAAGCTATAGACTAGGGTAAGCTATAGACTAGGGTAAGCTATAGACTAGGGTAAGCTATTATACAATAGGGTAAGCTATTATAGACTAGGGTAAGCTATTATACAATAGGGTAAGCTATTATAGACTAGGGTAAGCTATTATACAATAGGGTAAGCTATTATACAATAGGGTAAGCTATATATTATTTTATTATTGTATTCCAATATTTAGACTAGATTAATGATACATTTTCTATAATGTAATCCAACAGGTTATAGAGGTGAGTGATGACGGAGCAGGTGATGGAAAGAATGCCAAAATTGTCAAAGAGCTCATGCCGGATCGAGACTACTTCCTTCAGATACAGACCTTTGATCCAAAGGGAGGGGAATTTGAGTTCAGTATTTTGGGATGGTGATTGTAGTTCCATTCAATCAGCTATCATAGAACTGATTAACTGTAGTTTTGGTCAAAGATAATGTACAGAAACGTAATATTATAAATGTGAATACATGTACAGAAGATTCTGCATTTCTAGGTTTAAAGAAAATGTTGCACAAAATTGTTAATTGTGTTTAATTTGTTCAATTATGACTTATGCATGTTGAAATAGATGATAATATTAGGGACAGTCCCTTTAAACCATCATTGCAGCACCATGTTTCTTTGCCTGCATCGTCAAGCCAACACCTGCAGTAAATCAATCAACAGGATATCTCAAATGAGGCTGGAAGATGCATACAAAATACACACATGTGTACATATGGATTGATACATGATCAATTATTATTATACAGAAAAATTAAGCAAAATCCTTATAAACTGGTTAAAGTATAATGATATATATATACAACTTATATTGTTCCCCCAGCACCTGTATTATAGGAGACTGACATTATTGGCTACAAGTTTTAATGAAAGGAATTCAAAGAGAGAGAAACCAGACCACAATATGAAATCATGCCTTTATATATTGTGAGAACACAAGAAAAGGGCCACTTTGATACATACATATGTACATATATACACACAGTAGTAAAGAAAGAGGAGTTATATAAGTATATTGCACAATGCCCGTGCAAAGATGTATACGTATATAATATACATAATTCCAGTGATTATAAATTGGTAGATTCTATGACTAGCAGTGAACTGTATGATATCTGAAAGGACCAGTGGAGAACAGAAGAAGGAGAAAACTCTTGTATCCTCATCCAAAGCTCTCACTAGGTTTAGTTCCCTATAGGCCTTTTACTCCAAAGTAGATGTAGCATGTTGAAAAATGGTGTGTTTAATTATTGAGTTAGATTATATTGAACAGGAGAATACAGACCTCTGCATGTGATGTATGATATGAAAGTTAGTGAGTATTAATGTTATTACCTGCAAACCCAGTTCCACCCCTGACCAAAGGGACTATGTCAGCTTCTCTCAGCTTCTTCCCAGTCATGGGACAGATCATGTCCTTTTGAATGACCTTTTCCACACATTCCATGGTAACCACATCACCACTAAGTGGAAAATGTTTGCATAACGTGACGCACAAGAAATCCTTAAACAAAAAGTGTTGTATGTGACAGTTTACAGAACAGTTAATGTAATGTAGGATACATGAACAGATATAGTCAAACATTTAAATTACAACATTCCACAGCTTAATATAAAAATCAATGATTCAATGTATAATAAATACAAGTCTATATGTACTTAAAGAAAATTCCATGTAAGGTAAATTCCATATGCTTTTCTCTATGTAAAGTTACAGTTATGCCAACAAATTATAAATTTTATAAGATGTAATAAGAGACCAATTAAGAGTATTTGGAAATGTATTGATATGAATTAGTACGTATTTTACATGTAAATTTCACAAATAATCCATCCACTATATACATCAATAGAATAAGGAATTCTTCAAACTGCATCGGACTTATCTTTAAGATGATACATCTTTCGACTCTTTGAGCGTCTAAAAACGCAGTTTGTCTTAGTAAATCTTCTGGTTACCGACACTCAAAGAGTCGAAAGATGTACCATCTTAAAGACACTATATACGTACGTACGTATATGCATATTACTTTATAAATCTGTCCCACTGCTACCAGTATTGTGCCGATAATAATATTAACAATTTAAGCACCAAACTTTATAGAAACATCAAAAATTACAAATCTAAAACATATTTTAATATACTGCTGACATGTATATGTGGAAACATACAGACATAATAAATCACTTTCTGGATATAGACTATGCGGATTGATACGTAGGTAGATGTCTGTAAATGACTCTTGAAAGAGCACATCAACTATACAGTAGGATGAAATGTAATAATTTGTTAATCTCTCCTAATGGCATGTACCAGGTATAACCAAATATACTTGATTAATCTCACAGAAACACAGAAAGCAAAAGGAATAAATGGTGTTGACATGCTCTCAGTTGAGGTGTCCACAATGGTAGATAATCAGATACACTTTACAGGGTGACGACAGTACCCAGGGGCAAGGCTAGTGAGCCACTAACTATGAGATCAGGCCAGATAAGAATGCACAGTTATTCATTGGATATTAATCCGATCTAACCACACAATGGAACCATTTCATAACATCAGAGATAAAATCACTGCTATAACCTTACCATTTGACAAATGGTACAACAGATTGAAATAAGAAATGTGAGTTGTAAAGATTAATACCCACTTTGATGTTTGATAATTTAAGACTGGAACTTAAGAGTCATAACACTAATACTAATAAACACTAATAAATGTAAACTATGTCCATAAAGTTTAATGTTATAAATTATTGCTGATACCGTGTTCCCAAGATATGATGCATGTTAACATGTACTTTATATAAATATCCTTCTTCTAATCAAAAGGTAAATCACCTATAGTGGAGCTTGTCTAATCAGTCATCTATATCAGACCTAATGTTATAGTATCTGGCTGCATCAGTGGGGTGATCACTTTGTAAGCATTTAAATGCATATATATAAAATAGTGTGTGCGAGTGCGTGAACTTATAGAAGTGACTATCCTATAGACGTGACTATTCATACTAGAAACTGATTCCGCTACTACACAAACCATTAACAATAAGTAATTATTCCAAGCCCAATGTGTAAAATAATAAATGGACAAATTGTGTGTGGAAACTACTGTAAAAGTGTAGACAAATCAGTTTATAACTTTTCTGGCTAGGACCTATTATCATAATTGCTAATGTTAATAACAGTAATTAAAGGTGATTGTTCATAGGCCACAAGTAATCAATACACACTACAAACAGGAATATATTAACTTTTGTTTCCATATATGGTCATCAGCAGGTGGAGCAGGTCGGTGTGTACCCCTAACACAAGACATGAGATTTCAGTTGAAACAGACAAAAAACCTGTAACATCTCTTGACAAATAGAACACTTTTAATTGGAAAGTGGTCAATTTTATTTAACAATGCTGTTTAACATAATTATTGGTCTCAAAGATAAATCCACAAACATAGACCCAAAAAATAAACTGTCAAAGGCACTGTCTTGAAAAGTAAATTCCATATGATATAGATTTGTCATCACTACCTAATATTAAAGAAAGGCTAATTGAACCATTCCTTGTTAAATATTGTTCACTTTTAACATTACCCTCAGATCTACGTATATTCCCTTTGATCATGTTTGCCACTCTTAAAAAGTACAAGCAGACCTACGTACGTAGGTAGGACCGTCTTCAATCATCAGTCAAGCATGGCAATTTAAACACGTGATTCAAAACTTTAATAGTTCTACACAAACATTATTACTAACACAAAGAGTGACAAAGATGAAAAATATCTTTCCTAAGACATGAATTTAACTAAGGAAATATACATACGTGTAATATCCTGGGGTTATTACCTATAGAATTAGAACGTCCGTATAGAATACCCATTTTTATATTTGTATAATACTCTTATGACATATATATTAGTACCAATAATTGAATTGGTTTAACATAGCCCACTGGAGTTTAGTAACCAAATTTCACTGTATTTAAGTATACATGGGATCATATCTTATACGTACATACGCTCTTATATACATTTAATATATCACTATCCACATTTGTAGATATCGCCATCCTATATATATATATATTTACAAATGCAATAGAACTAAAGACATTGACACCAATTGCCTTATTGCCTTTATAAGGTTTGCAGATAAAAAGATGAATCATGAAAAGCTATTAAATAGGGCAGCTGGTAATGAGATAATTGAGTGATTTCAGTGACACATATTCATGAGATAAACGGATTGACTTCTGGTGGATCAGCTGACACAGGTTACGCACCTAGGTCTCAATACCGCAGAGGGTACCGAATTACCCAAAACATCTCCAGTGACTGGACACTTGTATCTTGCCTGTAAGAAGGGAAATAAAACGTCTAAATGTTTGAAAACAGACACTCCAACAATTTGTAAAGGAGTTCCATATCATCAAAAACAAACTTTGAAGAACACAAACGCAAACATACTTCAAGTGTACTCATTACTTCTAATTATGGGATGGTAGAAGGGTTCTATCTAGGATGCAAATTTTTGGGGGGAAGAAGGTATTGAGGAAAGTGCGAGAGCTAGCCTCCCCCCCCTCAGTAGATTTGAACCCTGGGTAGCGGACTGGTGTTAGAATGACACAGCAGTAAATAAAACAGAGAAACAGGTAAAAATACAACTTGGACCAATTGTCTGTGGATGGTTCATCTATTGCCTTTTTGATCACCTAGACACACAGTTCAGTAAATCTCTTGTGGTCACACCTTTTGGGTCTCCTTCAGTGACTGGTGTTGGCAGGTTGCTCAAGAAGCCAAAAGGTGAACCATCCTAAAGATGAGTTCAACACGGCTAGAGGACATTCTTACTCTATAATTGGTAAGACAACATGGCTCAGTCAGTTAGTAAAGGGAATAATAGGCCTTTCTACTAATTAACTCCATCATCCATCAGAAAGGATTCACAACCAAGAAGAAGACAAAGATTCCCAGGGTCACTCATGAAGGGTGGCATTCCCAGAAACAGCTATCTGCCTTGATGGAGAAGAAGAGAAGTAGAAGGAGAAGAATCTTGTATCCTCATCCAAAGCTCTCACTAGGTTTAGTTCTATATTCTAAAGTAGATGTACGTAGCATGTAAGAAAAATGGTGCATTGATTATTCATACAACCTATGGTGTTAAAGATCTGTATCCTCATCCAAAGCTCTCACTAGGTTTAGTTCTTTATTCTCAAGCAGATGTATGTAGCATGTAAGAAAAATGGTGCATTGATTATTCATACAACCTGTGGTGTTAAAGATCTCTATACAGAAATTAGACTAGGCTGGAGACAGATCAGTAACGACAGACTGCACACCTGTGCACTCAGATTATCCCTCTGCCCACCTTCAAACAGTAAAACGTGTAGTATTATCTTAACAAACATAAAAATGTGAAAAGAAATTGAGATAACACGTTTTACACTTGAAAGTACATTGGACAAGACAGTGTGATTCACATGAAGATGTGAGATATCTGATGAAAACCACAAAATGGATTCAAAAGTTGATTCAAAAAGGAATACATACTGTTCCATATATACATATATATACGTAGGTGAAAAAGATACTTTATTGATTACAGGTTTTAAGTTAACAAATTGAATAGCAAATATGTCAGAAATCCATTTCCATTATTGCTTGGAATGGATCCAATTCATCACTGGGTGCTAAAACATTCTGAGAATGAAGATGACAATTATGTGGTTTTCACTTTAGACACTTTTAGGCAAAACGTGGTTGTCACAGGAAAGTTTGGGTGTACTTTACATACATACGTAAATAATCTAATACCTTCCTTACATGCTATACATCTACTTTAGAGTAAAAGGCCTATAGGGAACTAAACCTAGTGAGAGGATACAATAGTTTCTCCTTTTCTTTCTCTTCTTCTGCTCCACTGGGCCAGACAGCTGTTTCTGGGAATTCCACCCTTCATCAGTGACCCTGGGAGTCTTTGTCTTCTTCTTGATCCTTTGTCCTATACATGCGTACACTACAAATCCACATACACAGTATAGTGTATGGTAATAAGATTAGATAGAGCACCAATAGTACGTACATATAATGTACTGTATGATAAGGATAATCAATGGAATTATTACACCAAACTAGTCAAGAGACCATTGCAAAGCTCTAACATACGTACATGTAGGTAATATATATGAAATTAATTATATATATAATCACAAATCTTCACATAATAGCAAAGGTTGAGAAATAGTCACTTCATATCCAGTAGGGGAATAAAGTCACATGTGAATAGCATTCCTGTTGCACAGAAATACAATCATCATTTTGTAAAAGTATAAACAAATACAAAGAATAATACATTTATGAAAACAAATATTTCAGCATTGACCCTATAAAAACTTGTTTCTTAAATCATTGTTGTATAAGGCCAACTGGGTAGGGCTTAGTTACCTGATAACAATGTGTGGAGATGTTAGTTGGGATAAAGAAACTGACAATTATGCAGTGAGAAAATCAAAACATTACATGGCTACACACAATTTAACAAAAGCAAAGAGACTTGCAACACCTCACATCAGTACACTATGAGACAGCTAAATTTAACAGCACTAAACCCAAAAATATTCCCAAAATGCAGTTTTCTTAACTTTATAGTCACCCATGAATATCAATACATCATTTTTCTTACATGCTACATCTACTTTAGAGTAAAGGCCTATAGGGAATTAAACCTAGTGAGAACTTTGGATGAGGATAAAATTGTTATTATAATATCATTATAACATTAGATCCTGTTACTTTTGAATTAAAGGACCCTTCCTTTGAGAAGAAACAAAATATCAATGTAAAAGTATGCATGGAGCATCCTCTAGATTGATAATTGCACTGGTTGCCAATTAGAAGATGCACAGTCTCTTAGCAACACAATGAACAAACCCACACACCCTGGGCATATTTGAACTGTCCACAGTTTAAAAGTATTTAAACAATGTACACGGGTTCATGACTTTGCCGGGTAACCTATTAGACTTTATGACACCAACTCTTCTGATAAGGAGTTCTAGGTCACTGGCAGATCAGTACACTTTACCCCTACTAATTGCTTGAAAAAGGTGTACAAAAACAATCCAAGAAGGTACAGAAATGTAGTACAGAAAAGTGGCTGTGTCTAGCAACCTTAAACTTTCAATTTAAACCTTTTCATCATAAAAATTATTACATGAGTAAGTACAAATGTGTTGAGTTCACCAATACACATATGTACGAGTACAATATGTGATCCATATACAAACACTATTATATATGGGGATATTTGCTTTGTTCATAATTAATACGGGAAGTACATATTTGAGCATCAGAAACACTTACATTTATTCTTCTCCTCCCCATTCATTGTTGAAAAAGATCTTGGACCAAAATTTCCAAAGTATTGTTTTACATAAGTATTGTCGATGCTCAAATATACGTACATACGTATACCTCCCATATTCAGAGGTACATAAGTATAATCATATAATTGCACAGACTGAATAGTTAAAGGAGTTAATGGGTTTAAATGAAATAAGATTGCTAGTAAATTGTAATTTAAATTCTCAAATTCAAGTCTGAAACAGCACTTAACAGACATCCAATGCAAGAAATGGTGGAAAAGAGAAAAGAAAATTGGTATTTCTATTATTTCATGGTACTCCAAAACATGAGATATATGTACATATCAGTAGATCTAAACATCTGAAGATCTGTACCTCTTTAGAGATTAATCCCTTCCTGTCCGATGCAATATCAGATATAATAGTAAATTTGACATCAATCAAGTCCTATGTAAGTAAATAAATGTACATAAACAGGACAGTATACTAAAAAATATAAAGAGTTTAGTAATCCATTGAAGAAGAAGAAGAAGAAAAAGGTTTCATCTTCGTGTAAAGTTCTTAGTACGTATATAAAAATAGTATGTAGTAAATTGGTGTTTTTAGAGAGCAATGAGGTGACTGGATACTGGAGAATGAGTCACATGGTTCAGCACCCACCTTCACTCTAAGAGGTCTGCCACTCATTGGGCAATAAGTCTTGGAATCCTGAAATAGAGAAAAAAAGAAAAAAATCACTACTCAATATAGTACTAGATAAAGACACGACAAGATAAGTGAGAGCTTTGGATGAAGATACAAGGGTTTTCTCCTTCTCCTTCTCTTCTCCACCGGGCCAGACAGCACTGTTTCTGGGAATTCCACCCCTTCAGCAGTGACCCTGGCAATCTTTTGAATAATTGAGTCACCGTGTGCACAGTACTACTGTACATAAGTGTGGAACTTACTGGTTTCTTAATATCAGCCTCTTTCGTTTGTGGGGTCAACGAGGGGATCCAGAAGGAGGGAAGCTTTGCCCTCTTCTTGCCATCAGGGTCGGCTTCACTCATGTTGCTGATGGAGGCACTGCTGGAGGCTTTGGTAACGAGACAGAGATACACACTAACAGTAACCCCTTATGATGACAATTGCTATGAGTAGACATGTTTACATTAATGTCTTTGTTTACCTTTATCCTTGAAGGGATCTACTGGTTTTGAAACAACACTCCCTTCTGTAACCAAAAACTTTTCAACTTTATCTTGAGCACTGGATCGAGCTACATCCCTGGACTCTTCCTAAAGGGAGTAGAATTCCATCTCTTTATATACATAAAGTGACTCAATCCTTTTTGATGATCACTTAATCCTCATTCACAACTAATATGATATATTTTTCTCCCAAACACACCATTTTACACTAGTGGGCGGGTCTAAAGGAGTGGCTAACAGTTCAGCACCTACGTAATATATTGATTGTACAAAGTCAGTAAATCCTGAAATGAACAGGGTGCTAATAGTCAACTATTTTCTCTCATTAGTCAGCCATTTTGATGGATACTGATACACAAAGACAAGTTAACCACCTCATATGTACGTAGGTTATGAAACTGTACAGACCTGTTCGCAGCTCAGGCCTGGAGGGTCTTCTGATCTCAAAGTGGAACATATAGATTAACATGTAGCATGTGATGCTTTCTCATTCGCTAGCTAGCAGTATAATAATTTGCTGGTCAGGACAGAATTCCTAGGCAAGGAGGGGTGGTTCATTCGAACCCCTTACCCCTTGCATACAAGCCTGCTATATACATAATGATAATATAATGACTACAATGTAGGAATGTAAAGTAGTCACATTAGGCTAATGCTACGAACCTTAAGACCTAACCAGTCGCAACACACTCACCTCTTTTCTTTTCTGTTGTTTCTCATACTCTTTCATTTTCCTGGCATCTGAAACAGCAGTATTGGAAAACATTGTACAGCAGTGTAAGATGTAACATTACAGCATAGTTAACCTGTACTTGTATACATGCCATTCATATACATACAATTTGTGTATACGTGTTAGGCTCCTAGATTTACCACAGTGAGTCAAGGGATCACAAATGATCAAGAAGAAGACAAAAACTCCCAGGGTCACTGAGGAAGGTGGAATTCCCAGAAACAGCTGTCTGGCCCAGTGGAGAAGAAGAGAAGTACGTAAGAAAAGAAGAAGAAGGAGAAGGTCTTGTATCCTCATCCAAAGTTCTCACTAGGTTTAGTTCCATATAGGCTTTTTACTCTAAAGTAGATATTTTAGATTATTCATATACGTATGTATAAGTATAGGAGAGCGGTCTATTATATGTATTTATATTTAGCCTCATACTGACGTCAGCCATATCTCTGAGAAGATGGCATTCATGTATTACATACCGTATTAACTCTACTACAAGCTCATCTCCAATAGAAGCCCACCTTTACAAGTTACTGAAAAATAGAAACCCAGTACCCAATATTAGCCCACTGACACACTACTAAAGTACTTATGGTATTCATACTTATCAAACATGCTGCTCTCTATACATAGTTTACGTGGAAAGATTTACCAATATGAATTGAAGGGTTGAAAAAATAAAAGCCCAGTCTCCAATAAAAGCCCGGGTTCAGAGGGGTTTGAAAAATACAAGCCCAAGGCTTATATTAGAGATAATCTGGTATTCATCTTACTTTCTCTCTTCTGATGTAAGAGACTCTCCAAAATGGCTTCCTTTTCATATAAATGACCTTCGGGGCTACAGTTGGAGAATTACAACTCAATCAATGCATAAAAATATGATGCAATCTAACAGTTTAAAATTATTTTCAGGAAATAACAAAAGAATTGTTTGGATTTATCAGAATAGAAGGAAGATATTCTACGAATATTTTGGAATTGTGACAGAAACCAAATACTTGTGGTTCAGCTAATCTTCAACTTCCAGTATTTTACATGCAGCCATTCCTAGCATCAACAATGACTACATGGGCTGGAACCACACCCTATAGAGGTAAACCCTGTGGGCGTGGTCTAGTTAAACAATAGATCATGTCATTGTGGTCAATTTACTAAACATTGAAATGTATTATTATAGTAGCAGTGCCTTACTATATGTATAAAATGTCTGTATGCTCATGCTTACGTCACTACAGGTTCTCTGCAAGGCTGAAGAGTCAAACTGCAACAATCAAAATTCTACCAAAATCAAATAAAAATCATTATCGAGATTGGTAACCAAAAAGTGGCACGTAATATATAGTACAGGTACAAGGTTTACACTTCAAATTTACATATCTGATTATAAAGTTGGTTTCAACTTTGAACAACAGACCAATCATTGGAGGATAGGAGACTTTGATCAGTAGTGTCTCCGATGATCTAAATCAATCAATGATAAGTTGGGAGAGTTAAAGAGAATCCTTTATTTAGTTACCAGGATAAAATGGAGACAGGTCAAGGGATCGATCAGAGGTATACATATCTTCTCTAACAAATTGACCTAAACTGCTGGGTAGTCACTCATAATTCACATGATGTGGTTTTTCTAATTGTAATTAGTTTATTCATTCATAATATATATATACAGTACAAGTTACAATATACTATATAATATATATATGGTCTTGCTAGTACTGTTTCATATACGTACATTAGATTGACAGGATCTAGATCTATTGCATGGACTCATATAAACATAGCTAATACAATCTACGTCATGTATATAATATATAATCTATGCAATGTACATGATGTAAATAATGTACATGATCTACGTACTCGCAAAGAATCTTTCCCAAGTCTGGCTGACTGAGAACCATACCCTGACTTAGCTACAAAAAGATAAGGTTTATATAAATATTAACTCCATAACCATTGTAAGAAATAAGCTAGAGATACTTACCTGTGTCCTTTTTCTTCTCGTGATAGCTGTAAACAGCATTGGCTGTTTGGTTTCTTCCATGACGAGTCATTTCGAACTATACAATTATTTACTATTAAACTAAATGGCAGCCATTTTTTATTACATAATCTAGTTGTCATGTCTCTATGGGTTCTATTATAGACATGACATATAGGGAGGACAAACATATTTAGTGCTGCAACTCTGTCAAATTGATAGATATAAAGCTTAAACTTGGTGTCAGCATTCACAGACATCTATAAAGCACATCTAATGAGTTTTTAAAATTTTGATGTTCACTGATATATACAGTGAAAACTGGTTAACGAGAAATTCACGGTGCAAGCCAAATCATTTCTCGTTAACAGTATTTCTTGTTATCAGATCTCCATACATGTAATGTAATGATCCAAAAGTGTATATATATATGCATATAAACACGCTTCACGCTATATAAACGCTTCGTCGATATCAGAGTAGGTTGCTTCGCCAAGACGTTTCCTACTCCCGTTGGCGCTGGAGTTTTCTACCTCGACTTTAGTCCTGTTCTTCAAGAACGTATAGACAGTGTCGAATTGGGAATATCGTACTTTTTACAAATTTCCGACTTAGAGAACCTTTTGGCGTCAATCTCTTCGAAAATTTTTATCTTGAAATCTATCGAGTAGCTTCGCTGCTTCTTCGCGACTGCCATCTTGACAAATTACAGGTGTTAATGCCTTCGCGTTAACAGGCACTTTTCGCGTAAAACGGTGTATTTAGTATGGTGAATAACCTGGTCTCGGCGAATTGTTTGTGTTAAGCAATATTTCGTGTAAAGCGACTTCGTGTTAACCAGTTTTCACTGTATATGGATATGCGATCAGAAATTATACCTATAGCTGCTTATGTTATATACCTACCATATAGTATTATAGTTTGCATCGATAGGGGTTTATAAGGATATTACATATTTAAGCATTAAAGGAAACAGTCACCAAGTTGTGTTTATAAAGTCACATTTTGAAGATGAGAGTCGTGAAATTTACTTAATACTAAATTCATTTATATACTCATTAGCATACTATATAAACTGGCTTACAAGTACATGCTACAGAAAACTGTTCTAAATAAATCAGTAGAAGAAGCTATTTAATCCATAATCCATTAGCTACAAAACTTCTGAAGGTTTTTTCATTGCTTAAGCAACCAGCCGGTCACGTACTCTTTGGCCTTGGGCACGACAGTATGCCAACCAGTCATTTGAGCCGTTATTATGTGATCAAGGGTTGGCCTGGAAAAAGAAACATCCACAGCCAGAGACTGACAGAAGGAGAGTATCTTCCCTTCTACCTTGGCATGCAAATATGCTGGATATTGCACCTGTTCGCTCTTCAGGCCATTCTTGAAAAATTTTTCAATTTCAAACTTGGCAATTTCAACATCCTCCTTGCAACCTTTGATTTCTATAACTGCTCGGTCTTGATTTTGCATCAGACTTTGCACACAGGAAGGTTTCATAACTGGGAAGGTTTCGGGGATAGTGGAAAATGCCTGCTTGAATATAGCACAATCTTCGCCTTGAGTGAAAACAAATTTTATGAGAGTAAGCATATTGAGCTTACTACGAAATAATCTAAGGAGTGCATTTTTAGCACACTCAGCACTTTCAGCTTTGGAACATATGTCTTTTCCTGTACTAAGGGATGGAAACGATACTGAACGGCAGTCATTCAAAATGGCCACATCAAAAGTCCTAAAGTGTGTTTCTTCAAGGTAGAATGCATCTTCAGGTTTCATCCTGCCTGTGTACTTTGGCCCCACAGCATGGATCAGGCACTTACAAGGAAGGGTACCGCTGCCAAGACACACTGCATTTCCAGCATACACTGTACCACATTTTGAAATGAACTCATCACATTCCTCTTGAATGCCATTGCCACCTGCTTGTAGCAAGGCAGCTGCAACACCGCTGTAGAGCTTAAGATCCTCATTGGCTGCATTTACCACTGCATCTGTGCTTTCCAACGTGAGGTCTCCTTGAACAAGCTGAATAGTGCATTGGGAGGGCCAACCTTGGGGAAGACCTTTCAATTCCCATTTTACCAAATTGGTTTTGGAATCTGAACCTCCTTGGGTTGGCAAGGTTATGGTCACGTAGTTCTTCTTCTGCAAAGATACCACAAGTGATTTCATCTTGTGACTGAGAAGGGCAGCCTGATAAAGCCTATCAACTGGCATGTCTTCTTGGCAAATGTTGCTTTTAAATTTTGCTACAGTTTCTGCTATTCTCCCCTTGACAGCATTGACTGTTCTCCCAAAGAAGCCAACTTTATCAGATTGAAAGCTCAAATTCACACCTTGCTTACTAAATGCTTGTCGAAGACGACTACCAATTAACTGCTGCAACGATCCTTCCAAAGGAATCCATTCCTCCATTTCCGGCTTCTTGTCAAAAAGAAATTCTTTCAACCTAACTTCTACATCAGCAAGTTGCTCCTGAAATCGTAAAGGAGTGCTAAGAATGAGCAAATTGCTATCAGGCCAGACCTCCACATGGACAAGCCCAGCATCTATGCTCCCCTCCCTCAGAGCTGTCCTAGCTCTTTGACACTCATCATCACTAGCTTCTAAGCTGCTAGAACGCATAGTGATGCATTCATGCAAGATTCTCTTTGCTATCTCTCTCTCATTGGGATCAACAAAGGAGAGAGTGCAAGAAAGGTCATACACATGAGACCCAAGGCTTGAATTATGTGAATATGATCTTGAAATAGGAAGCGTCTGGTGAAGGCCTCGTGGGAATGTGATCACAATGTCACATTCACCTTCTACCTCCATCTTGACAGCCTCTCTCCAAGACTGATTCCATTCATAGTTAATCTGATCATCTATCTCCAGAGAAATGGCTTCAACTTGCAAATCATTTATAATTTTAGCAATTCTTTGATATGATCTACTAACTGCCTCAGAACTGCCTTTCAGGATGATGAAAATATCTTTATCGACCTTTAGATCTGTTTGTTCTCCAATACAGGGCAATTTAACATTACACTCCCTACGGATGTCTTGTAAATCGGCAGATCTCTTGCTCTCGAGAAATTTAATCTGTGCCACATTTACAGGAATGCTTTCATTAACTAGAACATGCATCTTATAATACTCTTGAAAGTGCCGAAATGCATTTATGACATTGGCTGGCAAAAGACCTTGCATATTGAGAATACGATTCTCTTTATTGAAGGTAACGTGAACAGAATGGTGCTTTTCTACATCTTGGATTAGTGCCTCCTTTGTCTTCTTTGCCTCTTCTGCAGTGACTATCAGTCTCTTGGAGATTGGTTCGACTTCCTATAGAATAAGAGAATACACAACAGTCAACACAAATAACAACAGTCAACACAAATAACAACAGTCAACACAAATAACAACAGTCAACACAAATAACAACAGTCAACACAATTTATATGTATGCCACACCAAACACAATCACTTATAGGATCAAATTGCTTTGTTAATTCTAAGAATTTCTTTTGAAAAAATTGTAACTCCTTACTAGTATAATACAAAATTTTTGTTAGGTAGGATAAAATTCTACTTATTATAGACAAAATTTCAAATTTCACTTTAATAATGATTATTAATCAAGACAAAACATGTACACATTTCCAAGCTGGAAAGGTTTAAACATTAAATCATTCCCATGGAGCAGGAGAAGGAGAATTACTTCCTGGAAAAACATTCTAACTTTGCTCCAGGGTGTTGTTAAAAGCATTTACAAGATGACAATCTGTTGAAGACAAAAATGAATGATTGACTATACAGTATTCCAAGTAGTTTTGCTATAAAGCAATGAATTGAGAACTAGAGATCACACTTACATTTAGCTGATCACAGACTGAGTCAAAGTCTGCTCTTGCTTCTTTGTTGGTGCAATAAACATGTACCCTGACATGGAAATCTTTCTTCTTTGTTTCAGGATCTCTCTTGGTCTGGCTGCTCAAGACTAATGTTACATCGTAATTATCTTTCAATTCTTGCACCAAACCATTAAGGTCCTGCATTAAATTCTTCTGAGAGACAGTATACTCAAAGGATTGATCTGCTAGGATTTTAAGCAAGCCATTTTGGCGAATCGCTGATGCTGCACTTTCAATACTTGTTTCTGGTCCAATCAGCAAAGCTTGTCCTTTCGAAAGCTTTAGTTCTACACCTAATACCTCAAGGAGTGCCTGAATCTCTGATCCTTGATTACTTGGATTCTTAATAAGAATTTCTTCCAGGAAATACCTCTGCTCTGCAGTACATTCTAATGGTGCAGTTTTTGTTGTTTTCAGTGTCGGCTGTGAGGTGGATCTTAGGATATCACAAACCTTTCTCACCGAGGTTTTGCAAAAGCCTTGAATAGCAATTTCATTTTGTCTGGTGTCAACCATAATTGAGACGTTGTGCTCCTCTTCCAATGATTTAGAATTGTAGTCCACATCATCCTTCAAGGTTGCACTGAGACTAGCAGTCAGTGCCAACGTCTCAGTGACGGGCGAGAGGAGAGCCTTGTGGACCTGTTTGAGTTGCTTCCTGTTCAAGCCTGCAAGCTTGACATTGATGTTACCCTTCTGAGAAGAAGCAATATTAGGCAGCCTTGGAAATTTACCAGAGTCGCAGTACATAACCACTTGGAAGTTGGCATCAGAAATCCATTTCAGAGCAACTGGAATCAGACAAGATGGAAGAGTTATCTTCTCTGGTTTCAATACAATGGCATCCAATTTGACTGTGATCTTAAGGCGAGCTCTGTTGACATCTCCATTTCCTGAAAGGGTTATCTCACTGCAGCCTTCTTCAAAACCGAGTACATTTATACCGCACTCATCCTCAAGCTCTTCACAGAGGTCGGGACAAAGTTGAATCAAGACAAACAATTTGGTCCTAGACAAATTAACAAAAGTAGAGATTAAAAAAATTGTGTTAATAGTAATCTTGTGCATCAAAAGTACAGAACGTAATGTAATGCATATTAAAGAGGAACACAGGTCATGTATGAATAATTGAAGTGGTAACTAAACTGCTGCCGATTACAAGCAAATATCATACATGATTAGGAAAATACAAAAGAAGCCATTACTGAGAATTGAAACCCTAAAGAGCTGGCTTTGACCACCAGTGCTCTGCCACTGAAATACAATTACAAAAGCAATCCTCTATTCATGCTGCCCCCTTATACCAAGACCAGAAGTCTCCAAATACATATAGTACAAGATAAAAATTTAGAGATACGACCTCATCTGTGCAGTATGTATGAGACTGCACCATTTTCCTTACCTGTCTACAGCAATCTTCTTGTCCAGCTTCTCCATAAAGCACTCCCTAGCACTTTCTACAGCAACCTGAACACCAACTATGATCAAAGTGAAGGGACTTTCCCTCTTTTCTATGTGAATATTGGGGTTCCCCTTATATGGTCGTAGGAGATCTTGATACAGGGACTGTCCGGTCTCTTCTTTGACAGTGACTAGCTGGTTCCACTGCGATGCAGTCAGTGAGAGACTTACGTCAGACACTTGGGAGATGTAGTTGTCAAAGAAAGGATCTACCAAATCATCAGAACCCCCCACCAACAGGATCTCGTCTTTGAAATCGAGAGTAAGACCTTTTTCCATAGCTTCCCTGATTTCTCTTTCAAATCTCTCCATAAAGAATTTGTAAAGCCACTCTGACATTTGCTTCTCTTTAGTGAACCTTTCAGAGATATTCCTGGTGGGTGAAGAGACCCTTGGAGAAGATTTTGTAAGAATTTGTGTTCTAATTCTGACTCCCTCTAATTCTCTTCCACTTAGGTGCTTAGCAACATTATTGGCAGCTTCCAATGAGGTACAGTTTACATATGCAAAATTGTAGGTATATTTAGTTGTAATAATCTTTGTAAACAAGACCCCACTGATACCGTGTATTTCCTTTTTTAATCTGGTAACTGAAATGGATTTTCCCAGATTATGAAGCTTAACACTTGCACTGCTGCCTCCCTGGGCAAACTGCTTGCGAGAAGAAGCTGAAGATTCTGAGTAATTGGAGGCAGTATCACTTGCTTCATCAGCTTTCGAAGGTTTACGAGCTCCATCTTTCTGTAGACTGGCAAACACATACAGACCCGAGTACTTCCTACCATTGATTCTATCCACTAGTAGTCTGGCATCTTGTTCAGTCAGACAGTTTACATGAGCATAGTTTGGCTCATTCTGGCATTCATGCAGAAAGACACTCTCCACCTTTGGAAGAAATTCTTTTATAATGTCAGCTAATTGGTCTTCAGATATGCTTGAGTTTATGTTACGAATGATTACGGCAAGGCCAGGATCATGTCTACTGGGTCCTTTGGGCTTGCTAGCAGTGCTTTTGGATCTGTTGTTGCTTTTCTTCTTCTTCTTGGAGTGCTGTGGGTCAGTTGGTGACTGAGAATGGATAGTTCCTGGGGGAAACTGTCCCAAATGAGATTCAGGGCGTTGGCTAGAAGGAACTGAATGAAAATCAGGAGGAGGTTGAAAACCAGACCCAGGGTAATGAGGGCCTTGGAGGCGATTCTGAGGACTTTGAGCAAACATGGGTCTAGTTGGACCAGTAGGAGGGACCCGAGGAACTGGATATTGTCCCTGGGGCCCTGAAAACTGTCCCTGGGGTCCTGAAAAATGTCCCTGGAGAGGTGGGTATTGTCCCTGGAGACCTTGGCTTTGTCCCACATTTGGTGAATGAAAACTATCATCATAGGCTGGTGGTGGATCATAGTTTGGGTATGCTGGTGGAAGAGGTTGTGGTACAGAAGGGTGTGGTCCAGAAGGGTGTGAACTAGAAGGGTGTGGCATTAGGGTATCAGATTCTGTTTTTGGATCTCTATTTGACTCAGCACTGTTCCACTTCTTTACTACAATCACATATCCTTTGATTTTAGTTTTATTGAATTGAGAAATGGCTTCCTCCAGGATATCACTGGAAAAGAAAGCTACTTTCCCAAATCTGGTATTTTTCTTTGTAGTGTGTATCTTCACAGAATCAGGTAGAATACGGGACTTTATACTATTAAAGTGCCTCTCCAGGTCACTGATGCTAATTGTCTCAGGGAGATTATAGCCAATATAGGCAGTTGGCCAGCCATCTTGGCTACTTGGGATAACCGTAGCTTCTGTTGGGTCTGTTTTACCAGAAGAAGATTCTTTCTTCTTCTTCTTTCTAGTCTTTGGCTGCTTTGACTTAGCTGGAGAGATAGGTTTGGAAGGCCTTTCTCCCCACTTCTGTACACTAATGGTATACCCATTCAATATTGTATTGTTGTACTGGGAAATGGCTCGGGCAAGAGCCTCGGGAGACGTAAAGGAAATCTTTGCTATTCTGTTTTTATTCTTGGCATAAAACACACGTACCGATTTGGGCTTAATACTCCCATGGATTGCTTTGAAATGATTGTATATGTTACCAGTTGTAATACCATCTGGTAAACTCTGACCAACATAGGCAACATAGGACTTTTTAGGCTGAGTCATATTGGAAGCATGAGACGATGCTTGTGAGGATGTATCACTGTCTTCATCTTCCGAGCTCTCTTCCTCAGCTTCACTGGAATCATCAGACGGCTGAACTCCAAGGACTCCGAAAAAGGCCTTCATATCTGTCTTCTGCCCTCCAGTGTCACTGGTCTGGAGGGCGGGAAGAGGTGACTTCGCTTTATTCTGTTTTTCGTTACCAGTCCAGGTATTTACAGTTATCTTGAAAGAGTGCACTTCGAGCTGATTGTAATTCTTACAACACGCCTCGGCTGCTCCTATGCTAGTGAAGGCAATCTTGGCGAATCTATTCTTTGGCCTTTCTACTATCGTGCTGTGGTCCGCATCGATGTGCCGCTTTAGGGCTTGAAAGTGATGAATTAAATCATCTAATGAAATGTTCTCTGGAAGTTTGTGGCCAACATAGACATACGTGAGAGAAGGAACGTCTTCACGAGCTGGAATGCCGGGACTGGCTGAACTCCTAAACGAGTAGAAATTTTAGATGGATTAAAAAGTATACACTTAAACCATATTTATGCCACACAATTTTGTTAGGAAATCACTCAGTGAATGGCATATATACATTTCTTAGGAGGCATTTGTCATTTTACTCACATTCTTGGAGTATATTTACTTTCTGCGTGTGTAAAATATAATCGGCTTCAATTCACTTTCAACAGGACGTCGTCCTTGAACTTGTAGTTTATAAAAATGGCTGCGCTGAACATATATACGAAATACCCTATATAGTGTCAGCTACCTATATCATAGAGTACGGTAGTACTCTATAAGTAGGGATGGCCGAAAAAAAACATGGCCGCCCTATTCAATGTATTATCAATTAACACCTCATAAATCAACAACGTTCAGATTTTCGGTTGCATTCGTGTGTTTGCAGTCGTTTTTGCATGCTTTTCTAAACGCCAAAACATGTTACGATGCTCTACAACCTTCGCAAAGTGGTTAAACCGAAATAGGCCAAATTCTGCAATTCCTCATTTTTTCTTCTTCTTCTTCTTCTTCTTCTTCTTCTTCTTCTTCTTCTTTTTTCAAATGAGCTAGCGCTAACATGCGAACTTACGCAGGTACATACAAATACTAAATCGTCATGAATGTTTCCGAACTATGGAATAGGCTACCCTAGATTTCAACGCGCTCCAACCGAAGCGTGTTACTTTTGAAAGTGCCAAATTTAGGGCCTCTTTGAACGCCATTTTTTAATTAAGTTTCAAATTCTCTGTATATAAAATAAGTAACCCGAATGAGTAATATTTGTGGTACTGCCGTTACCCGCGATCGAATTTCTTAGTCGCTTTGCAGGGCCTATATACAGTCGTATTCTTAACGATTATGGACCCTTTAATATCCTAAACTGAATGTTAAAGAACGGTAGAAAACATCTTATCAAATTTGGGATCTTTTCGGACGCCATTTTTTAATTTAGAGCTCTCTATTATATCGTCTATTCTGCTACTTTATTTCGAGTTTTCGCCAAGAAAACTTTCAAAACAAATATTAACAAGAAAAAAGGAGCAATACAAGTTAAATAAAAACATTCAAAAATGAAGTTAAAAGTAGGGATGGCACTATAACAGTGATTGGCACATCTAGAAAAAGTAACGAAACAAGAAAGTGATCATATGGTAAGGCTAACATTGCAGAAGTGGCATACTGAAACTTAACTATACACATCACTTCTATGTTTGGGCGCATCGATCCCTACTTCTAGTATATCCATGATGCGCCCAAACATAGAAGTGATGTGTATAGTTAAGTTTCAGTATGCCACTTCTGCAATGTTAGCCTTACCATATGATCACTTTCTTGTTTCGTTACTTTTTCTAGATGTGCCAATCACTGTTATAGTGCCATCCCTACTTTTAACTTCATTTTTGAATGTTTTTATTTAACTTTAACTATATAGTTACGTACGTAACGACGCCATCCATGTGTAACTATTTACGCAGAACTTCTCAAATTGAAAAAGTACATGAATCAGAATGCACGAAGTATGTCCCTGATATTATTACGGGACATACTTCGTTTAGACACAAAGTTCCAATCCAATCCCTAATCCTTTCACATATCAAACACAACAATAATTTATGTGTAAGAACTGAAATTATTTTGACTTATAAAACTGCTCAACTAGATCTTCAGCCTCTCTTCTATGTCCTACTGTTATTAAAACTACAAAAAGACTTTTCAAATTTCTCTCTCTGCCACCAGTATTCCTTGCCTCCCGTAACCATTCGCCAAGCATCTGCAGACATTTTTGCTGGTTGTTTATACTTTCTGCCTTTATATTTTCAATTTTATTTTGTGAAAATCCTAGGCCATAGGCAATTTCTTGCCATTTTCTGTTCAATGGTTCACATATGTTTAACTGCAGAAAAGCCATGTCCGTCTTCTCACTCAGCTGCGCATCCAAGTTGTACCTACGTATGTGGAGACTAGAATTACTACCAGCACTAGTGTGCCGTTGTCTACGGCAACAGCACCTCAGACTTCTACCTTGGCTACTGTCCTCATCTCTGGGCTATAACTAATACATATAGTATACTATATAGGCAAACTATATAAAAACTATACGGACAGAGGCAAACTATATAAGGATATATATGGATATACATATACTATTATGTGGACTTAAGCAAACTACTGATATATACACGGATATACATATTATCTGGGCAGTGTGGGACCAAAGGGTGCCTGTAACTCTAAATTTGCCCATAACTCAGAAACAATACTGAATTGGATGCCATCTGGATCTTCTGCTTTACCGAAACTTAAAGATTAAATATAGCACTAACAGCAAGTCAGTGATAAAAATGGACGCTCGTACGGAAAATATGCCCCATAGATTGAGGTGACCGTAGCTTAGATACATGATTAGGAAAATACAAAAGAAGCCATTACTGAGAATTAACCCTAAAGAGCTGGTTTGACCACCAGTGCTCTGCCACTGAAATACAATTACAAAAGCAATGCTCCATTCATGCTCCCCCGTTTACTAAGACTAGAAGTCTCCAGATACACACAAAATAGCGGTCCTTTAGTACAAGATAAAAATTTAGAGATACGACCTCTTCTGTGCAGTATGTATGAGACTGCACCATCTTTCTTACCTGTCTACAGCAATCTTCTTGTCCAGCTTCTCCATAAAGCACTCCCTAGCACTTTCTACAGCAACCTGAACACCAACTATGATCAAAGTGAAGGGACTTTCCCTCTTTTCTATGTGAATATTGGGGTTCCCCTTATATGGTCGTAGGAGATCTTGATACAGGGACTGCCCGGTCTCTTCTTTGACAGTGACTAGCTGGTTCCACTGCGATGCAGTCAGTGAGAGACTTACGTCAGACACTTGGGAGATGTAGTTGTCAAAGAAAGGATCTACCAAATCATCAGAACCCCCCACCAACAGGATCTCGTCTTTGAAATCGAGAGTAAGACCTTTTTCCATAGCTTCCCTGATTTCTCTTTCAAATCTCTCCATAAAGAATTTGTAAAGCCACTCTGACATCTGCTTCGCTTTAGTGAACCTTTCAGAGATATTCCTAGTAGGTGAAGAGACTCTTGGAGAAGCTTTTGTAAGAATTTGTGTTCTAATTCTGACTCCCCCTAAATCTCTTCCACTTAGGTGCTTAGCAACATTATTGGCAGCTTCCCATGAGGTACAGTTTACATATGCAATATTGTAGGTATATTTAGTTGTAATAATCTTTGTGAACAAGACTCCACTAATACCTTGTATTTCCTTGTTTAATCTGGTAACTGAAATGGATTTTCCCAGATTATGAATCTTAACACTTACACTGCTGCCTCCTTTGGTAAACTGCTTGCGAGAAGAAGCTGAAGATTCTGAGTAATTAGACGCAGTATCACTTGCCTCATCAGCTTTTAAAGGTCTACGAGCTTCACCTTTCTGTAGACTGGCCAACACACAAAGACCGGAGTACTCCCTGCCGTTGATTCCATCCATCAGTAGTCTGGCATCTTGTTCAGTCAGACAGTTTACATGAGCATAGTTTGGCTTATTCTGACATTCATGCAAAAAGACACTCTCCACCTTTGGAAGAAATTCTTTTATAATGTCAGCTAACTGGTCTTCAGAAATGTTTGGGTTTATGTTACGAATGATTACGGCAAGGCTGGGATCATGTCTACTGGGTCCTTTGGGCTTGCTAGCAGTGTTTTTGAATCTGTTGTTGCTTTTCTCCTTTTTATTGGAGTGTTGTGGGTCAATTGGTGACTGAGAATGGATAGTTCCTTGGGGAAACTGCTTGCGAGAAGAAGCTGAAGATTCTGAGTAATTAGACGCAGTATCACTTGCCTCATCAGCTTTTAAAGGTCTACGAGCTTCACCTTTCTGTAGACTGGCCAACACACAAAGACCGGAGTACTCCCTGCCGTTGATTCCATCCATCAGTAGTCTGGCATCTTGTTCAGTCAGACAGTTTACATGAGCATAGTTTGGCTTATTCTGACATTCATGCAAAAAGACACTCTCCACCTTTGGAAGAAATTCTTTTATAATGTCAGCTAACTGGTCTTCAGAAATGTTTGGGTTTATGTTACGAATGATTACGGCAAGGCCAGGATCATGTCTACCAAATCCTTTAGGTTTTTTAGCAGTGTTTTTGAATCTGTTGTTGCTTTTCTCCTTTTTATTGGAGTGTTGTGGGTCAGTTGGTGACTGAGAATGGATAGTTCCTTGGGGAAACTGTCCCAAAGGAGATGCAGGGCGTTGGCTAGAAGGAAATGAATGAAAATCAGGAGGAGGTTGAAAACCAGACCCGGGGTAATGAGAGCCCTGGAGGCGATTCTGAGGACTTTGAGCAAACATGGGTCTAGTTGGACCAGTAGGAGGGACCCGAGGAACTGGATATTGTCCCTGGGGCCCTGAAAACTGTCCCTGGAGAGGTGGGTATTGTCCCTGGGCCCCTTGGATTTGTCCCACATGATGCGAATGAAAACTATCATCATAGGCTGGTGGTGGATCATAGTTTGGGTATGCTGGTGGAAGAGGGTGCGGACCAGAAGGGTGTGGTCCAGAAGGGTGTGGTCCAGAAGGGTGTGGTCCAGAAGGGTGTGGTCTAGAATGGTATGGTCCAGAAGGGTGTGGTCCAGAAGGGTATGGTCCAGAAAGGAGTGGTCCAGAAGGGTGTGGTCTAGAATGGTATGGTCCAGAAAGGTGTGGTCCAGAAGGGTGTGGTCCAGAAGGGTGTGGTCCAGAAGGGTATGGTCTAGAAGGGTGTGGTCCAGAAGGGTATGGTCCAGAAAGGTGTGGTCCAGAAGGGTATGGTCCAGAAGGGTGTGGTCCAGAAGGGTGTGAACTAGAAGGGTGTGGCATTAGGGTATCAGATTCTGTTTTTGGATCTCTATTTGACTCAGCACTGTTCCACTTTTTTACTACAATCACATATCCTTTGATTTTAGTTTTATTGAATTGAGAAATGGCTTCCTCCAGGAAATCACTGGAAAAGAAAGCTATTTTCCCAAATCTGGTATTTTTCTTTGTAGTGTGTATCTTCACAGAATCAGGTAGAATACGGGACTTTATACTATTAAAGTGACTCTCCAGGTTACTGACACTAATTGTCTCAGGGAGATTATAGCCAATATAGGCAGTTGGCCAGCCATCTTGGCTACTTGGGATAACCGTAGCTTCTGTTGGGTCTGTTTTACCAGAAGAAGATTCTTTAGACTGTGTCATACTGGAAGCATGAGACGATGCTTGTGAGGATGTATCACTGTCTTCATCTTCCGAGCTCTCTTCCTCAGCTTCACTGGAATCATCAGACTTAGCTGGAGAGATAGGTTTGGAAGGCCTTTCTCCCCACTTCTGCACACTAATGGTATACCCATTCAATACTGTATTGTTGTACTGGGAAATGGCTCGGGCAAGAGCCTCGGGAGACGTAAAGGAAATCTTTGCTATTCTGTTTTTATTTTTGGCATAAAACACACGTACCGATATGGGCTTAATACTCCCATGGATTGCTTGGAAATGATTGTATATGTTACCAGTTGTAATACCATCTGGTAAACTCTGACCGACATAGGCAACATAGGACTTTTTAGGCTGAGTCATATTGGAAGCATGAGACGATGCTTGTGAGGATGTATCACTGTCTTCATCTTCCGAGCTCTCTTCCTCAGCTTCACTGGAATCATCAGACTTAGCTGGAGAGATAGGTTTGGAAGGCCTTTCTCCCCACTTCTGCACACTAATGGTATACCCATTCAATACTGTATTGTTGTACTGGGAAATGGCTCGGGCAAGAGCCTCGGGAGACGTAAAGGAAATCTTTGCTATTCTGTTTTTATTTTTGGCATAAAACACACGTACCGATATGGGCTTAATACTCCCATGGATTGCTTGGAAATGATTGTATATGTTACCAGTTGTAATACCATCTGGTAAACTCTGACCGACATAGGCAACATAGGACTTTTTAGGCTGAGTCATATTGGAAGCATGAGACGATGCTTGTGAGGATGTATCACTGTCTTCATCTTCCGAGCTCTCTTCCTCAGCTTCACTGGAATCATCAGACAGCTGAACTCCAAGGACTCCGAAAAAGGCCTTCATGTCAGTCTTCTGCCCTCCAGTGTCACTGGTCTGGAGGGCGGGCAGAGGTGACTTCGCTTTATTCTGTTTTTCATTGCCAGTCCAGGTATTTACAGTTATCTTGAAAGAGTGCACTTCGAGCTGATTGTAATTCTTACAACACGCCTCGGCCGCTCCTATGCTAGTGAAGGCAATCTTGGCGAATCTATTATTTGATCTTTCTACTATCGTGCTGTGGTCCGCATCGATGTGCTGCTTTAGGGCTTGAAAGTGATGAATTAAATCATCTAATGAAATGTTCTCTGGAAGTTTGTGGCCAACATAGACATACGTGAGAGAAGGGGCGTCTTCACGAGCTGGAATGCCGGGACTGGCTGAACTCCTAAACGAGTAGAAATTTTAGATCTTAAACCATATTTATGCCACACAATTTAGTTAGGAAATCACTCAGTGAATGGCATATATACATTTCTTAGGAGGCATTTGTCATTCTACTCACATTCTTGGAGTATATTTACTTTCTGCGTGTGTAAAATATAATCGGCTTCAATTCACTTTCAACAGGACGTCGTCCTGGAACTTGTAGTATATAAAAATGGCCGCACTGAACATACGAAATACCCTATATAGTGCGTCAGCTACCTATATAACTATAGTTACGGTAGATGGCACATGTACAGAGTACTGAAATGATTACGCAATAACAATAATTTATGTGTAAGAACTGAAATTATTTTGACTTATAAAACTGCTCAACTAGATCTTCAGCCTCTCTTCTATGTCCTTCAGTTATTAAAACTACAAAAAGACTTTTCAAATTTCTCTCTCTACCACCAGTATTCCTTGCCTCCCGTAACCATTCGCCAAGCATCTGCAGACATTTTTGCTGGTTGTTCATACTTTCTGCCCTTATATTTTCAACTTTATTTTGTGAAAATCCTAGGCCATAGGCAATTTCTTGCCATTTTCTGTTCAACGGTTCACATATGTTTAACTGCAGAAAAGCCATGTCCGTCTTCTCACTCAGCTGCGCATCCAAGTTGTACCTATGTATGTGGAGACTAGAATTACTACCAGTACTAGTGTGCCGTTGTCTACGGCAACAGCACCTCAGACTTCTACCTTGGCTACTGTCCTCATCTCTGGCCTATAACTAATACATTAATATACTATATAGGCAAACTATATAAAAACTATATACAGACATAGGCAAACTATATAAGGATATATATGGATATACATATACTATTATGTGGACTTAAGCAATATACACACACATATATATACACGGATATACATATAATAGTAAAACCTCTCTTATCCGGGCAGTGTGGGACCAAAGGGTACCCGTAACTCTAAATTTGCCCATAACTCAGAAACAATACTGAATTGGATGCCATCTGGATCTTCTGCTTTACCGAAACTTAAAGATTAAATATAGTGCTAACAGCAAGTCAGTGATAAAAATGGACACTCGTATGGAAAATATGCCCGGTAGATTGAGGTGCCCGTAGCTTAGATGACTGGATAATCGAGGTTTCACTGTACTATATAGTACAGGCAAACTGTATATAAATAGAGGCATACTGTATAAAGATATATGTATACTATAGGTCAAACTTATTTGATACATGCAGTACAACTCCAAAGAACATACAAACATATAATTACTTTCAAAACATATGTAAATGGTTTGTTAGATATTTATCGCAATACATGTACTACGTATGTAATTGTCACTTTAACCATAGCCATTGATTAGGTCATACAAATATATAATCATATCATTGATGTAGACATACTTACTTTTTGTTATTTATTTCAACAACAGCCGTATAAGTTAAATCATATTTTGGAATGTCAGCAGTGCCTATATATGGATATAGGGATATCAGCAGTGCCTATATATGGATATAGGGACATCAGCAGTGCCTATATATGGATATAGGGACATCAGCAGTGCCTATATATGGATATAGGGACATCAGCAGTGCCTATATATGGATATAGGGACATCCGCAGTGCCTATATATGGATATAGGGACATCAGTAGTGCCTATATATGGATATAGGGACATCAGTAGTGCCTATATATGGATATCAGTATATATACACCTTCTATGGTACTCAAAAAGCTGCTGGTCCATATATTAGGACTTCAAAAACCTCTATAAAATCTCCCCTGCTACAAGTAACTGCTCATCTATAAAAGTTATATCTGTATAAGTTTCATTACAAAGCTGAGCAGTTACTGTCCAGATCAGTTAATATTTGATACATGCAGTTAAGTACACATGACACATTCAATCATATACTTGTTGATCCAGTTTGTCTCTGCAGAAGGTCTTTCAGCTGTAAATAGAGTTAAAGAAATGTAATTAATATAAAGAAATAAACAATTATGTGTTAGGAATAATCATTTTGATAGTTTTACTGAAATATTTAATTGAAATGTAGAGCTACTGAGAATTTGATAACTGTACTTCGGTATACAAACGTGTTACACAGTTCAGGTACAAAGCACTCCTCTATGCATGAAAATGGATCAAGACTATAAACATACATGATGTAACGGCAGCTTTGGGTCATCTACTAATCTTTCAAACACCTCCAAATGTACGGGAACCGTTTTAGCGGACATACAGAGAACCTGACAAAAGTTTTCAAACGTTTCTAGGGTTCCTCCGTCGTATAAATATTTAAGAAGCAAACGGTTAGCGCCTTTCTTTGTGGTCGATCCCAGAATCTCATCCATAGTTGAGCTTCCGATTACTGGCTTTCCTTCAAAACCTTCAAAGAGATCGTCTACTATTTTCTGAGTGTTCAGCGTCTCCAGAAGGTATCCCCAGTGATTTCTTCTGATCACTTCTTTCCATGATGGCATATGCGAGGAAGCCATTTGCAGGGTGATGGTACAATATATACGTATATATATCCAAATTACGTAATACTATCAAATGTATTGCGTAATACTGATATGTGCCATTACCCCATTTGAATAACACAGCTATCAGATGGTGAGGCCTCTAGAGAACATACAGAGAAAATGTAGTCTCACTAAAATACCCCCTAAAGTAGATGTAGCATGCATGTAAAAAATTGGTGTAGCAGGTTATTTGTGTAAAGTAGTTACTAAATCTTTTTACTTAAACTTCTCTACATGGCTATTTACTATCCCTGTGGGATTAGGGGAAACACCTTGTGTATTTGATTTGAATTGAGTTACTAAATTCATACATCAAACAAAATAGACAGTTTCAATTTCCAAAGTCATTTATATTGACAGTTAAATATTAGTGCACACACATATAGCTACATAAAGTATTGGAGTTAATTGCACTGTGCCTAAGAAACGGCTATGATGGAGAAATGAATATCGCTGGAAAATATTACACCAACAACTGGGAGACGATCACTGGTTGCCATTCAATGGGACTTCAGTCCCCCAAGCCTAGATAAGACTTTGATCATATGGTTGGTTTGGTGTAATATTTTCCATTGATATTCATTTCTCAAAAGTATAGCTTATGACAGTCAAAATTGAGTCACAACTCTTTAGCGCCTTCTCTTTTCTTTTTCTCTGTGGCTCCTTTTTCTATAGTGCTCATGTCAATTATTTGCTCTCTGTAGTTGTTCTTATTTGGGAGGACATAGAGGGCTAAACACTCGATCAGGGTTGCCGTTAAGGTTAATAAACCAATGCTGGAAGCCAATTTAATGACCAGCGATGATGCAGAAAACATTCCTATAAGATAATGATAACAAGAGACAATTTTATGCCAAAACCATGATGTATACTGGACAATGCTACAGCAACCCTTAATTTAGACAAAATCTCTGTTCTTTTTGAAAAATTGTGGTAGCAAAGTAAATGGAAGTGTGACATTCTATACTACGTTACTACCAAATAGGCTGTACATTGTTAGTGTATGGTAATAACTAGTTGCACATAGCCGAAGCATAAAAGGTTCCACTTGTCTATTCCACATATATGCCTACAGCTGGTTCATCATAGGTGGATACATGTCCACTGTCTCACCTAGGCTTCCTGATTGTTCAAATTCTATTCGAACTGCATATCTTTTTCTCTGCAATCTGTAAATAGGACTGCTAAGGAAATGGATCTTCTCCCCAACTGTATGGATGTCCCTGACTGGCTGGACCTCTTTAATAACATAGTCAACATACGGCACTCTCCTTACAAAGTAGGAATACTCTATGTCCCTGTATGAGGAAGTCATTCATATAATATATTCACTGGACAGGATGGGGTGGAATGGGACAGGATGGGGTGGAATGGGACAGGATGGGGTGGAATGGGACAGTATGGGGTGGGATGGGACAGGATGGGGTGGAATGGGACAGGATGGGGTGGAATGGGACAGGATGGGGTGGAATGGGACAGTATGGGGTGTGATGGGACAGGATGGGGTGGAATGGGACATGATGGGGTGGAATGGGACAGGATGGGGTGGAATGGGACAGTATGGGGTGTGATGGGACAGGATGGGGTGTGATGGGACAGTATGGGGTGTGACGGGACAGTATGGGGTGTGATAGGACAGGATGGGGTGTGATAGGACAGGATGGGGTGTGATAGGACAGGATGGGGTGGAATGGGACAGAATGGGGTGGAATGGGACAGGATGGGGTGGAATGGGACAGGATGGGACAGGATGGAGTGGGATTCATACATACGTTGTCCCAAACCAGGTCCTCCTCCAATTGTCATATCTAATGGACACTCTGAGAACACAACCCCTCCTTCGAAAAGACTCTCCATTGCCACTAATAGAATCAGTAATATTCTCCAAACTATCTACTCCAGCAGCCATCAGCAACTCCTTCACAGTTATCTAAAACACAATCATCAGTTGAAACAAAAATAAAAATCATAAAATTATTCCTAGAAATATCAATTGTTTCAATATATTATGTAACAATTCCATCAATGTCTACATGCTACATATATAAACATACTACACTCTGATCATTAGACAAAATAGTATATACAATACACACTGGCAATCAGTGACAGAGCTCAAAGTAGTAGGTCCAGCCTCTTTTGTGTCTCACTTCCCTCTTACCTATATTATGCACATAAAAACAGTTGTGGTTTCCTTATCTCTTATAGATTATTTAAAACAGCCAAAATCTATATACAATCAGTATGCACTTGGAAAACTAAACTTACATTGTAATGTAAATATATAATCATTTAGCATATATGGTACAAGTTTCAAATTAGATTTGAAATCAGAACATTTTAACATTACATGTACCTTGTCCGGTTTGCCATCTTTACCAGTCATCTGCCTAATGACAGAGCCATCTGAATTCAATAGATATCCATTCATCAACCTGTGAGAAGCAGCCAGGGCTTCCTGACCTCTCTCGTCTGTAAACCGTGTTGCCACTACTGAGTGGTCTACTTTGAGAAGGACATACTCGGGATTAACAGTGAAATACTCTTCCTCAGATATATCCTCATAAATAGTTCCTTCTTCCTGGAAAGACTTTTGTGCCCTCTCCGAGTCTTCATTTCCTTCTGTTACGTGGGAACTGTGCAATCGTTGCCATTTGTCCTTTGCTCTGGTTGTAATAGTCAGAGCTCGGGAGTCCCAGGGCCACGTCATCTCTTGACTGTCCATAAAGTTACATTCTATTCCATCTCGACAGTATGGCAGTAAATCTACATCATATGTTGGGGGAGCATCCAATTCATCTTTGACCAGCAATCTGATTGTTCCGTGAGGATTAGTATCAAACTGCAGAAAGCAAAGAATTGAAAACACTGTACTATGAAAACTTAAACATACAAAGAAATATACAAGCAGTGAAGTTTTCATTCCAAATTTCCTAATTTGTAGCATCATTTAATTAACAAAGTTGTCTACTTATAAATGATGAATGCATTTGCTATCAATTCAGTATTCATCAAAGAAGCCAAATTTTTGCATATAGTACAGAATAACTCTCAAATTACGCACACAATGGAGTTTGAACACACTAAATAGACAGTTGCGATCTATACGCTATACTTTAAAGATTTGCCTCTTCTCAACCTGACTTACATCCAAGTATCCCTTCCAAAGAAAGAGTTCGAAAAGAGTAAAAAGAAGTATAAGGCCCACCAGAATGTAATATATTAAACCCAGCCTCCTGTCGGAAAGAACAACATACTTCGGGGTAACGTAGTGCAGAAGCCCTATTCGCGCCATTTTATCCAGATAAGCATTGCGCAGTTGTGGTTTTGAATACTACAGTATATGACTGCTTGGTGCCCTTAAACGCCGTTTGTAAACGTGTAACCAACTGCACTGATCTTTGTTTCAAGAACTATAGTGATTTAAAACGTAAAACGTACATGTATAGGAGTAGGTAAAATAATTTGTGGACGGCCAATTAGCTAAGTATCTTTATATACGTAATCGCTGGAAAAATCTCAGTATTATAGAGATTCTTTCAGGTGTACATTTTATCGTACAGATCGAGAATAGAAAATAAAATAATTTGCAACATGCAAGAAAGGGACCTTTCGTTGTGCTGCATGCATGGGCATGCCCTACCGTCAATGAGCACGCCCATTTAGCTATTGGAGGGAAAGGGTAACTGCACATTTCTAGGAATTGCTGAGATTTAACAGTGTAATCGATCGTAGCATATGAGATTGAATCTATAGTCGCGATCACAGATCTTTGCAACGTTTAAGTTTACCGTTAACCATACCAAAGCGACCTAACGTCAGCAGTGCTCTAAAACAATGGATCGTACAGAATCCGATCGCGAAGCGGTAGGTTTAGCATTGCAATTTTATAAAAGTATGCATGCAAACATGGATTACTCATGTGAACACTTTTATTAACCTATTATGTAATTCGAGAATATAATGTTTAATATGTTAAGTCACGTCATGCAAGTGCATGGTTAAGTTACATATAGACCAATTTGCGTTAATTTTGTTTTACTCATATGTTGCAGAGAAAACGTCCACTCTCTACCTATATGGAAACGTTTCTGGATAAAATGAGCTCATCTAAACGCTACAAAGCAATTAGGGAGAAATGTCATCTACCACCATCAGGAGCAACTAGAAGGTGTTTTACAAACAGATGCCTTAGCAGGTAATCAATATTCCTACAGTATATATATATATATATATATATTATATGTCTCATTTTTACTGAATTGGTCAATTATATTAAAAAGTCAATCATATTCATAGCTGCATAGGTGTATTCGTGCATAATATAATTATATTTACATACAACCTCGAGGTCTGCGTGCATGCATGGGTTAATCTAGATCTATCATAGTCAAACTTTATACCTTGTACTCGAGCTCCTTAGCAAGTAAATATATAGACTTTATTATAGCTTTTTATAATAGGCGCAAAGATGCCAATCCAACATATCTCATTACTTACCGTGGGCATAAATACAGAAGTAAGTTTATAATAAGGCAAGCTTATAATGAAAGGAATCAATCTGGATACATCAGACCAAGTATTAATGATGTAAGTACACGGTACCGGTGTATAAACCTTTTTCATCATAATAATAATAAAGTACATAAATTATAAATATTGTTAAGAGTACTAGTGCCCCATACATATGTGCCAGCCACATGCACTGTATGGCCATATGCATGGGGCCAAAAATCAAGCTCCATATATGCTTGCAGCACTATATTAATACATGCATAAAAGAGTAGAGAGTACTCACCCATGTATATGATTTATCGAGCATCAGCAGTTGATGTTTCAATTAAAAACCCAGAATTCGATTGATCATCAGCAATATGATGAGGAGAGGTTAAATATTAGCTGCAGCTGTTAGCTATGTTTTAGAAAAACATTAAACTACTGATTATATAATACTCTCTCTCTCTTTATATATATATAATATAACTTCCCTTACATTGCTTCATTTATGACATTGTATGTTAACCATATATACGTTAGACGGTGCTTGAACCTAGACTCATATATATATATAAATGGAGAAATAAATTTAATACATATAGAAGAATAATTCAGTTCCATTTTTGATTTGTAGGTCCTAAGGGAATGTAAAATCATGAAGTTATTGAAGGATTATGAGATACCCGTACCTGAAGTTTACTTTGACCCTAATGACGACCCTGATTATTGGATGAAGATTCGTGATGATATTGGTGTAGACTTCTATATCAGAGAATATGTGAAGGTAAGATATAGACCTTGTATATTGTGTATATGATCGATGACTATTTATATATGTATAAGGACGCTGTACATTATACATGTATGTACATGTGCATTATCTTAGGGAGACAACTTTGAAGATTCTTCACTTGTATTGGATGAAGCACATATTAACAATTCAGATACTGAGTCGGATGGTGGCAGTGATGAAGATGATGATGATGGTGGTAGTGATGAAGATGAAGATGAAGATGAAGATGATGGTGGCAGTGATGAAGATGAAGATGAAGATGATGGTGGCAGTGATGAAGATGAAGATGAAGATGATGATGATGGTGGTAGTGATGAAGATGAATATGAAGGTGATGATGATGGTGGCAGTGATGAAGATGAAGGTGAAGATGATGATGATGGTGGTAGTGATGGTACCAGTGAGGATGTTAAAGTAATTTTTGATTCTCAAAGATAAAATGATTAGTTACGGAATTTTGGTATATATATGTAACTGTATATGCAAAGCCATAGTATCATACATAAATAGAATATACGTATATTATTTGTATTACAGATCCACAATTCAGCTGCCATTATGTTAGCAAAGCTACATTCACTAGCCTGGAGAGCCATCAGACAAGAGCTAGATAGTGATAGCGATGATGACAAAACCAGTGATAATGAAACCAGTGATGATGCAACCAACGATGAAGAAACCAGTGAAGATGAAACCAGTGATGATGCAACCTTCTGGGAAACCAGGGTATGAATAAAGATATGCATATACACCATATATCAGAAATCAAATGTGAGAGTAATAGATTGTTATTTATCCAAATTATAAGTAAAAAATTGCATGTGGTTAAAAAATGCAAGATGAAGCTTAATGACTACTGATTTACTGAGGTGTAAATCAATGCATGTCAAATTTTTGTTGATGCAGGAATATTTTCAATCTCACATTCTATAGACACGTGCATTAAATTCCCAATATATATTTGATGTAAGATTTCCAATAATTATATACCATAAACAAATATTGATCAAATTGTATAGTGTTTATAAGGTGATCGGATTGTTTATTCAATAAATTGCTACACATGTACATGTTTATGGTTGCTGTATATTTCTGAGTTGTATTTCTTCATGTACGTAGCTGGATCTGTGGTTAAATATTGTAAAAGACGTATTAATGGAACAACAGTTAAATTCCTTACTCACTGCGATCAGTGAGCCTATCCCAAAGGAACAGTTAACTGACTTGTACACTATGATCACTGAGCTTAAGCAGGCTGAAAAACCATTATTTTCCCATGGTATGTTTGTGTAAGTAAAAGAATTTATTGGAATAATCTAAAGTATCACTTTCCTATAGATACATGTATGTTTGTCATGAAGAAGCTTATACACATGTACAATTTCCTATATACTTATATACGTATATCACTTAAGAAAAACTGATTTTGAAGTATAAATTTCAGTGTTATTTACAGTGCTACGTATAAGCTCAGTAAGAATTCGTAACCCAGCTTTGGATGAGGATGCATGTATGAGGATGCAACTTTTCTACACTAACCTTGTCACTGCATTGGGCCAGGTTGACACCTGTTTCTTGGAATTTCACCCTTCATCAGTGACCCTGGGAGTCTTTGTGATTCCTTAACTCTATATACGCAATACATTTGTGTATGCTTTTGGGAGTACTCATCAGCAGATATATATATATCTGCATATACCTATATAGGACTCCTTCATGGAGATTTCAACTTCCCAAATCTGGTCTTTGATAAGAACAGTACCAATGGCATTAAGGCAGTGCTTGATTTTGAAATGGCTTCCTTCGGGGATGTTACTAGTGATGTAGCTGAATTTGTCTTTTGTCTCTACAAGCCCAAATTTTTAGAACGCCTACAAAAGGGAAAAAGGCAAACTGCAGGTATGTATACACTATATACATGTCCTCTATAGCTAGTCTATATAGGAGTTGTATATTACATATATATCCAGCACATAAGTACATGCACCATTTTCTTACATCAGTAAAAGGCCTAATATACGTATAGAGAACTAAACCTTGTGCGAGTTTTGGATGAGGATAGAAGAGTTTTCTCCTTCTTCTTCTCCATTGGGCCAGACATGTCTATGGGAATTCCACCCTTCATAAGTGACCCTAGCCTGGATGCTTCCTTATTATATACACTTCCATTATGTGGACTTTAATTTTGTCAAGCAACTTTTGAATCGATGTCCACCAAATGGAATCTTGGTCTCTAGCTCCTCCTTATACAACTGAATACCAACTACCTAGAGTAAAATAGATTACATATTATAGAGAGAGACAAGCAAGCCTGTGACAACAATATGTTGTTATCATTAGTAACTTGTATATTATGGTAGTCAATATGCTTTATATATGAGACTTCGCTTAATTACTGAAAACTGGTTATACGTATGTGCCTATAACTAGATCTCTTTGTAATTTCTAAGTTTACATGTATATTGAAACAACATGCATGCAAGTTTTGTAATGTCAAAGTTTATACTTTTCAATCATCTGTAAGATTTTCTAATTGGATCTTGTTATCTCAACTTAATAACTACATCTCTTTGCATGTTAATCTACTTGAGATAAATCAGTTTGATTTTGAATGTGCATATATATATATAATTAAATACTTATTAGATAATCTGGTGTCATTTGTTAAAAAGCTGCTTAAGCCAGATTCTCCTTTGGATGTATACCTTAAAGAGATGAAAAAGAACAATGCCACTAATTGCAAGAAGAAAGAATTCAAATCAAATCTGTGGAAGGCAATGGCATTTTCCTGTGTCAGATTTGCCTGTATATTCATGGTTCGTTTTTATGACCTACATGCTGTGTGCTTATTTACCTATATATACGTATATATGTGTTAACAAGCCCACTACAAGGTTATATATATACATGTACATGAACGTACGTATATAAGGAATTAAGAACATGCAGTGTATATATGTATATATAGGTATTGAATGTTGCTGCTGATATATAGCTCAATTAATTGAAGTGTATAGAAGTGATGCGTATGGTTAAATTTCAGTATATATGCCACTTCTGCATGGTTAGCCTCACCATATGAACACTATCTTGTTTCGTTACTCTTACCAGATGTGCCAATCACTGTTGTAAGCACTAGTACTGCCATCCCTACTTTTAATTACTTTTTGAATGCTTTTATTTTAAATTAGAACCCACAGGCACATGAGTATGTAATTATATACTTTCTATTTAATCATTGTACATATTAGGCAGCCAAAGCAGACAACTTTAAAGGTCATGAACTCAAGATCTCGGTTCGCGAGTGTACAGTGGCTATTACAGCAATGCTCACTTCTGCAAAATGTTTGATTAACAAGTGATTGAGTGTATAGTGTATATGTGCACTATATACAGTAGGACATACACATAAGAGTAATATAACTAATAATTGTAATCTTCCTTAAGCTTATTACGCAATATTACGTGTTCTCTTTCAAGTCTCATTTTGCAAATAACCAATGACATGCATGGACATTGTTAAATTCATTATCAAAATATAAGGGAGCATGCACCTAAATAATATAGTTTAAGATGACTCATAACAGTGATGAAGTGTTAATTGATTGGTGATTTATGAAAACAAACTTTAATGGACATCTAAAAAAGGGTTGTTCATTGTTCAAGCAGTATTATTCAGTGGGGTCACTAATAGATAAAAGACAGTCTCAATATCACTATTTATCACCTTAATATCTATTGTAGATGACATATATGGAAGTGTATATATCGTAAACTATATATCAGGAATTGAATGTGTGTGTCTAAAGAATGTGAGATTGGGAATTTCAATTGATGTACATTGATTTGACACCTCAATAGTTATTAGTCTATATCTCACATTCTTTTAACTGCAATGTTTTACTTTAACTAAGGGAGTTAATTGCACTGAGTTGTACAAAGGCTATTATGATAAGCAAATATTTACTGGAAAATATTATGCCACACCAGCCAAGTGACCGCACTCTAATCTTGTTCTTTGATGAATGTTTTTCCATCTTGGATGACTGGGAGGTGATTACTGGTTGCCAATTTAGTATGACATCGGTCCCCAGCCAACCACAGACAGCTGTTTCATCCTCATTTGGGCTCATCAGCGTGGTACACTTCAAGTTTGGATGACTTATGATGGTCCTCCAGATTAGACTGGCAGGCAGTCACTCGGCTGGTTTGATGTAATATGTTTCCAGTGATGACTTGCTTATCAAATTTTACATATACATATATATTACAATCTATTATATATAAATACCCACACATTGGATTCCCAACATACAGTACATACGTATATGTATAAAAAGGTTTGAAAAGAAACTCATAGCAACAGTGGATATCAGCAACCGGTCCTGAGAATAATTTGCATACATCTAAGTTGCTCTTTATCATATTGATTAAGTAATCGACAGCCACAGCTTCAATGAGCATGAGCAAATATAATGTACAACTGCATGCTATTAAAGATTAGCTTTGGCTTTCTTCAAGGAGAGAAGGGGGCAATACACGTTTTAGAGGGTGTCCCTGGCCCCCTAAATTATTGATGAACATTATAAATACATACGTACCTGTACCTGTGATGATCTCATCATAATATTCTGGGTGTTTGAGATAGAGGTGAACAGAAATCTTAAACTTGACCTTGGTTCCTCCGCAATCTAATATCTCCTCGGTAGATTTTGCCTTATACCAAGGACTATATATAAGTACATATTGAATGAAGGTAAATGTATACGTACATGAATAATCTAACACACCATGTATTATTTTACAAATGTTATGACTTATGTATGCAATTTAACCTATATAAGCCTCAAATGAAAAAAAAAATAGAAAATAATCTTGAAAATTAATATCTTTATTTTTAGATTTCCAAAATGTCAAAAGATGAACCATCCTTAAGACAGGTATATATCAGTTAATTAACTCACACGACTGGCCAGTAGTCAACGTAAGTTCCTTTTATAGACATTCCATCAATGGCAAGAGGACAAAACACAATGAGCATAGCTTCTTCTGCAATGAATTCAGAGTAGACCATTAGGGACAGGAACCAATGGACAGTCATTTTCCTGTCTTTGTCCATAAAGGGTCCAACTACGATCAGATTTGCTTTCCTTTTCTTTGGCTCACGTTCTGCAAAGGTGCTCAAAAGAGGTAATGAAGTGCTTCTGGAATAAACTTCTAAAGTGCTTTCAGAGGTTCCTATGGTCTCCAAATGGGGCTCAGAAGTAGTGTTCCTTGGAGGCTCAATAATAAGACACTTCTTCAGGGCAGTATCAAGCTATGGAGCATGTAGAGATGTAACATGAAATAATTATAATCAATCAAGCAGTTGCTTCATAGTAAGGATTGCTTCTACATATAGTACTGTTTATATATTTTGGCTTACACACAAAATACTAACTTTTAATCGGATGCTAATGAGATCAGATGTGAAGATATCCGGCTGTGTTCTGATAGTGAACCTGTTGCCAGTAAACTCCTGATACAGCACTGGTTCTTGGCTGTTCTGGTAGTTAGGATCAAAGTTAAAGGAAACTACCTAATTTACACAAAAAAAGAGATAAGAAGATGTCAGGTGTGCTTGATTCAATCAACTATTTATACATATTGTAGGACTCATTTTTCAAGCATGATAGAAAGACCAATTAAGAGACCAACATTAAATAATAATGCTATTAAGATGTACATTACAATGTGTGTCTTACTCTGGAAAATGGACGTTCCAATTTCAGTAATGGAATAAACATAGAGAACCCAGGCATCCCAATTGATATGTCAAAAGCTATCAAATCCTCTTGATTATGAGCTTGAAAAAAGTCAAGAGGCATACTTAATCTTTTGACCGTGTCTTTTAAATTTTGCAACTTATCCTCTATCACTTGTAGTACATTCTACATAAAAAAATAAAAGTGACCATATATAGCTTCAGTCAGAAACCATCCATTATGTATCAGAGAGTACAGTAGTACAGTGTAACCTATGCTATTGACCGCCTCATTCATCTACACATTACCACTGCATTACGACTGCATTATGACTGCATTACGACTGCTTTTCTGAGACTCAATGTTTACCATATAAATAGAACTGTTATACAACCACCTGCATTAATTCTGTGTTTCTGTGAACTATCCCTACTTCACCTACATATTATGGTGCACCCAAACACAGTAAAGATGTGCATGGATGGTCAGGCTTAAATTTCAGTATGCCACTGCTGTATGGTTAGCCTTATAACATGATCACATGTCTTGTTTTCATTATTTTTTCTAAATGTGTTAGTCACTGTTGCAGCACTGCCATCCATACTTCTTAAATATCATATTTAAGTCTTCTGTATTCTCTTTGTACATATATATAGCTAATACACCATTCTCTTTGTACATATATATTAGCTAATACACCATTCTCTTTGTACATATATATAGCTAATACACCATTCTCTTTGTACATATATATAGCTAATACACCATTCTCTTTGTACATATATATAGCTAATACACCAAACATATCACAATAGAAATATGTAAGGATTTGTTGGTAAACAGCAAACACTGAACTACATTGAACTACTTATAAAGGCTTAACTTGATTGAATTGTAGAGAAAATAATGTTCAAATGGATTCTTGTCCATCCTATTTACATTGCTAAAGGTGCCACAAGCATTTTTAGTTCCAAGAGACATGTATATTTTAAGATGGTTCATCTTTAGTCGATTTTTGAGCATCTAAAGAGACGCAGCAGCTTGTTTCTTCAGAATCAGTCGTTGCAACCCTGGGGGTATTCAGTCACATGCTCAAGGGACTAAAGATGAACCATCTCAAAGATAAGTTTGGTGCAGTTAGAAGAAATCCCCTGTCATTTAACATATTATATATTGTTCATAAGCACAAGTTACATTATAGAAACAGAATGGCCTGCAGAACTAGAATTATATCATTTTCAATACTTAAAGACTCATTGCTGTGCAGAAGGTACGGTCGGTAGAGTAGCTTAAAACCAAGTCCTATTATGTTTAAAAAGAGATGCGTGTACAGCATTTCTTACAACAAATAATAAATTTGAAACATTCCCACATATGCATTGCCTATAGTACTACCATACTATGAGTGCTTCAAGCATACATACTTTTAGTACAAGAACCTTAGCGTCATCCACACTTTCTTGTTGCCCTAAAATAAATTTTCTCACATCTTTCTTCAGGGAATTTACACTGAAGGCTCCTACAGTCCATAGACCAACAATGGGATAGCATTCACTAACAGCTACATTCAAACATGTGTGTATATGCACCATATGTATGTACTTATATACATGTACATACATAATCTCTTTTGAAAGTGTACCCCAACAAGTGTTGAAGTAATTAGGCATTAAGTAACAAAGAACTAGTCTTTGTAGACATCCCTTTACCCACCTATCCCCTATAGTCCCCCGTCCCCTATAGTCCCCCCGTCCCCTATAGTCCCCCCGTCCCCTATAGTCCCCCCGTCCCCTATAGTCCCCCTGTCCCCTATAGTCCCCCCGTCCCCTATAGTCCCCCTTCCCCTATAGTCCCCCCTTCCCCTATAGTCCCCCCGTCCCCTATAGTCCCCTGTCCCCTATAGTCCCCCTGTCCCCTATAGTCCCCCGTCCCCTATAATCCCCCCGTCCCCTATAGTCCCCCGTCCCCTATAGTCCCCCGTCCCCTATAGTCCCCCCGTCCCCTATAGTCCCCCTTCCCCTATAGTCCCCCTTCCCCTATAGTCCCCCTGTCCCCTATAGTCCCCCCGTCCCCTATAGTCCCCCTTCCCCTATAGTCCCCTTCCCCTATAGTCCCCTTCCCCTATAGTCCCCCGTCCCCTTGTCCCTTACAGACCCCCTGTCCCTTAAGTGCAATATTAAATGTGGCCTGCAGACTAAACCATTTAGAGGAGTGAACAGACTACCTGGTGTAGCAAGGGTAAGTCATAGCTTGTACCTTGAGGATTATAAGATAAAATTAGATTGAGGTTTTCATTCAATTCTTTTAATTTATCCTGCAGCCTATTGCTGACAAGCACATCCTTCATAACAGTACCATGACCAGCATCCAAACGGGTCAGCCTCAAGAAGAGGAAATCAAAGTCATTCCAAATTCGAAACTTGAGACCAACTAAACCCAGCAGCCATTTTACTGTAGTGTACTTTTGGTAGGCATGTACATGGTGAACTCCTGATAGGAGGGTGAACAGGGCAGCCTCTTCGTAGTTCAGCTTTGCAGTATGGACTGATATAGACCATAAAATACCATATATGCACGAGAATACAGCAACAGACAGAAGTACAAAATTGATGACCCATGCCGCTAAATGAGACCTTAGAACTGGTATTGCGCATACAATAGTAGGACTGTCAGGCCATAAAGCAGTATCTAGAGTAGAGTTCCTGTCAAATGTACAGTTAAATCCAGTATTAAACTGTTCCAATTTGAAGACATGCGTTGAAATTCCAATACCACCAGCGACTATAGCAAGTTGCAGAACAATCTTGAAAAGATATGTACAAATAATCATCCGAGATCTCCTAAAAGTACGTTCGAGATTACGAACTATATTAGAGGTATTTTGTGAATACTCTCCCGTTTTGCTATCTCTGTGTCTGTCCATGGACGTTGCCTGCCGAAGAAAGGTATAAAACTTGCCGTAATGAATGGTCTTCCACGCAAAGTGAACACCACCTAACAATATCCCTTCAAAGAACAAGAAAAGCGGTAAGTAATAAGTTGGAGGAACATGCTGGCGGCAATAACCGTTCACAAAGTCGTTTTGTCGTATGGTAGGTTCTCCTGGAATGTAGCAGTGGATGGAACTCCTTAACAAGGATGAAGCTATATCCAGGCCAGCCAAACCAAATATTGCCGTGGCAACATAGCTGGTGATCAGATCCCAAAAGAAATCTGGGAATTGGCTGGTAGATTTATCTTGTAGTCTGTCTTTGGGTTGAGGCGAAAAATATTCTGTCGCTACTCTTATGCTAGACTTGATCCTTTCAACAAAGGAAAGCGAATTGTCAGCCATTTTGAATGAAAGAATAAGTGGGTTCCGGCCTCCATTTATCCGGAAACTCGACCGGAAGCTGTTTAATGAAAGCCAGGTATGTAGAAAAGCGAGGCTAGCGTTCTTTGAGTGTATGTATATATGTTCAATGACCCGTAAAAGATTGATTTGCAAGTGTTTGAGGTGATTGGCTTATCTATATGTAAACAAGGTAATTATATTCATAATATGGTTATACAGTAACAAAAATATCTTGCTATATTATATACTCAAACATGATGGCTTCATGATTATGGCATGGTACATGGGGTTAATCAGCCAGAAACAAACTGACCATTGCATGGGAAAGTTAGAGAAATTATGACCTTATAGATCCATGTAGGACACCATATATGTTTTTTTTCTAATTGCAAATACGAAACATAGGTCTTATCCTTTACCACTATCACATTCATTGTATATGAGGGGGTATATGTATATATACAGCACCACATATGAAGTTCTTAGCATAGGTTTTCCAGTAGAAAATATAATGGAGGCTCTTTAAGTACATACATGATAAGTAAATATGTGCAAACTGCGCAGTAGCATCCATGCAGTACAATATATCGTTATATGTGAGCATATACATTTGTATCGAACAATAAGTATACGTACGTATAACTACTTAGATCAATTAGAAACACAATTCTGTTTTCTTTGTGGGGGTTAATTTTCTGTTGAGGTTTGGTATGTAGTGCTATTATACTCATGGTTCTGTTCCTACCTATCTAGCTTGATAAAATTGCTAATGATAAAAAGTTTGTTGTGCTGTGCTATTAAATCTGCAATTATTCCCGTGCTAATTGCATCATGACGGTATCGTGTAGATTACATGATTAGTTTGTGTTCCTCCATGTGGGTTTTCCTTTCCCACAGTGGCAACCATATCGACAACATGGTGTATGCACCTGTATTGAGGATTTTTCACTCAATTTTCTGGTTCTTGTTCCTGGTGAACGGTAAGCACATTTTAATTAGTCCTCTTTAGTTTTGACTTTCAAGGATTAATTAATCTCTTGGATATATATGTAGCTCCATTTGGCGCCACTAATACTATATATTCAGCTATGTCTGTACAACTCCGATATTCTAACTTGCGTAGTCCAACTGGCTGTACCGTATACTGCTCTCGCGCGGTTTGCACAACGTTATATCGAGAAAATAATGGTGAAAATTCTTAGCTTCATAATTTCGAAGCCACTTAGTTATGTCTATATAGCGCGCCCCATTAGTAACGGCGGATTTATCGATGCAGCATGCATGGATTTACCGGAATTAGACTAACAACCTCTGAAATTGCGTATCCTAACGTGTAAGGGTTACTTTCCGTCTTATATATGCTTACTGTTGCGTATTGTAGTCCAATTAATTGCTTTATCATTGTATATACCAGTGTGTAAAGATTAGAGTAGACACATTCAGCTATGTCTGTATCCTTATAGATTCCTATATACTATATACGCTGAGTTTACCCGAAAACTATTGGAGTCCCAGATGAATAAACGATTTCTAAATTCTGTATCGCTTTTGCTATCCCAGGGAGACCAGCCATATGTGCTGATGGGACCTGTCTTAAATAAAAAATATGATGATGATTATGATGATGATGATGATGATGATGATGATGATGATGATTATGATGATGATGATGATGATGATGATGATGATGATGATGATGATGATACAATTCTATTTCTTTTAAATGTATACGTAGTTGAAGCTATACCACTGCAAGTCCAAGGTGTCAATGTTACAAGAGGTACATCAGGCGGATATCCTACTTTGACAGTTCAATGGACTGCCGTATCTGGAACTGGAATAACCTACACTGTGAGGTATTCAAAAATTAGTGGTACTACAACAGAACCACCATCTGGAGCATTAAATGTGTCAGGTATCACTGGTACATCAACTACACTGAGTGGACTTGAACAAGGTACCAGCTACTACATTTGGGTAGCAGCTGTTTCATCAGGTGGACAAGGACCATACAGTATAAGAGTGTCACAGATTACATATAATGGTTAGTATATATATATCCAAATTGAGGATTAGTCGTCAGACAAGCTTTATTTCACTCTAGTTCTAAAAGAACATATAACATGTCATGAGCTAAGGAGTTTTTTATGCTACATGTATGTATATATATTAGCTTTCGATGGCAGAGCAAAACAATTAAGACAATTAAGTGTATATATATATATACACATGAATAGTGTATTATGTATATATACTATATAAATAAAATTAATGTTGTCATTATTAAGGGGTTGGGGCTATAGTATGGATAATCACTCTCTGCAGAGTCAATCATCAAGCAATCATACGTATGCAAAGTCCTATTAAACACCTGGGTCCAATTAATAATCCAATTACAGTCATCCAAAAATCATCAAAGAATTGCATGGAACCACTGACTGTTGTTATTCCCCAACATGAATGTCTATTATATGTATACAAGTTATATATACATACTTCTTTATGAATAAATAAACATAAGCAATATAAATATGTACCGTAAACGATTGATAAATGTTTAGAGGGTAAATAATTGTGTTTTTGTTATTTTAGAAAAAAAACATTTGTTGAAAAATTGTAGATTGCATGTGGTGTGATTTTGTAGGTTTGGCCATATAGTGGGTATTTATTGCAGTTTAATCTTAGAATGTCTTAAAAACATGCAATTCGCAATTCTTAGACATCGCAATTCTTTTCACATTTATGGTATATTTTATATGTACATATGGCATAAAGGAGAGAATGTCAGTACATACATACATGTGTGCATGTGTGTGTATGGGTAACATTTATTTAACATATATAATATTCATCATTTTAACGTAGCAAGAGATGGTTCTCCTCCCACAAATATAACTATAACTCGACTTTCTCAAGGAGTTGGTTTTAGAGTATCTTGGACTGCACCAATTCTTCCGCCAGGTCTAACTATCACTGGATACTCAGTACAGTATAAGAAACAAGGAACTCCTGATAATAGCTATATAGCAGTGACAGTTGGAGTTGCAACTCAAAAAGATATAACTGGTTTGCAGAGTGGTACTAAATACCAAATCAGAGTTGCTACCGTAACTCATTTAGGAAGAGGTCCAAGATCATTCTGTTGTCAAGGTACATAGCTGCTGATTAGAAGATTACGTACTTTGAATTACATGTCTTTCATAAGTCATTTAGGAATACGTATGAATACTTGTATAAGTTCCTGCAAAAGTATTGTGATCATATATAGTCATCTTGAATGAATGGGAAGCGATCACAGGTTGCCATTAAGAGGACCTTGATCTCCCAACCAAGATTAGACTTTAATTGTTCACTTGGTTGGTCAGGCGTAATATCTCCCAGTGATTAATTATTTCTATCACATCATATACATATACCTGCTTGACAAAAATGGCTGTAAAGGGGAATTAAACAAGCTCTGTGGGAAGGTTGGAAGCAGGGTACAAGGGGCTGGTTAATCAAGTAAATATGAAACACTCCTTTGCTAGGAGAACTTTTAGTAACCCCTATACACATAGATAATGTCCACCATATCATATCGTTACCATGGCAATGGGGTAGAAGCCTAAATATACTCAGCACCGAAACCACACCTTAGCTAACTGTTGAAATTGGAGCTGAGTTTATATATGTATCTCCTTAGGAATAAAAATGGTGTAATTGTTACATGTATAAATAGCTGAACACTATAGACACACTATATTATATAAAGTTAAAAGCAGAGAAGATTAAAAGTCTAAATGCAGAGATCTACTTAAGGAGTGAACAAGGAGAAGGATGTACCAGCTAGTCTTGCTGATGCTCAATAAAACAGTTATCCAAAAGTAGCTACATATAACAAACTATGTAATATATGCATCCTATTTATTAGTGACATGCAACTACTGTAATGTATATACTTCTCACTTTGTAATTAGACAACTCACTGCCATCTCAGGTCCAGGATGTTACTGTTGAAAGAGATTTATCTGATGGACTTCCTTCTTTAACACTTTCATGGACTGAAGTATCTGAAACAGGAATAACCTACACTGTGTGGTATTCAGCAAGTAGAGGTACTACAACAGAACCACCATCTGAAGCATCGTATAAGACAGGAATTAATGGTACATCAACTACACTGAGTGGACTTGCTCAAGGTATTAGATATTACATTTGGGTAGCAACTAATTCATCAAATGGACAAGGCCCCTACAGTTTAAGAGTGTCACAGACTGCATTTAAAGGTATAGCAAAAAAGAGAAGTATATATATTATAATAAAATAAGGATTTCTTTTAACTGTGTCAAACTTATCTTTTAGATGGTACATCTTTCGACTCTTTGAGCATCTAAAAACACAGTTTGTCTTGGTAAATCTTCTGGTTGGACGTTTCAATCAGTCACTGAAGCAGACCCTCATGCAGGGTCGGAACATCCGACCAGAAGATTTACTAAGACAAACTGTGTTTTTAGATGTTCAAAGAGTCAAAAGATGTATATATATTATTTTTCAGTTTCCCAAACACCTCATTGGATATACTGTAGCAATGCATATACCAATCTGTATATATACGTATTGTATTTTCCACATTTTTTGCTCTAAAAATTACTAATGTATTTGACAAGATGGATATACATCATTTTGTTGTATATAGCTGGGGATGCTTCAGTTCCTACTAATGTAACAGCAAGTCCGCTATCAGTACAAGCTGGTATTAGAGTATCTTGGACAGCACCAACTCTTGCAAAAGGTCTCACAGATACCGGATATGCAATACAGTATAAGATACAAGACAATCCAGATCATGCATATATGAATGTGACAGTCGGAGCTGGTACAACTCAAAGAGATATAACTGGTTTGAAGAGTGGTACAGAATATCGTATCAGAGTTGCTACCATAACTGAATTAGGAACGGGACCATATTGTTGTGAAAGAATAGCTATTTTTGCTGCTACAAGTTGGTCTTTTGTATATACATGCATACTTACTATATGTGTGTCTGTGGGAAATGCAAGCATATTATATAGAATTGCTGTATGGTGAAATGTAGATTGACATGGTGTTATAGGCACATCAGCTCAAGGATTGTACTTTGCAACCCGTAATTTCTCTAGATTTAATTTTTAACCATAAACTAATACTTTACAATATTTGAATATCAATTTGCAATTCTCAGTTCCATCCCAAGTCCAAGGTGTCACTGTTACAAGAAATGCATCAGGCGGATATCCTACTTTGACAGTTCAATGGACTGCCGTATCTGGAACTAGAATAACCTACACTGTGAGGTATTCAAAACGTAGTGGTACTACAACAGAACCACAATCTGGAGCATCAACAATGTCAGGAATCACTGGTACATCAACTACACTGAGTGGACTTGAACAAGGTACCAGCTACTACATTTGGGTAGCAGCTGTTTCATCAGGTGAACAAGGACCGTACAGTATAAGAATTATTAAGACAACATACAGTGGTAAGTATAATCACATTATAACTGTTTACATTTTCTGCAATATCATGCTATTGTGCATGAAAAATCTAAGATACCATTCTCCTACATGCTATACCTATTCTGTAAAAGAGCCTATAGGGGAACTAAACCTGAAGAGAGCTTTGGATGAAGATACAGGAATCTTTTCTTCCTTCTTTCATCTTCTTCTCCACTGGGTCAGACAGCCGTTTCTGGGAATTCCACCCTTTATCAGTGATCCTGAGAGTCTTTGTTTTTTTCTTTATCTTGATCTTCTGTGAATCCTGTGAATGCTATTGTGCATGCTTGATTATCAGCTTGTTCTAATAAAGAGAATTACCACTAACTGGTAAATGAAGAGTAGTTCTTTATGGTTAGTATAAGAGGGGAAACATGAAGGGAGCATTGCTGTGGCAATTGTGGCAGAGCACTGGTGGTCATATATAACCAGTTGTCATGGGTTCAATTCCCAGTAATTGCTTTTTTCGTGTCTTACCTCTTTATGATATTTGAAAATAAGTACTTTTGTTTATTTCCTACAGTTCCTCAGAAAATAACTCAAGTTAACATAAAACGGACTATAACTGCAAGGCTACCGTCACTAAGTATTGCATGGTCAGTACCTGAAAGTGAACCCTTCGTACATTATTATCAAGTGGACTATGGGCAGAATACCTCTGGCAGTTGGAAAAGATGGAGTCCGGATCCAAATACTACTTCAGTAACAATAACTGATCTTCTGTTAGGAACTCACTACATTGTCAGAGTTAGAGCTGTTTCTGAAGTTGGAATTGGATCATGGAGCAATGAATTTGGAAATGCTACTTATGATGGTAAAAAGCACTTCTGTACATATATATAGATTAAATATACATGTATATACATATTATATGCATGGCCCAGTCAAGGAGAAAACCAATATTCTCATCCAAAACCATATAGCTATATGTAATGTATAGGTCTAGCTGTAAAAAAATAATCTATTCTAAGTATTTTTCTAACCTCATAATATTTATATTAATGTTGACCACATCTTTAGGAAGATGGTGTATACTATATCTCCTTCATATTTATGTGATGCATATATATTCAGAGAATTTTATTATTTATTTTGTTTTCTCCAACTCCTGCATGCTAGTGGGAAATGTTGGCAGAGATAAAAGAAACCTTTCTTTGAATATGCAATAGTTTCTAGATCTTTCCTTAGTATTCTAGAAACATCTTTATACTTTTCACAAAGTCTATATTTTTTATACAGTGGACTTTGAAAATACCAGTTGCATTTGTTCTTCTTGTGAACCTGAATCAACACTAACTATTGCAGCTGGTATTGGTGGAACAACTATTGGTCTATTAATTGGAGCTATTGTTGCAATTGTGATAACAAAGATTATCTGGGGAGCGCCTAACACCAAAGACTGTCGAAGGTTGCAAAGCACAGCGTACAAAGAAAGGTATATACATGTGAAACTTCTTATATCCTTGTCTAACTCCCACTAGGTTTAGTTCCCTATATCTTTACTGTTAAGTATGTAGATGTAGCATGCAATATATATATAATTGATGTATTGATTACTAATTATGATGTCCAAATGTATATATAAAAAAGAATGTAAAATTGAATAATATAAAAGATATTACATCTACCAGCCAAGTGACCAAAGTCTTGACTGGGGGGGCAGAATCCCTAGAAAACAGCCAGCTGTTATTCTTGGCTTGTTTATTGTGCCAATTGTATTATTATGAATGGTTATCAATACATTTATTCATGAATGTGTACTTTTTTATAAATTGTATAGGAAAAACAGAGAGGGGAATTATGACACTGCAGATACAGAAATGAATAATAATCCTGCTTATGTAGCCAATATATATGATTCTATTGATTAAGCAACCATTACACTCACACATAACACTGTATGAACAAAAAAGACATTTAAAAAGTTATAGCTACTAATTTTGAACTTTGTTTCAATTCAGAAAAAATATTGTAATAGTTGTTATTTAATGATCATGAAATGAATGGTTTATAATATATATACATGCATATAATATGTATATATGTACTGTATATTTACTTTTCCAAATGTCACAGCATTCCAGTGTAAAGGGGACGTAAGAGCAGAAAACTGCGCATATATCTACTGACATTGCTAAATGTCTATAAGAATGTGATTCTTACTGCATGAAACTGGTACATTACTTTAGATATGGGACATTACTTGTCAGAGAGAGAAAAGGTACATGTACATTCCATTCTAGACTTGCCAACACAAGTGCAAGGGCTTATGACTACTTCTGTCTGTTAGAGAGTGCTCGCAGCTGAAAGGAGAATACTAAAGGATACTCCACATGCCATATCAGTGCTCTCAGCATAGGTTTATCTAGACACTTCCACAGAATGTTAACACATGCAAACCTTAATATATATAAGTGATGTTTACTATATACGCTTAGTTTTAATTTCACTATTATCTGATACTAGCATTATGTATGGCATCATACTGATACAAACAACTGCATGATATTAAAATGTATTCATGTACTTATGACATCAATCCCAATTGCTTGGTGTAGGGATGGAGTCTGCTTCTTCTGTGAAAAGAGTTTAGCTGGAGTGGTGCCGTTCACTAAATTTGACTTCAAATTTTGTTCTTTAGATTGTGTAAAGCAATATACTAAGCACAGAACTGAAATGAATAATGCATCATGTTAGAAATATTTATATTTTGATTAAACTTGCAGTTTTAATAACATAATGATTTACCAGTTCATTTGCTCGCTTGCATGTGATGTGCATAATAGATTATTACTGAAATAATTATTGCGATATAGGGTAATCAACTGTGCGTATCTTTTTCCCTTTTTTCTTTATCGTTTTCTTTCTTCTTTTTTCCTTTTTTGTTTTCTTCTTTTTTTCCTTTTTTTCTTTAGTTTTTCATAATTTTACTGATCGACCCACATGTGTATATATTGCAATTATATTTTGATAAGTGCAGTCACTAGGAAGTGGTTAAGCATGTATTGTATATGTATTATGTAACTATACTTGTTATGCAATAATATACAAGAGTATCCTGAATGTTTACATATGTGATGAGCTGGGTTATATTTTATATTATTATAGCAATCTCATTTATGAATTCACCATTATCGACAATTATATAACCACTGCAAAATGATCATTTTTGTTTGACAATTCTGAAATAGACAAGCATGTACAAACATGTTTCAAATTAAAAAAATGTCAAAAAATGTCAAGTTCTTAAACGAGTTCTTCATGGTTGTAAAGAGACCATGCTGTTTCTTCTCCTTTTGAGTGTTACTGGAACGGTGCTGCAGTACTTCGTTTCGCATCACTTTGCTGAGTGATCCCAGGGCACACCACGAGGAGGTAGAAGTACATCGTGCCCCAAATGGCCTCCGGTTTCTCAACTCCGTTTGACACTTCCACTACTTGCGTCGTAAGAGAAGCTGCTCGGGAACGGTCCGGCGTACCTGACCGACCTGTGACCAGTTACTAGTCCTGCACTGTCTCACGCTACGGACAGAGCAAGCCCGACCCTGGCGGACCACAAACTCCCACCAATGAGAATCATCATGTGCACACAACGTAGCTTGGGAACACTGTACACAGACTTTAGCTCATTGGGATCGGCCAGGCGCTTTAGAGTAGGGACCCATCAGTTCACTGAACTGCAAAAAAGAATTGAAAATACATAATATAAAATACTGCATTAAATACAAAACTGGATACAAATGAAAATTCCTTCCAAACCAACCTGAAGCTGCAGCCTACAACAGGGGTTCCTGACCGACTACGTAGTGGCACTGGACCACGCCAACCTCCAGGTACGGGTCGTATAGCAAGAATCCGCAAGTGCCAATTTAACACACAAGCAAGATTAATAGTGAGATACATCTCCAGGCACTAACCCATGATGGAGAGACCACCCCACTATACGAACACCGATGACCCTTCGGATAGACGTGTACCATACTCGTGCTCCAAGCATGGTTTTCGCATCGATCCGCACCAAAGTAGACCTCCAGAGTTGATAGCCCGGAGGCCAAAGACTGAAAATTTCCTTGCCTATTTATAAGAAATTGTCGGCGGGAAACATCGTGAACTTGGCGGAAACTAAAATCTTGATTATTGTTTTCGTGGCCATGTTCGAGAACAATAGATAACATGCAGAGCATAACCCGGCCTATTCAGCAAGTTGTTATTGTTATTGATTTTCGACTAGAAATCAATCATGGCTATCCAGCGATGCAAATCATAACATGTACCGTGACCCCATGAATAGAAGTACTTAATTAATAAACATCAGTATCTTAATGAACCTCTTACAGTGATCTTTTATTTTACAAGCTCTTGCAAACGCATGAATCGACATGTCAATCGGCATGTTTCATGCACAGCACAGGACAATGTCACAAGGATATTTATTTAACAAGAATCACTTGTTATATTTACGCTATATATCCTAGCTAAATCCTTGTGCTATTGCTCAATCAATTTGTGAATCCAAAATGGCCGTTGTTCAAATATTGCAATTACCTATTTTGTGGAACTTTGACGTTGTCCATGCCTAAACTACACTCATTGGTAGGTTATCTTGTTTAGAGGATCAGACAAACTATATAGCTACTTTAAATGAAGTCTAATATGTTTCCTTTTCTTTTAAGTTATAATGTTATGATTGACATACGTATTAATCAGCATCTTTACCTCATGTAAATGTGGGGAAAAGAGAGACTTTGAATCATAATAAATGGCCTAGCTACGTCATGTAGATTAAACTTACAAAATGGCAGCCATCAGGAATATGAAACTTTGTATTATAACCTTTTATTTTAAGATTGAAATTGTTGCATTTCCTTCTGTATCTACCTTTTTAGTGTTGCCTAAACATTGGCAACGCTTATCAATGGAAAGGATGTTTCCTTTTTGCACTTGTAGCAATCTTTTCAGGGTAGACAGACATTATGGTGGAGGGGCATTGTTTCTTTGATCAAGAAGATGATGTCACCAACAGCTTTGCTTTGAATATGAGTTTTGGCATTTTGGAATATGGTAAATGTTTTAGCTAACTATTGGATGAAATTATTTGTGTCCTAAATTGAACATATAGAATTTTGGTTTAATATCATTTCTAAATGTCTGTATTTGTGTGTGACAAGTCCTGCCCAGCTGAAGACAAGCTTAGATTACCTGCAAAGTTATATTCTACCTGTTCAAAAAAGTAGCCTTTAATTGATTACAGCTGTTTTTAGGGGGTTGTTATGGTATTTTGTACTTGTACATGTAAGGCTATATGAAATTAAGATAATAATCTTCAGACTTTAGCCACATTCATTCCTATAGGCTGATGCTATCTTTATAGAAATTTTTTTAGAATTACAAAATTTGCAATTGTTTCATCATAATTTTTAAACTGTTGGCTTGCCTAATTTGATAAGTGCTTGATACAATACTGTAAATCTTATGGCTTTACTCACCCTTGAGGCTTATATGTTCAATATTTTATCATTCACTAATATTAGTTAGTTTAGATGTACAGCTATATATTCTATAAGCATGCATGCCATATTTGCCTTTCTGTAACTGTGACATAGAAATCTATGACTGTGTATCTGTTCAGCACATGTTAACCATAGCAACTGACTTTAAGAGGTTATTCCTCTTCATGAGCATCCTTGATGTTATTGTTATTGCTAAGCTTAAGTTGTGTATTTAGTCAATGGGTTCATGTAGCCTATTGTCTAATTCCTCTCAATGGCTGTTTGTAAAACAATTATCATTGCCATTGTAATAGACTATTACCAAATTAGGAATGGGATTATCTAAAGTTGGTTGGTGACTTCTAACCATTATTATTCTAACAATCACTAGATTGGTGCCATGACCAGTTTGCCTTTAAACTTTTACACTGTTTCCTCCCCACGTTGCTATGATCACTGCATGTAGATTTTATTGTTCATGTGTTTCTCTTGTTGTAAGTAAATTGTGTTTAAGTATATGACTTGGGATCAAACTGGAGTTTACCTATTGATGTACATATTGTACATGCCTTTCTGTTAAATAGATCTGTATTAATTACTTCATCCAACTCTGTCTTAAGCAAATAACCAAGGTATTGATTATTTATTGCTTTTTATGCCTGTCTTCTAAGCCTTACGTATGTCCATGTACGTATAATAAACTATATAATACTATTTGTACTAGTACATTTTGTTTTCTCCTTCCACAAGCCCAGTTTCATCTCCAACAAAAACAAATGAAGAGTTTCCATAGAAACCAGTTCCATAGCAACAAGTCTAACTAAGGGTGCCATAACTCTGATAAACACTTCATGACACACCTCATGGACACCAAAGAAGATTAATTCAGACTTGCACTTGTCTTACTCTTCATCACACATCCTCCTATAACTATAAGCGTTAGAGGTACTGTAGATACATTTTATAATGCACTATTTTTATACAAAATGTTTGATTTTATTATCACTTAAAGTCTTTGATATTCAAGCTTGATTTACCTTAATTGATATATACCAATGTCTACTTGAATATTGTCAGCAACTATCAAGGTATGTATAATTATACATGCACACCTGTAGCCCAATTGTAAGCTTGATGCAACATTCATGCAATTAAGGACATGTAACCTCTGTTTTAAAGTTTTCATGACTTTATCATAAAATTATATATACAAATGTCTTCCAAAAGAAACATATGTACATACGTATATAAATAAATTATACAAAATTAAAATATGAAAATTGCTGGTGTTTAATTTGTTCTACATGCAAAGGCATGTAACATAAACCTTTAGATGACTAAATGTTACAGTTAGCACAGTGTAACTGTTAATTGTAGCTGGAAGAATTGAGCTGTTTCAAGAAGTTATCTTCTTCAGCCAAAGAAATAAGATCCTAGTTGTATATAGAGCAATGGAACCAGGCATAATACGTATGAGATTATTAACAAGCTACCTAATTGAAACTCCTAACATTCCTCTAAAGTAATAATATTTGGTATGTACATAAATACATGTATTTGGATCCATACAATTACACTATACATATAGCTACAACATCGATATTACCCACATCCTGAACAGATTTTGCAAGTTGTCTTAAGCCAATATTGACTTCTAGTTGTTTTGCATCAATCACACTTCCAGTTTTGTCCATCTGAGAAATATCCTCAAGAGACACAGCCGGAGACCAAGACATTGGACTCTCCAAGTGAGCAGTAGTGTGGTAGCCCTGAAGCACCTCTATAATACGTATAGTAATATGTACGTACATAAGATGTTAAGCAACTGATCTGTCACATAAAAGTGAAGTGTGCAGTAATATAGCTAAGGTCACACTGATCCACACACCTGGATAAATGTTCTCCTTACTGGAGCTCCAACTAGCTAAGCTCTTATTGGAGCCGTGCACTGCCCAACCAGATTGCCTCAGGTGGGTCAGCTCCTGTCGTTCAATGGCCAAAGCCAGCCTCTCCTATGTACAATGTAATTAGCATTATTACGGATGTGATTGTATACAGGAAACAGGAATGTATTCAAAACAGGAAGTGATCTGTGTGATAATTGTCATGATATATATCTGCAGCAGTTGATGGGATTCCTTTTCTATATGTATGTGTATAAACATATACGTATATGCATAATAGGGAGTATTTGTTGGGATCATTATGGTAATCGATGATTTTTGAGCATCAGTAACATACATTTTACCGGATGTTTTGACCTGGAAGTCTTCATCAGCAATGATGAGGAGAATATTCAAACCAGTTTTACTCAATTCATCATTAATTATTCGGCACACACATCACACATCGATCACCCATATTAATTTTTTGTTCACAAACTATAAAATGGTCTGTATAACCATATAACGATACTTACATACTTAAACTTACAACACATGCAATATACAAGGATATAATAATTGAATAGGAAGGTTTATATTCAAAACTAATGTCACAGTGTCTATAAAACTTGGAAACACAATCCAATATCTTAACCCGAAACCAGAATCAGTCAACCATTTTTAGCCACTTTGAAATCAATTCTGCACAGAATAGATCTAAAAAATCAAACTCAAAATCAAAAGTTGATTTTGAGGCACACCACGCGGAGGTGGGAGTACATTGTGCCCCCCACGCCACCCAGTGATGCTCCACATTCTCAGCTAGGAGGGGAGGAAGATGCGTGGGAATGGCTTGGCGTACCTAGCTGCCCATTGACCAGTTACTAGACCAAGGTACAAATGCTATGTGTACCAATGGCCCAACCCTGGCGGACCTCAAACCTTCATCATTGAGAATCATGGCACTATGGTGAGAGATATAGGGTAAATTAAATGAGTTTTGAATGCTGACAGCAATTTTAAGTCATATATATATTTGTTCATTTGTTATAGCACTTAATGTACATTAAATGCTATAGCTAGTAAAAGAACTTTATGTATGGTGAGAAGTATGACATGTACAAGCATTAAGTACACAGACGCATAGTTGATACATTAACAGCTGCAACTCTTGACAGTTGGCTATACATATATAGGGGTACATGTACGTGCATATATATGTACATGCTTGTTAAACATCCAAATTTTATACATCTAAAATGATAAAAAAAAATTAAAAATAAATTACTGCTTGTATTACAGTTGAGATTAAACCGCATTGTTATATCTGGTCTAGTTTGGTTTTAACTTTCGTTTCTTCTTTGGTGTACTAAGAGATGCTTGTTCTGAGCTATCAGATTTAGATCTCTTCTTTAGAGAATTGACACTGTTAGCCAGTTTGACTTCCTCACGTACGTCATGATTTTGCGTGTTGACATTGTTAATGGAAATTGTAGACGCTTCTGATTGTTGAAGGTTTGAAGAATCATCAAGGATTTTGTCCTTTTTCTTCTTCTTTTGCTTTTTTGATAATTTCACCTCATTCGTCCCTCCTTCTGCCAGTTCCAGCTTCAAGGGTGTGCCTTTCATTATATGATCAATCGTTTCTGAGTCTTCCTCTTCAAGGGTCTCCATTTCTTCTCCTCTGATACATAATACACCAGACACTCTCTCCAAACTGGACACTTTAAAATTTATCTTCTCGCCTAACGCACGGCCACTATCTAGTCCTCTTCTTTTACCAGTCTTTATAAGGTTTACAGAGGCGTTAAAACAGTTATATACAAGGCAACCGACAAGTTCCGCTCCTATTAGTTTGTTAACAGTTCCACACAGGACGGATCCAACACGTGGAACAAAGAGAAACATTTCAACTTGCACGTCAAAATGTAGGTTCGGCAGTTCATCGTGTATAGATGCTGCAGTATGCAACACTCGGGGTTTGGAATAGGCTAAAATAAAGCCTTGATACTCTCCGGAAAATTTCAGTATTCTCTGGTTAAGGTTCTCTATGACACCTGTTCCAATTCGTCCCAAATATGATGGAGGTAGTTTCATATGCTCTGTGATTAGAACCTTTTTAAACAACGATTCTCCTTCTGTACATGTCTCCTCCATCGCACACAATTGATGATCACATGCCTGTCATGTGACTTCTCGCACACGTGGAAAAAGAGAAAATGGTGAGTAGATGGAGAAAAAAATCGTCTTAATCCTCGCTATAGTCATAGTTACAGTTATATATATCCTATAGATATTAAACATATAATGTCTCCTTTGCCGTTTTAGGTATCTAGGTTAAGGAAGACCCGTAAATTAAGGGGACACGTTAGCCACGGTCATGGTCGTATTGGCAAGCACAGAAAGCATCCTGGCGGACGTGGTAACTGTGCCGGGCAGCATCACCATAGAACTAACTTTGATAAATAGTGAGTACCACTTTTTATATCAAGCAGATATTCTGATTACCTTTTGAAGTTAAACTGTTTTCTACAATTACCTTTACAACTTCATAACTTCCTGCATCTTTAAGCCTGAGCATGGCATAAATGGTAAGGTCCGCCGCTAAATGTTTGTATTTTGTTTTACGTCTAAGTATTGGTTATAGATTTTCGAATCATTTTTGGTGTTTAGAAACGGTTCGTTAATTGCTAAATCTTTTGCGATGGCTGCCGAACCCTCACTCGTTATCATATATCATTTGTTGATGTATGGCTAAACTATATTACCACCTCTACCCCGTTCCCAGTCTTTAGCCTGTTATTGTATTCCTCTGCCTACTCCTTTCTAGTCACCCGGGCTACTTTGGTAAGGTCGGAATGCGATACTTTCGCAAGACAAAGCAAAAGTATTACTGTCCTACTGTAAATGTGGACAGACTGTGGAGACTAGTATCTGAACAGACACTACAAGTATACAAGGACAGAAAGGACGGGAAAGTCCCCATTATTGATGTTGTGAGAGCTGTAAGTACTGCTTATGACAACTACATATGTGTAATGACAGTACTTTCTGTTAAATTGTATCATTTCATCAGTTGCAACTACATTACAAATATTTTTATCCCTTTCTGGTAAAATACTTTCAGATTGGAACTCTTTAGAAAGATCCTTTAATTTCCCCTACCAGTTCATTTTTAACATTTTTGTACTTTAAGAAATTTCCTAAAAGGGAATTAAGGGTGCTCTTATAAAGGATATTAAGTTGGATGTTAAGCTCCTTGTATCAGTCAGTTTCCTCAATAACACGGGCAGACGTATTTATTTACGTAATTGGCTTGCTGCCGTATATAAGCTTGTGTGCATATGTAAATATAAAGTACTGTATCTAACAGTTACTAAGCTTTCGTTTGCTGACTGAATATTAGATAACAACAACATATTTTAATCATTTAATTTGTCCGCATTGTGCAATCACCATCTGTTGCTCTCTTATTTCTTCCAGGGGTACTACAAAGTCTTGGGAAAAGGGTTACTTCCCAAGCAGCCTGTCATTGTTAAAGCTAGATTCTTCAGTTCTACAGCCGAGAAGAAGATTAAGGAAGCTGGAGGAGTGTGTATTTTGACTGCATAAGACATAAATTCACAGTTTTGATGTAAATGAAAATTGATATTGGTTGTTGGTTCAAGTGACAATGATGCACAGTGTTCTGATTCGCCTTATTTGGCAGGGTACGTCACGCTAGAGCTTAGCACGTGAGCTTAATAAAATGGCTGTAGGGGAGTTGCCGAAGTGAACCCTACTTTCAGTTGTTGGACCTTATAGAAAAAGCTTTACAGTCTCATTAAATACTAAGAGAACATTAGTGGAACGTTCAGAAATATTTCAGTTCTTAAAGTGTACTTTAATCGATTCGTGATACCTTTGAAATTCGAGACGAGAATGTCGAATACAGCACCGAAGTCCTTTACAAAAGAAGACAAAGAGAAAAAGGCTTTGTCTGAGAATGGTGAAGGAGACGCTGAAGTTACGGAAGTGGTCAAATCCAAAAAGAATAAAAAGAAAAAGAAAAAGAAGGCGAAAGAGCAACTTGAAGAACAGACACAGAATGTAAGTAATCATCTTAGAGAGGTAGATTTTACATTGCACAAAATGATAAAATGGAAGTTTGTGTTGCTCTGACCATGTATTAAGACTAACCTGGTGTACGCTATTGGAGAGACAATTATATATTTCCTGCATGTTACAATTCTTTGTGCAGCCTTTTAGTCATTAAATTGTGGTTTACCTTGTGAATCCTATGATAGTCATATTTCTCATTGTATGTAGAATTATTAGTATACTGTATTATCTGATAATTGTGATAATAAACTTGTCTTTCATGCTTCATGTTCATGGCATGTTTTTAGAAGTACCTTTAATTTGTCACTTTCTATAGTGATATGATATGTACATATATGTGTGTATGTGTGTATGTGTATGTGTGTGGTGTGTATGTGTGTGTATGTGTATGTGTGTGGTGTGTATGTGTGTGTATGTGTATGTGTGTGGTGTGTATGTGTGTGGTGTGTATGTGTGTGGTGTGTATGTGTGTGTATGTGTATGTGTGTGTATGTGTATGTGTGTGGTGTATATATGTCATTGTTTGCGGTGTGTATTTAAGAAGGCTGGATGACCTCTGCTCTCTGACCTTTCAGCATCTAATTGTCCCCAACCTTTAATTGGTAGATTGGCACTGCCTATTAGATAGGTGTCGGGACCTATGGGGCCAGGAGGGCCATGTGCCCCCCCCCGTTTTTACAGGAGGTGTACCTCAGCAGTCTTACACCTCACAGTCCTGGTACCCTGAGGATTTGTGAACTGGAGAGTTCAACAAAGGGTGACAATATTCCACAGTAACAGCTAAACTCCTTTTCATTCAATTTGAACACACCCCGGCTGAATCATAATGAACTGGCTGCCACCGACTGGCTTGGAAGCCATTTAATGGGTTTCGCAATATATCGCACCGTGAAATATTTTTGGCTGCCCCGTTACAAAAGTGTTCCGATGCCAATGTATTTGTACATACGTAGATGGTAATGATTATCTCTGGTAGCTTGAGCTACAAGTCACTATTATTTGAGACGGATTTATAGCAGACTATTGACAGTCATTGCTAATAGCATTTGGTAATTTGATTTCTTCATGGGGGGAGAAGGAAATATTTTTAAGAGGGACAAATGACCCCATCAAAAGAACCCTATCTTGGGAATAAGTGTTCAAGTGTATATAATATTGTATGTAGGTATCTCATCAGTTTTAGTCGGACAGCTGTATGTGACTTAATAAACGGTTGAGACTTTCATAATGATATACATACGTACGTATGTACGTATATATGTACTTTAATGTATGTACGTATAAACACTTTATGCTTTATTGACAATATATACTGTACATGTTAGCTTTTATAGTACTTACTGACTTGTGTAATTATACTTTTTCCCCCCACCCTATTCCCCCACCCTATTCCCCCACCCTATTCCCCCACCCTATTCCCTGCCCTATTCCCCCGCCCTATTCCCCCGCCCTATTCCCCCGCCCTATTCCCCCGCCCTATTCCCCCGCCCTATTCCCTGCCCTATTCCCCCGCCCTATTCCCCCACCCTATCTGTGACTCTTTTGATCTTACTATTTTTGTTGCCATAACAACAGAATGGAAGCTCTACCAAGTCAGTTGGTGGTACAGAGGAAATTGAAGGAGCAGACAAGTCGGAACAGACCGTGACAACCACTTCCTCAAACTCAAGTAAGTGAACTCTATGTATACGTACGTATGTAAAATTACATCTACGTAACTGTATCCTCATTCAAAGCTCCACAGGTCAATTTATAAGACTTTCATAAATCTTATTTATTTAAGTTGTTATGTTTCCTTGGCCTCTTGTGCGAGTCTTGTAGATTATTCATTCACTGCTACGTACGTATGTACGTAGCTTTAGATTTCTAGTATACTTGTGGACATCAAATTTAGTACATATTATATAGGTATTGTACATACACTAATGTAGAAGAATGCTCTATTTTCATTAATTTTGTCAATTGTGGATACTTGCATTGATTTTGTGATTTTCTTTTCTACTCTGTGATTTATGAATTTAGACCCGGTAATAATTTGATCAAGCAAATATTGTACTTCACTGTTTTCTAAACATACGTATGTACATACCTACCTATATACATACATAATGTATTTATAATAGGTCAACCCAAGACTGAGAATTCTGATGCAATACAGCCTTCTGACCCATCTGGCAAGGTAATCTATATACGTAATACAGCCACATACGTATATGTGTAGTATATATTGTATGTAGTGCAACTCTGATATGTTCATACATATGTTTGTATTATGTATGTACGTATATGTGATGAATGAGCATGCAGTACAAATTATAAGAACACTATCACATGGCTTCTTTAGAAGGGGGGATACAATATAGAGCGGCTGTGTCTATAGACATGTATCACCATCTGCAACATATGTAGATTTTTATCTAACAATTTGTGCAAGTTTCCACTTCCATTCCAATTTTACCAATCCAGTCTTCCTGCTCCTGTTTGAGATGCAAGAGGACACTCAGCGATGGAACTCTCAATAACGGAGAAAGGGAAGTTGTGTGCACACTGTTGAAATCCTCCTCCTACATCAGGACACAGTCCCAAGATTGTACTTGCAAGGCATGCATTGAAAAGAGGTACATAAGATTTATCTACATACGTATATCACGTTACCAGGGCAACCGGGTGATATCTGGGGTGTTACAAACCTTATATTTCACACTTGAACTGGTGATAAATGTCATATCACCAGTAGGCCTACTGCATGTTCACTTATGCATCACACTTGAGTGTGGTATAACTACTACGTACGTATTTGGCAGAGGTAATATTTTAAGGTATTTGGTGAAAGTGTTATAGTTTCATAGTGAGCTAACCTTTAGCATTGTTTCTATAGAGCGGTGTTTTAGCCACAATTTTCAATGTGTGTACATAATATTTTATGGAATACACCATGCTACATTATATATATTGTATATACAGATTCAGTGTTTGGGAAAAAAAACTTTGTTAGCTTCACTATTTTATAGAGCTTCCATCGAATATAAAGTCTCTGCAATTGACAGATTTTGTGCAATGTAAGGCAGAATGTAAATTTTAGGTGAAAGTCTTGGTTGAGATTTACGAAGTTGAAGCTTTGAATTGAATGATAAATTTGTACATGTAGCATATGAAAGAGTATTTGTTGCAAACATGTTACTGGTACGTACGTAGATGATTTATTGCACCTCCGGTTTGAAATGTCCATTAATTTATCTTGCTGTACCATATATACGTAGTACTCATTCTATTCTGTAGCCATGTGTTCACTGATCATATATATACGTAGTACTCATTCTATTCTATAGCCATGTGTTCACTGATTGTTGTCCTCATTGTAGGGAGACAGGGAAGGATTCTCATACTGCACAGACTTACTGGATGGAGTTACGTAACAGCATAAGATGTCTGTACCGGAATCCAATGGTCGTGTTGAATGGTGTGTGCACTTACTTACACTCAATTCACTGCACGTATACAAAATATATTTTATGTATTACCTACCTACCTATACTAATTAATCTCTGAATGCTATTACAACCAAGCAGCACACCCAGTAAAGTATTGGGTGGCGCTCATGACTATTTTATCCTCCTAGTCCTACGACTTACGTAGGTAACATACATAAAATGGAATAAGGATTTCTTCTAACTGCCTCACACTTATCTTTTGGATGGTTCATCTTTCGATAATTTTGAGTATCTAAAGACGCAGTTTTCTGTTCTCTGTTCCGTCAGACGAACAACCCCCAGGGTCAAAACGTCCAACAGAACAGAGACACTCAAAATTATTAAAAGATGAACCATCCAAAAGATACATGAAATGTATGCTCTAGGGAATTGATTACTTTTCTTATTCTGTTAGAATCTATAGCCAATGCCACACTATCTACTCCAGAGATGATTATGATTGTTCGGAAGCTCTCTTCCCGAGATCCTCACCAGTTCTTCCAGCGACTTGAGACACTGACCAGAGAGTACCTCTTAGAGGTCAAAGTTCGTCTCCTGGAGCAGCTCTCGCTGGGATACAACACAATCCCGCTGGCCATCAAGTTCATACAGATGCTTGTGAATGAGTACTCCTCCCTCTGCAAGTCCCTTCCATCATTGCTGGTTCTCCTGTCTCCCGTGGTAAGTAACCGATGTACGTATGTGTGCTAAATGTGGTCTAATGGGGTCATGGAAAGTCAGCTTTTTAAAATATAATTTCCTGAAAACTTCCTATGTGTGCTACTAATTTACATGGATAGATGTTTAGCGATACTGTTGGAGTGGTCTAATTGGTATCAGGGGAAATCTACTGTGGGGGGGGGGGGGGGGGGGTGAGTACATATTTTACCACTGAGTACAGGTTGTAGGGCTACTATAGTGTATACTTCAAGTATGGAAAATAGTCAATAGAACACTATACTAAAGTCCTTCACTTTTAGCAGATTTACATTTTCCTCCATTGTTCAAGTAGTTTAGAAGTTTAACATTTTTTTTTCTCATTTCTTTATACGTACGTACGTATGTTAGAAATTTCATAGAGAAACAAATTTCTTTAATACTAACTGTTGTTCCTATTGCAGGACGAGGGAAAATTTGTGATAAAATTAGGTGTGACAGTTGAGCTCTTAAACAAGAACATTTTCCGGGAGCTCATTTTTGCAGAGACCTTCATGTGTTCCAATCTTCCTCTTATAACGGCACAACTCAAGTGAGACAATTACAGCTAATTCTTTTATGCCAAACTTAGTACATTCGTATGCAGTCGTGTACTTAACTTTTTAATGTGATTAGGGAGATATTTCTTTTTATGTTAGTAACCTTAAATGCATTAGATTTAATCAATTGACACCATTCACAATTATTTCTACACAACTGGGTATATACGTACGTATGTATGAATCTACTGCAATGTAATAAATTTTGCCTTTAATAGATAAGTACCTCTTTGCTTATCATCATAGCCTTTGTGCGACTCAGTGTAATTACGTACCTCCCATTTATTCAAGTACCAAGTTATCATATGTCATTTAATAGTCAGACTTTATCTGTATACGTTCGAGTCTGTTTCATTTGATCAAATTTATTTTTCATAATACTCTGAGCGTCTTTGTGTACTGTTTTTATACAGTATTCAATGATGTAGTTAGTGTACAAAATCAGAGTAACATAAATTTGCGTGTATGGCTTTCTTCGGTGATAGAGCAACATCTCTACTCATCTCCCCAGAGCCATGTACACCACTTTGTAGTATGTATGTATGTACCCTATTTAACTGACGATTATCAATATTACGTAACCTTTGTACAGGCATTGCATAATTCCCATTTTTCTTGTATACCATATTGGTGGGAGGAATATTTGCCAGGTTGTTCAAATTATGGAATTTGGTGGATTTTATTTTGGCAATTTTACTAACAAGAAACTTATTTCCTATATTTGTTGTAGTTTCGTAGTTGAAATTTTGGAGGATTACAAGTACGTAGGTGAAGGTGTGGTTATTTATATATTGTATGTCTGTCCCTCTAGATTGGCCAGTCTTGCTAGTGACCTAGCTAACAGACAAGCGGCAGAGATGCTATCAAAGCGATACCAAGCCTTGGAACAGGAGATGGCAGAGATTGGGAAGATGTGGGAGGACGCGAAAAGAGACCTCACTAAATATGCTCAACAGAGAGTGAGTGATTCAGAGTTGTATGTATGCACATTTAGCCGCACTCACTTTAGTTTAGCTACACTCACTTTAGTTTAGCCACCCTCACTCTAGTTTAGCTACACTCACTCTAGTTTAGCCGCACTCACTTTAGTTTAGCCGCACTCACTTTAGTTTAGCCACACTCACTCTAGTTTAGCTACACTCACTCTAGTTTAGCCGCACTCACTTTAGTTTAGCCGCACTCACTTTAGTTTAGCCGCACTCACTTTAGTTTAGCCGCACTCACTTTAGTTTAGCCACCCTCACTCTAGTTTAGCTACACTCACTCTAGTTTAGCTACACTCACTCTAGTTTAGCCGCACTCACTTTAGTTTAGCCGCACTCACTTTAGTTTAGCCGCACTCACTTTAGTTTAGCCGCACTCACTTTAGTTTAGCCGCACTCACTTTAGTTTAGCCACCCTCACTCTAGTTTAGCTACACTCACTTTAGTTTAGCCACCCTCACTCTAGTTTAGCTACACTCACTCTAGTTTAGCCACACTCACTCTAGTTTAGCCGCACTCACTTTAGTTTAGCCGCACTCACTTTAGTTTAGCCGCACTCACTTTAGTTTAGCCGCACTCACTTTAGTTTAGCTACACTCACTTTAGTTTAGCTACACTCACTTTAGTTTAGCCACACTCACGAGTATGCTCCACACATGTTAAACTTAAAATGGGTAGATGTTTACGAGTAATGGGATCTCAAGGGTGAACATTATAATTGTTGCTGAAGTTGAAAATATTGCTTATGATGAAGCAATGTTTAAAGACTATGATGCAATATTTAGACATGATGATGCAATATAGGCACTGGTGATATATGAACAGACACAGTAGTTTTATTATGATTATGTGTGTGTTCTTACTCTATAAATACCCATGTGTACTGCATCATGTGACGGTCATGTGGTTGCTAATAGAGTTACAATACAATTATGCAATCAATGAAGCAGACAATTTGTCACTTCTTAATATGTCTGTCACCTAAGATTGTAACATGATTTGTTTCACACTTGCTTGTTACATTAATGACATTGATATCTCATTTGTTCCTCAAATAATGCCATTTACGTACATACATCAACTAAGATTTTAACATGCCAGTGTTGAAAAATACATTTAAAGAGGTATTTTAAGAAATTTGCACCTACATACGTAAATACATACTTACATTTCAGTATATTAAGCCTCTATTCATAGAAGAAGCTCCCAGTAACTGCCTAACTATTGCTGTATTTGTAAATCTTAGAAATCAACCAGTGCAGTGTTTTTGTACCATATTTACAGTTTGTATATTTGTAAACAATTTCTGTCTATTTGCACAGAAGAGAAACCTGGAGATAAAGGCAGATGCTGAAGTGTACAAGGAGATGAAGAAGATCAAGGCAGTGAGGTTGGTCATTTTAGGTGAACTAGAAACATGCATGTTTGTCAGAGTGGAGTTACCCTGAACATACAGAGATGTACACTGTAGTAGTTGGTTCAGCTAGTCTTGGGGTCTGTAGTGTTTGTATTCAAATGGATATCCAGTACTTGGCAGCCTTTTAACTAGTTTAACCTTTAACCTTTTTGAGTATTTTAGTGAATGGTTTGTCACTGACATTTTACCCTGGGTCTTCACCATCTAAAAGAAAAATTTGATGCAGTTAGAAGAAATCCCTATTTAATAAGCATCTTTATAATAGGAATCCTACTTACCTACATATCTACGTACATACGTACATACGTAGGTAATTTGAAGATATTGACCATCAGAAATGCCTTTTGAATCATTTAATGTAATATGTATATACCTACAGCAAAATCTACCTACAATTTATTCATAATACGTAAATACGGTACAAGACAGAAAAAAGTTGACGTATTACGCCCGTAGATAAATCCGTAATAGGATACGTAGCAAAAGTGTATACGTTTTTATCTACGCCCGTAGATAAGGCGTAGACACATACGTACGTAATATAACTGATTACCGTAGATTGAATAAACACTGTACGCGCTAACTATTTATCACCTTTAGCGAATCATCCTTGATTCTGAATAATATCACACCTAGGAGAAGTACTTTAACACGTCTTTCATTATTTCAACTCTGTCGATTAATACTACTTTAGTATGCCCGTAGCGATAACCGTAAGAGAGGCGTAGCAAATTTATTCTACGCCCGTAGATAAACCGTAGGAAGACACGTAGGCGCATACGTAATAAGCACATATTCTGTCAACTTTTTTCTGTCTTGTACCGTACATACTTGTGAATAACAGTAGTCAGTAATATGAGTGGGTTAACCATTAATTAAGTTACGTACGTATGTACCTAATGTTTAATTAAAATTGCAAAATAATCAAGATATAATGAAGAATTCAAGGTTATGATTGTGCAATCTGATGATGTATTATGATGTTTTTGTATTGCGTCAGTACCTAATGTACGTATATATTATGTATTTCCTTTCAGTTCGCCAAGTTATCATTTTCACAACATTTTAACAATGCAAGCGGCCAGGTTCCCCATCTCACCAGAAGTGTACAGCTCGTCAGACGAAGAGTTCCCCAAAACTTTGTATGAGAGGTTTAACATTAGTGTTGACATCCACAAGTGTCCGTATCTGTGTGATGTCTTAGGAGCTACTCCCTCACATCCTATGAATGCTGAAGGCATCGCAAAAACACTTACAGCAGTCTTTGCAAGATTCTCCATGGATATTCAAGAAAACCATTTAGTACTAAAGAAAGAAGCTCTTTCTTTAACGGAGAATGAAAACAAGAAGGAAGCTTCTGAAGATGAAAGTACAGAAGGTCTGCTATCTCCTGTTGAAGAAACACGGGGGGAATCTTCTTCCATCGGCAGTGAACACCATCCCATCCAAGAGCTTGTGTTGGAAGTCCTAATAGGAGGAGATTACGAAAGCAATAAGAATATGTATTATGGTACAATGATAACATTTGCTGAAGATGTTGAAATCAGTTTGAAAATTTTGGAAGTAAAGTTGGAATTGGAGAGGTATAGAAATGCATTTGAGAAGCCAACGGTCATTTTAAAGCCACGAGGTGAACGTGTATCTTCAGTTGTTAGGAGTCACCTGTTGGTCATCTGGGAGCAGCTGAAGAGTCTATGGGATAGATACATTGTGAGTACCCAATAGTTGTATGTCAACAATCTAGAACATCATATTCCAAAACAATATGGTTATCATGCCTATGAAGCTAAGGAGGGTAGACTTAAAAACACAATTTTCTTGGACTAGTTACTTGGGGCAAACCTGTTCAGTTCAGTTGCATGTACATTGCAGGCATTCAGTAGGTACAATTTGTTAATCTAAGAGTCTTCCTCTTATTTGAAGGTGATAGACCAATTTATAGTTTAGGATCCACCATACTAAGTTCTAGTGTATGATAATTGTTAGTACATTAACCATTGTATGCAATCAGTTGCGAAGCCTAACTTAAGAACAGTTTCCATGGCAAGGATATGATAATTGCATTATCTACCATGTACAGTGTGAATTATTGGTATATACACACTACATATCATATACGTACGTATGTACGTATATACTTAGAAGATTAGCTGTTAACAGATTCTAGGTTACTTTTCTTACTAATTACATACTATCTATAAGGCTAACCAGTTAATATTATCATCTTATGAAGCATTTTGTCTTTGTTTGTGTACTTATTTACCTTTATTGTTTGTTTATTTACCTTTGTTGTTTGTTTATTTACCTTTGTTGTTTGTTTATTTACCTTTGTTGTTTGTTTATTTACCTTTGTTGTTTGTTTATTTATTTATTAAAGTGGGAGAGGGACAACAAGGGTTTGAAGTATAAGGACACACCTGATGCAGCAGTTAGGGAGTCTTCAGAGAACGACTCATCACAAAAGGATTGGCGGCATGCGGAAATCAAGCCACTTTATGACGTTACTTCAACTGTAAACTCTACATGTGAATGTACAGCTTGCGTAAGCTCAGTAGCGGCAAGATACACACAGGTTAGACTTGTCTCTCAGCAGTGGTGTTTGAATTGAGGTGTAGCAAATTGCTGTACAAAACAGTAGTAATGGTGGTAGCTGAGACCTTTAATATCTAGCACACTATGACCGCTCATCTCCATCACTCATGTACTCGCACAAGGTTACTTGCTATAAGTATATTTTGCAGGTTAGGTTATGTAAATAATGGAATAAGGATTTCTTCTAACTGCGACGAACTTACGTATCTTTGTAAAGGTTCATCTTTTGACTTTGGGAGCGTCTAGAGACGCAGTTTTTTCGATTCTTCTTTCTGCCAAACATTTCGACCCTGGGGATCTTCTTCAGTGACTGATGTTGGTCTTCAAGGTGTCTTCATTTATAGGCATCTTCCTGCCATTTTCAATTACCTCATCACTGATGAGGTAATTGAAAATGGCAGTTACTTGCTATAAGTATATTTTGCAGGTTAGGTTATGTAAAGGTGTGATTTCTTAGGATGGTTTTAGTTGTTCTTTGTGCATCACTGTTGTAGCTGTGTGTATGGTTTGTTGCTAAACTGAGGTCTACATGAGTTCTGCTCACCTCCACAGGACCACTTTAGGTTGCTGGACCCCACAGACTTGTATGGTAATCAGCTTCAGTTGGTGGATACGGCCTCGGGGAAGTCCCAGGGAGCACAGACCTTATCGGGAGAGAGGATGCATACCTATCACCAGTCCACACAGGGCCAAGGCTCACTCACCTGTGTCCATGTAGCTAACATGGCTGCATCAGGCAAAGGAGTATGTCCACTTTACTCAGTATACGTATATACATTAATATACGTACGTATAATGTATTAATGTATTAAAGTGGTGACACGTGCCAGAAAGGGGTACTAGGCCAAGCGGAGCCCACGAGTCACAAAGATTATTTTTTTCTATTTTTCTGTTATATCTATCTGTGTCTAGACTGGAATTTATCTAGGAATACCAGAGGCACTCATACACTTAATATGTATCTTTAGGTGGGCTAATTAATGCTTGGGACTGTAATTGTTAAATTCTTAAATCTTTTTCTTCAATCATGTCTATTATCCAAATATTCCTAATGTCTCCATCCTAGTTTAGAGGGTATCTGGTTCTTTGTGCAACTAAGTTGAAATTTTAGATGTTATTGCTGTATACGTACCTTCTGTAGCTATGTATGTACTTTACATTTCCAACTGTGTTCATTCATCACTTTAGAAAACTACAAGTACGAATGGCCATACAACCACAACCAATTCGTGTACTGATAAGCAGCCGTTCACATTAAACCACACTGATACTGGTACCTCAATAGATATACACCAACCAGGAACACTTCTTGTCAGTGGTCTTATTAAGAAAGTAAGCATCATATAGCCTTCAATCGTGAGGTCATAAAGTCTATTTAGGAGGCCGCCATCTTTGATTAGCTAATTAGGGACTCTTGAGAATAGCTCCACTTGTAATGGCTCTCACAGTTGATGTCTCAAATATAAATTATGTAGTATTCTATACTTACATGTACGTATGTATGAATTAAAGGGAGTTAATTCCACTGCACCTGTGCAAAGGCTATGATAAAAACACAAATGATCAGTGGAAGATATTATGATAATAATGAGCCAAATGACTAAAATCTTTTCTTGGCTGGACCAAATCCTATTAAAATGGCAATCTGCCAATGCAAGATAAGACTTCAATAAATCACTTGGCTGGTTGGGTGTAATATCTTTGAATGATATTCACTTATTGCTTGCATACGTAATTGTATTCATTTGGTCTTTGAAATGTTCCTTTACATTAATGTCACTTGTGTCACTCAGCCAATGTCGCACCTGACCCACGCTGGTGATTCAGGAGTGGAATTGGAGTCTGTAGAAACCTCGTCATCTGACAGCACCAAATCTCATCTAGCTCACAGCTGTGAGCTCTGTTCCTCTATCCACTCTCACTGCACTGCTACCAACCCTACAAGCTGTCAGGCAGGAACAGACGGGACACTAAATGGAGATGGAACACAAAAGAAGCTTTGTCGATGTTGCTATTGTGAACTCTTTGGTCCCAATGGAGTAAGCACGCACATATAAATTGCAAACAAGTTTAAAAAAATAATGTCTTCCTCTCTCATTAAATATGAAGTTATAGATGTTTTGTAACTCATTTAATGGTATCTTTTGAATTGTTCATCAATGGTTCATGGTGTCCTTCATCTTTCATCGTTTTTGAGTGTGTAAGGATGCTGTTGGTTTAATGTTATTTTGACCCTGATGGTCTTCTTCAAGAGATTTGAAACATTCAAAATTAGTTGAAAACAGTTACAATAAATCATTAAACTGTTATTTTATTGATTCTAAGCCGAACCACAGCTATTTTTCTGTAATAAAGACTAAAATATTGAACAATCTTTTGAAAGGATCATCTTTCGACTTTTAGAGTTTCAAAAGATGCAGTTTTAGACCTTCTAAAAGTCGAAAGACAATCCTTTCAAAAGATAAGTTCGACGCAGTTAGAAGGAATCCTTACTCTATTATATTGAACAATGATGTATTTTTATTGTAAATATGCCAGTACATGCAGTAAAACTGCTGATGCAGAAGTATGTATTGCACAGTGATTAATGCAGTACCTCCTTTGTTTATTTTTGCTACCACTTTCCAGTTACATTGTCCAACTGATGACCGTGCCACACCCATGTTATCAACCTTTCCCTCCTGTAGCCTCCACCCCTCCCAACCAGTCACAACTATCGGTACTACAGAGAGCGCATGCGGCAGAAGTTAGAGAAGAAGAAGGACACTGTAAGAGGTGACGGTCTCTTGGGGCCAGGATCAGAAGGATCATCAGACCAGCCCTCTGTGGAGAAGCTGGTAGAGTTTATTGAAGGTGCTCCTCATGAGAAGGAGGTAAAGGTCTCTGCAAAGGCAGCCAAGAGGCAAAGAAGAAAGAAGAAAAAGGTATGTATGTGAAAGACCCCATGAAGATATTTGTTTGTGTATGAATAATCCAACTCACCATTTTCCCACATGTTGTAAAAATGACTATAGGGAGCTAAACCTAGTGAGAGCTTTGGATGAGGATATAGAGTTTTCTCCTTCTACTTCTTCTCCACTGGGCCATGCATGCATGCATGCACATTTATACATTGTTGTTAAATTTGTTTTTGGTGTTAATTGCTCTATACTGGTTGATATAAAGACTCTAATAAATGTCACTATTGTGTATATATCATCTGATCATGTGATGCTCTTTTAACTGCAGCAAGAGACAAAGACTATTCCAAGTGCAAAGGACAATGAAAGCTCTCTGAAAGAAGATGATAAAGATTCTGACAATCAGGAAGAAGGTATTTCCAGGAATGAAAGTGAAGAGGACCATCAGGACAGCGAGGAAGCAGATGATGTCATCCAGCCCTTGATCGCAGTGAATCCTCACTACGAGTTGGATCCCATTGAAGGGGATGGCTTGACCTATGAGATACCATCAGAGAAGAAGGAGCTGCCCATCCAAGCCCCTCAAACTATTAAAAAGACCCCCTCACCTCAAGGTATGGTCAATGGACTACCAAAGAGCCCTCTTCTGAAGGAGGAGAAGGTAAAGGTGCCTCCGCCTCCTCAGACCACTAGTGTCACCAACGCAGCATCTCAAAAGGTCCGACCTCTGGTCCCCCATAAAAATGGAAGACCTGATGCCAAGCTGTACCTAACTAGCCACAATGTTGCAAATGGTCACATTTCCACTCCTCAGGGCAAGAAAGAAGTGCATGTTCACCAAGCTACTAAGAGACACCAACCTATCACTCAGACAGAAGCCTCCTATCACTATGGTAACCAGAAGCCCAACAGGTTAAGGACGACAGAGAGGAGCCAGCAACAATACCAACCAACCAACCGGATACAGCAGCTACCTCCAAGGTTCCAGCGACAGGTGGAACAGATGCAATCATCACAGCAGGTACATATAACATGCATATACAGTGTAACCCGGATATATATACACTTACGTACATACAACATGCATATACCGTATATCGGGATATGAATGCGAGAGTAAAAGATTGCAAATTACGGGTTTAAGTAAACATTGTGGCCAAAAGATTACAAGATAAAGCTTAGGTGTATGGGACGTGTATATGAAATTATGAGGTGTCAAATCAATACGGGTCAAACGATTGCGCATACAGTCAAAACTCACAATTCGCATTCTTTTGACACACGCATTCTATTCCCGATATACGGGTATGCCAAGGAATCACAAAAGATCAAGAAAAGACAAAGATTCCCAGGGTCACCGATGAAAGGTGGAATTCCCAGAAACCTGTCTGGCCCAGTGGAACAGAAAAAGAAAAGACTCCAGGACATGTATCTTCATCCAAAGCTCTCTCCAGATTTAGCTCCCTACAGGCTTTTTACAGAGTAGGCATAGCATATAGGAAAATGATGTATTAGATTTTTCATGTGTATATAATTACGTGCAACATCTGCCAGTAGAATTGCAGGCAATGGCACCCCAGCCAAAATCGAGTAAATATATAGTCCCTACTCCCTAGAGGAAACATGTACCAAAATTGAGTGAAATTCTCTTCTTAACGAAGGAGATATGGTCCAATAATATATTGTACCAAATACATTTTGACTGTAATGAAATTACTTTTGTTACATAATTAGTCTGCAAAACACCATTTTCCTATGGATATGGTTGACAGGTTCTTAAGGCTGAGGAAACATAGAACAATATTCCTTGACTTATTACTTGCATACGAAATTAGCCCATTTTCTAAATCAATACACCATTTTTCTTACATGCTATAGTAAAAGGCCTATAGGGAACTAAACCTAGAGCTTTGGATGAGGATACAAGAGTCTTCTCCTTTTATTTTCCTCTTCTCTACTGGGCCAGACAGCTGTTTTCTGGGAATCCCACCCTTCATCAGTGGCCCAATGTATGTATGTACGTATATGTACATATGTATGTATATACATACCTGATCAGTCAAGCTTTAGGTCCATAAAACGGGTCTTATTTTAATAGAAATTCTTTGTATGCAGTATGTAGAGTATGCAGACTAATCCTGTATAATGTTTCTCTAGGGGAAATCTCATCGTCAGGGATACTACCCTCAACCTGTTAGTCAACAGCAATTACAAAGGGGTAATACCCCCCATGTATCCAAGCAACAAATTGGTAGTCAGGGCAACCAACAACAGTTCATCTCATCTCATGGTAAGTCTGTTCTTAAACCAATGTACACATAATTTTATGCATACACACTCAATCCTCCCTTATCCGGGCACCTTGGGACCGAGCATTGTCCGTAACTCAGAAATGCCCGTAACTCTAAAAACTCAAAGAGTATAGCTGCTTCATATATCTACAAATATATCTACAAATCGAGTAAGCTATGACACTTCCTGTGTGAAGAAAATGAATTTCAAAATTGACTTCATACTTTGCCGCCGAACTTGTTAACTATTAGTCACATTCTCGGCCATTAACAAGATCGGTAAACACATTTGCCTTCAAAAATGGCCGTGAACACATTGTCATTGCCATTTTGTTTACTTGCTGACTCAGCAACTGCTTCATGCTGCCTGTTAGAGGGACATGCCCATATCTGAGGCGTCCGGATAAGGGAGGATTGAGTGTATACACATCTGTAAATCCTTATGATTTCAGTGCCGAATTATATTGTAGTATTTGAAAGATAAGATAAGAGAAATATTGTTAACATATATTTAGGCTGCACAACAATTGTATAACATAAACTGACCAATTTTAGGAAAGGTTGTCGGTTTTGTACCACCTCTGGTTGAAGGATAACCTATTTATATGACAAAGCCTCTTGTTCCAGGTGTTCCTAATATGGAGGTGTCACTGTCTATATACTCTTAACTCATTTTATGTCATTAAGCTGATGAAGGCCTAGGGACTAAAACATTCTGAAATAATTTATTGATTAGACAAGATTAGATGATAGGATCTTTTAACTGCATCAACTTATCTTTGAGATGGTTCATCACTCGCTGATGAAGACCCTCCCGGGTTGAAACGTCTGATTCTCAAGAAACAAACTGTGTCTAGTTGCTCACAAGACTAAAGATGAACCATCTCAATTTATTGATTGCTTCATGCTACTACAGAAAGCTCGTTATCAATAGTCCTAGTCACTAAGAAACAGTAATGCCATTAGTACAACATTACTGATGCTAAAAATGTATTTTTAACATTCTATTGTGATGCCATATATCTGTTCACAAACTTGGAAAATGTCTCTCTTTATTAATAAAGGTATGTGTGTTGAGATTACTAGCTTGCAGTAATGGGCTGTTTTCTGACATAATCCTTTTTGTATACATTCCTGTTTGAAATATTTGGGAACTACCTATTGTAGTCCCATATATTATTATTATAAGGTTTCTTAGCAACTGAAATTAATCTGGATATCTCTGACCTTGGAGGTATTTGGTCATGCAACTTACATAATAGTCTGTAGGTTGCCAATTATCACAGAGTTTATAATATAATAGTTATAAAATCTTTAGTTAATTGGTTAATATTGCCGTTATTTCCTGACTAATGACATAAGCAATTTCAAGGATGTTATGCCAATCTCCTGTACATATGACGTAAGAGTTAATGTAACAGACTCATTTTTCCACCCCAGACACAGCGCAAGCCAAGTGTCTGTAATGTGAAACTTACTCGAGGATGGACTAGCTGACCTTTGAGAAGTTCCCCTGCCATCAATTTATATTGTGTTCATGAACCTGCGCTAGAGTGCAGCCTTTCAAAGATGAGGTTGCAGCTGTCATAGCCATGTTGACAAAATAAATTAGGTGGAAATATATTTTCCAGGTTTGACGTCTCTTTGGTCACTACAATACGTACTTGTTTTCACATCAATCATTAACTAGTAATTCGAGTTAAAAACTGTGGGGCTGTTGCCCCCTGCACTCAAACTACCGCTTTGTAGGTCTTATTTATATTTGTAATCTTAATGACCTCAAAATTACAAAGAATGATAAATTAACCTTACCAAATACTGCCTTGCATCAACATTTAAATTAAATGATAGAGTAATAGTATATTTTACGTACGTATATCTATTGATCTAACAGATGAGTTTAACAACTGGAAGTAAGAATGAAAACGATATATACGTACGTATTGTCAACATGGCTACGTCACCTACATCGTATATAAGATTACCAATATATCAATATACTTTGTTCCTCTTCATTAGTCCTTGAATGGGGCTTCAGGTAGGTAGATATCCCATAATGTATGTTGGATGGTCATTGTGGGCATTTAGCAGCTTGCTCTCATGTATTGTTTTATTGTGAGTGGATAAACACACGTTCAGGAGACCTCAGATGTAAAATTGTTGCTCCTTATAAAATGTTGTGTTCCCATAATTGAGGTCATTGTCTTTTAGCAATCTAATTACTTTTCGGCATTGGATGGCTGATTGTTATGAAGAGATACACCTACACAACTAAAATTAATGTCTTAAATTGAAAAGGCCTGTTTTATACAGAGGGTAGATATGTAGTATTTGTTATTGAAGTTTTTGGGGCACCAAAGGTGCCCCTATATTGTTTTCAGAAATTAGGTTTTAGTATGGCTTCCTGTTGTATATACATACTTGCTTATATCTGTCAACAAAATGGCGGATGCTTGCTGGCTTTCGCTTTCTAAGCTTAAAAATTAGCTTTCTCTTCCTTTGTGTCGAACAATGAACCAATGAAAAGGATTTAGAAACCACCTTTACTAATACTATGAAAAATCTAAGATACCATTTTCCTACATGCTATATGCCTATTCTGTAAAAAGAGCCTATAGGGGAACTAAACCTAAAGAGAGCTTTAGATGAAGATACAGTAGTCTTTTCTTCCTTCTTTTCCCTTCTTTCATCTTCTTCTAATACTATGCAATGTAAAGCCTGTTTAAAGGTTTTCTACAAGATATGGCCTTGAAGTTGACAGCATTCAAGTGACAATCGGACATCTAAGAACCAGCAGTTACGTAGTTTGAGTTTGGGGCACCAGGTGCACCACAAGTTTTTAAACTTAAAATGTTTGTAATTCTTTTTGAATTGTTGGACTCTTCAAATCAATTGTAATTCCCATTATCTATTTTGTAAAGAATTAATAGTGTACCCAAGTTACATACATATATTGTGGTTTTATTACTGGATTAAAACTAGCAACCTGATCATGATGTACACATGCACTTGTAAGGCAGATGGACAAAATACAAGCTGTGTAGTTCCCCTTAGGAATGTTATCTCTTAGGGGTCAGTCATCGCGCTCTTGGCACATATTGTTGGTTCAGATTAGTCTGAATATAAGCTAATAGTAGATATAAACAGTACTTTTGTTGGCAGGAAATACCATAGTGTTGACTTAGGTGCTAAATCTTTTGAACAGTAATTTAGAATGTATTTTGATATGAGTTTAATCCATGCATGAAGTAACTTGATTAGTGTTTTGGATAGATTTGTGTCTCAATTGCCTGGGAATTCTCATTTGCTAACTGTTATTTAAAGCTAATTTTGTAGACCTTCTGTCTATTGTCTCATTAATGATGGCAATCTTTAAAGATTTGCTAAAAGATGAGCAAATATGTGATCTTAGACAAGCATAATTAGCCCTCAATATCTCCTGTTCCATGCCTGGGAATCTATAGTTTGACAACTGATTATTTGATTGACAGTGCCTGAGAATCTATAATTTGCCAATTTTATTGATTAAAGTTTTCAAAAGCCGGCTGTATTACATAGGTAGACAAGGTAAAGCTTAAATAATTGTGTTGTAATATATTGTAGGTTTTCTCTGTTTATCTTTTAAACTCATATCCTGTAATTATTTGTATATTTATGAAGAATGCATATTTCACACTTTAAGAAAAAAGGAATGTTACCTTCATGCATGTAAAATGCAAGCTAGTGATCAGCTTTCAAGTCAAGCATTATTATAAGTCATAGATATTTAACAGTTATGGGACAGGCATGTCAATTTGTACCATTTTGCTAATGAAGCGCTAATTAGTGCAACAGTCATTTGACAGGCTTGTTACATGTAAGATGCTTCTGTTACTGAGAAAGCCTGTGAAAACTGGACCTGTTGTAAACCTGTCACACAACTGAAACATCCACAGACCTGTTACAGCCCTGGCAGTTACTTTGCCTGTCTTACCATCTTATAACAGGCCTTAGACAGGCCAACTTTTTATAGGGTTGTATCTCTTATAACAATGTCTATGCCTGTGTATTGTATAGATGAGTTCCATGCTTTGAAGACTTCAGAGTTGCCTCGGGACTCACCTGGCATGCTTCCAAGTGCACACCACAGTTACCAGCGACTGACAGGATTGGCTTTTGAGGAGGAGGAGGATGACATTGATAAGGAACTGGAGGAATTTAAGAAGTAAGTTTCTTCCTTGAAACGGAGAATTTTAGATTTTGTATTTTGGCTACTTATAGTCACTGACTCTCAGGGTTGAGTTGATGTGCTCAATCTTTAGTCTAATTTAATATGTCACAAAGTGTGCTATTTAATAGTAGGGCTTTACTCTTTGAGATAGATAGGTGAGATGTGGTGATGGGTAGTGAACTGGAACTGGAGTGTTATATTTTCCAAACTTCCTTTTCAGCTTATATTTCTAATTTGATGATAGTCTATTTGTCTGGTGGTTTTAGTATATACAGGTCATGGAACAATTAGGACTACCTTTATTAACCAGTGTGAAATCATTCATCTATGTATAGCACATACTTGAACTGATGGATTTCTTCCATGTATTTATAGATATTTTCAGATGGTGTGTTAGATTTGTGGGTTCTTGCATTTTATCAAACTGTCTTAATTTATTCAATAAATATTCCTCTGAAGTGTGCTAATTCTGACTAATAATACAATTATATATGGCATTAATTTAGATGTTTATGTAAAAGGGCCGTGTGTATTTTGTTAAATCTGTAGACGCAATGATTCTATTGTATTTCCCTTAAATAGCAAGAAATTAGTAGCCTTCAATGTGTTTCAATGTCTAATCATTCTCACTGCGTACACAGCTCAGCAACTCTGACTATTGAAACTATAATTGTGTATTCTTCTGTGTGAAGTATGGCTCTTTTGATCTGAGCCTCCCAAAGGCAATGGTTCTGCCACACAATTTGGACTTGTCTTGCTCACTGTGTGGTTGAAACAAGGTCACCCTCACTAGACATGATTTGCACTTATTAATAGACCTGTAATTATTCCTATAAAGAGGTTCTCTCCCTCTCCCTCTCCCTCGCCCTCTGTCCCTCTCCCTCTCCCTCACCCTCTGTCCCTCACACTGTCTCTCTTCCCCCCTCTCTTTCTTTCTCTCTCCCCTTCTCTCCTCCCTTGCTACCTCTCCTCTTCTCTCCTTCTCTCTTTCTCCCACCTCTCTTTCTTCCTCCTCTCCCTTTTCTCTCCCACTCTTCATCTCTCCTCCCTCTCCCTCTCCCCCTCACCCCTCTCCTCCACTTCTCTCCCCCCTCTTTCCCCCTCTCCTCTCTCCCTCTCTTCCTCTTTCCCCCTCTCCTCCACTTCTCTCCCCCCTCTCTCCCCCTCTCCTCTCTCATCCACGCATGATGAGGCCTGCTCAGAGGTGATTCTGTTTTTCTTTGTGGCCGTGGTCATAATTAGTTGTTCCTCATTTGACTTAATTATGGGAATGGGTCAGCAGGAGTTTTTATGGGTTCTGTAGTATGTTAGTGGTAAGGATGTCTTTGTGTGTCCATCCTTCCAATTGGACCTTCAGCTGTGACTACAGCTGAACCTTGTGATCTGACCAGAAACCATACCTCTTTGAAATCTGTGATCCTCCAGTGTTTGTAAAGTGTTGGTGTGGGAATGCTTTCCCTGGATTTGTACCTACTAATTGAAGAAACCCTTTTCTGTCTATTATAAAGACCTTTAATCATTTAGGTGGTTTCAGCCTAGTGTGTCATATATATATATACGTATATACCTAAACATTTACATGAAATTTATGTTTTGTATGTTTTATATCACTTTTGGTATTAAAGTGAAATCGTGTTACCTGATTGGTGTCCTCCTATGTAACAGTATGCCTTGTTATGCTCTATACATGCCAGTTTGAAATACCTCTTATCTGTAACTGATTTACTTGTCAATGTCAACTTGTATGATTAATTAATTAATATAGTTGTTATTCTATTTTTATGATTGCATGCGGTTTTTGAAGGCTAAAATTTTCAAGTTTCTCTTTGAAAACATGGCATATTTTACTTTTATTGTTGTCACGAAATTGATGTTATGAGGTACATTTGCTTAATAACTGATAAAACAGCCCCATTTAGATAAAATTAGACTAAATTTGTGCCTTTTTCTGTTTACCCGACGTGCTAATTCAAATTTACAAGCTTAAATGCATTTATTTAAATTTTCCTTCCATAAATTTACAGTTTTAATTTTTAGTTGCTATAGGTACTTGGCTGTGAACTTCAATATAGTAATGGATATTATTGTAATAAATTAGTGCTAATGTAGCTCCAATGCTCAGCTAATTGAACTGGCAACAACTACTATTATGTCCTTGAATCAGTTAATCATGCTAAATTAATTAACACAGTTGTTTTAGAGGAAAAGATATCTTTCGTTATGTAAGCATAATTTCCTGCGTGCTGAGGTGCTAGTTTCTCTTCATTTAATAACAACAGTTTAGATTAGCAATCCACTATTCATTTAATAATTTTTAGTTGCAAAAGATTATCCATAGGTGAAATGATTTTTGCTTCAGATGTAACTTAATGGGTATTGTGTGACAACAAGCCCACCCTGTATGTATAAAGTGATCCATCTGGACTTGGCTCTTTAACTTGGTGACAGGGTACCTTATGTAATAGTGGGCGGAGCTAAGGGAGCAGCAACTTATACTAAGTAATTTGTTGACGATAATACAGTAACTTTTGTCATTTTATCAAGCCCTTTAGACAGGCTAGAATTATAAATTGCTTCAAGTGTTTCAGTGTAGCCACATCAGTTTATTCTTGAGAATGGTGATACATTGGCCAGAGAAGCACTCAATGAATGTAAAATTGGAACTGTGTGGCCATAACTAAATGGGAGATGATTTGATTGGCTGGGTGGCCCTGGCTCTGTGACTGCAGTGAGCAGCCATTAAAGTCTGTGTGTAGTTAATTGCTGGATTGTCATTCGCATGCCTTTTCTTGTTGTCCTGCTCTGTGGTGGTTAAGCAATTAACCATATCCACATTTGGAAGTCAAAGGATGTTTAAAATTCCAGGTAGGTTTAACCCTCTGTTCTAAACTGGTTACGCCCCCTCAGGCTCGGGTATGGCTCCCTTCCTTAGCTGTCCAATTAAACTAAACCAGTCAGTGTCATAATCAAGTCTGTATGTGGGAGATTGGTTGTTTACCTAAACAGATTAAAAAAGTTATGCTAAAATGTTTAAAGTTTAAAAGGAGAGTGTTGAAGCTTTAGTCAAGCTTTGCATATTTCCAAATGTAGCACACCATTTACATACGTAGATGGATTATTTTACTAGTTGACTGGATTAGAACTAATATCCTTAATATTGTCAGGTTGGGAAGAAAACGTTAATTGACTTGTATTAGATGTCTGAATTTAAACTGACGTGTTAAGTAAGAAAAGAAAAGAATAACTTTTGTAATTTGGGGTAAGTTATGATTGTGACCCTTTTTTGAATATCAATTGTTAAACATCAAACATGTCTATATCTCAAGCCAGCCAAAAACAAAAGTTGTGTAGTTAGTCAAAGTTATTAAACTTATTGTGCTAGCTTTACAAATGCAGAGATATACGTACGTATGTGTGTAGGTAATCTTGATTATCTTTTCATTGCAGTACACAAGTATCACTAACTATACTAGGAAATGTTTACATTCTTGGTACATACATACCTACTTATGAGCTAACTGAGGTATCCTATTAGAGTAGCCAAGGACATAGCCAAGGATTCACAGAAGATCAAGATAAAGAAAAAGACAAAACTCCCAGGATCACTGATGAAGGATGGAATTCCCAGAAACGGCTGTCTGACCCAGTGGAGAAGAAGATGAAAGAAGGAAGAAAAGACTCCTGTATCTTCATCCAAAACTCTCTTTGGGTTTAGTTCCCCTATAGGCTCTTTTACAGAATAGGCATATAGCATGTAGGAGAATGGTATCTTAGTCTAAGATTTTTCATGCACAGATACAAACATACCTACTTATGAGCTAACTGAAGTATCTTATTAGAGTACATACGTATGTACGTACGTAGATTATGTTTCTGTGTGTGTATGGAAGACATTTCAACCATTCACTGTAAAATTCCTGTTGCATTTGAAGTCTAGTCCATTACTAAGGTTTAATGGTCTGATAAGGTTGGACCTATAATTTCATTATGTAACAACCTGTAACTCTTTGTTAACACTCAAAATATCACCATTTAAGTATTTTCTCCTCTTTTTGTCAGATTGCAAACTTTGTATTAAATTATGGACAAACTGTTTCTCACTTGATAATTCTTGCATCACTTCCCTTTGAAGTTTGCTCGGGGGTCAATGGGGTCACTTACTATTATTGGGTGGTAATATCTCAGTTATGTGTACCTAATAATAGTGCTTTAGTACATGTCTTTGAAATCGAGTGCCCAGGGTTTAAAAATTTGTTACTTTTTACTAATCCTTGGATAGCGAGAAGATCTACTGATTGAGCACTTTTTGTAGGTTCATGAGATTTATAGTTTTATTACTGACACACTCAAAGTGTTATACTTGGTATTTTCTTCCTCCCCTGTGACTGTCTGCATGGTCGCCACTGAGGTGTTGAACAGTTGTTGAGATATTTAGTCTATAATTACTAAGATATGTGGATGATTGATCTCAGGGATGTCAAACAAGGCTATAGTCATCAAGATGAATGCTTTATTGCTGAGCTGCTGGCAGAGGATATTCATTTGCCAGGATCACTGGGAGAAACCTTTACATTGATGCATCCCGTTTCTTGTGAGCTATAATATTTCCTGGTCAACCTTATTCCTTTAGTACCTCATTCCTCACAAACCCACTTCTTTGGGACCCCATTCCTCACAAACCCACTTCTTTGGGACCCCATTCCTCACAAACCCACTTCTTTGGGACCCCATTCCTCACAAACCCACTTCTTTGGGACCCCATTCCTCACAAACCCACTTCTTTGGGACCCCATTCCTCACAAACCCACTTCTTTGGGACCCCATTCCTCACAAACCCACTTCTTTGGGACCCCATTCCTCACAAACCCACTTCTTTGGGACCCCATTCCTCATAAACCCACTTCTTTGGGACCCCATTCCTCACAAACCCACTTCTTTGGGACCCCATTCCTCACAAACCCACTTCTTTGGGACCCCATTCCTCACAAACCCACTTCTTTGGGACCCCATTCCTCACAAATCCACTTCTTTGGGACCCCATTCCTCACAAACCCACTTCTTTGGGACCCCATTCCTTACAAACCCACTTCTTTGGGACCCCATTCCTCACAAACCCACTTCTTTGGGACCCCATTCCTCACAAACCCACTTCTTTGGGACCCCATTCCTTACAAACCCACTTCTTTGGGACCCCATTCCTTACAAACCCACTTCTTTGGGACCCCATTCCTCACAAACCCACTTCTTTGGGACCCCATTCCTCACAAATCCACTTCTTTGGGACCCCATTCCTCACAAACCCACTTCTTTGGGACCCCATTCCTTACAAACCCACTTCTTTGGGACCCCATTCCTCACAAACCCACTTCTTTGGGACCCCATTCCTCACAAACCCACTTCTTTGGGACCCCATTCCTTACAAACCCACTTCTTTGGGACCCCATTCCTCACAAACCCACTTCTTTGGGACCCCATTCCTTACAAACCCACTTCTTTGGGACCCCATATTTTCTTTATTGCTTGGTTCATGAAGTTTATATCGGCTTGTTTCAATGTATCAGAAGTGTGATGTACGTATAGCATGCTATGCATAATCACAGTGTAATATACTCTTATGTAATTAACACAGTGTGTGCATTGAGTCCTTTGAAGGTGGTTTTATTGAATATATTCTCATTATGTAAGTTTATGTGAAAACTCACAAGAACAACATGTTTTTATGTTTATAAGATTAAGTGACGCTCTCCTATTAATAGTCCCTAGACTCTATTTCTCAGGAGAATGCTTAATTAAGTTGATTGCCCATTAGTACTTTAAATTCGATCAATGCCTTTTTAATCTCATGCTTCTTCATTACGAGTTAATAATATTATTACATTTTGAAAGTGTACATCTTTCTTTGATGTATGTACAAATATGTATGCCAATTATATTAGTTTAATTCATGTAGGAAATCTGTGAGCTTTGACTGTAATCATGGTATGAAAGGGAGTCAGTTTGATTAGCTTAATAATTAGCCTTACGTATATACGTACACAATTTGGTGCATGTCAAACTTGCTAGTGTATGTCAACTGTGTTTGTTCTCTCCATCCCATAATGATGGCTCTCTATTCGCCATGAGTTATTTTATGTTCTCATTCACTTGCTTTCCAAATATCTGTGGCCAATGTCATTTGATAATGTCCAACAAATTACAGTGTTCCTAATTAAGTGTTATTACTATCAATTCTGCCTTTTGATGATAGTTTTGCATGGTAATAATAGTGTTTAAGCCATCTGTATTCATATTACTGTATTTATTAGCACTAATTTTGTAAAAGCGATTAGGGCAGGTTTGATTATGAAATCACTGCTTTATATGTCATTGATCGGATTAATTCCCCATAAACAGTTATGTTTGTTCATGGTTCACTGCTGAGACACGTGTTTTTTAAAACATGTGCCAACACAACTGTGTAGACAACTGCACGTCTCGTTAACCTAGTTTTATCCACAACCATCTCTAATGGTTAGGGTTAGGGGTTAGGGTTGGCATCTGGATCTTTCACCTCAGAAAATAAAAAGCTGTATGTATGTTTAGTAATTTTAGGAAAATAGTTTTTTATAATGTCAATCAGTCAGTCATACACAGCTCTTCTCAAAGCTTTGTTTTGATAATATAAACTCCATTCTGTGGTAGTTCCTTCCCTTCACAGCTTCCTGATGTACTTATATCATGCATTAGCTTCCAGTGGTCATATATGTAAGCTATGTTTAGTCTACGAAGGTTTACATCACAGTCTGTATAATCCCAGGAATTAATGTGCAGCACTGCCTTTGCTTGCTTGCATTGTTCTGCTGATTTGTTGTTAATATGATTAATAGGCTGAATGTTTGACTAATTATTGTAGCAGATTTGTGTCTACTCTGATATAAGGCCTCTGATAGATTGAAATGTAGCATGACTGTGGTTGGATGAAGTTACTTGTTCTCATGGCATCACATCAGTCTGTCTTTGTGTTGCCATATGTTTTGTTGACCATTGTAATTGTATTAGAATTATTGTGTAATGGGTGAGAGTCACATTCTATAGTAATAGCTCATAATTAATGCAAAGTTATGTTAATTTGTTATGATTTTGTACAAGTAAATGATAACGAGTATTTTTTAAATCACACTTACAGTGTCATAGATTGTGAACCATATGGATAGATACTAGCTCCAGTGTTGTTTCAGAGTACATACGTAAAATCTTACATGATCCAATGTTGCCACAGAAACAAAATTTTACTGGTCCAGTGTTACCATAGAAACTTAGAATCTTACATGATTCAGTGTTGCCATAGAAGAACACATGCATAGTAAATGTATGTACATATGTTTTCCTAGTTAAGCATTTACTTAGCTGTGACTTACAGATTGAGTTGCTTCACAAATGATTGTACCTCGGTGAGCCATTTCGTCTTGGTTCTGTTGCATGTGCTACGTACGTATGTATATTGTAGGAGTAGGTCTGTGTGGTGTTCATATTGACAACTTACGTATGTTGCCGGCATTATCTAGGTTCTGTGTGTGTTCTCTGTCATAGCTTTCTCTCCAAGTGTAGTCTTAAGTTTGTTTGTTTTCTTCAGAGTTGTAGTTTTGTATAGAGAGGTAGTCTCTATATAGGAGCAGTCTTTATAGAGAGGTAGTCTCTGTATAGGAGCAGTCTGTATAGAGAGGTTGTCTCTGTATAGGAGCAGTCTGTATAAAGAGGTAGTCTCTGTATAGGAGCAGTCTTTATAGAGAGGTAGTCTCTGTATAGGAGCAGTCTTCATAGAGAGGTAGTCTCTATATAGGAGCAGTCTTTATAGAGAGGTTGTCTCTGTATAGGAGCAGTCTTCATAGAGAGGTAGTCTCTGTATAGGAGCAGTCTTTATAGAGAGGTAGTCTCTATCTAGAAGCAGTCTTTATAGAGAGGTAGTCTCTATCTAGAAGTAATCTTTATAGAGAGGTAGTCTCTATCTAGAAGCAGTCTTTATAGAGAGGTAGGTTCTGTGTTTAGGAGCAGTCTTTATACATAAAAATTATATCAAAGAAGAAATAAACTAATATTTAATTATACATGTTGGCACCTTTTTATTTTAGGTATTGTTCAAGTTTAGTGCAATCCTACGTATTCTGTTTAAGTACATAAAACTTGTACTTCTGGTACATACGCTCAGTTAAACATTGTTTACTCAATCAGTTGTGTCATTCTTTAGTTAATTGAGGCAAATTAGATTCTACGACATCTCTTTGGCTATTATTTAGTAATAGCTTGACTAAAATTCAAATTGTAAGCATCCTAATTAGATAATATTTTACTGTTAGTGTAATTTTCTGAATACAATAGTTTAAAATGATATTAATTCATTTTGTTACAGTATAATCAGATTTATCAACAGTGGTATACAAAATATTTACTGTCTATATTTGGATCCCCATCCTGTTTCACGCTAGACCTAGAGAGTTCAATCCTTACGTGGAAGAGCTTTCAGTTAATGCTTCACTGATGAAGTTATTATATTATCCAAACAACTCCTTTGGGACATTTTAATGTTCAAGTTACTGAGATGGTTTTGCAATGTATAGCACACTCTTGGCAGAATCATAGTTTGTTGATGCTTTGGTGTAGGAAGGTTTCAATATAAAGCTAGCTTTATTAGAAATATATATTTCTAGTTAAAGAACATTATATAGTCCCTGCATGTGATATGTGTCTCACTTTTTCTTTCTCTCTTCCTGCAGATTTTGCATGGAAACAACTCCATTGGAAAACAGAAAAAAGATTACAATGAGTGTCAATCTGAAAGACCTTATGATTAAGAAGTGATTTGCCTCTACTAGCCTGCTTTCAGATCAGTCCATCATACGTCATGAAACAGTTATTATAACATTTTTTGAACTTCAAACTTCATATTGTTATTAATATATGCAAAATCTTTTCTATAATCAAATAAAATACAATATTTAATAGCATGCTGTTAAACATACATTACAACCAATGATTCACAGAAGATTAAGATAGAGAAAAAGACAATTGCAAAGACTCCCAGGATCACTGATGAAGGGTAGAATTCCCAGAAACAGCTGTCTGACCCAGTGGAGAAGAAGAAAGGAAGGAAAAGAAGAAAGAAAAGACTCCTGTATCTTCATCCAAAGCACTCTCCAGGTTTAGTTACCCTATAGGCTTTTTGCAGAATAGGCCTAGCATGGTATATTAGATTTTTCATTAGAATATTGTAGCCTATAAGTATAGCTAAGGATCAACTAATCAATAAGTATGCTTTAAATTATACTTTATCGAAAGTCTACAAAAGCCTTTAAAGTGTGTACGTTGTTTGCAGCGCTAGCGAGAGTGGAATTAGAAAACGAACTGCAAAAGCTGTACATGTTCCGATCGCGATGATAATTCCTCTTTGCATCATTCCATGCGTCAGGATATTCCGATCGAAGGGTAAAGTGAAAACGAGTCCAAAACTCGTTATGGCGATATCGATGACGATCTAGACTGATAAAAGGGATGTATAAATAATTACACTCTATATATATTCACGTACACCCCCTGCTGGCCACAGCTATATTTGCACATGCACATTACATATATATAATAGTGTTCCTATATAGTACATGGATTGACTATATATAGAGTGCATAGTACAGCTAGGGTAACTAAGCATCTGTGAAAATCCACATTGAT